>OZ007589.1:147472916-148715416 GCA_963931845.1 Maratus michaelseni | reverse complement strand
AAATAACTTTCTTTTTCGTGAGATTACTAAGGGGCCTTGAGATATCAGCAAAATTCGGTATAAATCTTCTGCACCAAGAACAGGTCTGTAAGAAATAGTCCAGGTGCTAGGAGTGAAAAACTGCACATCGTGATACAGTTATACCGTTTGGTCAGTATCTACTCTATATTAATACAAAACATATAAGAAGGGGAGGCATCGCGCAAAGTGCGGGGAATTCAAGATGGCGGCCGTTATTCAAAATGGCGTCATTTTCGGGAATTAGTGCAATTTTGTTTCTATTCATCGTATAAAAGTATGTTTGATGGAAATTTAGATGTCTTTAGATAAAAAATATTATTTGTAACACTTTACAGCACAGTCGAAAAGTATTTATGAATTCAGTTTGCCTGTTTGTCTGACTGTCTGGTCGTCTGTCTAGTCGCGCACTAACTCAAAAAAAATTAACCGGATATCCAGATAATTAAAATATGGTATTGTAGTATACCGTAACAAGTTCGGTATTCATTTTCAAGTGTGCATCATTCATAGTTCGTTTACAGGGGCAATCAAAAGTATTCAGTTACATTATGGTCTGTAGACGAAAATCGCTTGCAATGTGTTTTAATGATGTTATACTCTTTATAACATATTAGAATTAATATACATCAGTGCGGTGCAGTATAAAATACTTACTGTAAAATATGCAGTGCACAGCAGTTTTCGTTTATTTACAGGGGCTCACAAAATAATACGGTCACTGGACTTTCAATAAGCACAATGCTGTCTATGCGCGTTTTTAATTTTATAATGTGTTTTTGAACTTTGCTAGATATGAAAGAATTGCAAATTGTCACCTTTCCAGGAACATGCAATGCTTTAATTTATGATAGGCCAGTTCTTATTAACATTTTAAAACCTCACCAGTCTTCTAAAACCTTTAATGATTACTACATTAACACATTCTAACCCCATTTATGTATCGACATTGAGAGTTTTAGTTGCCAAAGAATAGATTTTATATGGGATAGATACATTACACCAAGCCTTAAAGGTGAAACCAGACAAAAAAGGGGTGCAGGAACCAGGCGGCAAGTGCTATCTCATGTCAAACTACCTAAAGTTGGCAAAATTTCTTAAGAAATTCAAGTAATAAAGAAGAGTTATTTAATCTGCTTAGAACACTAGCTATGAATACCATAAAAATGCACAAGTTATAACCACTGCAGATGAAGAAGTTAAAGGAAATAATATTGCACTAAGTTCCTTAATTGGAATTACTTGCCCTGGTCATGAAGGAGATGATACAAGGATAATCTTGCACCTCAAAGACATGGTAGAAAACGGATTGAAAAATATTGTTATACGATCTGTAGATACTGATGTATTAGTTTAAGCAACTGCACATTTCTTTACTTTGTCAGACAGACACCTGCAAACTGTTTGGATTGCATTTGGAACAGGGAAGAATTACAGACTTATTCCCGTCCATACTGTAGCTGCAGCAGAAAAAGCAATGCCGTTACTAGGATTCCATGCTTTCACAGGCTGCAACAGCAATCCTGGTTTCACAGGAAAAGCAAAAAAGTCAGCTTGGAAGACATGGATTCTCTATAAAGATGCTACTATCACATTTTCATTTTTATCAAAACCGCAAACTTCCATACCTGACGATATTCTAAATATTTTAGAAAAATTTGTAGTATTTGTAGTATTGTAACATGTAACAGCATAAGTGTAAATGATGCTAGACAGGAATTGTTTATTACAAAAAAAACGTCCTATTGAACATCTTCCACCAACCAAGGGTGCACTAGAGCAACATATTTTAGGGAGTGCTTTCCAAGCTGGACACATTTGGGGACAAGCACATGAGTGGGAAATATGTCCCCCTCTCCAAACATATGGGGATGGTGGTTGGATAATTTTTCATGGAAATTAAAATGATCGGAGTTGCCCGAGATTGCAAATTCTTGCAAAGAACTAATAAAATGTATGTGCAAAATCTGAAAAAATAAGTGTAGTTGTAGGAAAGTTGGTCTTTCTTGCACATTATTGTGCAACTGTAAAAACGAATGTGAATGAGAAATAATATGCTACAAACTAAAGTTTCTATATTCTGCAATTTTATGTCATTCATTTGTTATCTAGCATTCTTTTTTAATATGTTGTATAAGTAAGGCATTAGTAAAATGCATTTTTATTAGTTATTTATTCCATTCATTTTACTCACTATACAATTAAAAATACTTTAATAATTGAACTAGTTTCATTTTAAGCATATTTCTGATATTAAAAAGAAAATTTTTGGTTAAAAAAATCGAAAATGACATCAAAGACACTTTTATATGACGAAAACGGAAAAAATTGAATAACAGCCTAAATCTTAAATTCCTAAGACATTTCATTATGCCTCTCTTATATGCATTGTTTTAATATAAAGAAGATACTGATAAATAGGGATATTATTATTAAAAATTGGAGTTATTTCATACCTAGCACCTCGCTTAATAACAATCGATTTAGCTGATGATCTATAAAATTTATACACAAGTTATAAAGGCACTGTGCTCGGAGACATTAATGTAACGGTAACCGTATTATTTTGTGAGCCCCTGTAAATGAACGAAAACTGCTATGCACTGCTTATTCTACAGTAAGTATCTTGTATTGCACCGCACTGATGTATATTAATTTGAATATGTTATAAAGAGTATAACATCACTAAAACACATTGCAAGCGGTTTTCGTCTATAGACCATAATGTAACTGAATACTTTTGATTGCCCCTGTAAATGAACTATGAATGATGCACACTTGAAAATGAATACCGAACTTGTTACGGTATACTACAATACCATATTTTAATTATCTGGATATCCGGTTATTTTTTTTTGAATTAGTGCGCGACTAGACAAACGACCAGACAGACAGACAAACAGGCAAACTGAATTCATAAATACTTTTCGACTGTGCTGTAAAGTGTTACAAATAATATTTTTTATCTAAAAACATCTAAATTTCTATCGAACATGCTTTTATACGATGAATAGAAACGAAATTGCACTAATTCCCGAAAATGACGCCATTTTGAACAACGGCCGCCATCTTGAATTCCCCGCACTTTCCGCGATGCCTCCCCTTCTTACATGCTTTGTATTAATATAGAGTAGATACTGACCAAACGGTATAACTGTATCACGATGTACAGTTTTCACCTTATTTTTGTCATGTAGCACTTGGACTAAAAGACTGGATCTCTTTCACATTTTTAGGAGGTGGTATCGCTTTAATTGCAGATACTTTGTCTGGATCTACTTCTAGACCATTTGGTGTTATCCAGTGCCCTAGGACACTGGATAACACCACCTTTTCTCCACCTTTTCACAAGAGAAATGACATTTTTCTCGCTTGGCATCTAATTTAAGTTCTATGAGTCTCTCGAACACAGCGGTAAGATCTGAGAGATGTTTCTCAAAGGTGTCTGATAAAACGATGATGTCGTCTAGGTATGACAAAGCAAGGACATCCTTAAGAGCATTTCTAAATTGATCTATCATTCTCTGAAACGTAGCATGAGCGTTCTTGAGTCCAAAAGGCATCTTTAAAAAACGGAAAGTACCGAAAGGACAGACAAATGCAGTTTTATCTTGATCTGGTGGGTAGACTCGAATTTGGTGATATCCTGAACGAAGATCTAATGTTGACATATAAGAAGTATGCTTGGCTTCATGTAAAAGGTCGTCCATTCGAGGTAATGGATATTTATCTGCCACTGTAACTGCATTTAATTTTCTGTAATCAATGCATAACCTCATACTACCATCCGGCTTTGGTACGAGAACCACCGGTGAAGCATAAGGTGATTCACATTCCTCTATGATTCCCTGAGCTAGAAGATTATCTATTTCTTTCTTAAGAATTTCTTTCTTAGCAGGAGTCATCCGATAAGGTGGCACAGCAATAGGAGCACTATCACCTGTATTGATACGATGCTCTACATACGGGGTTGTCTCTCCCCCTGGTTGAAAACATTTTTCATACTTTTTAGAAGACCATTCAGTTTTTCTCTTTTGTCAGAAGTTAAATTTTTTCCTTCATCTTCACGTAAGGCGTATGGATTGACTTCGACCGCACCATCTGACGAATTATTTTCTTCAACGTATTCATCTACAAAATGAAACTTTTTCTGAGGTTTATTACTGAAATACCACGTTTTGTTGGCAGTATCTAACACCATGTTAGCATTGTGCAAAAAATCCATGCCTAAAAGCGTTCTATTACCCTTAGCATTTGGTAATATAATGAACTCCGTTTTGAAGACTCGACCTTCAATCTCTACTGGAACTGTAGCAGAAAAAGTTTCTCTGGCTACTGTAATTCCGTCAGCCAATGTGACATCATGAGTTTGAGGTTTCAGTGCAACACCAGTTTTTAAAAATAGCTCATACATGCGTTCTCCCGCAATGGAACGATTCGCTCCCGTATCTGCACAGACTAACACTTTCTTATTGCAGATCGTGATAGGCACATTTGGAGCTGAAACTGTTGAAGTATTTAAACTATGCAACTTAAGACGATGTGCTTGCACATTTTCTTTTTTAACCGAAGGGGTACAATCTGGGCATTTCTTCTTTATAAATCCCAGTTTACCACATCCATAACAAACAATATCAGATTCTAAGCGTCGATTACCAAACTTAGGAGATATGTCTTCTTTTGGAAGTTTACTCTGCTTCCAATTTTTAACTCGATGAGAAAACTCTTTTTTCACTTGGGGTACAACCGGATCTCTCTTAGGGAAGTACTTCGTATAATTTCATAGGCATCTAGTTTTTCGGCGAAGTCGGCTGGCGAATTTAAATTTTCTCAGTCATCTAACATATGCTGTTTGCATTCAACAGGCACGCGCCTTTTCATTTGATCTGCTATGATCAGATCCTGGAGTGCTTCAAAAGACGTTACAGTTAACTCTTTAAGCCAGTTTTCAAAATAATCTCGAAGTTCGAAGTAATAATCTCGCCAAGAAATTTCTTTTACCTTGCGATGAGCAAAGAACAGCTGCCTGAATTTTTCGGCACTAATTTTAAACCGTTTTAGAAGTAAAACTTTTACATGTGAAAAATTCGAAGCGTTTTCTTCTGATTCACGAGCGATAAGTGCAGAAATAGAAGATGAGACAACACTGAGTAAATACGATACCCATAGATGCTCAGGTACCTTCGAGAGCTTTAACTCGCGTTCCAGGAGCACCAAAAAAGTTACATCATCTGTTTCTGGCCTGAATGTAGGCAACAACCTTTGGACATCTATCTTACTTTCCGCGTTAGATATTATCCCTGTCGCATTACCACCTACCACTCCACTGGAAGCACTCTGGCTCTGAACCTGTAGCTTAAGCTTCTCAAGCTCAAAATTCATCTCAAGCTTTTTAAACTCCATCTCTGCTGCCCTACGCTTCTCTTCTAATTCCAGCTCTTCTGCCCTACGCTTCTCTTCTAATTCCAGTTCACGCTGTTGTAACTCTGCTTCTTTTTGTTTATCCTCTAATTCCCGCTTACGTTGTTCTTCTTCCCGAGTTGCAATTTGATTCCTGACTAATGAATTCACAAAATCAACATCGAACGAGGGGGAGGATTTGATTTTTCCCCGCAATGTGACAACGGTAATAGTGGTTTGCACATCTAAATTCATTTCTAACGCAACCTGGAACAAATCCTCTTTGCGAGCTTTATTAAGTTCAGACATTTTAAATTTTAGCAAAACAACCAGCCGAAAACCCTATAAATGCCAAAAATTTCGTTAAACCGTACCCCAAACGTGAGCTTCGCCGTTGCAAATCATATAAACTTTTAATAAAACAAAACAGTGAGCTTTAACCATAATATGAACTCTTACTACAAAACAGAACAAACATTAAATCTCTTTTGATTTAAATAAACTGGATTTCATAACGCGACACATTCAAAACAATATTTCAAATGAAATAAAAACCGTAACTGAATAGTTGTCACTTAAATAATATTCTAGATGAAAACAAAACACATAACTGAATAATTGTCACTTAAATAATATTCTAAATGAGAACAAAACACATAACTGAATAATTAAATTTTCAACCAATATTATTTTTAACTTACTAAGACAGCTTAATATCGGTTTTGTTCAGTACAACTAAAAAAAAAAAAAAAAAAAAAAAAAAACATTCTACCTTAATAAAATCAAAACAACAAAACTTGCATAACTTACTCATTCAGTTTTAAATTTCACAATAATGCTTCTTTTCTCAATCGAGAACTCAGAATTAAATACTTACGTTCAATGTTAAATAAGAACAAACATTTATATCGAAACTGTACTCAATTATTTTAAAACCAATAATAAAAGAAAGAAAAACATCTTTATGATAACTGCAATAAAATTACGAATACTTTATATTAATTTGACCTGAAAACGATAATATAATAATTTTACTTGAAACTGATATCAGTTTTACTTTTTTTTTAATTTTTTTTTTTAATCAATAAAAATTTTCTTTCAACACAGTCACGATAAGCATTCAAAAATAAAATCAAAAGTAGGGGGTGGGAAAAGGGGAAATAATGGAAGAACAAAATAAAACGTAACAAAATAATGTAAGAAAACCAAAATAATGTTATGTATAATGTAACTGAATTTAAGAATAATCAAACTTAAGTTAATAATGAACCAGAATAATATTAAGATTAACCAAACTTAAGTTAAGAATATCCCAACGATGATAAGAATAATCCAACTGATGAAAAGAATGCATTCTTTGTTTTTTATAAGAAAAAATTACGGATCCGTTTTTTACCGAGTTACACATGAGTTACACAATTTTCTGTAAACACACATAATGTATTATTTTCTTGGGCGTACACAAAACAATTTTTAGAACTTTAAGAACACATCAAAATCGTATGGTGCAATGGCGACCGGTTGCGCCATTTTCTGGTTATAACTGCAGAAAAACGAAAAAGCTTTAAAAAATAAATACGATCTTTCTGTATTTAAAATGTATCACTGGATTTCTATTTGCAGAAACAAAGCACTTTCATTCTCACTGTGGGTTCGAGCTGTAGAAATAAATAATTTTATCACTATTCACAATATCATGTTATAATATCATAATCACTGGGGATTTGTAGTTGTAGAAACACAGCACTTTGAATTTTTTTCACTGGATTACTGGCCCGAGTTGGGTAGCCAATTTTTGTATCACTCACTGTAGAATATTTATACTTTTAGCATCTCGGGGCGAATTGAATAGTTCTTTTATAAGACCGGGAACCATACTTTACTGGTATTTTCATAAATTTTATTTACTTCTTGGCACAAAACACACAAAACACACAAATCGGCACATTAAACGTATATATATATAAGACTTCACTTTTCACATTTCCAGTGAACAAAAAAAAACACATCACGTTCTATTTACAACACCGCTCTTCGAAAAAATGTACTTTCTTCGGCAAAGCTCACATGTCAACTCAACTGATCAAAAAAACACGGCTTCAGATCATGTGATGCGGGGCGCATTTCGCCGGGAAGAGTCCATTTTTCTGGAAGGGGTTTTCTGCGTTACAGTGTTATAAACATATTTCAACCAGCAAAAAAATAATCCTTGATGAAATGTAAAAAAATTTATTCTTTCATTAATAATAATAATTTCAACTAGTATTAATCTAAAATTAAATAGCCCAAATAAAAAATGTGTTATAAACATATTTCAACCAGCTAAAATAGAATCCTTGATGAAATGCAAAAAATGTTTACTCTTTCCTTGTAAGAAAGTGTAAATATTACATAATGACAAAGCGTAGCTGGTGGCTAGTGCTAATTTTCCTGGCGCTCCGTTAATGGAAAAATATTGTGTAATTTTATCGTAGCAAAAATATTGCATATGAAAATTTTGTTATGGGGGCCCCCAAAAATTGAAGTCAGCCCCGGGCCCCAAATGAGCTTAGTCGGGCCCTGCCCACAATTACGATTATGTCAATATTGCAGTTACGATTTCTTCAAGATCATAGCAAATCTTATGTATACTCATATATATATATAATGGTTAATTTTTACAATAAGTTTATATGGAGTTTTAGAAAATCCTTTCTTAGTGCGTCTCTACATCCTAAGAGGTATATTTTCTCCAATTTTCATATTTCTAGGTTCAGTAGCTTGGCCTTTGCGTTGATGATCTCCCCAGTCAGGATTTTCTTTTATATATAGATGGATAACTGTTTCCCGGAATCGATTTCGTCACATTATATTATAACAATGAAAATAAATCCCTCGCGTTTTATCGACAGTTTGAATTTCTTCCGTTGCTATAATAACGCATGTATTTTTAGAAATTATCATTTGTAATGTTAAAATTTTGAGGCTTTGGTTCCAAAGACCTCGCCAAATTAGAAAAATATACAATATCTCACGAACTATTGGACTATTGGACAAGAATGCACTAGGTACCATTCAATTGAGCATACACAAATACGTACATTCAAATATGTTATCATTTGTCACATAGCTATAGTGTCTGATTTTAAGATTTCTTTTTAAGTTTGATCCATTTTTTACTACCCTTAAGTATAGAGTTTTAGAAAATCCTTTCTTAGTGTTCCTCTACATCCTAAGAAGTATTTTCCCCCCTTATTTTCATGTTTCTAGGTACAGTAGTTTGGCCTGTGGGTTGATGATCTCCCCAGTCAGGACTTTCTTTTATATATGAGAGGGTTAGAATGACGGCGGAGTAAATCAAAAATTTGAAAAATCTAGATAACCATATTTTCACTGAACGTATATTAATTTCTGTTCAGTATGACCGTCAAATAGTCATTGTTCAATTAGTGAGTCGCTAGAGTGTAAAACAAGTTGGAACACTTATATGCAACGGCAATACGACAAGTTGAACAAAACCATTCATTTCTCAAATTACTAAATATTGATTTACTCCACTGTCATTCTAACCCCCTCATACATAGATTATATACATATTATTTGCGTCTTATATGCCATATATACATCATATGCAGCTTATACACATTTAATATGTATACGTCATATGTGACTATAACTGGGCAATATGCAAATAATATAAGAAATAATATTATAAAATCACTTGTTAACTTTAAATTAAAGTGTAATCATTGCTTAAAGTGATAAATATTAGTGGCAATATGCGTCGCGAAATGTTATTACATCATATATTGTTATAGTATCATATATACTTTATAATTTGGCGATACATACTTTCGCTTGGCGATTCATCGTCGATAGCCGCTATAACACTAAAGTAATTTATTCAACTTACCATAGTTACAACAAGAGTAATTTTATTTAGCTAAAAGAAAGATGACAGTTGAAAATAGCTGGCAAACGACACACCTCATTTTCAATAATGAACATTCTATAATGAACCTGAATAACATATAAAAATTGCATGGCGATTCGAGTATATTTACGAGAGCATGGACAAAACGACAAACAAACCGACGCGACGTCATAAACATTTTTCAACTACATGTTGAAAAATTTTAAAAAGTAAGACGAGATTTTAAAAAGAATGATAAGATATCGTCTACTATCGTAATTGGGGAAAAAATATCTTTGTTTTTTGGTTTTTATTATAAATTGAATTATGGATTTTCAGTTTACATTGTCTTTTAAATAACGTAATGTAAAAAAATATATATTTGTATGACATGTTTCCAGATTCACTATTATTTTTAACAAAAAAGTTTAAATATTTCAACATTATTGATTCGTATGTAGTACCATTTTCAAATTTCTTTACAATGTAGATGAACAGAGTATGATACAATATCGAGACTGAACATAAGCACTGTGTGTAAGCTTAGATTGGACTATTCGGTCCATAGCAATTTATACTACTTGGCTATACTAGCTTAGTCCAAATTCGTTTAGAGAACTAAACAGACATTACCTTAGTGATAATTGCAAGCTCGCCAAATTTTTGTCCAAAATTCTCTCAAAAAAAGTAGTATGTCGTATAAAGCCAGTATGTCGTCATTTTCTCATAACGATATTGTACTACAATTACATCAAATCTAAAAATTTACAAAATGTAATTTTCATAATTTATAGTTAACTTACATTTAAAATATGATTTTTTGCTTATAATACGAAATTTATAAATTTAATATTATAAATATTTTCCAAATGTACAATAAAGTAAGATTTTCCCCCAAAACATTTTCGTTCCCCCTCCCCGTTGTGTTGCTACTCCAGTATTATTTGCATATTTTGTATATCTTTAAGAAAATAATATAGGCACTTTGAAGCCCATGAAAATTTGTTTACCACAATGTTAAAATACTTCAGAAATTGTTATTAAAACATATCCATTTGATATTGAGAGTAAAAATTTTAAATTGTTGTATTTGAGACTTTCAAACTTAGTTGATATGAAGAACAATCAAAATATTTATGGAATATAATACATATTTTATTTTCTCAAATTTAAAAATAGATTTGTTTTATAACATATAAGTTTATTTATTACATCACATATTCCTTACTTAGTATAATTTTTATGAAGTATAAATTATCTTATTTCTTTTTATATATTAATGAACCATTCTCATGTTATTACTTTGCATACAACACGAAATGCAGAAAAAAATATCGACCTGTTTAGAATTTAACTAATTTTTGAAAATGCATAAAATAGTTTATAATACATTGTATAAAATTGTTTTTCGTACACAAAAACAAAAATAGATAAACATAAGATTGAAAATGTAATTTCAAATTCCAGAAAATCGAATAAAAAATATAATTCATATTCAAAAGTACGGGGAAAATGAAAATTGTGAATTACGATAAGGAATTTATTTTTGATGCATAGTAAAATACAAGTAATATATACGACGCTTATTTACAAATACACTTGTTTAACATAAATAACTTTTATGTATTTGTTCATGCATGTTTGTTTTTTTATTTTTCGAAAAAGTTTTTCTATTACAAATTAGTTTTTTGCGTTGTATGTATTAAGTTATGCTGACTTTTGAAAGTTAATTTAAAAACTTTAATGTACAAAATTTTACAAAATGTCAAAAAGTATCTACCAAAATGTCAAAACACTTTATCAAATATCATAAAAATAAATTCATTTTCAGCAGTAAAATCAATATTTTGCATTAAATTAGCATTATTTTTGTGTTCTTGAAAGTAGTGTAAGTGAATTATGTAAGTGAATATTAAAAGTATTAGTATAACAAATCTTCGCTTTCTGAAGTTGAAAAAAAAAATAGAAATTTTAATTATTTTTCTATATTAGCTCCAAATAGAAGTAAAAAAATTGCAACATTATAAACTTAGTTCTATAATACGTTAGGTATATTTATGTTTTACCATACTGATACATTTTGTATTAAAACATTACTACGATTACAAAAACGACGATTACTTTATTATTTATTTAATGCTAAACATGCAAGACCATAAATAAATATCAAATACATTTTTTATATATACAAAATTCAATGTATTTAGTTTAGTTCATTGAAATATTGGAAAAACCAAAAATATTTTATGAAATTATTTTAATTTATTGATATGTTTTGCAAGTATTATTCATATATCTTAATTTAAGTAAAAAATAAAATAAAATAAGTTGGTAATTTTGTATTCATTTAGTATATAATTTAAAGCATAATATAACATAAAGACCAGAGCAGAACTCTTTACCAATTAAATTATTTAAACGCATTTTTTCATTTAACTTTTGAATACCTCTTATAATTAATCCTTTTATATGTGTGCATTTTAACTTCTATTCAAATTTAATGTACAGTTTTGTAATTTTTAAATGATACCTGGAGCATACGCAAAAATGCATACAGTGTATAATTAACTAGTTACGATCAACGTAAAACATTTTTTTTAAATTATTAATATTCTTTTATTTCTCTCTGTTATCTTTGAATAAAAGAGCAATTATTACACGCAATAAATATATGTAAATATGAATAGTAAATTTAAATATATATATATTTTTAATCAGTTTTTATATTATTGATAATGAAAATAATAATCCACAATATTCTGTAATTAGATGTAAGTAGGGCAAAATCAATTTCTTTATTAAAATGCTTTTCTTTGTTTAAGAAATTATAATAATGTTAACTGTTAAAATTACGGAAAAAATTTCAAAAAGTAAAGCATTATATATATTTTAAAAGATATCTTATCCGTGAGAAAAATTTTAATTAGTTTCAATAAAGTGTCTGTCCAATAGGCGGAAAACTAAACAATGAGTATTTTTTTTTTGTAATTAAAGCATCACTTAATGACGTCCTTTTTTAATCTGTCGTTAATCATGCGGTAATAATTAACATTACAAAATTAAAATTAAACATATGAGTTTACGAGATATTGAAAGAAAAAAAAAGATAGTTGTTTTAGTAACCTCTGGAATTTTCAGTATTATGACATATCAATAAAGAATTATAATTTTTATATCAATAACTAGGGGGTTCTGCCCCCTACGAGCTACGCTCGCCAACCCCCGTTCTGAAACCGCATGATTTAACAACATTCTGATTTGATCAATTTTAAAACGATTACGGAAGATTGTATTATAATTAAATGGTCAGTGGCGATCTGCTGTAACCGGGTTTCCATTCATTTTCCTTTGACTGAGGGATTTTAAGGTCGAATCAACTGCTCTCGAAACAGCTAACAACTGTTTTCTTGATTGAATAAATAAAACGAATTAAAAATTTAAAAATCTACATGTGTGAAATGGTTAAGTAAACAATGTCGCTGCATTGGAGAATTTTATAACGATGCTATAGAAAAATGGTTATTTTTCCATTATCCCGTCCATTACTTTCTATAAAAAAAAAAAGAACTGTCGCCAGAATATATCATTTAACACCAAACGTGTATGATCGTGGCGTCGCGTTGAATTCAGTTGGCATCAGATGCGTTCCACGTATTAGTTATTTCATCAAGTTATTTTAATTCAAGGTTTATTTGTCTTTTTGATACTTCTCCATTATCCTGGCAATCAATTTTCATTAAAAGAAAAAAAACCAAAAAACTATTGCCAAACTGTAACGCCAAATAAACAAATAGAAGAATTTTGGGCACAGGTGTCATGTACGCACCACGTTGGCGATTTTTTTCAACCGCAAATTTGGCTAGAACTTTGTTTTTGAATAAATTGTTGTTTATTTACTTTTATTTTTTATTTTAATTCTATAAATTATTTTTATTATGTACATCAATATTTATTTGTATCAAACTATCATTTATTTATTTCCTTTTTTAAAATAATAGAAGCTATTTCATTTATTATGTTATTTTATTTTTATATTAAAAAAAAAAAAAAAAAAAAAAAAACACGTGTTATTATTGCATGCTACACTGTTAAAAATTTGCAGCAAACTGTCCAGTCATTTGACCGTTTTTATAGAAAACGTTTACACGACCGTAATTTAACTTTATTCCGACCATATTATTGCCCATATTATGGTCAGAATAGAGTTAAATTACGGTTATGTAACCATTTTTTATAAAAACGGTCAAATGACTGGACAGTTTGCTGCAAATTTTTAACAGTGTATTTGAAACTAATATTGAAAAAAAAAGTTTTCGCCGAGTTGGCGGTTGAAAAAAAATCGTGAAAAAATGAAAAAAAAAATTGTCTTGGATATTTATTTACATTATTTTTCAGAATTATCTCTCTCGGCTGGTGAATAAATGTTTGTGACGTGAATCGAAACTGATCTATTGTATGTAACTGTTCATTGCAACATTTTTCATGTATATGTCATTTGTGCCGAATTCTGCCATAGGAATTAAAAAAAAAAAAAATAAAATAAAATACAAGAAATTCGGAACAACCCCACTCATTAAAGTGTCAACTATCAGTATGTTTAAACAATAAAATTTATAATATATTAATGAAAATAGAAAAAAATAGTCTTGGATATTTATTTACATTATTTTTCTTAATTATCTCTCTCGGCTGGAGAATAAATGTTTGTGACGTCAGTTGAAACTGATCTATTGTATGTAACTAAAGCATATCCATAATGTTCATCGCAACATTTTTCAATGCCTTTTCTTTTTTAAATATCATGGCACTGCTGTTTAAGGATACAATGGTTATTTTAATTAATGAAAAAATTAATAAATCTGTGCAACATAATGAAAAATATATGTATATGTCGAATTAAAAACCACTTGATGCTATAACAAACACATGTATTACCTCTGACGTCAAGTGAATGTGACGCCACATTCATGCATTTTTGGTGTTAAATCCTATAGTTTGGCAATAGTTTTTTGTTATGAAAAGTGGTCATCGGGATAAAGGAGAAGTACCATATTGTTAATGATATTTTAACAATTTATTAGTTATTCCGGTATTTTAAAGGTAATTATTAAACGTAAAAATATAGTTTTTAATTGAGAGGAAATATTATTTACGCTGTTTTAAAATTTGCAATAACAGGTAAAAGATTTGTCGAAACAAATTAAAATCTTGTATAAATCTAATTGTTTGGAAATATTGCTATTTGAGCATTTTAAATATGACGTAAGTTTCCCTACTTAATGCTTTGAAAACGCCTATAATAATTTAATTATTTCTCGTTTTAATATTCACGCGCATATATATTTTTTATTACGTAATTTTCTATATTTACTGCTTTTATCACGTGATCATTTAATTATTATTTTAAAGTTTTATTTCTGTTTTTAATAGTCACGTGTAAATACATTTCTTAATTGAAAGGGAATATTATTATATGCGCTATTTTACAAATTGGCAACATTTCAAATAATGGATTTTATGAAATATGAAATAATTCTTCATAAAAATAATAAAATTTTGAATAAAAAATTGAAATATAACCTCAAAAAATTACTCAAACTAAAAAAATAATTGCAGTCTGCACACCGCAAGCTTGCCAACTATATCCTTACAAATTATGGTTAAATTCCTGTGCATAGTTTTCGCTCCTATAAAACTTTTTTCAGAAAACTGTTTTGACCAACTTTGATTTTAAATATCTCTTAAAATAATTCTTCGATTTAAAAACTGTTTACTTCAGCGTCTTTATCGAACATCTCTTTATAAAACTACCAATTTTTTAATTTTTATATGTAACTAGCTGACCTGCCCGGCGTTGCCCGAGCCCTTGTAATAAACTTAAATCTCTTAAAAAACGGAACTCTGGCCACGGTCTACGATGGCTTCGGAACCGTATACCCGGCATGCTCGTACGCTCTAGAAAATATTTTACATCCCCCTACCACCGCCAGGGGAACATTCTGTTCTAAACAAACCTCTTTCCGAACGAACTTCTGAGACAGGTCCCCGCTGCCTACGTTACTGTATAGTAGGCGCACTACAAAATTGAGCTGGTTTCGAGAAGATTGGAACATTATTAGCCCAGTTATTGCAATAAGGCACAGTTAGAGAAAATAACCTTGAGTGAGGTGCGGAGGGGAGGGATGTTCGAGTGTCCTTCAGAAAATGACTAATAATGAAGCCCACTATGCGTGCATAAAAATTCGTTCGTTTTGTTAAGCAAGGAACTTAATTACAAAGTTGGCTTAAACTCTTATTTGTAAATAGTGGTAACCGCTACTCATAAATTTAATTTAATGTTATAAAGGGTGAATATTAAGTTAAATATAATGTTTGGAATCACTTGTGTTGAAATCTGAAAGATAGTTGCTGATATATAGAAACGGGGCATAGTTAGAGAAAAACCTTGAAGGAGGGGCCGGGGGGTGGGAGGGTTGTTCAAGTGCCCTTCAGCAAATGAGTAATTCGGAGGACCACTATGCATCTTTCAAAATTCGTTCATTTGCTTAAACTTTGAACTTAATTACAAACTAGATGGTACCCGTCAAAACTTGACGGAAAAAATTACAATAACAATATTAGTAAAATAAGCTTCTTTATTACATAAGTAGGGGGTGCTTGTGAAACAATCTTTCAAATATTTTATTTAAAAAAGAAATCCCCCAGTGAATTACGTTATTATTTCCGATGCAAACTCCAAACAAACAATCCGTAAACAAAATGGAAATCAGTTTGACATTACCGCCCTATTCCTCACGGCAAGAAAGAAAATTTCCTGAACCTATGAAGTATCATACAAATAGCATATCCCTACGTTCATCTCATATTCAGTCAATAAAAGAACATATTAAATAAGGCACACATCCTCTCCCCCTTGTGATAATGCAACCGAATGAGCTCCTATGCGCATGTGCATTGCATCTCCCCAAACGCACCGTCGAAATTCGACGTTAATAAAAGTTTTAAAATGTTTTGATCAAAATTTTTAAAGTGTCTTCTTTAATCATTGTTCGTTTCAAATCCATATCTTCTGAAACGCATCCATTGTTTTAAGCTAAACAATTTTTATGTAAAGATTAAGAATTTTTTTTACAATAATAAATCAATCTGCAGATAAAGGGGATTTTTAATGTTTTCAAGTGTAATTTATTTGTATGGTTTCTTCATTCCTTTACATAATCAGGATGATTATTCCTTTTCCATAATTAAGAGAAATAATGTAAATAAATAAATATCAAAGATTATTTTTGATTCTGTTTTCATTAATATATTGTAAATTTTATTGTTAAAAGTTACTGATAAATGATACTTTAGTAAATGGGGCTTTTCTTAATTATTTATTATTATTATTATTATTTTTCTTTTTTTGAGATTTAATGGCAACATTCTGCCGTTTGTTTATTGGGCGCTACAGTTTGGCGAATTATTTGAGGTACTTTTCGGTTAGCAGGGCGCCAATGAAGTATATATGTATACATATATATATATATATGTAGTATACACATACATATATACAAATATATATAATGTATATAGTTTTGTTTTTCTAGTATTGAATTTATGTGGTTTATAGATTTTGGTTAGCTTTTGTGATAATGATTCTGCAAGTAATTTTCCATTGGAGTTTATTATTATTATATATATATATATATATATATAAATAAATAAATAAATAAATATATATATATATATATATATATATATATATATATATATATATATATATATATATATATATATATATATATATATATATATATATATATATTACTGGCGCCGGCTAACCGAAAAGTACCTAATTTGCATATAGTTTTTTTTTCTTAATGGGACGACGGGATAATGAATATTTTTGATGGTACCAGAATATTTTTCTGTATTTTCTAGTTATATTAAGAAATACATATTTTTATGATTTTCTGAATCACTTATTTGTTTAGTTTTTCATGCATTATATTATTGAAGGTTGTTAGTTCTCTTATTCGTTTAAATATACCCTAATTATATAAAAATAGCGTGTGTTCTCTGTGGTGTTTCGCATAAACGTTGTAAAATTCAGGTTATTAGATTTTATCCAACTTTGCTGTCATAACAGCTGATGAAGCAGCAATTTTCGGCGATTTTTTTGTTACCTGTAAAATGTTTATTTTTGGTATAGCCCGAACTAAGAAAAAATTGAGTACTTTTCCATTATACGGACACCATTGTCGCCAAGCATATATTTACATGTATGGCATGGTGTCGGTATAACGGAAAAGAACCAAAATTCGCGATCGATCAGATAATTGAATTTCGTTAAACATTAAATTTTCTGGTACTTTTCTATTATCCGGTCGACCACTTTTCATAACAAAAAACTATCGCCAAACTGTAAAATTAAACGCCGAAAATGAAGTGCGATTTACTTGATGTCAGAAGCATTATACGTGTTTGTTACGTCATCAAGTGGTTTTTAATTCAAGATTTGCGTCTATTTTCCTTATGTTTTACTGATTTATTAGTTATTTCATTAATTAAAATAACAACTGTGTCCATAAATTCATGTATTTTATTTATTTATTTATTTTGATATTTCAATGGCAACGTTCTCCCGTTTATTTGACGTTACAGTTTGGCGATAGTTTTTTATTATGAAAAGTGGTCGACGGGATAATAGAGAAGTACCAATTTTCTTATTTTTAATCTGAGAAAGAAGCAATAATCATGGATTTAATTAATTTTGCAATATGCGGTGCAACCAAAATAATTTTGATTAAATCAGTACATATATCGCAGACGCACATGGGTTATTTTTTGGCGCCTAAATGACGATTTTTGCTTTGTATGGCAACCTGGTGTTTTATAATAAATTTGAATATGTGTGTAAATAAATAAAATAAAATAGGTACTTTTATGTTAGCTGGGCGTCAAGGATAACTCTCCAAATCTTGTTTCAATTGGAATCATTTAAATTGCAACATTTTACGTGAGATTTGTTATTCATATTGATATGTTTACGTTTAGATATTTTATTATGATTATATTCTAGCTAATTAAGTTTTTTTTTTAAGATTTTATACTACAATGTTAAAATATTACCTAGTTGATATTAGCTAATGTCAAAAGATTGGCGAACCACAGAGTTCAGGGAATAAACTCTATGCCCTCAAAGGTGGGAGTTACCGACTTTATGACGTCATAAGCAGAAGTAATTGTTTAATCGAAAATCACAGCTAATTAATTAAATTTTCGAACAAACGAATGCACGATAACAAATCTGTGTCCAAATATCTTTCATTTTAAAAAAGAATGGTGTAATTTGATGCAGTAGTTTGTTCTGACGGATTGCCGAAAGAAATCGCTTAGCGTTTTAAATATATAGATTTGGCTTAAACTATTATTCGTAAATAGTGGTAACCGCTACTCATAAATTTAGTTTAATGTTATAAAGAGTGACATTTAAGTTAATTATAATGCTTGGAAGCACTTGTGTTGAAATCGGAAAGATAGTTGCTGAGATATGAAAACGGAGCATAGTTAGAGATAAAAACCTTGAAGGGAGGGCCGGGGGGGAGGGGTTGTTCAAGTGTCCTACAGCAAATGACTAATTAGGAGGACCACTATGCATCTTTCAAAATTCGTTCGTTTGCTTAAGCTAGGAACGTAATTGCAAATTTGGCTTAAACTATTATTCGTAAATAGTGGTAACCGCTACTCATAATTTTAGTTTAATGTTATAAAGGGTGACTATTAAATTAATTATAATGTTTAGAATCACTTCTGTTGAAATCGGAAAGATAGTTGCTGAGATATGGAAACGGAGCAGAGTTAGTGAAAAAACATTGAAGGACGGGCCAGGGGGGGAGGGGTTGTTCAAGTGTCCTTCAGAAAATGACTAATTAGAAGGACCACTATGCATCTTTCAAAATTCGTTCGTTTGCTTAAGCTAGGAACGTAATTACAAATTTGGCTTAAACTATTATTCGGAAATAGTGGTAACTGCTACTCATAATTTTAGTTTAATGTTATAAAGAGTGACTATTAAGTTAATTATAACGTTTGGAACCACTGGCGTTGAAATCGGAAAAATAGTTGCTGAGATATAGAAACGGAGCATAGTTAGAGAAAAAACCTTGAAGGAGGTCCCGGGGGTGGGGGGGGTAGGGGATGTTCAAGTGCCCTTCAGCAAATGACTAATTAGGAGAACCACTATATATCTTTCAAAATTCGTTTGTTTCCTTAAGCTTTGAATTTAATTCCAAATTTGGCTTAAACTGTTATTCGTAAATAGTGGTAACCGCTACTCATAAATTTAGTTTAATGTTATAAAGGGTGACTGTTAAATTAATTATAATGTTTGAAATAACTTGCGTTGAAATCGGAAGGATAGTTGCTGAGATATGGAAACGGAGCAGAGTTAGAGAAAAAACCTTGAAGGACGGGCCGGGAGAGGAGGGGGGGGGGGGTGTTCAAGTGGCCTTCAGCAAATAACTAATTAGGAGGATCACAATACATCTTTAAAGATTGATTCATTTGATTAAGCTAGAAACTTAATTTGAAATTTGGCTTACACTATTATTCGGAAATTCTGGTAACTGCTTTCTAGAAATACACCTTGAAGCTTAAATGTAATTAGACCCTTGTTCCTCTTCATTCCCGCAAATATGAAAAAGAATCTGTTAAATAAAATTTTCTGTATTAACAATCTCCATCATAATAATAAATGCCATGTAAAAAAAAAAAAAAAAAAAAAAAAAAAAAACTTAAACCCGACTAATTGTCATGAAGAAAAATGGGCCTGGAAAATATTTCAATCAGTGGGACGTATGTGTAATTTGTCATGAACAGGTGGCGCGACATTCGCATGGCTCCTCTACGCTGATAACTTCACTCCATATTGATACTATTTAGTTAGAAATCCTTATTTATGCATCGCTACTCTGGTTTATTTAATTACTTCTGTGAAGAATCGATGCAACCAACCAGTGAACCAACCAACCCAAGAGAATAAAAGCGTATTTTTGATGAGAGTTCTTTGTGAATATTAATTAATATTTCAGTAAATAATTGAAATATTAAAATTCTGAGGCTCAGGTGCACATGACCAGACCTTGGACTATCCACACCTAAATTTCCAGACTTCTAGGTGTGCTAGATTTTGCTAGCTATCGCCAACAGACACACACACACGCAGACAGACACACACACAGACAGACACACACACAGAGCGAAACTTTCTTTTATTAGTATAGATAGTTTACTGGATATTAGTCCAGAAAGACTTCAAGGCACACAATCTTCAATGACAGCGGCCGCGGCTGCGGTGGCGGTGGTTACTTTTTTTTAATATAGAGAGATACCCTGCTGTATCGTCCAATATTTTATGATCCTTTTCAAAGTAATCTCTATTCTATGTAATGCACTTATTCCACCTTTTTTTTCATTCTTCAAAGACATACTGATAGTCATTTTTTTTCTCTCCAATTTTTCTGATCACGAAGGAATTTGTTCACATTAGAGAATACATCTTATATTTCTGTGATGTCACCTTCCACTGGGAACGAAGGATTTGTTCGCATTAGAGAATCCATCTTATATTTCTGTATATCACCTTTAACTGCGAACGAAGGAATTTGTTCACATTAGAAAATCCATCTTATATTTGTGTAATATCACCTTTAACTGTGAACGAAGGAATTTGTTCACATTAGGGAATCCATCTTATATTTCTGTAATATCACCTTTAACTGCGAACGAAGGAATATGTTCACATTAGAGAATCCATTCTGTTATATCAACTTTAACTGGGAACGAAGGAATTTGTTCACATTAAAGAGTCCATCTTAAATTTCTGTAATATCACGTTTAACTGCGATTGAAGGAATATGTTCACATTAGAGAATCCATCTTATATTTCTGTAATATCCCCTTCAACTGCGAGCAAATCTGCACAAAAAAACTCTTGTTGTTCAGGTATGTGGAGTCTGTGAGCCCACCGTGCATAGATACGTCTCATGTCACGACTTTTCTTTTAACAAAATGTCGGTAGCACCCAGTCATATTCTGATAGTGCTGCTCGAAGGGTTATTCGATGATATTCTCTGGTAATAGCAGATTTCAGTGATTATGTAAGATTCTGTAAGATCAATGGCTGGAGCTTCGAGGCCACCTTCCTTTGAGGTTGATTGTCTCTACTCTAGTCATGTGAAGACACTCGCAATCTAATGTTAAACCAATATTTTTAAATTTCTTTCTAGCATTTCAATATTTTAAAATTATTTTTTGTGCAAAAGATAGCAGATGTCAATTCCTAATCGGGTACTTATTTACTTTTTCGATTTTAGTTGGAGATTTTTTTATAAGGTCACTTTCTGTTTCAAAATCACTATCCTCATAAGAAAAAAATTTATAACCATAAGCGAACATGTACAAAAGTACGCGGTTAGAGAAGGACCTCAGTTATCCTATGCAAAAGATAATCGGCTAAAAATATTGAAACGAAACCGAG
Source organism: Maratus michaelseni (assembly GCA_963931845.1). Classification (NCBI taxonomy): domain Eukaryota; kingdom Metazoa; phylum Arthropoda; class Arachnida; order Araneae; family Salticidae; genus Maratus; species Maratus michaelseni. The sequence goes on along the minus strand of OZ007589.1, from coordinate 148,693,583 downwards.
TAATTTGAAAAGAACGCTACCTTTGGTTTAACATTAACTTGAGAATGTATTTGCGTGGCTAGTTAAGTTCTTAAAGATCCTATACCATTTTCTATATGTGCTATAGGGAAGAATTGATTCTTCTAAAACTTCTTTGATCATTTCACGGCTTTCGGCGGACGATTTTTTCATGCCAAAGAAAAATAACGACGCAATATCTCGTTTTGCTGTTTTTTGTCTCCGACTGACATACTATTGGGAAAAAATGAATGAAAAACTTACCACTAATTCATTATGCATCAAGCCAACAATGCAACATCAAATTAAATTTCTGTACAAAAAAATATGCGCATGAGAAAGTTGTGATCTTTCTTCAGTAAACAGCCATTGTATTTCATGTATTTTTCATTTTCAGATTAGCTGCATTAGTAATTATCTCTTATTTGACTGATATTTTTACAATACATTTCTTTTTCGCCATTTTAAGGAATACCATAACTTGAACGAAATGAACAAAATTGCATTAATTATTTAAAAATTTCTAAATTTCTAAAAACAAATGATAAATTGCATTCCACAGATTTTATAAAGCAATTCACTCATAAAATTTGTTTTAATTAAGTCCAAAAAAATTTACTGAGGCAGAAAATTAACCAATAAGTATTTTTTTTAAATATATAAATAATTAAATTATTTAACTTTATCTTTTGTCATGTGACATCAATTATGAATATGATAATAACAATAAGTGCAATAGTTTAAAGAATATTCAAAGAAGTCAAATGTTCTGTGTAGGTAATATCAGAAAAAAATGATATCTTAAGTTTATTTTAATTTCAAATTAGGTGCACTCCTAGATACTGCATGTTTTATATCTAATGGATTTTTTATTTATTTCTGGTTATATTAGGGAAAAGCATAACTTGTAACAGGTTACTAAAATCTCGCTTTTCTTCGGCGTATGTCGTACAAACAAACCAATACAATTATTGAATAGGTTATGCAAAATATGAACCATATAAATAATGCAAAAATAAGAGAAATAATTCATCAAAACATGCTTTTTATCGCCAAGAAATTACCATTCTTGTCTGGAATTCCGATTTCCCAATTTTCATTAGAGGCATTGTTGAACAGCTTAATTATTAGAACATTTTTTTATTTCAAATTTTCCGCTATACTTTATTATTGGGCTTTTTAACACAGAAATATAGGTTAAAATTATACACTTTTTATTGGCATTCATTCTTCAGTTTTTCGCGAAAGGAATCGACACTTTTTTACTACGCATATACTAATTTCTGCATCGAAGACTATTAGTCATACAAGTGTAACTCTTCTCATATCGGTCACAGCATCTTAGCTAATGGCTGCGAACAAGACCAGGAGCTAGGAGTGCAGGTCAACAAAAATTATAAATTCATGGGACATTTAAGATTTAATTTTCATATACGGTGCAGGTATGGATGACGTAGGAATCTCTGTATTATTTTTTTATTTTTAGAAGATACTATTTGTAATCCGCCAACATACATGATAGTTCGTTCAGTGGCGCACTCCTCCCGTAGGATATTTCTTGCCCAGAGTCTTTCGCACGATTTTCATACCCATTGATTATATGTGCACACCACATCAAATTGAAAATTTCAAATAATGACAACCCTAAAAAAGAACTTCATAGTTTTCGAATTTTTTTTTATACTTGCTATTGGTATTTGAGGCTCTTTACTACAATGACACCCCTGTGTTCCGAGAATTTAATTATTTATTAAATATTCATTTAAGATGATTAAATACAAACAAAAAATTTTATATCTTTAAGGAATTCTTAATTCAGTATATTAATTTCACTTCCGATAAGGTGAAACATTTTTTTATACTTTCATTTTGAAAAAAACACAAGATTGCTTGCATATATCAAGGGACATCTTTAAGGATGACAAGGACATTTTTATTTTATCTTTTTCTTTTCTTTCTTCTCTCGACATTTTATGAGAGTACTAAAGTGTAAATTTGGTTTCTTTTATTTCAAGAAAAAGTAACGTAAATAAACACTTTTGATGTATTTTCTAAAGTGTAAAACATTTTATGCATGAAAAAATATAGCCAAAATGTACATGTACATCCAACGTATGCAATTGAGACCGGTAAAAATTATAAGGAAATCCTTTATTTATATGAGATAAATAGTCACAAAGAAGACATACTTTAGTATGTAAGGTGAATGATAATTATCTTTGCAGCTTTGATACTCAATAAAATCTGTAATAAATAATTTATCCAAATTTTACTGCCTAATAGATATAACAACAACACATAAAATATTATTTTTAACAAAAAAATATTTTTTTTTACAATATTCAAGTGATATTCCAATTTCTTTCAAACACTCTCCAGTACATCGTAAATGTTTATAAGTTGAACTGTGATTTTTGTTTTCTTCAAATCATTGATATTATTTACAAGAGCATGCTGTCTTTAACTTTTCTCTACAGAAACAAATAACACTACACAGAATAATAGTTCGTGATCTAACTGGTTAAGATAAAGGCTTTCTAGTCTGAGAATTTTTTGTTTTGTTCCAAATTTAAAAATGTTGTAAAACATTTTTTTTCTTTTAAATAAAACTCTATGTAATAAATACTGTTACATGTAAAGTCTTGTGAAAAAAATCCAAGCTTTAATAATTATCCCTTTATTATGATATAAAAATGTGATTGGTACCAATCAATTAGTACACCCAGAAAAAGGAATTGATCAATACTACAAAACATGTTTTGCTGAGTACATTTTGGTTGTTTTAGCAAAATTCAAGTAAAATTGAACCATTTTACTTGAATTAACAAAACATTTTTTGCTGAAAATACACATTTTTTTTTTGGAATTGAAAAAAAAAAAAATTTTTTTTGTTGATTCAAACAAAAGTTTTGTTGGGTCAACCAAATTTTTGTTGATTCAACAAAACTTTTTCTGGGTGTAATAACGTCTACTAATTAATGCTTCACTTATTTTTGCTACATTAGGGGTAAAGTTAGAAAACATTGTAACAAGCTTTTCAATTGTAAAATCTTAACAAAATTTTCAATACTAACACACAATTTTGACATAATATTTGGATTCTTCGGTAAATTATACCTTCAGATACTAAATGAGAAGTTGTTATTCACGAATTATACAGATTTAAAATAGTAACTCCTAATGTTATGTTCCTTTTTAATCGTTGCAAAACAGATTACAATGCGTGTGGTAGTTTGTGTAGAGCTCAAAAACTACTTGGCGGAATGAGTTGTAAATTTAGATTAGCATATTTAAAGCTTCTAGAAATCGATTTCTGTTACAACAGTCATAAGTTACGTATATTTCAAATTTCTTGTATAAATTAATTTCAAAATACATCTCTTTCCGACAACCTTAAGCAAAATTTAAGTATATCATTGATTAACAGTCGTTATTACTAATAGATAAGTGCCAGTGATTTTTTTTATAAATTACTTACGACACAGTTAGTAGTATATGATCCACCTTTTTTTATTATGACTGTACAAGCAACATATCTGAGTTTTCTTATTTCTTCCATGCTCTATCGTCAAATTTGAAAAGATAATTAATATTTACTTTGTAATATAGAAAAAAATCAAACGATGTTTTTTTATATCTAGATCTGAATATTTCGACTCAATGAATTGCCTGTCTACACAAAATAACTATGTAAGAAAAGTAAGTATAGATTCTGTACTTTACACATACCTCGTAAAATATAAACAACTACACATTAAAAATCTGTAGCCAATGATATTTAATAGGAATCGTCATAGTTGATCATAGGAACTAAACTTCATTTCTTCAGATTTTTATATTGATTAAATATTATGTATCTTATAATTTAAATAAATGTATATCCATACATTATGACCTGGTGTTTAAAAAAAAATCAAGATAGTGGTTTTGAGAATTTTATATTAAAACTGTTCATGTACCGAAAAGTACATTACAAAATTTTAAAATCACACTTTTATTCTAACATTCGTTATAGCAATTTTTATAAATATTTGCCAACTATTTTCCATACCGAATAATACCTTTAAACGCGTTTACCCCAGTTTCTTTTGGCGTTGATTTTTTGTTAGATTTAACATTCTAAAGCGTTAGCAAATGATTAGAAAGTTGTTTCTTTTTTTTTTACCACTTCAACAATATACAGTAATATATCGGTTAACGAAAATAATTCACTCTGGAATCATGTTCTTTAATCAAAAAGTTATTTATTTTACCTTATAGTTAAAATGTAACATAACTGGGTTATGTTAGGTTGCGAATCCAGTAAAGCATTCTTTAGACGAATCCATATTCGTTAATCGACTCTAAAAACTAGCGAAAAAAAATCTTTCTGGCCGAAGATTCATTAGGAGATGTATACTTTAGCTCAGATATCACTGTATTGTGCACTTTTATGAGAATAAAGGATTAGATTTACAATGTTCATAACATTATCTCTGTTTTCATTCCAATGTATAATTATTCACGTTTATTTCGCTGCTTTTTTCGAATAAATCTGATGTTCGATATTTTCCTTATCTTTTTTTTTCTGCTAAAATATGCCTTTAAATAAATCAAACATCAAACTTGTTGACTATATTACGACGGACAAGTTATAAAAAATTGCAGCTAAAAGGTTAAATACAAGAAAGAACAAAAACGAAAAATTTTGCGTCCAGCATAGATTATGAAACACTTTCCAACACAGCCAAAAAACTGTAACGAAACTTCACCGTTAAATAAGGTAAAAGAAGATATGTAAGTAACAGTTTAGAAAATATATACCACATCTGAAAATACAGTTTTCGAAATTACCTTCCAGTGTCAAAAAAGTAGTCGAATTATTTTGTGCAGCCCTGTATATGATCAATAGATGTGGATATATAGCATGATAAATTTTAGTTCAGTTAGAATATTCACATTAAGCAATTTTCTTCGATCGATGGAAGTGCACTCGAAATCCTTTGTGCAGCCCTGTATATTATCTGAAGACTTTTGTAAACACCACCTATTAAGCTAAAAGGCAACTTAAAACTCGCTCGCAGCAATTACCAACCGTAAACGACAAGACATGTTGTTCTTTGCGTAGCCTTGTATATGAATTTATTTATATTCCACAAACCTCTATTAGTCTACTAAATATATTATACTTCAGAAAGAAAATGCGTAACACAATTAAAAACTACACTTAAGAAATTCACTCCCATAGTCTGTAATACTTACGGATTCCCTTGTGTTGCCCTGTATATGAACAACCGAGTTTATAAACACACACGTACTATGAAAAGGGTTAGTTAAACTTAAAAACGCAAACCAAAAGTGAAAACGCCCTTATCGCACACAGACTGTAAATATCGCACATGTACTGTAATCGACATATTTTGTGTAAATAAACGCAATGCACACAAGAGAGCAATTTATAGTGCACCTCAGTAATGCATATAATTTTCATTATGTTTGAAATAGAGAAATATCACTAAATTACACTCCAAACGATTTTTCCCAATAGAAAAATGTATAACAGAATTCTTTTGTTTGACCCTGTAAATGAATAATTAATGCTTTACACCTCATATTCTACAAAAAGCATGTTTTAATGCGCTTCATAATTATATATCAATTTCATCATGTTTTAAATGACGTAGCATCATCAAAATGCACTTGAAATGTTTATTTCCCATTGACTGTAATGTAACGGAATACTTTTGACTGTACCTGTAAAAAAACTATAAGTGCTACACACTTCAGTTGAAATAGGGAGCATGCTATAGTAAACAACATGCTACAGTAAAAATTTCAGAGTGATCCGAGCATTTTTATGTAGAGCACGGCCAGACAAACCAAAGTCATAAACACTTTTCAACTAAGTTGGAAAGTGTTAAAAATCATTCGTCACGCGCAGATTATACAAGACTTCTAGAATACTCTTTCGAAACATCATTTAATAAAGTGAAAGAAGATATCTTTAAAAATAATTTACAAAATGCAAAACACAACACAGTTAAACACCCAATTTCACCAATTAAGGCCGATAGTCGATAAGGTACTTGAATTATTTTGAACTGCCTCGCATATAATCAATAAATCTGCATTCACACCACATGATTTGCTAAAATTTAATCTAGCTAAAAAATGACGAACACATTTTACTTGTAGCAATTACAGCCCATAGCAGGTAACTTTCTTTTGTGAAGCCCTGTATATGATCTACATATTTTTATACATCCCAAATATTAAAATTTAACTGCACTTGGAAACGCATAATACAATTAAAAACGCACTCACACAATATAAGCCGATTTTTGCATAGTCCTGTATATGAATTTATTTATAAATAACTACAAATACATCTTAATATATATTAAATGTAGTTAAGCTCAGAAATGAGTAAGGCAATTAAAAAACACCACTAAGAAATTCGTATCCATAGACAATAAATAATACTTACGAATTAGTTTGTATTGATTTATATACCCTGTATTTATCTAAAGAATTTCTACACACCACGCAATGCACTAAAATTGGTTGTGCTTATAAACGCATACCGGATCTAAAAACATATTTCCAGTGGTTATTGCTCATACACAGTACCGTAACCGCAATCGTTTTGTGTCCCAGAAAATGAAGAAATTAATGCTATGCGACCCATATTCTATAGTAAGCATCTTGAAGTGCACATCAGCAATGCACATCGATTTCATTGTGTTTGAAATAGTTCTCCATCTTTAAAATACACAGTAAACGATTTTTCAAAATTGGGCATGATGTAACGGGATTCTTTTCTATGTTGGAGTAAATGAATGATAAATATTATGCACTCCATATTCTACAGAAAGTTTGTTGTATTGCATCTTAATAATGCATATCAACTGCATTATGTTTGAAATATTGTGAGTCGTTAAAATATATTGTGCATGTTTTACCCCTTAGACCATAAAGAAATGGGATTGTTTTGTCTGCCCTTATAAACAAACTACAAATGTTTCACATTGCATTTTCAATGGAGAATATACTATTGTAAACCTCAATAATATATGCCAATCTCATTTTAATCTAAGTATATTTACTCCAGTTAGAGCACGGACAGACAAACTGAAGTCATAAACACTTTGCAACCATTTTGGAAAGTGTTATTAAATCAGGAGTATTAAATAAAATATGATTGTAAAAATTTTTATGTTGTGTTTTTATGATTGTTAAAATTTTACTTAAAAAACTCTAAATTTTAACGAATGTTTATTTTAAAAAAATTCTATTAAAATTTCTTTAATAATAATAATAATAATAATAATAAATTTTGAAAAGTTGATAATAAAAAACTTTTGAGGTCACGAATCCCCTTAAATAATTAATAAATTTAAAAAAATTCAGACAAACGAGCACAAAATAGAAAATGTCACGTATCATTAAATTTCTTCGGTCTTGCTTCTTAATGATAATAAATATCAATTAACTTTCTGAAACACCTGAAGTTTTATAAGCCAATCATATAGAGGAATCTCTAATGGAGTGAGTTGCAGTTTTCTAGATAACTTTTAACGTAGGTATCGAAAATTTGTAAGCTTACGTGACGGGCGAAAATGCTGAAAATTTGTTATACTTTTAGAGAAGGTTTGTATCTTCTCTAAACGTACATGTTTCTGCTAAAGTAAAATTTAAATATTTATAACATCCTTAAAAATGTGCGCCTTAGCTAGCTTAATACTTTTTCATTTAGCTTAAAATGAAACAGTATGTGACTTACAAATGGACTCCAAATGCTGACATAAATAAATAAATAATTTAGAAAATTAAGAAAGTGGAAGATATTTTTGTTCAAACATATTAGTAAAACAGTAACATCATCGCAACGAGTGTGCTTTACAAAATTAGTAATTTTTTGTCACCGGTTTTTTTAAAGAGAAATGCTTGCTTAATTTAATTGCACAAAAGTTTTGATTAAATGAAGTAAAACTTTCAATCAAAAATTATTTGTAGGAATATCAAATATAAGTATTCTGAGTATTCTACGCGTCAGGTATACGTGACGCCCATCAGTAAGGGGTTAATATAAATGGTTATTATATAGAAAAATTCCAATAACATTGGATAGGGGCTATATAGATGTTTGTCAACAAACCTTTTGGAAGCTAAATTGAACTAAAATAAAAATACATATAAATTCAGAATTTACACTAAAAGACAGTGTACAATACACTAATTTTGTTTTGGTTATATAGTCTAAAATTTTTAAGATAAAGTTATACTTAAAAATAATGCTACAAAACTTAGCTTATGTCGAAATTAAACTTCTTTAAAGATAATGTCAAATATCGTAAAAGTATGTGCAGAATTGTCGAAAAAAAACCATTCAAGACTTTGTATGCGACGGTTATGAATGCTAACGACATTAAATTTAAATAACAGATATTTCAGAACATGCGTCTATTCCAAAAAATGTACAAGCAGTCGCTGTTAGACAGAACTTCTTTTTTAAACGAGATTTTTACTAAAAGAATCTCTTCGAAACCTAAACAAATGACGAAAACGATAAAAGATAAAGAAAGACGCAACACAGCATGAATTTAAAGTGAAATTATGTATAATAGTGTCCTTGAAAAACAAAGTTCTTTTTAGCAAAGTTTTTGTCTTTGAAAGCCGAAAGCGCCCTGGTTGCGATTAAAAGCAGAAAAATGTATTGAGAACACTTTTTTGAACTATTTTTCATGACAAATTTACAGAACATGCTCAAGTATCCTATGCTGACTACCTAGTTAACCCTTCAAGGGCGCTGTTTAGCAAGGCGAAAACACTTAATTTAATCCCAAACTGCCAAATAACATCCAGAAAATTTTAATAAATTTTTGCTGCCATAATATACGTGAAGAAAAGCTTTTAATTACGTATTTTCTAAATTATTTGTTCGTAAATTCTGGTGTCATTCAATCATTTCAACATTTTAGAAATAGACGTATTTTGCACTAGTAAGGGGAGCTAATAATTATAATATCTGAGTTGCTAAAAATCAATGTTAACCAAACTTACTAAGTACTATTTTTCTAAATCAATGTTTTTCAAATTTTAGACTTCAAGAAATTTTAAAGCAAGTAAAAAAAAAACTTCTGTGTAATATCAATACTAACAACAACAGTTATATTTTTTTAGGAAATAATCCTTTTCGGCTATACTACTAAGGGCTCATTCACACGCTCAGAAAAAGGAAAAAACGCAGTGTATTCTGTTAACGTTGAAAGGGAAAGGGTATGCGTCAATGGAAGTTACGGTGATTTTTCGGTATCTGAGGACCAGTGTGAATGAGCAGGCAGCAAAAGAACATTTTACATAGAAAGTAAATCGAATTTCCCTCTTCGTAATTTTATAATAATAACTTTGCAATTACCACATCGACAGGTGTATCACAAACAAATGCGCGGAATATTATTGCAGTGCGTACAGAAAGACATAATTCTCAGTGTATAATAAAGTATGGGCTTCTGAAACTGACAATACTTTCTGTGTGCTTTGCGAGACGAGAATTGTTTGAATAAAGGCGTATTATAACCGAAAGCGTCCTAGTGGTTTATATATAATGTAAACGGAAGGAAAATTCAAATTTACTGGTACAGTTTAATGAATATTTTCTATTTCACGATTCATGTTATAATTCTTCGCAACTATTATTTACAGATTTTTTTTTTTTTTTTGGCGTAGAAATTTTAATGATATCTTTTAGAACGACATTTCTCTGAAATGCCAGTCAGAAACGCTGATACAAATTACATTACTCACATACTTACTGATTTATGCGAGAAAACATTGAATTCTTTTTATTATGTTGCACTTCTTAAACGATTATTAAAGTTTAAAACGCTTTTGAATCATTTTCCATCTTACAGTCATAATACTAGACTGCTCTTTACAAGCAGAGTAAAATGAGTCATTTTGAAAAAAGTATTAGGCAGTCATAATACTAGTCAGTCATAATTACAGTCATAATACTAGACTGCTCTTTACAAGCAGAGTAAAATGAGTCATTTTGAAAAAAGTATTAGGCAGTCATAATACTAGTCAGTCATAATTACAGTCATAATACTAGACTGCTCTTTACAAGCAGAGTAAAATGAGTCATTTTGAAAAAAGTATTAGGCAGTCATAATACTAGTCAGTCATAATTACAGTCATAATACTAGACTGCTCTGTACAAGCAGAGTAAAATGAGCCATTTTGAAAAAAGTATTAGGCAGTTATTAAAAAAATTATTGTTAAGTTTATATAAGACTGTATTTATGCTAGTATTAAACGGATTATTTCATTAGAAAGCCTAAATATATAACTCTTATCCTTAAGAAACCATAATAAATGCTTGGTAGTTATGCAAAAGTTAATGTAAAACATTTTCAATATCGTGTTTTCTTGAGCAATGGTCGTCAACCGTTTGTACCTCATGAACCACATAGTTCATAATTTTAAATCCTGTGAATTACTAATATGATTTTTCAAAATACAAATATATTTGTACAATATTGATCACAAAGTTTCCATTTTATTAATATGAAATGCATCCATCCAATATAAAAAAAAAAATGTGAATGAGGTGTGTTAAATTGGGGCCGTGGGATACCACTACTTTTTAATAATAATTATCAACTTATTTAGACACAGAAACAGCGTTTATAATCATAAACAAAATCGCTGAAGGTTGTTTAATTATAACAAAATTATTAAAGATAACTGAATTATTAGAAAATAATTGCAGCTTTTTTAAGAATCAAAGAATTTTTATATGATATTTGTTCATGCTTGTTTCAAATAAATTTACATATTTTTGGCTCCAACGACGTTACTGGAACAAGGAGAGGCGTGTTTATGTCTTTCTGTTATTATTACCTGCAGTGATAGACGAAAATGAATTTTCGACTAAATATGTTGTTGAAAACTGAATCGAAATTTTTATTGTTTTTGTCAATCAATAATGACTAGTCACATTTTATGGAAAGCGAAAAATTAAAATTTACCTGTTTTGAAGGTAAATAACATATAATATCTATTAACATAATTATTAATGTATCATTGAATATATAATTAAAGTTTTCAAAACTAAGTGTCTAAATTTTTACAGCAATAAGAATCATTTATAGTATTATTATGTTTTATTATTTGTAAAATAAAGTTCTTAAAAAAGCATAATAAATGCAATATAAAGATTGCATACAATAAATTTATAAAAACGTGTATTGGAAAATTTCCTTGATTTAAAATTATAATTTTTTTTTATTTAGATTAGTCTTTTGTTGCACTATAAAAAAAGAAAAAATGTTAAAGGAAGTTTTGGGACAATAAAGGTATGTTTAGCTAATAAAGGTCCTGTTTATCTAAATCGGTACAGTTAATGTAAACGGTCGTGTGTAGTAGACAATTACCAAACAACAGATAATAATAAAATCTAGTTATGGAAAGATAAGAAGAATACATTTTTTTTAACCAATGTATACAGAATCTTTTTAATTGACACTAGGATTTGTAGATTTTCTTGTATAATATCCTACTTTAGATCAGCAAGCAATTATACTGAAATGTATAAAAAAGCAGATGGAATTTTCTAATTAACAGTACCAAAATAGTTTTGAAATTTATGATCATTCCTGAAAGCTTTAACTACGCAAAAGGACAATCTTACAAAGTAAAAAGCATTGACAATAAAATTAAGAAATTTTTTTTTTGTCTAACTTAGTAAATGCGATGTAACAAATGGTTAATAAGCTTTCCTATGGTTGTCAATACTATGCGATGGACCACTTCATTGAAGTCCCTAATTAAACTAACTTTTGATTATTGACAACAACTGCGTTTTAATTTTTCCTAAATTCAGAATTACAAGATGGCCATAATTAAACTAACAGTACTCAGCGAATTCTGTAGCGCGATCTAATTGCAAGAATTGAGCCAAATTTTGTAGGATGATTAAACAAGACGGGGGATTAAGGATTCCGCGAAAAAAACAGCGCCAGATATACCCTAGTGGGGAATATTGGAACTAATATATTTCGCTGAATCCTTTGTCGCTTGTCTTGTTTATTCCTACTATGAAATTTGGCCGATTCTCGCAATTAGATGGCGGTAGAGCACGAAAATACTTTAAATTGGAAATCCGGGACCAACTATACTTTTTACTTAACCATTTTATACAAGGTGATCATCAAATATGTAATTGATCTCACTTAATAAACTCACATAAACAGCAATCAGCTGTCAGGATAGTGGTAGATGCGGTCTCGGGAGCCGAAAGATACTTCAGTCAAAAGAAAATAAGTCAGATCCTGAATGAAAAAGATACAAGGCTATTACCTCAACCAGTGGCTATCTTCCATAATCGGTTTGCTATTTATTAGATGTTTATTTTTTTTTATAATTATATAATGTTAGCTTTGCTAAATTTGATTCAGCTAGTGGAATGGAATGAAATTACCTCTCGCTTAATATTAATAATTAAAAGGTCCAAACATTATATTTATGCTTATATATGTTGCGGCCAAAGCCCGAAGTTCGGCCAGTTCCCGAATTGGCCAAGATTCCTGGCCAAAGCCCGAAGTACATGAAATGAAAAGTGTATTTCGGGTTTTGGCCGGCCAATTCGCGAAGTGACCAGGAATGCTTGGCCAATATACGAAGAGGGGATCCAAGGCTGTCAGGTAGGTGGCATTTGCGTGATAGAAAAGCAAGTTCCATGCTGTTACGATTATACTCTGAATTTTCCGTCTCTGTGAACTATTCTGATACAGCGGATTCATTGTGACGATTATATTCTGATCTGCTGAAGAAATAATTTATAGAAAATGAATAATCAATTTATAGAATTAATTAATAATTACTTTATATAATATTAGTTATAGAAAATGGTCACATACCATAATTATTGTATTCTGACCAATGAAAACGCTTCATAGTATGGTCAAGTAATCGTTATCTATAAAAAGGGCTGAGTGACTGAATACTTTGCTGCGGATTTTTAACAATTTAGATAACGTCAACATAAACATAACGTCATTTTCAACAAAACAACATTTCAAATTGCTAATACGTAAATCACTATAATAGAGGTATTTCTTAAAACGAAGTCTTATACGCTTCGCGCTTTTAGTTCATTATTTGATGCAGAGTTTTTGCTAGCAAGAAGTTTGCATATAAGGCAATATTTGCTCACCACGAGCAACATGGCTTATATATCTTAACTAGCCGCCACTGGCGACCAGTTTGGTCTCCCTTAAATGTATGTTAAACATTGCAACACGTTACATTTATTCATAATTTAATTTTCCCTTAATCCTTCGCCAAATCGGAAGATTCTAATAGACAAATCATGAACTTTTGCGATCATGGTAGCATTTCGCATATTTTTTGGGCACAAATGTCACATACGCACGTTGGCGCGATTCCCCCCCCCCCTCCCCCGCCAATTTGGCGAAAACTTTGTTATGGAAATTGTTGTTTATTTACTTTTATTTTTTATTTTAATTCTATAAATTCTTTTTGATATGTATATCAATATTTATTTACAACAAACTATCATTTATTTATTTTTATTCTTTTTTTTAATTATGAGTATTTTTGTTAGCCGGGAGCAGATGATAATTCGCTAAATATCGTTCCCATCACCGTCATTCATACTACAATTAATTTAATTTTAAATTATAAACCTGTCACTCATTTCATTTAAAATACTTAAACTTTAATCTAAAATGCTTATATTACATAAATTTAAAATACTTCACACTTTTCATTTAAAAGAGAAAATAAATAAATAAATAAGAAATAATATCATAAATCAAAACATTTGATTTCAAAATCAAAGTATCATTTCTAATTTGTACACGCGATAAATAAAAGCTGTATTAGCGATTTTAAAAATGCTAAAAATCTGATTCATTAAATATTATTACATGAGTTCAATTTACGTCAAGAAAAGGTCCGAAAGTTGAGTTGTATAGCACATAATTATGGTAAACTTTGATTGTCTCACTGGTGCGAATTATTTTTTTGACGCGAGGCAGCGGTCCAAAAATTCATTCGCGGAGAACTTGCTTTGCGAATGATTACCTCCATGATTTAATATTTTAAATGTTCACGACGAATCAATCTTTTTTTTGTTTACTTTTATGAATAGAGAATTTGAACTGCGAATCTTTCGACTGAAGTTATTGCAGAATATATACATAATTGAACGCAAGTCATCTCTCAAATATTAATTTATTTTGAACGATCTTTCTTAAAATGTAACTTTTATGCAGTTTATTCGAAAAAATAATTTTGAATAAAAATGGCCGCTTGGCATATGAAAAAGCGATGCGGCATCCCGGAACTGTTGAGGACAGTCACATGACTTACAGTTTTATTATAGAGATTTCAGTACAAGCAGTGTTAAAAACAGAAACATATTCTACTTAGACGTATTTGTTGTAAAATATTTCAGTCTTATTTATTAAAATGTTCTCTTTCTCTTAAATATTATGCCATTTTTACACACTAAAGCACTTTGGTATTTTCTTAAATAAAACGCAAAAATGCAGAACGGCGAAACGCTTACACCAATGTAATATGCATTAATATGCGTTTTTATTTATATACCTGAAAAAATTAAAACAATTGCTATAATATTGTGAAAATGACTCAAGTTTTTGCTGCCTTTTATTTTCAGCAGTATAGGTTTAAGGCCCTACGGCCTCAAACTCAGTACTAGATGAATGAAAAAATTTTGAAAAACATTTCGACACACCGTACTGAAATGTAACAGTTTTCTGAAAACCAAAAAGTGTGATTTCACTTAAACATGACTTCCTTTTTCCTGATAGAAAGGTATTGGAAGACTTCAAACTGACCTACCACTCACAGCTATTTCGGGAACTGGCCGACGGACTCTGGCCATTTCGCGAATTGGCCGACTGCCTCTAGCCATTTCGCGAATTGGCCAATCAATTTTAAACGAACTGGCCAATTTCGGGTTTTGGCCGTAACATATACCTTGTTGTTTTCCTTTACTCATATTTTTAGAGCGTTATTTAGCACTTTCAATTAAATTTTAAACCTATTTTGCTCTTTTTTCTACTATAAAAAATTACTCCTTTTTCTATAAATTTTCACTCTTTTCTTTTTTCGAAAGTTGGCAACAATGTTCGATAAGCATAATCTTCTTCTTCTTTTTTTTTTTTTTTTTTTTTTTTTTTTTGTAAAAATGCAATAAACTTAAAGTTAACTTTTTTTTTCTGTATGGAAAATAAAGTTCAAGAAATTCTATTTTATTTTCTAAAAATTAATATAATAAATTTATTTCTGTTTTTGAGATTTAAAAAAGTTTTCAGAAGGATTAATTAAAAGACGGTATGAGTTATATAAGTATGGATAGTATTATTACCCCTTTAGTTTTTTCTATATCTAGTAAATTGTACCATTTATACATTAAAAAACGGATTTTCCTGAAACTTTAAAACTTTTATCATCACGTTATTAATGCGTGATGCAAATTATTCCTCTCAACTAATGCATTTTATTGGCACAAATATAATTAAATATTTTTACAACAAGCCATTTTGTTTTTAAAAAGGAACAAGTTTATATAATGATATTAAAATAAAGACTAAGTTTCTCGTCTTCATTTATATTTAAATATATTTATATTATTCACATAAAAATAAAATTATTGCTATTTTCAAAGTTTTCCACATCAGATCGTAAGATAAATCATCAATTTTAAGAGCTAATTTGTTCTTTCCTGATTTCAAATTATCACATTAAAGGGTTCCACTTATTTTTATGTACGCTGAATAAAGCTCATAACAATATAAGAAGCATTTTTTTTTTCAAATGTTCCACAATTTCATTTTGTAAAGAATGCTAAGTCACGTATCTATTTACGATGTTTATAGCAAGTTTTATATTCGTAATCGCTTTTTTGAAGCAATTGTTCTAAAATCCTGTTTTAAAAAAGACTTTTGGTTAGAGTTAAAATTATTGTTACTAATAATATTTAAGAGGTTCTAATTAAATGTAGTAAATATTATTTTTTTTTAACATTTTATAAATATGAAAAAATATCTATCAAACTATATTGTGCAATTAACTTTATCAAATATTTGAATTACGTAATTTTATTTAATTTTTTGCTTTTTTTCAAACATGCAAAACCTTGCAGATACATTACAACATTTCTTCTTCACTTACGGATTTTTCCTTTTCAGAAACATAAGGATATTTTTTTATTTAAAAAAAAACATGTATTTTCATACTACACCTATAAAAAAAAAAGACAAATGTTTCTTATTCAAGAAAATATAATATAAGCACGAAAGAAAATATAGAATAATCTCTTTCGACTTATTTACGATTCTGAAAAGCGTTCTTCATCTTTAGTAACATCAGAAACCAATATATTTTCAAGCATTAAAGAAGCGTTTATAAAATCAAAGATTCTTTTGCTACTACTGATTTTCGGAAATGTGTCCGGGTAATTTCTATAGTGTATTAATCAGTTTTCTCAATCCGGCATATAGATTTTTTGGATGCTATCAATTCTCAAGTAAACATTTCCATGTACAAAAAACATGATCAATTAACAGCATTAAAATTGATATTATTTTGTTAATTTTGCGTGTACAAAGTCAGTTACGCAGATGAAAATCTTTCATTCAGAAATAATAGCATCCAAAAATCCAATAAAATTAACTGACTTATTAATAATCACGAAAAGCGCTCTTCATATTTAGAAACCTCAAAAACCAATATATTTTTAAGGTTTAAAGCAGCGTTTATAAAATCATAGTTTTTTTTTCTGCTGCTCATTTTCGGAAAGGTGTCAGAGAATTTTTTACAGGGTTATTAATCAGTTTATATATCAGTTTATCAGTTCCGGAATATAGGCTTTTAGGATGCTATCAATTCTCAAGTAAACATTTCCATGTTCAACAAAATATACAAAACATGATAAATTAGCAGCATTAAAATTAATATTATTTTGTTTATCTTGCGTGTACAAATTCAATTACGCAGCTGAAAATGTATATTGAGAAATAATAGCATCCTAAAATCCAATTAAACTAACTGACTTATTAATGATCCCGAGAAGCGTTCTTCATATTTAGAAACCTCAGAAACCAATATGTTTTCGAGGTTTATAAAATAAAATTTTCTTTTGCTGCTACTGATTTTCGAAATGTGTCCGGATAGTTTCTATAGTGTTTTCTATACAGTTTTCTCAATCCGTAATATACTTTTTTCGGATGCTACCAATTCTCAAGTAAACCTTTCCATGTTCAATAAACATGTAAAAAACATGATAAATTAACAGCTTTAAAATTAATATTATTTTGCTGATCTTGCATGTATAAATTCAGTTATGCAACTGAAAATGTTTTATTCAGAAATAATAGCATCCTAAAATCCATTTAAATTAACTAACATGCATTTAAGTTATAGGATGCTTGCCATATTTCTTCATTGATCGCTGGATGGATCTAAAAAAATAGCAGTATTCAACAATAATTTTTTTTCTACATCGTGAACCATACCTCCATAAACTTCTCTATTGTTGGCTTCGATTGTCACTTTCCGATCTTTAAACTCGCTCAACAATTTGCAGGGAACTCCAAGATTCTTTGACATCATTCTGGTAGCAAGACGATTTTCATACAAGCAATAATTGCTTTTAACTAAACACAAAATATCAGCAACTGCTAAATCAAACGAAAGCACCTTTTATTATTGTTTACTTAGAAGAGCCTCCCTCACAGATAATCCTATCCGACTTATTGTTGCGTACTGCTATTATTTATATCCATACAGCGGTAAATGGAGAAATATGCCAAGCATCCCGTAACTTAAATGCAGTTGTGTCATGAAGTCCAGATATTAGTAGCCAAGTAAGTGTAGAAAGACAAAAAAAAAAAAAAAAAAAAAAAAAAAGAAGAAGAAGAAGAAGAATAAGATAACGATTGCACTCTAATCAGTTTATTTCAATCCTAACATCTTAATTTCTGGGGGAGTGCTTGTTCTCTTTACATAACGATAATCTTAACAAATCTGCATACTAAAGAACAACATAATTTTTACTAGACACCAATTCCACGGCAAAATCCCTATGTTGAAACATATTAGAACAATATAACTCGCAAGCAGAATTTCGTAACACGTGACCTATTTTAATCAATGCATGTTCAATTTTCGGCTCACACTATCTTATATCTGTGACTTAATATTGGAGAAATATGTCCCTCCTATGCTTTTGGCGGGAAAAGAATTTTCTAGAACATCGGGGAAATTAAAAAACACGGGAAACTGATAGAATAAGTTTCGGTTTTAGCGTATTGTAGGGATGGAACAGTGGCGCAGCAGAGAATCAATTGATACCGTTAAATTTAAATTGTACTCTTTGTCTTACTTAAGGACAGAGTTTCAGAGATTTTTATAAACGGATGAATATTATTAAAATTTTGTGGTGAGGATCGCCCGACTGCTGCCATCACTCTATTTAATTTTCGAAAGACGAAAGAGTTACCGGAGGAACGGTTTCGTGCAGCGATTTTTAGAGTGATTTCGCATTTCTTCATAGGAACGCGCAATGCCGAGTGGATCAGCCA
Organism: Maratus michaelseni; assembly: GCA_963931845.1. Classification (NCBI taxonomy): domain Eukaryota; kingdom Metazoa; phylum Arthropoda; class Arachnida; order Araneae; family Salticidae; genus Maratus; species Maratus michaelseni. The sequence continues at coordinate 148,674,966 of OZ007589.1, read as the reverse complement.
GTATAAAAATTAAAATAACTTTAAATATTTCAAATCTATTTATATTCTGGGAGGAAGAAGCATAAATTATGAGAGGATAGGGAGCATTTTAGATGATTATTTTATTTATTTTTATTACAAAAAAATTTCAAAGACTAGACCTTTCACCCTTTTCTCTTGGTTTTGTGTCCTAAATTTTTAATAACTTGCCATCCTTTCTTCTGATCATTTTCGTTTTTGGGTCCCCTTTCTCCATTTAGTTATTCCCCCATTTCTTCATTCCAGTTCGGACCCTTCATCTTAGGGCCCTGCTCGAAACTATCAGCTGGCCCCTTTTGGGCCCCTTACTATAGCTCCCTTAAAAATCGTCCAATTCAGCATTTTTCTTTTCTAACAACTTCTCAAGACTTTCAGCTACTACATGCACAAAAACTCGTACACGACCCGGACCCCCTGGGCCCCTTTAAAATTTTGTGCCCTAAATTTTTAATAACTTGCCCCTTTTTTCTCCGATCATCTTCGTTCTTGGGGCCCCTTTCTCCATTTAGTTATTCCTCCATTTCTACATTCCAATTGAGGCACTGGGGCCCAGCACAGGGCCCCTGGAAGCTTTTGTTCCCTAAATTATTAACAACTTGTCTTCTTTTAATCCGATCTTCTTCGGTTTTGGGGCCTTTTCTCTATTTAGTTATTCCACCAAATCTGCATTCCAGTTAGGACCCTCCATCTTAGGGCCCTGCTCAAAACTATCAGCTGGCCCTTTTGTTTCCCCCTACTATAGCTCCCTTAAAAATTGTCAATTCACTATCTTTTTTTTCTAACAACTTTTTAGGACTCCCAGCTACTACATGAACAACAAAAATTTCTCGGACAAGACCCGAGCTACCTGGGCTCCTTTAAGTTTTTCTGCCCTAAATTTTTAATAACTTGCCCCCTTTATCTCCGATTATCTTCGTTTTTGGTGGCCCTTTCTCCATTTAGTTTTCCCCATTTCTGCATTCCACTTAGGACACTTCATCTTAGGGCCCTACTAAAAACTATTAGCTGGCCCTTTTTGGACCCCCTACTATAGCTCCCTTAAAAATCGTCCAATTCACTAAATTTTTTCTTTTCGAAGAGCTTCATAGGACTTCCAGCTACTACATGAACAACAACAAAATTTCTCTGACTAGACCGGGCCCCCCTGGGCTCTTGTTTTTGTGCCCAAAATTTTTAATAACTTGCCCACTTTTACTCCGATCATCTTCGTTTTTGGGGCCCCTTTCTCCATTTAGTTATTCCCCTATTTCTTCATTCCAGTTCGGACCCTTCATCTTAGGGCCCTGTTCGAAACTATCAGATGACCCCTTTTGGGCCCCTTACTATAGCTCCCTTAAAAATCATCCAATTCACTAGTTTTTTTTTCTAACAACTTCTTAAGACTCCCAGCTACTACATGAACAACAAAAAGATTTTTCGGACAAGCCCCGTGCCCCCTGGAGCGCTTTAGTTTTTGTGCCCAAATTTTTAATAACTTGCCTCTTTTTTATCCGATTTTCTTCGTTTTTGGGGCCCTTTTCTCCATTTAGTTATTTTTTCCATTTCTACATTCCAATTAAGATCCTAGTGCCCGGTACCAGGCCCCTTGAATTTTTGTTCCCTAAATTGTTAATAACTTGATTCCTTTTAATCCAATCTTCTTCGTTTTTGGGGACTTTTCTCCATTTAGTTATTCCGCCATTTCTACATTCCAGTTAGGACACTGGTCCCCTGGGGCACGGGCCGGAACTCTTGAACTTTTTGTACGCCATGCATTTTTACCCACCTCCCTAATTGTCTCACTCTCTCTCTGCATAACTTTAAAGTTGAGTCTTGGACTCTTCTCCCCGTGACACCACCCTCATATTTTTGTTGAGGCCTAGGGATCTTTTTTTTTTTAGCATTTCTTTAAAATTTTATTCTAATGATTAATTTATACCCTTTGCTTAATTTCGACTAATTAAATTTTTCATCAAAATCCGCAAAAAAGTAATGATATCAGTACAAAAACCCTTAACGTGTTAAAAGTTGTGACGCAGCACTTTCTTATGGCTGTAAGAATTTTAAATATGGGTCTTAAAAGTAATGATATCAAATTTGAGTGACACTATGTTTATAATTTTTTTTTAAATCATCATTTTATTTTTATATTTATTTTTATTCACAAGTGCATTTATTATTTTTAACATGAAAAAAAAATATAATTTATTCGCTGATGCTTTTTCATTCACATCTCTCAGGAATTCAAAATATGGGTTTTAAAGGAAATTATATCAAAATTCGACTGACACCGTCACGTGAATTTAATAGGATTGTTTTAAAATTAAATTTAAATTATTTTCCGTTTATCTTCTAAAGTACATTCACACATACAAACAATACTTTCCAATACACTATTAAATATATTACTTTCACTGAGGCTATTTTATGGATTGAAATGTATTTATTTCAATAAATTGATTTATCTTTTGAGCCATGCTATCCAAAATCATAAGTAAAATTTATGTAAATGATTATTTTGCGTCATATTATCCACTTGGGTACATTTTCCTTTGTTTCGATTCCTTTTAAGTAAAAATATGGAAAATTTGTGATTTTTTTGTTTACCGTACCTCATTAAATATTTGTTAACAAACTTAAAGTAACTTAAAGGAAAAAAAAACACTCACTAAAGAAATGTCTGGCTAATTCATTGCACCGGAAAATTGAACTGGATTTTTAATAATCATTAGAATAAAAAACAAAATCTTTTACTTCTGGGATATTTTACTTCAAAATAAATAAAATAAAACATTTGAGAAATCATTAAAGTTTCGGTATGACTTCCTAAAAAAATCGTTATGATTTATTTTTTCTTAAAAAAAATGTAGTTCATTTACTCAACAATATATTCAAATTGGGACAGTTTAAATATTTTTTAGACGATCAAAGATCATAAGATATTTATATTTTTGACAGATGCATACAGAATGAAACAGTATAACGAATTAGAATAATGCTTGCAGACAGCTAAAATTCATGCTAGATGAATAACTTGTTCGAAATTTCATTATTCATCTCAAAGTGCATGAAAGATTATATTAAGATTTAAACAGATATTATTCAATTACACTGGAGTTGGTGTGTCTACATAAATTGTATTATATGTAATAAGTAAAAAAAGTTTTTAAAACAACTTGATTTTAACAATTAAAAATAAATATAGAAAAGTGTAGCAAAAGCAGAATTATTAAATTTGGTTTATTGATTTATATACACTGCTCAAAACAATTAAAGGATATTGCAGTTTTAGGTGGATTTTGTATCTGGGAAACTTTTTAGCTGATTGATACATGGTCGACAGACATAGTAGGTTATATGAGAATAAATTACACATGTTTGGCAGAAAAAAATGCATTTTATTGCGCATTTGTGTACAAAAGGAAAAAACACAATTTGTGCATATGAGAAAAAAAGAATAAGAAAAGGTGTTTTCTTCAGAAAGGTGTTTTCTTCAGAGAAAATCATTTTCAGTAGGGGGTATGGTTTCCACGGGCGGCCAGCAACGTTGAACACCTTTGAGGCATGGACTCAATGAGGCTATTAATGACGAGTTGGGGTATTCTGCCCCACTCTTCCAGAAGAGCTCTTTCCAGTTCTTGGAGAGTTTGTGGGGGTTGTTGGCGGCCAGAAACTCGTCTTCCTAGAGCGTCCCAAACGTGCTCGATTGGATTCATGTCTGGAGAACACGCTGGCAATTCCATTCGAACGATTCCTTCCTCGAAAAGGAAATCCTCCACCAGGTTTGCACGATGTGGCCTGCAGTTATCGTCCATTAAAATGAAGTTATCTCCGATTGCTGCAGCGTAAGGAACTACAATAAGTCTGAGGATCTCATCCCTATATCGGCGACCCGTCAGAGCTCCATCTCGAATGACGTAGAGGTCAGTGCGCCCGTCAATGGAGATGCCACCATACACCAACACTCCTCCACCGCCAAATCTGACACTTTCGTGCACGAACGCAGGATTATTCCTACTGCCACGGTCCCTCCAGATGAAAATACGTCTATTATCCGGATGCACAGAAAAACGGGACTCGTCAGAAAACAGAATATTGCTCCATTCATTTCTCCTCCGGTTGACATGCTCGGTTGCCCACTCCCTGCGGTCGCGACGATGCCTTGATGTTAATCTAACACATACCATCGGTCGGCGAGCATACAGACCTACAGCATGGAGCCGGTTTCGGACAGTCTGAGTTGAAATCGTGGTGCCTGTAGCCGAGCGAAGGTGTTGTTGGAGAAGAGTAGCGTTCATGTTTCGGTGTCTCCGAGCTGTTAACGCTAAATACCGATCTTCATTGGGCGTTGTTGCCCGTCTACGACCTTGCCCTGGTCTTCGGCCTGCACATTCACTCTCCAAAAAACGGTTCCAGATCCTGGAAATGACACTTTGTCACACTCCAATGGCTTGCGCTACTTCGGCTTGAGTTTGGCCCCCTTCTAACCTACCAACAATTCCCCAAGCTTCTGAATCTGTCAAATGACTTCGCTGAGACATCGTACTCATCGAAACAAAGCAATCACTGAATGCCGATAATCCTTGTCTTCATTCTCTTTTATCCAGTTGAAAGTCAAATTTCATTCGCTGCCGCTGAAGCGACGTTTTTGACGTCGAACTCAAAATTTGCATACTCCACAGTTTGAAAACCAGAAACATTTGCATTTGTGATTCTCTTCTTCTATTTTCGGCAAAAAAAATTTCGTTTATATCTTTATTTTATATAAAACTTCAAATATCCTTTAATTGTTTTGATCAGTGTATGATCTAATATCTAAGGCATAATCGAACATGTGGTGATTGATTAAAAATATATATAAGTGATTTTGTTGAAGATGGTTAGTAAATTAACTTTCCTTTCATGAAAACAACATCTGGAATTTAAAAAAAAATATATATTAATTTACAAAGTCACATTTCTGTTTGCTGGATGTTGAACATAGTGTTTTAGCGACAAAGTCCTAATTCTTCCAATATGGACTTTTCTGTTTACATGAGAAATTTGAAGACCATTTGTTGACGACAGCTAAAAAGCCGGTTGTTATTTTTATGACTCATAGCTCATTTCTAATTATCGCAAAATTTACATTTTGACATTAACGAATAGAAACAATGTATACTTTTCTGATTGATATATGAATGGAAAATTTTAGCTCCATTTAGTGAATTTTTATGACATTTTAAATATTTTTCAGGCAGTAAATCTTTTTTTTTAAATTCATCTCAACAATAAGCATTTTTTTAATATAATAATTTAAAGTAACTAGTAGCGGAGTTACCACTATTTCCTTAAAAGATGCATTGCATCAGATAATGCTCTTAATTGTATTTTTATTTTTATAATTCATTTCATAATTTTTAATTGTACAATTGCCATCTGCTGAGTTTTTAAAGAATGGGTTATAAACAGCATTTGTTTTTAAACTGTTTTTACAATTGTGAATATTTTGCGTAATTTATGAAAAAATATAATTTCTATAATGGTATTCGAAAAATGTTTAAAACAAATTAGTAAATTGCGTTGTACTTGTAATTAGATACAAAACTTTACTAACCAAATAGTATATTGTATTTTTTCTATTTCCACTTTTTCCAGATGGCACGCCTAGTAAAGCTTGATTTTTTACCAAAGCCATATAAATTAATAAATCTAACATTAGACTGTGACAAGTTTGATCCTGCTAAGGATATAATTTAATAAGTTCTTTTATTTATTTATTTTATAGGAACTAGATGATCCAATCCAGGCTTCTTGGATAGCAATATAGGTGTAAATATACATATTTTGTTTCATTGAAAGCTCAATAGATTTTTTACATTTAAAATATCTTTTAGATTGTCCACTAACAACAACACCGGAAAGGATTTTTATATAAAAAGTAGCAATAATGTATTCAAATAAAGTTTCGAAATTTATTAAAGGCGATACTTTCGTATTAGCCGCATGCCAGGAGTTAAAAGCCGAAGAAATAGTCAAATATTTCAATATTTACAGAATCCTTTTCATTCTGATAATTTCAGTGGATTAAGCGCAGACTTCGATTACATGTCTGTTAAATTCCTGTTTTATTTATATTATTTTATTTATTTATTGATGAAGTGTTAAGTTCGTTATAGAATATTAGCCGCAACAGACGTTGAACAATTCTTATTGTTTTAAGTGCAAACGGATTAACGGTTTTCCACAATCGGGCTGCACGCAACTTAGTTTTTTTTTTTTTTTTTTTTTTTAAACCATGAAAAATCAGTACATTGAAATACAGTTTTCAGACAAATTGCATGTGTAAGAACATTTGGTTTTCTACTTGACGGAGTAAAAATTGAAATCATACGATGTCTATAAGTTAAAAAAAATTTAGTAAAGGCAAAATTTATTGTCCATGTGTTACCGCCATTAATATCACGTCAACGTTACTCGCGAACATGTTTTTACTTTATAATATAGATGCAAGAACCTTTTTTTTTCTCAATGAATACAATAGTTTTCAAAAATACATATCTTACTTTTCAAGCATATAACAACAAGTTTGTTTCTAGTTCTAAGTTTTAAAATAAATTTTACAAATTATTACTTAAAAATATATACTATATATGCGCAACGTAACTTTGGGAAATGCACCCCCCCCCCCCCTCCAATTTTCTAAATCTTTACCATTCCATTAATACAAAACAAAAATTTGTATAAAGTATATACCATTAGCTTTTCATGTATAATCAAAATAGCTTTTCCTAATTCTTTTTCTGCATTTTAGGATTTCAGGTTCATTTAAATATTTCAAAAAAAGTATTGCTTTTTTAAAAGCAACCCTGTTAAATAATTTAATAACCCTTCTTAAGAACTAAACAACCCTTTTAAATGTTTCCACTTTTTTTTTTTACATTTTGTTTTCATCGTGATTTTAAATTATCACATTAAAGATTACGATTTATTTTTATACGCACTCAATAAGGAACATTAGACAATTTTATACATATTTGCTAATATTCATTTTAAAATAAATTGCTAAGAAGTTGCGAATTTCCTTACAATTTTTATAACAAGTTACTGCTATTTTGAAAAAATCGTTGTAAATTTATATTTCCTTAATCATTCTCTGATAACTAAAATTTTTTATAACGAATAACATTTAACACATTCTCATAAAATGTATCGAATATTTTAAGTCTTTTTTTTTTTCATTGCATATGTAACAAATGTTCATCAAATTAAATCTTGTAACAAACTTTATTAAATATTTGGTTTATACAATTATTATTTAACCATCATACGTAGTATGTAGTAAATTTTGTAATCGTTTTAAAAATCGAAAAAAAAAATTGACGGATTTACACGTTTCAGACACTGGATATTCCAAAAAACATAGTTTTAGAAAAAAAATTTGCCATCCGTCTGTCTGTGTGTGTCTGTAAACGCTCTATCTCCCGAACAAATTGAGATAGAGACTTGAAATTTTGTATGTACTTAGTATGTAATAATGGGAAGAAGCTTATTGAATTTCAGTAACCTCGATTATCCAGAACTATCTTTTTTTGGACTCTCGAAATATTCGTTCTGATAAAAAGCATATAAATTTTTTTGAAATTGTTTATTTTAAGGAGTGAATATAAAAGGCAATAAAAAAACATTAATTTTGCATAAAGAATGACGTCGATCAGATAATTAGTTGCCGAGTTATTTGTAATCCTTTTTTCCACACTCTTCTATTTTTCATGACCCTGTATTTCACTCAATTTTCAATTCAAAGTTATATTTTAATTGGAAATGAGACGCTTAATCCGACGCAGTAAACCGTTAGTTAATATGATTATCAATTTTGGAGTTATGAGGATGTTTCTTTTACGCAATTCAGTAATAGACCATTTAAAGTTTATGACGTCATCAAGCCACGATCGAGGCTAACGAAAAAGAAAGGCTACCGCGGTGCTTTACGCGTATCTTTTTTTACAGACCGCCGGAGTCACGTGATGCTCGAATGCACCAATGCAGGTGTACGAAAAGAGCATCACGTCACTCTAGCGGTCTGTAAAAAAAGATAAGTGGAATGCACCGCGGTAGCCTGTCTTTTTCGTTAGCGGTCTGTAAAAAAAGATAAGTGGAATGCACCGCGGTAGACTGTCTTTTTCGTTAGCCAGACCGCTAGAGTGGCGTGATGCTCTTGTCGTACACCCGCATTGGTGCATTCGAGCATCACGTGACTCCGGCGGTCTGTAAAAAAAGATACGCGCAAAGCACCGCGGTAGCCTTCCTTTTTCGTTAGCCTCGGCCACGATTTTATTCGAATTGCAATTTATTTTATAAATAGTTAACACATGTTTTATTTTCATATTTAATATTATGCATATCTGTGATGGGTAAGTATTACGGTGACCCCCAACGATTAGTTTTCTTATTATTATCATTCGTGAAAGATAGGAAATTTCTTGCATATAACATGCATTACAACATTTATTCATCACTTAAGCATTTGTTTATTTCGTAAGACATAAAGATATATTTTTTTTTACCTAAATCAATTGGTATTTTTATACTACGGTAGTTAGGATGCCTGGAGATTATGTAGTTCTTTTTTTTTATTCATTTATATATTTGTGGGTAAATTAAAAAACTTGCAACAGTATTGCTATTTAATATTTTTCTCGTTAGATATAATTTAAATACTATAAAGTCATTGTCTCGGAGTACAATGAAAGGAGTTTTATAACTAAATATGCATATTTTCACACAATACATACACTTTATTAAATGAAAATAATACATTTTACGGTGACCTCTTCATGCATTTTAATAGAAATATAACAAAATATATGTGTAACAGAATTAGCAGATTACAAAATATTGCAACCTCTAATCGCAGTGTTTAACCCTGAAAGGAACTAGCCATAGCAACTACACTAATTCCAAAATGTCCGATTTTCTATATGGGATTTATTTTTATATTACGTTGGATACCGACATGATATACCAGAACATAGGTTTCATTCTCGATAATTTCTTATCTAAATTTTGACGTCCGTAAATTTCCAGATAAGGATCTGACGCTAAACTTTTTCGACGTATTTCATCGCCAAGGTAGACATCAATATTTGCCAATTCTTGATATTTATTATAGACCATTTGCCGTATACACAAAAATTGTACAGTTTCGTTTTCGTTTACCAAGCTTCGGGAGTATGCGTATTTTTGTATGCTTAATCATTATATATTACTTTAAAAAAACATAAAGTTTCCCAATTAAAAAAGTAATAGTCGTATAAAGTGGAATTATTCCTAAAAGCTGGTTTACACTATTTTACATGAAAGTTGTCACTAGATGGCTCTTTACACGGGCATTTTTTTAATTAAAAATAAAATATACATGCAATCGGCTTGCGCAAACTGGTTTTTATTTTGTTTTATGATGAGACAATAATTAATTTCAATAATTAAAACTGCTTTCCGATTCTTAAAATGATTTCGATTTTTGGAAAAGAAAGTTCTACCCTTGCGCCTATTGGTTTACAAACTTAGTGTATGGGGTTTCGTTTGGAATCACGGAAACCTATCAGTCATTAAAATACCAAGTTTCTTCAAAAATAACTTCTGATAAATAAAATATAAGATTTATAAATAATATAACAATGATTGTATTAATAAAGGCAAAAATATTTTATTAATTAGGGAAGTAATAGTTTTTTCACAAGCTATAATATAAGAAAATCAAAATAAGTAATAATAATTATAAACATATTATATTGACAAATATGCTTTAAGCTATGTGCTTTCAAATATAACTTGCATACAGTTTTAAACCAATATATTATATTTTTGAAAAACCTCTTGTGATTGTTCATGATTTCATTGAAATCATGATTTTTGACATATTCCAAACTGCTTATGGTTATGTTATAACTAAATATAAAACATGTTTTAAAAAACAACAACTTTTTAATGTTTTCTTATAAAGTAACCTTTTATTTATTTATTGAAAGAGTGAATTTAAAAAATAATCATTCAAAAAATTGTATCCCAATTGTTTTGAATGGTTACTATTGCATCAAATCTCCAAATTACTGGGGAGGATTGATACTCTTGCAATGGAGATTTCATACATTGCTATGTAAATCGAGAAAAAAAATACACAATTCAATCTATGTTTCATACAATATTTAAACATATCTCTTGAAGTGTTTAAGTAAAATTAAAACAAAAAAGAAATCACAAGCATATTTTTGTTACAAAAATGTTTATTGCAATTCTTTTTTTAACAATCCTATTAGAACATTGCATGATATGCATATTTATTTTCTATGTATGTAGCTTCACAACAATCTCCACTAAATCCGGAAAAAGTATTTCATTTGCCTGCCACTCATTTGTCTTTACCATCTAAGAATATCCACTCTTGTTGACAGCATTTAATTTTTTAAAAGTTTGAACTGGGTACGATCTGTAAACCATCGTTCTCCGTTTCGCAAAGATTTATGCAGCAAACCAATTCAATGGATGCTGCCTCCATTCATTAAATATTAAAAGAGGTAATAATAACGCAATAAAAGTGCAAAGTTTATCGGACGATCACGTATGTTTGTAAACAAATGTGCAGGAGGATATAAAACTTTTCTTAATAGGAAAAAAATCAAAAAATATATTTTTTTTAAATCTTAAGTTAATTTTATTTCTAAAAATATTTCTTATATTCAAATAAAATATAGTAAAAACAAGTTTTTGCAAATAGATTACATGAAAATGTTATTTTAAAATAAAAAATACACGTATAAAGATGCCATCTAGTGAGAACATTCATGTAGAATGACGTAAACCGGTGTTGAGATCATCGCCCCTTGAATACTAGGCTTGAGCGCTGACAGAAAAATGGTGGCGCTCGTGGGCCGATTTTGCAAAACCTTTGTATGGTCCCCTAATTTTACACAACAGTATTTTCTAAAAATTTACTTTGACTTATTGAATCTTAGACAAATAAGGCGGAGAAAACTGTTAGAAATTATTCGTATTGAATTTCAAGGAACCGTACACACGCTGAAAATTTTCCGCCTACGACTGCATAAATTTTTGTGTCAGTGCTTATGTCTAATATTCAGTGGTGGTGGTTGAGATATAGCTCCACTTTGTACGATTATTATTTTTTGTTATGTAACCGTTTCTTTTGGGCTACTTTATGTTTTATCAGTAAGTTATATCTATGGATTAAATTTAATTGCAAAAATTCGTATACTTCCAACATTCGGTAAACGAAACTTATTTTTAAGCATCTTTTAAGGGGGGGGGGGATCACATTGAGCATTTAAAAAAATCGATTTTTCAAAAATTTTAGCGTGAGTACCTTGAGATGTTACAAATCCATTTCAAAAAGAATTTTACAAAATTTCTAATTAGAACAGAAGTTATAGCTAAAAATATCTTGCATAAAAACATTTGATGTTATGCTATAAAGTTAACTTTGAAGCCCTTTTTCTAAAAACTGTATTTTTCAGCATTGCGTGTACTCTGATTTAAAAACTAATTATAATAGAACTTTGAAATTTGGCATATTACTAATTTCCATGTATACTTTTATGCTGAATCTAAAATTAGCTGGATTTTCGTCATGGAAAATTGCGTATTAAGAAATTAAATCTAAACTCTTTGATAAATTTTGTGAATATAATTATAAAATACATTACTTTTGTTAATTAATTTGAATATACTTTTAAATTTAGGTTCAGTGTAATATATAGTAGTATACGTGAAAATAAATAAAATATTAAATATGTATCTGCGGTAGAGCTTTTAAAATCTTGCACGCAAAATGCATATTTTAGGATTCATATATTTAAAAAGACTTTTTTAATTATCATTTAATTAATTAATATTTTTAAATATATATATTTGAATGCTTATTTTTTCAAACCATAAGAATGTTTGAAAGTATTGAATATGCGATTCTTAAACTTTTTCTTCTCCGTTCATATTTTTACATATTAGTTTATTTTAAAAAACCCTTTTATAAGATAATCTAACTTGAAACTGCATTACATTTTATTGTAGTTTATGCTCTTAATTACCAACCTCTTCATACTTTAATGTTCTTCTCCAGTCATTGTGGATGATTACTTCGCATCTATAATCGCCTTATTAAACTCTAATTAATTCCACAATATTTAAATTACAAAATTAATATTCGTTACAAATATGCATTGTAACCTATAGAAATTTTGACTGAAATCTATTTCTAGAAACTTAAAATATGAGAATCCAAAATTTCAACTTATTTTACAAGTTTTTCTATTATTATTATTATTTACGCTTAAAAAAATACCCGCATTGCAACTGCCAAAAATTAATTTAACTTTAAACTCTTAGTTCAAAACTTTACATCTCCATAATTTTTAAACTTCTTCATCAAATGACTTCATGTTCGGTATTCCAAGATAAAGTTTATTGGAGTATCTATGTATGATATCAAAATTAGGTACTCATCATAAAAATTTCAAAATTTGTTACAATTTCAATAATCAATATTTCAACATTCAATGCAATTTCAACCTCCACCTAAGCTTTTTATTTTAAACATACATGTAAAGACGACATAACTCCCAATCGAATGACTATTTTTGTTTTTCTCTACGTCTCTTTGGCGATAAAATAGTATAGTTATTCCGTTTTTAATTTGATGGACTGTACTTTTAAGAAAAACTAAGCATTTAATTGAAATATCCAGTACCACGTGTATTCATAGTATATAATGCAACGCGTATTTGTACTGATTTAATTAAAATGAGCTTTTATATTTTATCACGCAGTCAGGAAGCATGCTTAGTTTTGGGTGCCACTATTTCTGAATATTAACATTAATTTCTGAATATTGCATTATTTAATTGCAAAATTATGTGAATAAATATGGTGAAAATTACTTTCTGGTAACATTGATACCCCAAAAATAGGCACCTCTAAGCACCCTAATAAAATACGTTGCAGTATTTTTTCTTATTTAGAAATATTTCGTTAAATTAATTTTCGTTTACACTGTCGAATCATTTTCAAATTATATATTTTGCACGCAAAAAACGAAATGCAGTGCAATGATTTATACACATACAAAATCTTCAAAATACGGGATCCAATTTATTTGCCAAATGCACAAAGATATTTTCCATAAAATTGGTTTGCTTTGAAAATACCAGAAAGCTAAACAGAAAATCGAAAATTGAATTCGTAACTCAAGATTTCAGTAAAAATATAAAGTGCACTCTAGAAAGAGAATGGAAAAGAAGTTCAGAATTTATTAGAAGGAATTAACTTTAATACATAGAAAAATCAGCGTAAAATTTACAAGGCTTATAATTTTACACTTCCATCATTTTTTATATGTGTTTTAAGCATGTTTGTTTTTAAAATGCGGTTTGCGAATAATTTTCTTATATTAATTTTTATTAGTTTCGGAGAAAGTAATATACACATTTTCAAACTTTTCGACATCTTGATGTGTTATTAAAAAAGTTAAAATAATTTATCAAGTGTTTATAAAGTGTATTAGCTGTTGTCGATATAAATAATGTTTCAGCTTTACTTTGAGATGGTATTCATGCATAATTAAGAAAAGAGAGTTTAATAAAAAGTATTCGTGTAGCGTAATAAATCTTTTAAATGAAAAACTTTAAAATGTTAATATGAATTTTTTTTTTCGAAGGAGAGTTTGAAATTAGAAATTAAAGTCCTGATAAAGTATTATTTTTATAATATAACTACTTGACTCGCCCGGCATTGCCCATGCTCGTGATAAGGGAATCGTAGAAAAGCTTGGAACTTAAAAAAAGATTACTGAAGTTGCTATTTGGAAATAGTGGTAATTATCTATACATCACAGAAATTAAACGCTACGCATCAACCTTAAAAAGTTAAATTTGTTAAATGGAATTAGTTCTTTGGAAATGGGAGAAGTAGATGTGTATAATTGAAAATGGTGTCAAATAACTATAAACCCGCCGCTAGGGGGCGCGGTTTGATAAATGTGATGCGATACTTATTAAGAAGTCGCCCCTCTACCCCATCCAAGCGAATAAAAAAATACAATGTTTCTTTAATTATTAAAGCCATTGTCAATTAGGTTTCTATTTCTTTACCGTAAAAATCAGGTGCTTTTGACTTCCATAAAAATATATTTTCTTTAACGAAAAATTAAATTACAATTTTGGTTCTAATTATGCGATCTTTATGAAAATTAGATTTCTGGGTTCTTCGTGAAAAAATAGGCACATATGCCTAATTTTCAAATCGATAATGCAATATTAAAAAAAAATCAATCGAGCCGAAATTATCCCAATATAAATAAATATCTGTGGTTTTATATGTGAAAATAAAAACACATCTCTGAAATTTGTCTCTGAAATTTCTAACAGTGCAGCACACTGTTACAAATTTGTAGCAAACTGTCCAGTCATTTGACCGTTTTTGTACAAAACGGTTACATAATCGTAATTTAACTATATTCTGACCATAAAATGAGCAATAATATGGTCAGAATATAGTTAAATTACGGTTATGTAACCTTTTTCTATAGAAACCGTCAAATGACTGGACAGTTTGCTGCAAATTTGTAACAGTGCATGTGGTAAGTGTGAATTACACACACATGGCTCAGACTAAGGATACGTGTGAATTATTGTAAAAGTGAACACACTTGGATAATCTCCAAAAAATATTTAAACGTTTAAGAACATTTAAAATCTGAACCTTTATTTGTAGTTATTGGATTATATTTTTTCAAAACTGTCAAATCATTCGACCGTTTTTATATAAAACGGTTACATAACCGTAATTGGATTTTATTCTAATCGCAATATGGTCAATAATATGATCGGATACGCTTCATAATACGGTCCAGTAACCGCTATCTTTAAAAACGGCTGAATGACTGGAACATTTGTTGCAGATTTTTAATAGTGTACTTATCTATCGTTTAAGGGAGTTCAATTGTTTGATGTGTACTCCTTTGAGCAGTCTACACGACAGACAAGATGCTATTTATTGCCAATAAGGCTATCTGAGTGAAATGTGTAGGCCGGTTGTTGGTCCAGGTAGCTGAATAAGTAGAGCGTTGGCAATTTAAGTCAAAGGTCTTGAGTTCGACATTGTGCCGGGGAATTTTTCTCTCAGTTGGAAAGTATTTCAAGTCATTGTACGTATGGTACATACATACGATATAAAATAATGTAGAAATTCAATTCGTATGCTTACCTTCTCTTAATGCCTTATCTTTCATTTTTATACCCGACATATAACTCGAAACAGTAAACTTTGATTCATATATTGGAAGATTTATTTTCATCTATTTATTGTTTTTCTAATTTAGTTTCATTCATTAAATCCTCTTTATTGCGTTGAATTTACTTTACAATGAGTAGTATATTAGTTTCGTAATATTTTAAATCAATTAAGTAGATTTTTAAAAAATAAATTCAAAAACGTATAATGATTCCAATGAATTCCTTAATATTCGTAGGTCAGATATTTGTTGAACAAGTATTAAATCTGAGGATTGGGTACTTAATGGCTTTCTTGTTTTTAGATTTATAAACACTTACATCACATATTTAAAATGACAATAATCAGTGTGCTATTTCAGCCATCCCGTACCAATCGGATACCATATATATGCTTAATTTTACCTTCGGACAATATTATTAGATCTTGTACACCTACATAACAAACTTTGTGTGATCTTTCCTATGCCCCAAATCTCCAAGTCTCATTCACTCCAACTGAAATAAAATATTTTTTTAAATGTACGTATAATGCTGCACACATTTAATTTTGTCGAATATTAAAATTTTTGTTAAAAAAATATTTAATTTTGTGGAATAGTAAAAACTTTCGTTAAAAAAATATTTTTTCATTTAATTTAAATTAGGCCTTGTAATTGCAATAAGGATATTATAACATGGCTTAAATATAATAAAAGTCAAATTTGGGCAAACATGGTACGCGATGTACTATTTATATTGTGATTTTTAAATTTAGAACCAAAAATTACATTAAGAACAGATAAAATTATCCAAAAAAATTTTTTATTGTAGATCTGTGTTATTTAAGCTTTTTAAAATACTGTATCATATTATTTTATATTCAATGTACTATGAATTAAAGCAAGCACCTGTCTTACTTTTCTATTAAACTTAATGAATTAGTTATTACCAAAAATCTAAAGTTTCATTTACAACGCTGTGAGAGAAATTTTTGATATTGTCAAATTTTATAGTTTACTTGAAGATAATCTTATTAAATTCTGATGTGCTTAAAAAGTAACGACATCTTAATAAATACTTCCAATAAAATATAATCCGTATCTCTGCTTCATGTGTTATACGGATTAACATAGACAGCCATTTTAAATGGTGATAAAATTTTCAGAGAACACCTTAAAATATTTCTCTTGAAAATTATTTAATAAACATTACTATATCAAAGATATTATGAAAGGTAAAATCGTCAAAAGTGAGAAAAAAACAACACTAATTCTGTCGAAAATTATTGTATACAAATGTAACTGGTACTAATCGATTAGTAATAACGCGTACTAACTAATGTAAGAATTAAAACTTGTTTAGAGGGTCGACTGCATACAGAAATTATTCCAAACTTTAATATTTTCAATTCTAAAACCCAATTTTTACATAATATTTGGATTCTCCGGTAAATATTAAATTAGGATACCAAACAGGTCGTCATTCTGTCAAATAGTTTAGTAATTATGCGGATTTAAAGTTTGGAACTCCTAATGTTAAATTATTTTTTATTCGTTGCAAAACAGATTGCAATCCATGTAGCTTTTAAAGAATAATTCAAAAACTACTTCACGGAATGGGCTGTAATTTTGGATTCGCTGTTTTGAATCTTATAGAAATCGTTTTTGTTAGAAATCGCGTACTTTACAATTTATATACATTTTTTTAATTTGACGTTCGAAAAAATATATATTACGCTATTAATTTTCTGAAAAAAGACTATGAATTGTAACAATCGAATTTTTAATCAAAAATCTATTTTTTTTTTTAAAACATCAAATATGCGAATTCGAAATTACCGATCGTTCTACCAGCTAGCGTTTGAGTTGTGCTTAAAAATCTACCCGCATCGTAATTTGTGTTACGAGATTAAAGGAGTATTTCATAGTAAGAGTTCGAAATTTAAAACCTACATAATTTCGAAATTTCTTTACGGAATACCTCCCGTTTGCTATCCTAAGGTAAACTTTACTGAGTAATCACAAAATGATCTCAAAGTTAGTATTGAACTAACTTAATTACTATTGATGTTAGTATAAGGAAAAGATTAAAGTCCTGTACAATTTACATAGGTAGATGACTCCTTAAGCAAATTTGTAGTACAGCATTAATTTGTAGACGTTACTAATCGATTGGTACCAGTTACTTTTTTATATGATGATATGCGGCAGTGTCAGTATGGTGTGTTTTCTCCCTGTTCATTAATATAAACGTTCAACTGGTACCAAATGTTAATTTTAATTATACACACTTACATAACTGATTGAACGCATCAGACACATTTATTTCTTACAAGTGCCCCAAAATATTGTTTTTTAAATTGATAATCGTCGAAGAACTATAATTATAAAATTAAAATTATTACTCAAAATTTCATGGTTTTCATAAAAATATAAAACACACTCCAAAGCAAAGGGAAGAATGAGGATAAAACTACAAACTTATTTCTAGATATTAACTTCCATATTGCGGAAAATTTAGGGTAAATTCTAAACAGCCTTTCATTGTTTATATTTTACACCCTCGTCGCTTATAACGTGAATTTCACAATATACCAATTTATTCTGTAAGGGGAAAAAAAGTACTTGTCAATAAGTTTTTTATATAGTGTACAACTATTACTCGTTTAATTTATGGAGAAACTAATATATAAACTTTCAAACTTATTAATTTCTTAATATATTAACCAAAAATTTTAAATAATATAAAGTATTAAAATATCTAATAATCGTTTACCGATAAAACTATCTTTACACATTAGTGTGAGATGTTATTAAGTTATTAATGCATTGTTTAAAAAAAATAGATTACTCCCTTACGAAAATAGTTCATAGAGCTGTTCATAGAGCTGTTCATAGAGCTGTATAGAACTATATAGAATACTTTACAAGTTCTATAGAATAGTCATTCTATAGAATACTATTTCTATAGACTTTTGAAGAGTTCTATAGAATCATTTTTCTAAAGAAAATGTTTCTATAGAATTCTTAGAAGTTCCGTAGAATTGTTTTCTATAGAACAGTTTTTCTATAAAGTACTATAAACCTTATAAAATAAGTTCTATACACTAATATTTCTATAGAATATTTTTGTTTTCTATAAAAAAAATATTTCTTGGTCATTTAAAATTTTTGTGTGTCGTACTTTATTTGTAACTATATATTAAAATTTAAAAAAAATTGTAATACATTAGTTTAATATATAATAGTACTCCACAGATTTAATATTATTATATATATATAATTCAATTCAATTCTAATACATTCTGATTGAATTGTTAATGTAATAATATATCATTCGAACTACTGAATTAAATGATTAATCAATTTGTTTATAATTCATTAATTTGTTTGTTAATGCTATAATAATTTATTAATTTGCTGTTAAATTAATTTGGCTGTAAAACCAACCATATAATTTAATAAACTTTATTCACTTTAATAATATTGTAATTTGTATCAAATATTTTAATCTGAAGTATAAATATTTAACAATTGTTTCAGTTTTAACAAAGAATAATTTATTAGACTTTTTAATATTTTTACAACACTATATATGATTGGGAATGCAAAACACAATAGAAATAAAGATGAAATAGTGTAATAAGACTTTACAAACTGTCAATGGTTGTATCAAGCAGAAAGTGCTGGTTCTTCCCTTACAAAAATAGTTCATAAAGCTATATAGAACTCTATAGAATTCTTTACAAGTTCTATAGAATAGCCATACTATAGAATACTATTTTTATAGAGTTCTATAGAATACTTTTTCTAAAGAAAATGTTTCTATAGAA
Organism: Maratus michaelseni; assembly: GCA_963931845.1. Classification (NCBI taxonomy): domain Eukaryota; kingdom Metazoa; phylum Arthropoda; class Arachnida; order Araneae; family Salticidae; genus Maratus; species Maratus michaelseni. Next base: position 148,655,874 of record OZ007589.1, on the reverse strand, counting down.
TTCTTAGAAATCCTGTAGAATTTTTTTCTATAGAGTACTATAAACCTTTTTAGAATTAAGTTCGATAAACTAATGATTCTAAAGATTTTTTTGTTTTTGTTTTTGTTTTTATAAAAAAAATATTTCTTGATCTTTTAAAATTTATGTGTATAGTGATTTATTATTAATTCATTATACATTTATTAATACATTAATATTGCAAAATAATAATCAATTTTGTAATACATCAGTTTAACATATAATAGTACTCCATAGATTTAATATGATTATATATACATAATTTAATTCAGTTCTAATACATTGTGATTCAATTGTCAATGTAATAATATATCAGTTGAACTATTGAATTAAATCATGATTAATTAATTTCTTTATTATTCATTAATTTGTTGTTAAATATAAAACCATCCATCTAATTTAATAAACTTTATTCACTTTAATATTATTGTAACTTTTATTCAAATATTTTAATCTGAGGTATAAATGTTTAAACAATTGTTTCAGTTTTAACAAATAATTATTTATTAGACTTTTAAATATTTTTACAAGACTATATATGATTGGGAATGCAAATCACAAAAGAAATAAAGTTTAAATATTGTAATAAGAGTCTCGGAACTGTCAATGGTTATATCATACTGAAAGTATTGGTTCTTCGTCCGATCACTGAAGACAAGCAGCATCGAGTGGAGTACTTGAGAGGGTGATCACCTAGATTCTATATAAAATTCTATGCATATTTTTTATAGAAACTCTGTATTTTTCTATAGATATTTTAATAGAAGCTCTATAGACATTTCTATTGAACTTCTATAGATATTTCTATAGCTTTAGGTTAAACGAGCTTATAGAAAAACGGACCATAATTCTATAGGATTCTATAATGCATTTTCTATAAATATTTTTTTTAGAATTCTACAAGACATTTTTGTAAGCTGTTAGTCCGGTTACTGAAGTCAAGCAGCATCAAGTGTGGTTAGTACTTGTGAGGGTGACCGCATGCGTTCTATATAAATTCTGTACGTATTATAATAGAAGCTTTATATTTTTTCTATAGATATTTTATAGAATCTCTTACAGACATTTCTATTGAAGTTCTACAGATATTTCTATAGCTTTTGGTTAAACAAGCTTATAGAAAAACGGGCCATAATTCTATGGGATTCTATAATGCATTTTCTATAAATATTTTTTATAGAATTCTATAAGAAATTTTTGTAAATGCTAAGAAGTTTCAAGTAGCGCATTTAAACATTTATGTTTGTCATGTTTGAGAATTTTTTTAAATATTAATTTGAAATATTAAAAAAATGGTTCAAAGCTTTCTTTGAAAGACATTAAAAATATATTTTATTTACAATAAAATATTCCATTAATTAATTAAGCACTATGTTCTCTTTAGAAGTAAATGAAATGAAATCTAGTCGTATATTAGTATAGTTTAGTTTAATATAACTAAGATGATTTGTAGGAAATTTTAAAACTTCTTAAAGTGTCTTGTTGAGTCTATGATATGACTTATCAAATATTTACAAAATACATTCATGTTTGAGGTAAAATTGTGACTATTTAGCCTTTGAAGTAACTATTTAGCCTTTTTAAGGTAGTAGGGTTGTTGCGTAAATTTTCAGAATGAGTTTATAAAACTTATTCTTGTAATACAATTAATTCTACATTGTCGAAAGATGAAAATTCTATTAAATATTAATTTATGATATTACTTTAAAATTAATTCTTTATAACTTTAAGTGTGAAACATTAAAATTTCAACAGTGATAAAATATCATAAACTTTTTCTATAATTAATCACGTGAAGTTTTCAAATAGACAAATTTTTGTCCACTCGTCCAACAAGAAAAGTGATAACAGCTATTACCTTATACTAATAAAAAAAAAGTTGTTAGTGCTGTGTGCGATGGCTATCGAAATGTACACCACACGTAGAAGATTTGGAAGGAACTCTTTAAATCCCCAGCTTTAAAAAAACTGAATGACCTTAGAATCCTAACAAAATAGTCCAAAATACCAGCTTTTTTTGTTCCCGCCTTTTTTCACTAGGTAAGTAGTGGAAATGACCCGACTGCCCTCTCTCCCTTTATTCAAATTTCGACAGATGTTACACAACCTCTGTTCTTCTTGTTTATCTTAATGTACTTTCCGGAAATGCCAACACATTACCCCCATCCATCACTGAGAGAGACCCCCTGATGAGAGACATAGAATTTTGACAGCACCCCAACCCATTTAAGGGGAAGGAAAATCCTTTCAGCTATCTAGGGCTATTGTGTGGTTTCAGAACATTGGGATGAACAGGTGTTACATCCCTCTGTTTACCATTGCTCCAGTTACTGAAAAAAATCTTGTTTATCTTAATGTACTTTCCATAAATGCCAACACATTACCCCATCCATCACTGAGAGAGACCACCACCCCTTTGACAGCACCCCGGCCCATTTAAGGAGAAGGAAAATCGTTTCAGCTATCCAGGGCTTCTGTGGGTTTCAGAGCATTGGGATGAATTCGGCTATTGCGGGATTCAAAAGGTTAAAACCCTGGCTCAACTTTTTGTGCGCAATGCATCTTTCACCCCCTAATTGTGTCACCCTCTCAATGCATAACTTCAAAGTTGAATCGTAGAATCCTCTCCACAGGCCACCACCTTCATATTTTAATTGGGGACCTAGGAATTTTTTTAAAGTATTTTTCCCCATTTTTGGCGTATTTCATTAAAATTTTATTCTAATGATTAATTCATACCCTATGCTTAATTTCGACTACTTGAAGATCTAAAGTTCTAAGTACTATGACCTTTTAACATGTTTTCATTTTAGGGCCCTACTCAAAACTACCAGTTGGTCTCTATTGGGCTCTCTACTATAGCCCCCTTAAAAATGGTCCGATTCACTAGCTTTTTCTGTAACAACTTCTTACGTCCTCCAGCTACTACATGAACGACAAAAAAAATTCTCAGACATCAGCTACCACCATTTTTGAATATTAATCTCCTTCTTGAGGCCCTTACTTGAGGCCTTTCTTGAACATAGTTCTAGAGCCCTCCGGTTACTTTATAAACTACTAAAAATTTCCTTAGACCCCAGCTACCCCCTTTTTTAGAGTTTAGTTCATCTCACGAAACCCTATTCGTCCCGCTACGTTGTTTGTCCGTCACAGAGCCGGTTCTCAGAAACTATATAACTTACAGACTGAAATTTTGTGTACTTATAGCTGAATACCGACTATAAAGCTGAAAATTAAAAAAAAAAAGAGTATTATTTTAATATAGAGAGATAAAAAACCAAAAATCTTACATCCTTTTCCTATTAGATTTAAACATTTTTCGTTATAGCAGTTGCCAACAATTAAAAATCCACAATAAAATTTTTTCTACAATAATTAATTTCTATTGAAAGATTTCCACGCGAAAAATTAAAATGAAGTAAAAAGTTTCACCAGTTGGAAAAAGATTAATATGACGTCATATTGGTAATAAAATGGAAATTTTCAAACATTTCTCAATAATACATGGAGTATGAGTATGTGTAAGTACAGAAATCAGGTTAATATGATGTCATTAGAGAATTAAAAAGAAAATTAATCTGACGTCATATTGGAAGTTTAACAGATTTTTCAAATGTTTGAGAATAATACAAAGAGTGTATCAATATGAGTAATAGAGAAAGCAAGTAGATATGACGTCAACAAGTGATTATAACGTCATATGAGTATGAGGAACGCATTGAATCATGATAAAAACCGGATTATTGAAAAATTGGCATATTTTAACCTTTTGAAGGTCTTTATACAACATGTTTAATTCTGAAATTAATTTTTTTTTTAATATCGCATTTAGTCCAAATGACAGATATGATTATGGCAGAGTATAATAGCGGGTCTCGCCTGCGATCGGACCGGTTCAGATTTTCGAAAAAACGAGAAAAATAGACCGGTAAATTTTTACTTTATAAAAAACATGACTTTGTTTTTTTCGGATTTATTAAAGAAAGGATAAAGTGTTTTGAAAGAAATATTAAACGAAACCCTTTGTGCGCACACTTACCACTTGTTTAAAAAATACGAAATCGTGTGTCACTGTAGCAAATTACTATGTGGGCTCTGTACAGCAATTGTATGCATTTGGAACAGCATGAATATTCGTAAAGATATAAACGTTTCTGTAAAAAATAAAAGTTTTTTGTTACTAACATTCGGAGTATTTAACCAAAGTTGACATCAGTTTCTGAAAATTTGACAAAATTCAGTATAATAATAATACTGAAATTAGAAAATGAAAATATTGAATATTTGATTGGATATGAGCATTTAGATGATATAATTAGTAACTGCGCGTGCGCAAACGGCATCGGAAACTATTTTTCATAATTCTGTAAATACGTATATAGGGCCAAAAGTTCAGTAGGATATTGTAAATATTCAGAATGATATCAGCGACAGAGTGAACTGAATTTCAATTTGTTGAAAATCCCTTATCATCCAGCGACTTTTACAATGCAATTGAAATTCAGCTCACTTTATCGCCGATATCTTTCTGACATTTCATGCTATTCAACTGGCCTTTTGTAATAATTTGCTCTATATAGAGGACAACCAAATTATGAAAAAAAAATGATAATTTTCGCGCATGCGCAGATAAAATATTTTTCAAACATATGCTCATACCTCATCAAATATTCCATATATTCATTTTCTTATTCTAGCATATTGTTTCTACTAAACTGTCAACTTTTCAAAAAGTACCGTATAATTAGTTGAAAACTCTGAATGATATCATTTTTTTTTTTTTTTTTTTTTTTTTTACAGGAACATTTATATTTCCACGAATACCTGTACTATTTTACACAAAATTATACAGACATTGTACTGGACCCACATACTTATTTGCTAAAGTGACATACCAATATTAGCATTTCATTGCACAGGAAAATCACAAATGTTATTATTTTTATTCAATTTAGTATTGGTCTCCTGTCAAATGCCCGCAGTAATAAATCTTCACTAGTAAATTATGAGATCAAATAAGTCCTTTCCATTCCCGAAGTTCAAGGATGATTCGTCAGATATTTCTATTGATATTCAACAAAACCTGTAAAATCAAAAGGGTCTGGTCACTATCCTTAATTTATGAACATGAGTGTATATTATTCAGTATCCGGTAACTGTATTCTAAATTACAATACGGGCTATATTCATGAATATAGGTTATAATATAAACATATTATATTCTATAAACATATAAAATTTAAACATGATAACATATAAAATTTATAACGTGAATAAATTTTATATGTTATAAATTTTATATGTAATTTTTCCAATGAATGTCTTATCATGAAGTTTTCTATCACATTGTGTTCGTTGTACTATATGTTGTTTTTATTTATGGAATGTCCAACCATAAACAATTAGAAATTATTCTGTCCCAAAGGGGCTATAATATAGATATAAAGCAATGATATCTAGGTTCAATTTCAATCAATATTTCAACATTATAAAGAATATAGCTGTTTCTGTTTATTATTATTATTCTTCTGCTAAATTATGAGAAATTTTTTTTGTATAATTTATCTGAGCACACGACGACTTTTTTTTAGTATTAATATATATTCAAAATTGTTTCTACATTTCATTCACGTTACCAATCCAATTCAAAACAACAGAAATATTTATTATGAAATGGTGAATTATCAATTTTCATGAGCGTTTATGTTTTCAACTACAATTTCATGTACTTCAAAATATCTTTTATGAATTTTCTTTAAACAGAATATAAAAGAAATAAAATAAACCCAAGAAATAAACATGATTATTTGAGAATTGTAGGAAAAATACATTTCATCAAAACCATCGAAATACGGAATATCTTCTCTATAGTGATATTATGACATCCACTGTTTAATACCTGCTGGAAAATTTTCTTGTAGCCCTCTAAAGACAAACACTCTTTAAAATGAAAAAAGCAATATACTTCTAGTCATTGAAATTCGCGTTTGTTATTTTCTTTATTTCAATATCTCTATTCTTCATATTTAGTTTTATAAGATACGCAAAATCCATTCAGAAAGAGTAAAAATTAACCTCATATTTTTATTTAATACTAAATACAAATTTCTATTTTACGGATATAAAATAGTTTTGCAATTAATATATATATATATATATATATATATATATATATATATATATATGTATAAGAATAAATGCATATCATATTATTGTTTTATGTTTTTGATATTTTGTTTTACTTGAAGCATTTTAAATTGCTTAGATTATTCATTTATTAAATCGTACAATTTTAAAGAGATTCCTAAATAAATATTAAATAGATTTCTTTATTTAAAAATATAAACTGTAAAGATAATTTTTCTTTATCTAATATCTTTTTGAGTTTTAGAGATTAAAATTTTCTTGCTTCTTTGTATTTCGCTTATATATCTTATCATTAAAAGTAATATATTTTCTTAAAATAAATATTTTAATGTAAAGAGCTTCCTGCATCTGACTTTCTCAAACAATACGCAAGAAACTAAAGATTGTTTTCCTTTTTGGTAAAGAAATGTTGAAAATTTATTTATAGATTCGTTCATAATTTCTATTTTCTATCCATCCTGATTCAGATGCATCATATCTGATTCAGATTCAGAAATGAAGAATTTTGAAGGAAAAGGCGATTAATATCTATTTAGTTGCTGTTTTCTGCATTATAAATACATTGTTTATAGTTAAACGTTTGATCTTCTGATTTTGGGATACATTATTTCAAGTTATGGCATGTCATTTTAGCTTAAAATGTATTTATATGTCTTTGATACCATATTATGCCATGAAATGTTATTCATAAAGGATGCATTTAGGAAAGAATCCCTAGTGTACTGGTGATATTTAGAAATTTCTCCACATAGCTTCGAATCTTCAGTTTGTTTGTTTGTTTTTTCCTTTGTTTTTCTTTTCTTTCCTTTTCTTTTCTTTTTTTTCTTTTTTTTTTGGCGAAGGGGGGGGGGGGTGGTTAAATCAACTAAACCCGGAAAAATTCATTTAATATATTTTTTTTATCTATTTTATGTGATGCTTTTTACCCTTATTCTATTAATAATAGAAAGTATTGTAACCAAAATTTTTTTTGTCTTCCGGATTTCGACGGATTTACACGTTTTAGAGGCTAGAAATCCTAAAAAACATGTTTATACAAAATGTCTGTCTGTCCGTGCGTCTGTTCTCATTGTATCTTTGAAATGTGTATGAAGCTATGTATAGAATAGAACCAAATTTTTTTATACGTTTGGGACTATGGCCAATATTCCGCCAGAAGGAGGGGTTGTAGTAACGATTTTTGTGCCATTTTCATTATAATATCATCTAAAAGTGTATAAAGTTATGCATACAATTGAACCAAATCTTCTGAGTATATTTTTTATTAATGCCTGAAGGTCCCAATTGAATTTGTGGCTATTCCAACGGTAAGGTGCGCTGTGATAGCAATTTTTGTGCGATTTTTTCGACTTTTCGTAGTTCTGTTTTAAATCAGCTGCTCGTACAGCTAAGGCCATCCGGAGCTTCGTAAGCAACTGACGTACTACAGAATAACCAAAAATATTGATTTTACTGGCGCTATTATAGCGGATTTTGAAGTATTAACATGTATGAAATCGAAGAAAGTTTTGAAATTGGCACATCCGACTAGTTTTTATTTCATTAGGTGACATTTTTGGTAATATTTAATAGATAAAACATGTTTATTTGACTAGGAAAATAAAAATAACAGAATGGCAGATTATATTCTGTAATCCTTAAAACATTTAATTTTATCACTCAAAATTTGTAAATTTTCATCCCATAATCAATTATTGACTAATTATTTGTATTTATTCTAGAAATATATGTATTGATATGACATGATATGACACTGTGTCATATATACGGTCGTATTTAGGACATATGCAACATTAACACTATTTCAGAATTATAATCTTAGCTTATTTAATCTTAAACATCCAGGTCACATATATGTCGCAAATCATTATTTTTTCTCAATCTTGAATAAATATTACCTTATTCAAATTTAAAGAATGATTTGTTGATTTGTGAAAATGCGTGGGCGAGGGGGATAAACCAAGATGTCTGTAAAATAGAGATTTCCAAGATGTCTGTAAATGATTACATGAAATGCTATGATTTCACAAATGTTCTTGTGTCAATAGATTTTTCAGGACTTAAATTAATGATTTTATGATTAATTGTGTTTGGTTCCGTGCTTTATCTTGCTTATCCACATCCCAATTAAATTCCGTCTAAACCATAAATAAGGTCTTGTAATAATTAACATTTGTGATAATTATGAAAATATTTATCAACTATTCATATAATGTATTTATTTTTTGCTTCTAAAAATAATAGTAATGATTTTTAATATTTTTAAAATATTCTTATTGCATATTAAAAGTTATGGCTATAAATATTTGTGTAAAATTTATAAAATATATTTTTTATTGCAGCTAGGGGAGACTGGGGGGCTAATGAGACACTGGAGCTAGCGGAACAAAAGGATTTTCGTGCACAATAAATCAGTAAAATGTTTAGGCATTGGTCAATAGAGATCGGTAGCAGAATTATGCATGCACATGTATTTAACCCGTCCCCCCCCCCCGCTCCCTATTAACTGTTGTCATTTCATTTTAAGGATTTGATGGTTCATATTTGCAGATTTATTTTGGAAAAGAGAAATCTTTTTTTTTTTTTTTTCCATTATAGTTAGGCTTTCGACATTTATTTGAAACAAGATTTAAGGATTTAGAATCACTTGCGTTGTTCTTAAAACTATTTTATCGACTACATTTACTATCTTACAAGTTCATCATAAGTAAGTTTTACGGGGAGGGAGCATTATTATGAGACAAAAGCTGTGACGTAAAAGAAGATATAGAAGAATTACGTAATCGAGTGGATTGGAATTCGCCTCTAGAAATTTCAGATGCCTAAGTATCATTCCTAATTTTATAGTCTTTAACCTGATATAAGTTATGTTCCTGGCTGTTTCAAAGTAAGAAGCAAAACATGCCTAAGTTTAAATGTGAAAGATTTGTTTTTATTTAATAAATACTTGTTTTGATAAAGTATTAACTATATTTTAAACAATATTACATATGATTATGAAGATTTTACTTACCCATCATACGTAGTATAGGGTAAAACTTGTAGTCATTTTAAAAATCGAAAACATTTTTTTGATGGTTTTACACGTTTCAGACACTGGAGATTCCGAAAAACCTATTTTTAGAAAAAAAAATTGCCGTCGGTATGTGTCTGTAAACGCAATTGGAGACTTGAAATTTGGTATGTACTTAGTATGTAATAATGGGAAGAAGCTTATTGAATTTCAGTAACCTCGATTATCCGGAACTATTTTTTTCGGACTCTCGAAATATTCGTTCTGAAAAAGGTATATAAAAATTTTCGAAATTGTTTATTTTAAGGAATGAATAAAAAAGGCAATAAAAAGATATACATTTTGCATAAAGAATGAAGTAGGTCGGATAATTAGTTGCCGAGATTTTTATAATCCTATTTTCCACACTCTTCGATTTTTCATGACCCTGTATTTCATCCAAATTTCAATTCAAAGATATTTTATAAGTAGTTTACACGTGTTTTATTTTCATATTTTATATTATGCATATCCATGATGGATAAGTATTAAGGTGGCCCCCAACGACTAGTTTATTAATGCTACGCATTTGCAATATTCATCTTAAGGTACTGATAAATAGTTAATTTACAATAAGCCTAAATGCAGTTCAAAATGATATGGCAAATAATGGGGCATGTCAGTTTGGGGGAATCCTAAAGTGATTATATAAAAACATTGCATCTAAATAATATTTTAAATGATGCATTTTGTGTGCAAAAGACTTTACCTTATTCTCTTATGTATGTTACTAATTATATAATTTTACCAAATTAACTTTCATTAAAAATTTAACAAGATGATAGGCTGATTTAGGTCAATTTTCCTTTCTTAAGGTTTAAAAAATTAGATTTTTTTTAAAGCAATATTTTGTTTATTAAAAAACAGCTGGTATAACTCTTGAATTTGCCTACTTAGGAATGTTTTAATAATGTGTTTTATCAGGCCCATGGTATGCCGTATGGTTAACAAAAGGTAGTTAACAAAGTTTCATTTCACAAGTTAAGGCTATTTCCCTTTCACTATACTTTCTACAGCATGGAATGCAAAAAATGTTCCTTTAGCCCCAGCTTGCCCTAATAATGGAGTTTTTTCATGTTTAAAAAATATTGTTCATGCATATGAAAGAAAATAACAACATAAAAGTATTTAAGATGCATAACAAATATTTTATTTTCGAAATTTGGAAGTATATTAAAATATTAATTCAGGCGATTAATTCAAAAAATAATTTTCTTGAAAGGAGAAATTTAAAATTTGTTTATGAGATTTATGAGAAAGTATTTAATTTCGCAATATCGAAATTGTTTTTTTTTATACGTTTATGGTTTTTCATATTTTCAAACATTTTAAACATTTGAGCACATAGGCTGTGAATATTAAATAATATAGTAGCATAGGAGTGTTTATTTTTTTTCCAACATTGGTGTAACATCCGCAAAAATATTTAGCCAATTCATTCAATAATTCGTTAGTGGGGTTACCAATATTGCTATATATATATATATATATATATATATATATATATATATATTTTTTTTTTTTTTTTTTTTTTTTTTTGCAAATAGTTTCATTGAAAAGCCAAACTTTAACCAATATTGGTATTACATTGAAAGAATTAACTTTATAAAATTAGCGATATAAATATATATATACACTGTTTAAAAGTTTCTCATTCATTTTAGTTTTATGGGTGATCCAAAAGTCACAGCAGAAATATAAATTGAATAATTAGAAAAAGTACAGATGTGGTTTTGACAAAATCCTGCTTTCTAGTAAAACATTGAAAAAAGGGGGGGGGGGAAATCACAGATGAATAGTTTTTAACCCATTTGTTCCGTGTGACAAGATTTTCTGCCAACATGTATTTTTAGGATTCGCACCACTAATTTTAAAAAGTAATATTTGTTAAATAACGAAACCGTTATTGCTTTAACGAATATGAGACCTAGCATCAAATTCCATATTCCAAATTATACCATCCTCCGTTACGATTTTATTAATCAAAACAGCACGCGCCCCATTAGAGGGACTGATATTTGCGTTAAAAATAACCATTCCTTTTTTCCTGCTTTCCCCCTCCTTATTACCGATATAGTCGGAGCCACTGGAATTTCAATGATATTTCCAAATGTCCCAACTTTTACTTATTTCTCGGTGTATTTACCAGCTGACGAGCGCGCGTATGACGTCACAGCCAATCTCAGGGCTCTTCTAACTCATGGCGTCAATACCTCCATTATTGGAGATTTAATTGCGTATCATAATTCATGGAACTGCAGAAACAACAACATGTTTTATTGTATATCATATTGTATAACATATTGTTAACATTTCGTAATTGTATATTCAATTTTCTTCTAAATTCAACTGCGGACATTATTTTTCCGGATACCCTACCCGTTTTGACGACCACAGCAGTAGCACCAATGATTCTGACTTATATAATAGTTTTAATTACACTAAAAGCAATGAATCCCTTGCCGAACTCAGCTCAGATTATAACCCTATTCAAATTAATATTCAAATTCGTATCCCTCCGCCTTCCTAAAGTTTTCAACAAAAACAAGCGGGCTAAGTTTCAAACTAATATTAACAATATCCCCCTCCCTTCCTGATATTAACAGCATTTATGACATCGAAAATCTGACAGAAACCATCACGGCAGAGATTAAAATGCTGCTGCTGAAGCTACAACCATGATTATTAATCAAGAGTTTTTTAAATTCAATCCGAATGTCCGCGGATCAACCCCAACAAAAACCGCGCTAGGAAAATTTATTAACAGTCGTGTAGTATTTCAGACAAACGAATTATGAACAGAACTCAACAGGACCTGAAAACTATCTTTACAAAAAGCATCAAGAGAGCTGGATTTCATACTTGGAAAACCTCTCACCAGAGGACGCCTCAGGAAGGCTGCTCAGAAGTTCAAGAGCTCTGTCACATACCTCTCGAGAATCCTTATTCCGAATTCCCAAAACTATGCGTACATTAATGAAGAAAAAGCGAATGCTATTGCCAGTAGTTTGGAGCTGCCGTTTTAGGGAAACCCAATTGTTAATTATGACACTGAGAGAGAACTTATTGATGATGTTAGGAATTTCTTAGGCACTGACCGCGTCCACCTTTTTGATCATAGACGCTGATGTCATCAAATAAATTAATAAACTTAAAAAAATCCTCAGGCATCAGCGGTATTACGAACGAAATGCTTAAGAACCTACCTCATTCCTATATTAAAAAAATTACCCTTTTAATTAATAAAATTGTTAAATATAGTTACTTTCCCCTCTACTGGAAGACTGCAATTACCGTTCCAATTCTTAAAAGCTCAAAATCGCTTAGCATTCCCTCTAGTTACCGTCCCATCTCCCTCTTAAATTCACTTAGTAAATTAACAGAAGCATTTATTGCACAGCAACTTGATGCTCATACCTATGAAAGCAACATCATTTCACTGATCCAGATCCGCTTCAGGAAGGGGCTGTTAGCGCCCCATCAGGTTTATTGATAAATGGAGCACATCACGACCGGTAATCTAACTTCTAAAGTTTTACAGCTGCTGTCTTTCTAGATGTAGAAAAGACGTTCGTCAAAGTCTGGATTTTTGGCTTAATTTTTAAACTTATAAATCATAACTTCCCTCCATTCATACCTTATTACACTTATTTTTTATTATTTATTGGATCGTAATTTTCATGTCTGATTTAAGGTTGAATTAACCAGGAACGTTTTTGGATTGTTTGGGACACCGCAGGGCAGCAAATTGTCACCAAAATTGTTTACATTGTTTATTAATGATATGCCCAATTATCCGCATACTGAGTTAGCTAAGCATGATGACAAAACTTGTGTTTTTTCGACCACCAAAAATAGAAAATATGGTATCTGTGCAATTACCCACCACCTAAAAATTCTTTCGAATCGGTTCAAAAAGTGGCGTATTGCTGTCAACGTAGATAAAAAACAGGCCATCTTATTCTGTAAGTGGAAGCAGGAAACCATTGGTAAATTGAAAATAAAATTCAATAACCCCGAACTGTTATGGTCCTCAAATTGCACATATCTGGGAGTCATTCTGGACCAAAAACACGCCTTTAAAAATCATATTCATGGGACGTATCTGCCAGTCTGCCAATTGCCAGCAAAGCCACGCCTTCATGTTTTCCGATTGGCTGTTCGTGCAACCATGCCGCTTATATATACTTTTCCAATTCTCCCATTCATTTCGTCTTCGGTCTCTGTGAGCTGAAGATCTTTCCTCACCTTTTACTTTCTATCTTTTTATATTTTTATTGCAATATATATATTGTACTACGGTTAGATTATTTTTTCTTGACTCCTCTAAGATTTGTTACAGAATTACTCATATACAGGGAGTGGAGTTGCTTTGCAACTGAATATCCCCTGAAAGCATCAACTACTTACCCTTTACTGTTTAAACAACGAGAAAATTGCTATATTACAACAGTGGTATTTAAAATAGCCCGAATTCTGTCTTTTGACCTTTATTAGACAAAGTAACAGTAGTTAATTTTACTATTTTTTTGTAACTCCTCACTATTGTATATATTCTTTGCTTTCTGTATGAAATCTAAATATTAGATATGGTATGTCGTCTCATATACTTTCACGTTATTTGACTGTGCTGTGTTTCCATGCCAGACAAAAAATAACCAATAATTTAACAATAAATGTAAAATATGGCTTCAGGCGTAAATAACTTATGACATTGGAAATACGTAGTTCTATGTGTAAAATGCAAATATTCTTAAAAAATAATTCTTCCGACAATTGGGTTTACATCAAAAATAGCTGACGAATAATACATACCTACTTTTTCCAGACTACGAAATATTCAAATGAGGAATGCATTAGTGTTTGTAGATAGATAATATGAATGTGCGAACAATATATCTAAGATGAGATGTCAAACCCTTTCAGCGCAATGCTTTAAGTAATAAAGCATGTTTCTATCATGAAATAAGTTATTATATCTTCTGAGTAATGCTTCTTATTTTTGAATGAACTGATAGAACATTGTTAAATAAAATTGCTTTTACGAGGACCCGATCGAGCCAAAGTGAAGCCTAAGTCTTGATATAGTTTGATATCTCTACTTTGAAATTCACCATGCAAGCTCTTTAATGTTGATTGTCATAATTTGAACAAAATTTGTGGAATCTCAGCCTGTACCATGTGCCTAAAAATTGCTCTTCTGATAAATAAATTATTAGAAATATTAACCTCATCCGACTAATTTATCACCAGAAAAACCACTTTCATTTCCTTTTTGCAAAGTGGAAAGAAGGAACGACCTTGAAAGAAAATAGCTTTCAAAGTGATCAACATTTCTTTCGACTCATAATAAATTGCTTAGTGAGATTTATGACCCTACTCAACTCTAGATAAATGTTTCAAGAGATCTACTAAATTAATAAACTGTTATTATGCGAAATAGACTAAAAAACATTTGTACAATAATTATAAACATTGTTATACTGATTACACTCTTACGTTCAGACCCTGCAATATGTGTTTTTTCTTCTGACGTATGAGTAATTCCAATGATGCAATCATGAACTATGAACTCATTCTTTATGACTTTAATTTAGCAGTCTCCACCAAAATGTAAACGCGAAAACACGTAGAGCGAATAAGCTCTAAAATGTCATCTAAATGTAATATTAATATTAATGTTAGTGTGAATACTTGTATTGTAATGTCCGTGTGCTCTAATACCATTATATAAAGTTAATCAAGAATGTGATATATGTGAGAATTTTATTCAGCTTCATACTAATTAAATAATTAGTTTTACAGCAAATAAGTGATCTGATTAGTACGAACGATATTCACCAATGCCTTGGATAAAATAAACATATGGATATATATTAACGGGATTAAACCATCAGATGCACCTTCAGAAAAGGTAAGAAAATTTACCTTATTCTTTTTTTAAAAAAAGTACTTTAAACTCCTGAGACATTTTTCGCGCTAAATCAATTCTGTACGAACTCCTCCTTCATAAATAAACTCTTAAGTGAACAGCTGTCCCTAAGTTCCAAAGATCCTATTAAAAAGATAGTTTAAAAAATATATAAATTTATAAAGTTTAAAAAAGTAAAACATAAAAAGAAATAAATTTATGTAAAGTTTTTAAAGATTTGAAGCTGGCAATTTTTTGTAAAGTGGTCACCTTATGGAGCATTATTAATTTGAATATAAATTTGTTATATGATCACGTATGAAATATGTTATTTGAGAACACTGGAAATTTTTATGTTCAGTACCCGGACCCACAAGACCATGCATTAATCAGGCCTCGGCTTTGGCTGATAGAGATTGCCATCATTAAAGGGTAACACCAATTTGTCGCCTTAAAATTTAAGGATTTTTGTGGATTGTTATTTAAAGAAATGCGAAGTGTTATAAAAAATCCCTTCACAATAAATATTTATACATATATTGAAGTAAAAACTCTCTATATATTTTAGTTGATACATAAAAAACGGGGGCTTGAGAATTAATAAGCGGGAATGCTTCGAAAAAAGAGGATCAAGCGATGGACACGATAACTTTAGAATAAGACGAAAAAATTAGTTTTTTCCGTCCAAAAGCTAGCGTAGCCATTTTTAAAAATATGCACATAGGTGCCAACCTCTCATTAATATTCCGTAATAACGGGTTAATTTGACACAGGTTTAACACGTTTCGCACCAGATTTTTTTTTAAGAAATGAAATTAAATAAATTCCACGTAGAAACCTTAAATTGAATAAATAAAGATTCATTCAATATTTTTCTGGTTTGTCCGTTTTTTAAACTGGGTCAAATTAATCTGCATATTACGGAATATTAATGAGAGGTTGGCACCTATGTGTGCATTTTTAGTCAAATTGTATCAATTCAATCAATAAAGTAAAATGTAAATTTTCAACCAAAAAATTCGTTTAAGTTACATAGAAAAGCGCGATATCAATATTTCAAAAATGTCATATACATCACAGTAGAAAAACATGTGATGAGATTAATTTTCCAAAAGATCAAGTTGCTTGACTGGGAGGATTAGAGTGTCCACCTACTTTTAAAAAGCTGTTCTGAATCCGACAAGCACGTTTAACCGTTTCGCCCCAGTATATTCACACTTGCCAAACTCAAAATAATCTTCCGTAAAATATGGTTTTATTTGACCCCGGAAAATATAATCGAACCAGAAAACATAATTGATATATCGTTATTTATTTAATTTCCTGTTTCTAATAGAATTTATTTGATTTTATTTCTACAAACATATTCTGGTTTGACACGTGTTTAATCTAGGTCAAATTAACACACATTTTACAGAAGATTATAGCAGGTTTGTCAGGTATGCATATCCTCTAGTGGATACATACTCCGTAGAGTTATTTCATCTGGGAGAGAATTAGTTAGAGTCTTCGTTATTGTTTACTCGCTGTAGCGCGTCGTAATTCTATAGCTCCAAAAGTATCTTTTTGCTTTCAATATTGATTTCTAACTAATAAAATATAAGTTTCTTACGTATAAAAAGAATTGAGCAAGAGTACTTGTAATAGTACATATATATAAAGAGATTTGAACGCGAGTACTTATAAGAATATGTATAAAGAGACACAAATAAATTTGAAATTTTGAAATGATTTTCAAAGTGATGATACCCCCTAAGAGAAAACAAGGTAATCAGAAAATTAACTAAGTTATTTGTATCCGGAAATGAGAATTTTTTATTACTAATTGATGGGGTTTTATAGCAAATAAAAACTGTACTGTAGTTCATATGCATATGAAAATTGGAAATACATCTTAAACAAAGAAGATAATTTGAAATTCAATAATGTTGCTCGCATTTTCCTATTTATAGTTTGTAAAAATATTTTTCCAGTTGAGAAACTTTTTTTGGTATTTAATAAAATATTACTCATTATAAATCCCCACCGGCTTTATTTAAATTTAAAATCTTTAATATCAAAATTAAGTTAATTTCCATTGGGTGTTTTGAAAATTTGAGATAAATTTGTATTCATTATAAAAATTCTATAGCATGTACAATCCTGGAAAAAAAAGTGTCTCCCCTATTAATTCTGATGAAAGTAATTGTTTAGAAATATATAGGTACCTGTCGTCAGGGAATAATTTATACTATTAAATGCTAAGGATTAATTATACTTCTAAGGTCATCTGCATATTAAATACATGTGTTAAATTTCATTTTCAAAATGGTATCATGTACTTCTGAAATTTTATTTGAATTAGATCAGTCCAAAAATATATAGTTTATGAACTTTTCTTAAATATTCATAGAGTTTTCCAAGAAAATATTTTAGGTGTTTATCCATAAATTAAAAAGAAAACATCAGATCCAACAAACTAAGTACCAAGGTAGTAACAGGAAAGTAGTAACAAAAACGATTTTACAAAAAATCTAAATATAAAATTAACTAAAGTTGAACAATTTTACAAAAGAATTTTGGGTTCTTTTTTGTGAATGCAAATGATAATAGAAAACGACTCCATTAGACCAACCAAGAAAATTTCTATATCTCGAAAACTAATGATAAAAATGAGATGTAAATTCACTCATCCATATTTTTGATAATGCTTGTTCTTTTTATGAGAGAATTAATATAGGTCATAGCTCATAGTTTTTAATATTAATTTATTAAAGGTTTTCATAATTAAAATGATTTTGAACAAAAATATTTTTAATTACCTTTATGTTTTGGTTAATTCATTGTACCTTAATATAAAAAAAAACATTTTAATTCAATGATTTTTTATAAAGACATAAGTTTAGGTTTGTTATATACAACTCCACTAACATCTCGAAATTTTCACTTGTTCTAACAATATGAAAATTTAAGAAAATGTAGTTTTTCGATCGGATTTGATCTAAATAACTCACATAAACTGTACGAAGTGTGCGCAACTCTTTAAACAAGTGGGTAGGTGAGAACGAAGATCCCACAAAGGGTTTCGTTTAACCCTTAATTGCATAGTGATGTAAATTTCCATCACTGTTTATTTAACTTTTAATAAATAAATCAACTTCTTCGCCACCACTATATTTATATAGAAATATTAATCCAGTAAATTTCCCGTGAACTATGTTCCTGAACAAAGTTAAAAATGTATCTTAAAATTTCTGGTGTCTAATATTTAATATATGTATAAAAAAAACACAATTGTAAAAGAAAAACTCATGCAAAGAAGGGTTAATATTCCTTTCAAAACACTTTATCCTTTCTTTAATAAATCCAAATAAATTTCATTTTCAAAAAAAAAAAAAAAGTCGTTTTTTATAAAGTAAAAATTTACCGGTCTATTTTTCTCGTTTTTTTTTTAAATATCTGAACCGGTCCGATAGCAGGCGAAACTATTATACTCTGTCATAATAATATCTGTCATGTAGACTAAATGCGATATTAAAAATGTGCGCAACTCTTTAAAAAAATGGATATTCATAAAACTTTTAATACATGACCGAAGAATAATTGATGCAAAGCATTAATTAGGAAATATTATTCAAAGGCAATAGGTAAATATTTATTTTTTTACCCAATTATTTACAGAAGAAGTAGTAGGAAGTGATCGCTTTTTCTTTCCAGCACTATGCAATATTCCATTTAATATCTATTTGTTTTGGAGTTTAAACGTGACACCTATGACACAGAGATTTACTCGAAAGAGGACTCAAATCTTATTCAATAATTATCTTAACCCCTTAATTCTCGCGCCCGTGATATTCACGGGCTGTGTATTCTACTTTTGTTAATTCAGATTCTTTGATTCCCACCAGTTTTTTAAATCAGTGAAATTAGCTTTATTCTCGCATCATTTTATCAGCCATTAAATAAGGTGAATATTTCTACTTCAAAAAAGTGGTGGCAATCAAACAATTTTAAAATTTTAAAAAGTAGCCTACACAAAAATATAGCGACGCTGAAGGGGTTAATGATGAAGCAATCTCAGCTAAAAAGATATGTTACATATTTTAAAGTGAGATGACAATTTTTCTAATATTTTTACTGTTTCAGTGTCATTAAAATATTTTTTTCTATTTACTTATTTATTAAAAAGCAGTAATGTACGAATTTTTTCGCGTCTGAATTTGAAATTTTTTTTTATAAACGATGTTCTAACATTTATTTTATAGAGCCTTTTTAAATAGAACTCAAAATACGTTAAGTAAACAATAAAAATACGATTATTTGAGAACCATAAAGACGAAACATTTCATTTCAAAATCCTCGGAGTAAAGTATTTCTATTTTAACGTAATTACAACCTGCATTCAATATCTATCAGATAATTTTCTGATAATCGTTTTTAAAAAAAAAACTTTATAAAAGTCATGAAATCTGATATTATTATTGAAATGCTTTGCCTTTTAAAATTTTTTGGTTTTGTATTTAATCTAAATCATAAAGAAAACATCATAAAATAGACCCATGCAGAAAGAGAAAATTGATCTCATGATCTTACATGTTTATTTAATACTGTAATAAAAAATTATGATCGAAAAAGATGTATTTTTTTAATGATAAAGTAAAAGTGTTATGGCATTTGTACACGAATTATTCATTGACGTGAATTTTGTTATATACATTATTAAATGTATTTATTTGTTAGAATTTTGAAATGACATACATAATCATTTATATGAAGAAAAGCCAAAACTTTCTGCAATAACTCTCACAATGATGGAGCAAAAATCCACTTGAAAAATACATTACATACCTTAGCATAAAATAAAAAAAGACATCAGTTTTTCTAAAATTAAGGCTTTTCGTTGTCTTTCAGATGATTATTTCTACTATTTCTATATTTTCCATTATGACAAAGAAATAACGCTTAAATTTTTTCCTCACTGAACTTAATATTTTTCTTTTAAATGATGTTCCAACATTTATTTTATATCTTCTCTTTATACAGAACTCCAAACACATAAAGCAAATAATGAAAAATACGATTATTTGAGAACTATAAAGAAGACAAATTTCATCTAAAATTTATTGAAACAAAGAATTTCTATATATCTTAATGTAGTGACATCCTATATTCAATATCTAACTCTTCTATCTCAGAAAGTTTTCTGATAAACCTTTAAATACAAGCATTTTTTGAAAACTAATAACATCCAATATATTTTTGTCTACTGAAATTCTTTATTTCTTTATTTTTTTATTTCAAATTTCATGATACTGATAATAAATTATAAAAACATCTGAAAATAGTGTACAAGTATAAACACACACAAAAAAATGAGGAATTCTCATAAATATGCATGTTTTATATCAAACATCTTAGAAATTCTATTACTGTTCCATGAATCTATGATATTAAAATCTTATGCCTATCATATCAAGACTTTTGAAACTTTTTAAGTTTGATACATAAAAGAATTATTATATTTCAAGTTACTTTTAGCGTTGTATTACTTTGTTTTTTTGCATACAGCTATATAATTTGAATAATATGTTTAAAAAGTTTAATTTTCAAAATTTGTCTTAATTTAAGAAATAATATTTTGAGTTATAGACTATTTTTATTGCTTTTTATTAGAAAACATAAGGTTAAAATTTGTTATCCGCTGAACTTTAATAATTTCTATAAATGATTTTCAAACATGTACTTTATGTATTACTTTCAAACAGAACTCCAAATATATAAACTTAATGAAAAATATGAATATTTGAAATAGATAAAGAAGAAAATTTTTTCCTTGAAGCGTATGTCTATACATTTTAATGAAATGACATCTTGCATTCATGTTTTACTAGAAAATTCGCTGAAAATCTTTTAAGGACAAACAATCTTGGCAAATTCCAATGGTAAAATATAATATATTTTTGATTATTTAAATTCTTGTCATTTTATTAATTTTTTGTTTCTGGTTCCACAATATTGTCATTGGAATTTTTAAAAACAACTGAAAACAGTCGTAGTTTTTATACGATTGTATATAAGTATTAAAAAAATAATCTTCAGGATTTCCTTGCATAAAAATGCCTGTTTCATTACAAGGTCTTATAGAAATCTTGTGCAGTTCCATAACTCTATAACATTAAAGTATCTTACACTTGCCTTAACCTATCATGTTAAGACTTTTAAAACTTTGTATGTATGATATGTATACTGTAATAAATAAACTAGGGAAACACGTGCGTGACCTGCATAAAATTGGGCTGAGCGAGTTAATTTGCAAACATCCATTTGATGTCGTACCAGCGAACATTTATAATTTTTGAATTTTAAAGGAATATTAACATATTGATAGCAACACTATATCTTCAATAGTTCTGTTAAAGTTCTTGGGTGTCAAAAACTACGACCAACAGCGAAATTTATTTGTAACTAACGTCATCTAATAACAACTAAATAGTACACTCTGAAAAAAGTTTTGTTGAATCAACAAAAATTTGTTTGACCCAACAAAACTTTTCGTTTAAATATGGATCAATGGAAATTTTGTTTGAATCAACAAAAAAAATATTGTTGATTTTTTTTTTGCAATTCCAAAAAAAAAAAAAAAAAAAAAAAAAATTGTATCGTCAGCAAAAAAATATTTTGTTAATTCAAGTAAAATGGTTCAATTTTACTTGAATGAACAAAATTATTTTTGTTACATAGATATATGCTATGTGTTATTTTAACAATCTATTTTCTTTTTTCAACAAAATATATTTTGTTTGTTTAAATAATTAAACATGTTACATTACGAACTTGTTTTGTTTATACTACAAAACCTTTTGTTAAATGAACCAATCTAAACATGCAATTTTAATTATTTTTCAATCCATTTTTAACCTGTAAACCTTGAATAATAACAAGTGAATTTTGATCCTGCTTTTTTTCACGCGAAAACCGAGAAAGTGAAAATATCCCAAGCCGGGAGTCGATCCCGGGTCCTCAGAACAGCGTTCTGAGGCTCTACCACGGAGCTACAAGGAACGATATCTAAGAACGGCATTTCTCACTCTTATGTATCTCGGAACGGCTGCAACCGCAGCACAACGTAGAAATGTTATCAGGAGCACGCAAATTTCTGCGGCAAACATGAGACGACAATACAAAGCCCAGCATACGGCAACACATAGTTAATTTTTAATACATTTTCAGCAGTAAATTACGCTTGGAAAAAGCAGGATAAAAATTCACTGTTATATTTTACCAGTGTACTTTCTTCCAGTACGAGAGTACTTACGTACCAGAGTACTTTCTTCGTAAAGATAGAAGAAAGTAATAAATGGGACAGGGGGATTTTTAAAACTACCTTGGTCCGTCCTAATCAAAAAAAGTTTTAATTATCCAAAAATTATGTTAATCCTTTAATTATATAGCTATATAAGTCAAATAAACCTAGTTACGTTCAAATATTACAGGCGTAATTCACTGCTGAAAATGAGATTAAGCTATTGCAGAAATAGCAAAAAATGCAACATACCAGCGCCACCTGTTGCGCGATTTACAACAAAAACTAATCAGCAACAATCTATATCAGGAAGTAATTGAATATAATGTTTTATAAAATTCCGTGCATTAGTTCTTGGGATAGAGCGCCCAGAAAATTTTTGTCACATAGAGACAGGCAGAGTCATTGACAGTCATTTTCTAAAAACAGTCAAATCGTGTTCAGGACCTTCTAAAATCCATCCGAAACCGGAAGTCGAAAATTTTCATGATTCCAATACTTTCTTCTTGTAAAGATAGAAGAAAGTAATAAATGGGACAGGGGGAATTTTTAAACTACCTTGGTCCATCCCAAGGAAAAAAAAGTTTAAATTATCCAAAAATTATGTTAATCCTTTAATTATATAGCTATATAAGTCATATAAATCGAGTTAAGTGAGAGAGTTATGGCTACTATACAGCAATTTAAATTTTGCAAAAACAGCAAAATTTTGCTGGAATTACAAAATTATTGTAAAATTAAAAAAAAACAGATTTTGTTAAATCAAGTAAAATTGATGACATTTTGTTAAAATTTTTGAAGAGTGTTAACATAATATTTTTCTCCTAGCAACAAAACCCATTTTTTTGCTTCAACTAAAAATTTTGCTAAAACAACCAAAATGTACTCAACAAAACATGTTTTGTTGTTTTAATCAATTCCTTTTTCTGGGTGTACTATGTAATGTGAAAACCAGTGACTGCAGCTAATCACTTTTAATATTAAGTCTATCATACTTATTATCTATAATTATTTCCATAGGACACGGTTTACGTCATATTCTCTTTGACGTGAACCACACCGGTCATAGCAATTATCACCCTGCTGAAGGGAGGAATTTAGGTGAAGTAGTGTCACAAATTTAACATTGGAGTAAACGCATAACAGCTTCGCTCGTTTATCTCAATAAAGTAATTTCGAGTTACTTTAGTTGTCATATAAAATTATATTAATTGAATAATTTGTGTAGAAATTTATATTTTCAATTGTTTACTTAATTGTAGAAATAACATTTTGAGCTATAAATAATTTTAATTAACGATTGAATGAGGTTGAATGGGATATTGTCTCAAGCTAAATAGTTTAAGTATTTTATACTATTGTAGGTATGTGACACTACTCTCTAGTTCATATTTGAAAATTGTTGCTTGATTGTTTATTCTGATTCCGGGTTATAAGAAGATTTTCATTTTGACTAGTCTAAAATAACTTTTTTTCAGTTCTTTATCCTTAATTCTATATTACAAAGCACATATGTTAAAACATATTTATCAAGGTTAAAGATTTTTATTTAAGTTGACTACAAATTAATGCTATCATATCTTTAAGATACAATCACACAATCATATTTAGGCCTATTTTTATTTTAACCATATTTACTTGGGGTGAATGGGACATTCATAATACTCA
Organism: Maratus michaelseni; assembly: GCA_963931845.1. Classification (NCBI taxonomy): domain Eukaryota; kingdom Metazoa; phylum Arthropoda; class Arachnida; order Araneae; family Salticidae; genus Maratus; species Maratus michaelseni. The sequence continues at coordinate 148,631,796 of OZ007589.1, read as the reverse complement.
AATATTAAAAAAATTAAGGTTATTAGATTACTCTAATCACATGCATAGCAATTTATGTATAAAACATTCCCATTTAAATAATTTAAAAAATTTGTTCATAAATTCGATTTAATAAATGTATAATTAAGATAATTTTTGAATAGTATAGAAATAAAAACTTTTGAGTTTAGTAAAATAGCATTAAAACCGAGAAAGGAAGTTTGATAAGCCTGTATATAGTTAAATGCATTGTGAAGAATGGATTTATGAAATTCCTAATAGTCCCCAAGAAACCCAAGGCATTAAAATTGTCTGAATGGAAAAACAAGTAATGAAAATAGAAATACTAAATCTGTGGTACCAAGGAAAAAAGAGCAGGTTATTGCAGATGAAGAAAACTATTTCATAGATTAAAAATATAAGATGGATGTACTTGGTGCGATTTCAACTAAAACATCACTTTAGATTCTTTATCCATAAAGAACAGCAAGGAAAATAAATTTGAACTTATTATGTTAGCAGAGAAATAAAACGATTTTTTATAATATATTGATGGGAGATGCAAATTCGGGGGTGGGAGAGAGGGGAGTACAAAGTCCTATAATGACTTCAAAGAAAGGGATCTATATATATATTAGGGCGTATCGAAAAAATCCAAATTTCTTAGATCTTTTTGCGGTAGTGCGGAAAAGTTGTGAACTCCGTTTATAAAAAAGTGTGTGCCATCTTAAAACTGTGGGTTGATATCTTCTGTCGCCTCAGTGGGCAGAAAGTTCTAAAAATTGGACTAAAAATGATCAAAATACAAAATTTAATAAATAATCACAGATTTTGCTGATTGGTTTAGGGTAGTGCTTACAAGTTACTATTTTGTAACAACAACAACCATACAAAATTGTAGAATTATAGGTTAATATCTTCTGTCGCCTCATCGGCATGGAATTTTGGAAATTTTGATGCATTTTGGTAATTTTCTGCATAACTGCTTACTGCTTGCACAATGCACAATCGAGACAGACAGGGTTTGGCGGTTTGACAAAATAGTGGAACACCCCTATTTTCACGCCCAGAAACAACAATAACAGCCATAAAAATTTTTAGAATCATACGTCAATATCTTCTGCCACTTCATCGGCACCAAATTTTGGAAAATGAAGGCAACATTTTAAATAAATATACGTCACACTTACCTCATTTTAATGCAACACAAACTTTATTTTACCTTTCCAACATACAAATTACAAAAGCATTACTGCTTGTAATCATTTTTGGTTTAAAATTTTGACACGTGTTTTCTGGTTTCTAGTGTCGTTCTAATAAATCTATCCCTTTTATGCGGCCCAACTGTTTTTCCGGAGGCTGCAGTGACTAGTTTCACAATCCGCTTAACCGCTTGTATGTGTGAAGCAAATTTAATAAAGTCCCAGCAATACATTGGCATACTGCCCTGTATCATCTTCAGAAATTCTTGAGAACTGATCTCTCTGAGAACAGGAGGCGATATCACATAACAAGCTTGCCAGTCATTGATATCTACATAGTCTGTAGCTCCAAAATTAGCAGCAGGAATAACGAATTTGCGAACAGAGTTTCCGTCTGGGCTAATTTTTATTGCCTTGATAATCCGCCGAGCTGCAACGGTCCTAATATGGCACCTATCATCAGTTAACATAGCCAAAAGTATGTTTTCTGGAGCCGCAAAGTAAGCATTGCGAGAAATAACTGGGGGGTCGATTACGTCACAATACATTTTTGGCAGTTACCGAGATGAGCTGATGAAATGCCTCAGGTGTCTAGCACCATCCTTTATGGAATGACAAATCTTAATTCGGAACCATGAGGAAGCGTAGACTATTAGAATGAATACAACCAAAGTTATCAACTCATTTGATGGGTCTGATGTAGATATATATAACCTCAGTGTTCGATTGGATGTTGTTAGCCAGCGGGATAAATTCGACGTTCCGGTTCCCGGATAGCTAGATCTGAACAACAAACGCCAAATGTCTAATAGGTATTTCTGATCTGAACTAAGGGTGGTAGGATCAATGTCTGGCAATTTGCATTTAATACTATTAAAAGCAACAATTGAAAGCTTTTAGCATCCTTTCATGTTTTGTCCAATGCCTGCGGTGTAAGATGTGGGGCCAGATGACTTGCAGTTTATGGACTCAAAGATGTGTCATAATGGCAACTCATTGAAATGAAGTAAACAGATAATCTATTAGACTGGCCTCTGAAGTTTCAATTCAAGCCTGCGAATTACGCCATTAGACACTCCTGTGTTCTTTACAGTGCCGTCACACCCGAGAACAATAAGGTTGCTAAAATCATCCAATAAAGCACTTGTTACATGTTCGTAAATGCAATTAGATATATCAAGACTAGATCATCTTTCAGGTGTAACATGCCCCATCTACGTAGAACCAGGCTCTGATACAATACATCAATGCGATTCTACAATTGTTCTTTGAAACTGCTTGTCCTCGAGTGTTTCTGTCGTCCATCAAAATAAAGGCCAGATAGAGTGGAACGATTTTCATTTGATTTTGAGACCAATTTTTTGTAAGTTCTCAAATTTTCCCTCCACATTTTATTTTTGTCTGTGACGAGGCTGGTGTCTGATTCCGATATTAAACCCAAATCTTGCATAACACTCGATGCAATAGCAGCCGTGGCTCTGTTAGAAACACCATATCTTTCACTGAAAAGAACTGTGTTGTCCAGTTTTAAACGCATTTGAATACTCCTTGTGGGCTGCTGAAAAGACGCTGTGTAAGACGAATGTTTGGTGCCCACCTTGTCTTCACTATTTTGGCAGACCGCCAAACCCAGTCTGTCTCGATTATGTATTGTGCAAGCAATAAGCAGTTATGCAGAAAACTACCAAAACACGTCAAAATTTTCAAAATTAGATGCCGATGTGGCGACAGAACATATTAATCTATAATTCTACAATTTTCTATGGTTGTTGTTACAAAATAGTCACTTGTAAGCAAAACCCCAAACCAATGAGCGAAATCTGTGACTATTTGTTACTTTTTGTATTTTAATCATTTTTAGTACAATTTCGGTCCATTGAGGCGACAGAAGATATCAACCCACGGTTTTAAAATTCTGCACACTTTTTAATAAAGGAAGTTCACAACTTTTCCGCAATACCGCAAAAAGATTTAAGAAATTTGGATTTTTTCGATACGCTCTAATATATATATATATATATATATATGTATTTACCCAAAAGTCACAGAGATTTTCGAAAACTTCCTAAGCCAAATCTAGTTTGTAAAGCACCAAAAGTACTATATTATCGCAAGTTTGAGTTTGGATTTAAAAACTATATTGTAAAATAGATAATGCAAACTAAGCTTATATAACTTTCAATCAAAGTGAACTATATGCAAGGATATTAAATTTGAAAATATCATGTTAACATTTACTTTATCGTAAATTTGAAAATTATTAAATGTATGTATATTATTCAGTAATACTATTTAGTAATACTTGGCAATTTATTAAAGTTCCTAATCACGATTTTTAATAAAAACATAAGCTAGAATGAAGTTGTTATCGCTAATTATTGCGTGTTTCTCTTTCATTTATCCCCTGTACTATCCCATTCATCCCCACCCCGGGACTGAATGGGACATATTCAAAGGTTTAGAAATATTTTTCAAATTTCTAAATTATTACAGTTGTAGAAATGATACAGCCTTTTTTGTTTTGTTAAGCGAGTATTCTAATATAATAGCTAAAGTTTGTACTTCTTTTAAAGTAAGATAATAAAAACAAAAAATATCCATTCTTCTCAACTCTACCCTACTTCTTTATTGGAAAAAATAATTTTAATATTTATTCTTTACTGAACTTTAATATTTACGTTAAATGATTTTTAAACATTTACTAACTTTATCGGTTACTTTAAAGCAGAACTCAAAACACTTAAAGTAAACCTAATGAAAAATACCACTGTTTGAGAAATATAATAAGAAAATGTTTCTCCTGAAAAGCATCGAAGCAAATAATACCTTTACATTTTAATGTAATAAAATCCTGTATTCAATATATACCAGAAAATTTTCATATAATCCATTAAAGGAAAATAATCTTTATATATATATATATATCTACTATATATATAAAACACAAGCGAAAATTTCGTTCCGTTCCTTTATAACTCGAGTTCTGGTGAATGGAATTTGTTGGAACTTGCACTGTTGGATAGATAATTTTTCAGAGAAGGTTTTAATATATAACACATAGTTCTACCTATATTAGTTATAGGATTATGATGGAAAGTTCAGTTATTTTGGACGATAAGGTTACCATAGGTCATTTTTTTGGCGACCATTATCGTTGGCGAAAGAATTGAAACGGCTATATCAGAAAATAATGCAAACACATAGAAAAATAAAAGAAAAATTCTGTTATTAATTATTTTTAAATCCCCCCCCCTCCCCGCAAACAAAAAAAACCGTTTTAATGAGGTATAATATTTAATTTAAACCCCAAAGGAATGTTTGTAATGCTTAAAAATATTTGCAATGCAGATTAAGTCAATATTTGGCGATTTATCGTTTGCGTCAGGTTAACAGAGATGCATCTGATAATTTGATTTAATAAAATATGAGTATTTTTTTTCCTTTTTTCCTTTCTGTTATTTTTGTTATATAACTCCTCTATCATGTGTCTTACAGAAGGAACTAGCAGATGTAATTGTAAAAATGACTGCATTTGTGTGTTACATGTTATTTGTTTATTTACGGTTTTGATTTTACTTTTGCGCCAAGCAATGTGATTTTAAGCCAAAAATGCATAAGCGTGACATCAGCTTGAGCGATATTAGCAATAATAGTGTTTTTTCATGTATACAAGATCCTTTTTGGAGTAAATTTTTATATTCAAATGCAAATTATATAAATAGCAGTTATTGTTATGAATATGGATCAAATATTTAAATTTTAGTGAATGTCTGCCACTCAAACACATACTATTGTAAAATAATTAAATTTTAGACATTTAAAATTTACTACGGAAACATGCCGGTTTGTTTTCAATAACATATTATTTTTATAGCCTTGAACTCAGATCAGCGAATATTGTCTATTCATTTATTTTTATTTTATTATTTTTTTAATATATCGCCAATTTTACTTCAAAAATACTTCTTATTCACTGTTTCAAAAGTTAGGAACCAAAGAATATTCTTAAGGAGATGCGTGCATTTATGCGTTATTACGATCACAAAAGGCTACATTTTGCAATAAAAATTGTTTGCTGAAATAAATTTTCGATGCTCTTTTTGATTCGCCATTTCTTTTTAGTTTTTTATGCATATCTTCCCTTCTTTCAGGAAGGTTTTTAAAAGACATTGGACTAATTGTCTGTATTCCGGTCACCTGCCAGTTAGCATTTTTACTATATTGTTGGATGTTTCGTTTATGTTTCAAGGTTACTCTGGGCGACGATTCAGATTACAGAAGATTAGACGACTTTTGAAATTAGCAATTGCTAAATTTATGGGTCTTTTTCATTATGAAGCAAAGTTTTACCAAAAAAAGCAATGCTTCCAATGTATGGTTGGTTGATTTTATGACGGCCGATTATCTACACGAGGGATATAGACCCTGGGGAGAGTGCCATCCGTGGGGTTCTTTCTAAGGGATCCTAACCCGTATTTACGGCAAGGTTCTAAGAAAACCACGGAAAACTCCGAACGGTTAGGTCAACGAACGCGACAGGGGTTTGAACCCAGCACATCCCGTATGCCAGCTTTAAGAGCAGAACATCCCAGCCACTGTTTTGGCGCTTTCAATATACGGAAAAACTTTGTAATGTCAATGGTGGCGAATGGAATAAATAATTGTCGATTTATCATTTCAGGCTGGAAAAGAAAAAAAGAGCACCTGAAATTCTGATTAGATAATTTTTCGATCATTATAAAGCCTTTTCGACCTACACACAGCCATAGCAGCTAAACATAGTGAGAAATGAATTTATTTCTGCGTGTTATTATGCTCTTTAGAGAAATACAAAAAAATCTTTGGTTTAAGTATTCACCAAAAATAATATTAGTAAACATTTTGCATAACTAACTTTATCATTGTCAGTTTTATTTAAGGTATGGAATTTTGTTAATGAAAGATCTATAATTGAATTAACAGTAATTTGACATTATTTAATGGAACATAGCTTGGCGCGTAAATAACTTCGTTTTGTAACTAACTCTGGTACATTAGTAACCATATCGTTTCAAGCACTTCTAATGTTTGGCGTCAAACTTGGATATCGGCAAGATTATGGAAGATTAGGAAGATTTTATTGGATACAAACTAGAGGTTTATTCTTCTACCAGAGTTAATCATTGGGTTTTTTTTTTCAGATTAACGGTTACACGAATGCAACTGATCTAAAAAAATAGAAAGACAGTGAAAATTGCGTCATTTTAATTTTATTCATATTCAGCTTTAAAAATGCACTTTTTTATGTTTCACCATTTTTTTAAATATGAAAGTTAAACACTGCTTTATGTGCAAACTGCTTTATGTGCTCGTTTGCACTTTATGTGCAAACAATTTATTACAATTTTCACTGTATTTACTCTGCTGGAATCGAAAGATGAAAAAACGTAGTAGACATGCCAGAAGAGGACGTATATTGCGAAATATAACGTAACATAGACTGAGATTGTACTTACGTTACCAGAATCTCACATGGAGACAAAAAAGAGGGACGGAATTCAAGAACTTACAGACAAAATTGAATCACCCGAACATTATTCAAGTTCAATGGTCAAAATATGCAATCATTGTAATGCTTTCTCTTTTAGTAGTATGTTGACTAGAGAACATTTTAGTTCCTGTTCCCATAATCTCATTATGGCCTCATTTCCGTACCAAACTCTACTATAAATGATCAAATAAATGAGTTGCTTCTTTTAGCAAAAATTTTGTCCAATGTATGATATAATATAACGCAATGTCGTTCACATCGTTTATAGCAATATTGAAGGAAAATCCAGGTGAACGTCCCTATTGCTTTAAAATACACGCTCAAATCCATTGATATAATTCGTTTGATTCAAGGTTCGTTTGAAAATATCTACTAACTAAGACCGCATCTGTAGGTGAAGATCCACATTCCTTTAAAATACAAAGCCATTTCGTTTGATTAAGGTACATTTAGAAAAATGGCCCAGCACAGCGGGCGTAGCATGCTAGTATATTGATAAAACCCAATATATTTTTGTTTATTGAAATTATTTTTTTTAACTTCTGATTTAATACCGCATATTATTGGACTTGGATTTCGGAAAAGACATATTAAACGTAAAATTGAGTCGTGCAGAAAAATAATAAGACATCCATATTTATTAAATGTTATAACTCAAAATCTTAACTATTCCTTAATTAATATGTGTATTTTTAATTTTAAAATTAAACGTCTAATTTTAAAATTAGACGTTTTCAAGGAGGATATCTGATTATGTCACTTATTAAAAAACACCTTAGCAGTAAACCAATATTGAAGTCCAATAATGGTAATTCATTAGAAATCTTTATTAGAAATATTTCCAATAAAGTACCAATAATGGTTAAATATCGCATTTACTTTTGAAATTGCTGCAATGAAACGACAATATTTTTAAAATACTGTGAGCGGAACAGCGAAATATTTCTTGTCAATTTTGTTGAACTAATGACAAGAAACCCGAAACTATTACTTTGATTTCGAATTAGTTAAAATTTTTCGTAATAAATACATATTCTACGTGAAAAAGAGAAAATACTACTTAAAAGCACATGTTTTGAATTAGAAAATTTCTAATAAGTACATTTACATATTAATACTTTTAATTTATTCAGTAATTTCGATTGAATTTTTGTCAGTAAATGTATGGGAAATGTCTTTCCCACATAGCACGCAAATTTAGAAAAAAGTTGTCTCAACAGTTTTAAGGTTGAAAACAAGTGTGAAACAAGGTTGATTTTTTTGTTACCTGGGATTTGATATGATTAAAAAAGCATTTCTTGTGATTAAGTTAATTATTTCTCAAACGAAAGTTGTTGATATATAAAAGCCTAAGTTTGAAACTAACGATTATTTTTTAAAACTGTTGAATTAATTTTTATATTAAGAATGTAATTTAAATTTTGTATTACTATTCATACATTTGCGAAGGAAATTAACCTTTATAAAAAGTCTTTCAATGAATATATACTTAATGATTTTTCAAGTGTTGAAGTTTTAATGGTGTCATTTTTAAATTAAGAGAAAGCATGCTATATATTTTTTTTCATTTTACCTCCTAAAAATCTAGTTTTAAGTATTTAATATAATCCTATACAGAAATACAATAGTTATGTACTAACCTTAATTCATTATTCAATAAAGCCATCTTATTCATTAAAAAAAAGGAACATACTCAAAGTAATATCTTCTAAAATAAATACTCATGTTTTGCTACGATCCTAATAATATTGCCTAAGAATGAGTGAAGACAAAAGGACATTTTGACTGAGAACTGAAAGTGCTTGCACATGAAAAAAGAATTGTTTTGAGATGTCATTACGTTATAGAATAATATATATGAGTTTAAAGGGTCTTTATCTTGTAAAATCCTCTAAACAATGAAACACTTTATTTCTCTTATGATGCTCTATTAAACCTCTTTTCGTATTTCATCATTATCTTTTAACAATCAGTATTTCATCATTTATTTTCATCAAAAACACATTTTAATAAGGAATATGTTCCAGTCAACTTCACAATGCATTTACATTATAGGATTTTTACAGAATTTCTAGTATAACGTTGAAGCGAAAAACGAAAAAATAAATAAATAAAAATCAAGGTTATAATATTTTTCAAGTACATTTCAAGTTGCAATATTTCGCTATTTCTGAAACATAAATACCTGATATGCAAGCTTAAACAACACATTAATTCTATTAAACACATTGATTCTAAGAAACATACCTTTAATTTATATGTAATATTAGCATATTTTAGTTTATCTAAACCTAGGATAAAATTATTGAAAATACTATTTTGAAACGTAATGTATTTTACGCCAAACAATGTATGAAATTTATAAAATGTAAGAATAAAGATATTTTTATAAGCATAGTTTCAGAAAATATGTCTAATGCTTCCTTTTATATGATTTATCTTGTTCACTTTTGTGTACTTATTTATTTTTACATGAAAATAAATACATTATACTAATAGGGTTTATTAAGTATGTAGGCATAAATAAATACTTAATCAAAAGTCGACCAATGTTACACAGATTTCTTTTGCTTAACAATCTAATAATCATAAGATAGTTCTTGAACTACATGAGGACATATATTTAGAAAGAAGAACATAATTTTTGAATTTTGTATATCGCTTCAGGTAAAATGAACATAATATAAACTGTGTCGATAAAAGTCCTGTCCTTTATATTCTCAACGGTTAGTAAAATTATAGAATTTTGTTAGAGTCCGATTATATTTTATAAAAATTACAAAACCTAAAAAACTTCATTTCCATGCGGTAAACTTTTAAAAAATATACTTTATTTATATGATTATATTTAGAATTTTCAATGCAAAAATGCTAGAGTTACATTAAAAAGCCTGTTAAAAATTGAATTAGAATAGTTCAGGATTTTCACATTATTGATATGTATCGAAACACATATAAAATCTTTTTAAAATATCAACTTTTGAAGACTACTTTAAAAACTGCTATACACAAAGTGCATAGGAAAGTCCTTTTATCCTAAAATAACTCTTGAATGAATAAAGCTAATATCGTGGAACAAGTGTCTACCTATAGTGAAATGACTATGCGCTGTCATATCATAGTGACTGCAGCGAACATGGTGGCGAATTTTAGAATTTTATCGACTCTATCTCGAACTCTACGAGCTATAGTGAAAAACGGTCATTTACAATGGTGTACAGCTACCATGAAATGATATATTATATGTAAAAATAACTTTATTAGAAACCCTCAAATGCGAACTTTTCAGTAATCAATCACTGCTATAAATGTGTCACTAATTGCGTGCAAAAGCGTAACAGTATAACGCAGATGTAATACTTTTACTAATAAATATAACATGTAAAAAAAGGTATAATTTATTATAATAAGAAAATTGGGTTAAGTATCCCGAATGCTTTCAGCTCGGCAGCAATGCACATGCACTCGAATGAATACATTTACATTGCAGCAGATGGTGGACATACTGAGCATAATAAAGTTGATTTCCTTATTAAAATATATTATACCTGGCTTACATGTGTAGTTTTATTAGTAAATATGCATCTGCCGTTTAATGTCACACTTAAACAGAGGATTAGTAACGTATTTAAGCCAATAAGTGGTTATCCAAAAATTAATATTTCGGAATTTATAATGAAGTTACCTTTATATGTAAGACGTTTGTTCATACTAAATCGAGGTTACTCCATACTTTTTTAATTACTATTTTTTCGCTGTTTTTCATAATTTATCGAGACAGGGTGGATAACTTCCGATTTTCGCTACTAGGAGTCACTGTCAAATGATACCGCATAGTCTTTTAGGAACAGATGTCGCAGACGCACCGGGGTTGGCAGGATTGTTATTTTTGTGCCATTTTGGCGAAAATACTCAGTTTAAGAATACATATTAGACCTAGCTTTCAAAAACAGCATGTTTTAGTTCATTATGAAACAGTTTATTTTATTATAAGACACACACACGTTTTATTATAAACACATACAGTTTTTATAATAAACACACACAAATTATCTTCTATATACACACGATGTTTAATTTATTATAAAACACGCACATTAACAATAATACAACTGACTCGGCTATTATTACCAGAGGGCTTTGATTAATATACACTATCTGCTCTACCGGACAATGTCGCCTGGTTGCCACACGAGGCAAAAAATCGCCATTTTGGCACCAAAAGGAAACCCGGTGCGTCCGCGACATCTCTACCGTCTTTTACTATACGTAAATGTTCCACAATTCTAGCTTTATCCTTTCAAGGGATGTTTCAGGATAAAATTTTATGTGCCTTTTGTGTATTTTTAGTTACTACAAGTTTAAATATTCCACAGTTTGTCACTATTTCCATATAAAGACTAATTTTATTTTTTTAAATACATTTAAAAAAACACTATTTTTAATCGAAGGGCTATTTTCGATTTTCTCTGCTCTAATTTGACAATTAAAATGTAAAAATCTGGCCAAAAGTAGCCGGAAACATTTACATCCTATTAAAACTCCATTTTAGACGGTTTATCGAATATCTAAAGAAGATTTTTTCTGGAACTTCAGAAATGTAAAGGAAATGTTTGACTTCATGTTTTTCAGCAAAAAATTAGTCAAGAGGGCAATTAAAAGACCAACAAAACTGGAATAAAAATATAATATTTGCGATCACCCTGTGAAATAAAACACTCGAAATGATCTGTAGCTCTAGAAGACGACTAAGTGGGACCTTTACAACATCTGTGTTCATTTGGGAAAGAATTGCACGCATAATGGATATTTAAAAGGTTCTTTTAAAAAACTTTACTTAAAGTAGGGTGTTCAACCAACTTTAATACCAGTTTTAGAAAACTTGACAAAGTGCAGGCGAAACAACATACTGCAATTAAAATATGAATATATAAAATAGTTTATGAAATATAAGCATTTGTATGAAATACTTGAAATTCCAGAAATATTTGTCAAGTATTTCTCTAGATATTTGACGAAACGTATAAAATCGAAAAGGTCCGGATATAATCAGACGAATGAAACATATAATATGTTGGTTATACGCATTGACTGTGACAAATGTGACAATTTGTAACGCGAAAGTGACATAACATAGACTTCCTGTGTTATAGGGACAGTACCTATTTTCTACACATGATGGTTATAGCACTTTATTTTGAATTCTCAAAATTAACAAAATTAGCATTTTCTGTTTGTTGCTTAACTTTTGGAAACGAGTGTATTTCAAAAATTGCTTACCTGTTACGAATCTGAACTCTCACTTTGTAGCTTCCAATACGTTATTTTCAGTTAGATTTTATTACTATCCTTGAGTATTTCATCTAAAAATATAAGCACATTTAATATTGTATAAATGCATTTATTATTGTTATTATTATTATTAAAATAATATTATCAATTCTACATTTAATACTATTAAATATAAAAGTATTTTTGCGATATACACTCAGGTGCCCGTTAAATTCGTTGCAAATGCAAATTTTTTGGAGTAGGTATTTCCAGCCTCAGGAATACCTAACCAGACGAAGTTTCTAGCCTAGGATTTAAATGACGAGGTCGACTTAAGGAGCCCCTTCATTGAAATTGCCCGATCACCCATCTTAACCTATGGGAAAAAATAAAAGGGTGACTACTTATTACCTAATATAATTATTAAAATACGGTTTTCCTTATGAGAAACTAGACATCAGATGCTGCGGTTGTGTGTTTTAAAAAAATTTCCCCGTATTTTTAAAGTATTTTTAAGAAGATGATAAAATTTTATGAAGTTGAAATTGCAAAGTTTAATAGGAATTTTTTTAACTTAACAAATAAGGAGACAATTTTTAAAAACACACATCGTCGGCATCGGATGTCTTACTTTCTGATAGTGAAAACCGTATTTTAATAATTATATTAAGTAATGAGTAATCGCGATTTTAAGTTTTCCCTTAGGCTAATATGTGATTTCGAGATCAAGGAGTTTCAGCAGGGATGTAGTAGAGGGTGGTGGTATATGTCGTATGTCTTCTAAATACCTCCATATACCTTCCGTGGCTATAGCGTATTCTGTCTGGTATACACCCTCTGCCTATAGCGTATACCCTCTGGATTTTTTACGACTTCACTACTGAGTTTCATTGCAGCAGTCACTTACGAATTCCGAATTCCCACAAGGCTCTGATAACACCATTTCTATAAAAGTGCTGCAACACTTTCTTGGATCTCCACCAATAAAAAAAAAAGAAATGCATTTCTCAAAAATTAAAAATAATCATAATGCTTGTCATTCTTAACACTAGAATGGTTGTAGGTGTCATTTTGATCCCTTTTTGAGCACTTTTGTCCGCTGATTACTTTTGTTTGGTGGAAAGAAATCGTTTGATTTTTTTTTTCCTAAATAGATTACAAATATTTTTGAAAAAAAAAATCAGCATTCTAGATTTGTTAGTTTTTGAAATATTGGAAAATATTGAATATATATATATATATTTATATCAAATTAATAAGTTATTTGAGTAGTTGTAGTATGATCCAATTTATCGCCCTGTCGGCATTACATTTACAATACTTTAAAATTTTAATAAATTTTCAAGTAATATTAAATATGAATTATGAAATACACGTAAATTACATATTTTTGCCAATATATGGCATTTAAAATTGTTTAGTCGTTGTTATTTCAGTAGTTTCATCGGGAGGGGTCAAAATGACCCCTTCCCGCCGTTACAGTACACTTATCACACATCCAGTACACGTTAAAAATTTGCAACAAACTGTCCAGTCATTCGACCGTTTTTTCAGAAAAGGGTAACTTAACCGTAATTTAACTGTATTCTGATCATAATATGGTCAGAACAGAGTTAAATTATTGTTATGTAACCGTTTTCTATAAAAACGATCAAATGACTGAACAGTTTGTTGCAAATTTTTAACAGTGTAGGTAAGATTTTTACGCCGTTGTAGTGTTAAAAGATGACAAATTGTAAAAAGATGTTAAATTACATTAATATTAATTACTCCAAGCACTGTCAGATATACACACAGCCACCAACAGGGAATAAAATACAAACTGTTATTACCAACGGTTTACTTTCAAAATATCCGCTTCTTCATCCGTGAACTACGCTGCAAAAAAAAGTGTTGGTTTTACAGTATAATACTGGCATCCAAGCTGCCAGTATTATACATTAAAATTAACAGTAAAAAACAGTAAAATAAGCAGTAATGCGCTACCGCGCATGCGAGCACCTGCGCACTGCGAGCTGGGATGCCAGTATTATACTGTAAAATCAACACTTTTTTTTTTTTTTTTTTTTTTTTTTTTTTTTTTTTTTTTTTTGCAGTGTAGGGAAAATGTATAGCTGAAACTGCTTGGAGTAATTAATATTAATGTAATTAATATATTTTAACAAACTTTTCATCTTTTAAGTAATAACACGCTTTATGTGTAATTTAAATTTTTGATTTTTTGAGATGAATTTTAGAATTTTATTTATTTATTTGCTTAAAAGTATTTCTTTGAAGAATAAAACGGTTATTCTAACGGCAATTAAATATTTTTTCACATACATTTTGCTAGCGCCAGAATTTTTCTTTTTTATAAGTAGAAAGCATGATTTTGAGCATTACATGAATGCCTTATAATGTTTATGATTAGTGTAATGTGTATGATTTGTGAAGTTAGATATAAGAACTTGTTTCATGTATTTCCGTCTTTTTCACCTTTAGATAGTTTTTTGGGTACTTCTCTATTATCCCGTCGATCACTTTTCATAACAAAAAACTATCGCCAAATTGTAAGATAGAACGCCAAAAATGCAGTCCCATTTACTTGATGTCAGAAGCATTATACGTGTTTGTTATGTCATCAAGTGGTTTTTAATTCGACATTTGCGTGTATTTTTCATTATGTTTTACTGATTTATTAGTTATTTCATTAATGAAAATAAAGATTGTGTCCTTAAATTCTTATATTTTATTTCTTTCTTTCTTTTGATATTCCAATGGCAACGTTCTCCCGTTTATTTGGCGTCACAGTTTGGCGATAATTTTGTGTTATGAAAAATGGTCGACTGGATAATACAGAAGTACCGTTTTTTGTTTATTTATTTATGTATTAGATTATTTTAAACAATAAACATATATCCATTTTTTCTCTTATCTTACATGTATATATATATATATATATATATGTGTGTGTGTAAATATATATATATGTGTAAATATATATGTGTGTAAATATATATATATTTAAATGGTGCTTAAAATATACTTTATGGATTTCCTTTAAAGGATCAGATACTTTTAAATAAACCGAAATCTCTTTTTTTTTAATTGCTCATGTTGATATGTAATTAATTTGTAATATTTTAAGCTAAACTGCAATCAAAATTTTATATTAGAACAAAAGTTATAATAAACGAGCTTTCATGATCGCCAAATACGGCTGGGTAAATTGTAATTTTTAAAGTCATTCTATTAAAACCGTTTATTGTACAGTTACATGCATGTATAATAAATGAAAATACGGAAAATGACCTAAAAATTTGATCCTTCAATTAATATTTCTAAAATATGTTTGAGTATATTTTTAAATTCTTCCGAATATCCGAATGAAATATTTTTTTTATAAATGAAATAATACACATTTTGCTGCGATAGCAGCAAAATGTGTATTAATAGTTATTTTAATTGGATGATTCTGCTGGTCTAAGTATTAAAACAAATCCCGTGTCAGTCTAACATATATAAGTGTTTTCTTTTGCTCACTGTATCGATTCGTCTAAAAATATGCATCAATTCCTCACATAAAATTAATAAAAAATAAATATACTTAATTTCTTAAATAGCAGAGTTCAAAATACTTACATTGTTTTCTAAGTACTTTGTTTTCTAAGTAGTCCTGTAAAGTTAGTTTTGTATATATTATTCTAATAATATTTAAGATAACAATCTTTAAACGCCGCTTATTTTTGACATTTCAAACTCCTTAAATAGAAGTCAGAATAAAATTGTTAATCGTAGTTTAAAGAAAAAAAATGATCATTTGGGAATTACAAAGAGAAAATTTCTCATCAAATTCATTGGAGCAAATCATATATCTCATCTATTTCATCTATCATAATACTATGAGATCCTTTAAACAATATCTACAAAAATATTTTCTAGTATTCCTTTAAAGACAAACAATCTTTTAAAGATGGATAAAATACAATACACTTTTGAGCATTGAAACAATTTTTCATCTAACTCTATTATATTGGCATTGGATTTTATAAAAGCCATCTGGAAGGAATCGAAAAATGACAATGTAGGAAGAGAAAATAAATCTTATGTATTTGTTTAACACTGTGAAAGAATTTTATTAGTAAAATTCATTTGATCTATTATGTTAAAGATATGTATTTTTTTTAAAGTATAAGGAAATATTTATTTATTGCAATAAACTTATTGGGTTATTTTTTTACTTCCGCTATTTTAAAGTAATAATTAAATCATTCCCTATACTAAAATACGCAGGGTGACTTTGAAATAACTGTAAAAATGCAATTAAAATCGACCGTACTGAAGTTGAAAAACGTATAGAAACATAGGGTCGCTTTAGTGGTCGCCATTTCTTTAAGTAGGAAAACACACAAGATTTTTTTTCAAAGTTGAACTCGAATTTTCGTTCAGAAAATTATTGATAACGAAGACATTATAAATATATTTTCAACATATATATTTTCCCTTTTGGTAAAATTTGATGATATCACATCCGGAAGTGCACTGTAATTCATCAGTAAAACCGTGCGTTTCGTCAGCCACATTGAAAAATATGGAACGTGTGGCTCAGCATTCCTTGGTCATAGATGGTGTCCACTCCCAGCATTTTTCATGATTCCATCACATTTCTCCGAAAGCAATGTAAATATTTTGAAAAACTCATTAATTAAAATATTTTTTATTATTTTAAAGTTATGATTGAATATTCAGGTTTCGTGTCGTGTGCGATAATTTGTATTATTGACTAAAAACTTAATTGCGACCGTGTTTTTTTTTTCTTTCCGTACACACTATTTGCCTCTTCAATTTTATTTGCTTCTTAATATTTTAAAATTGCTCTGAATAGTTATAAATGTATTACAAAATATATTTTTAAAATTTTTAGAAAGTATTTTGTGATGGATGAAAAATAATTTATTCTTTATATTTAAAGTTGCATGCTTTAGTTATTAGAATGGATATAGCTTTTCCGTTATTTTCATAGAAATCTGATTATTAAAACCGAAACGAATTTTACCAAAGTAGTTATTCTACTGTAAATACGTTTCATCATCTTGCTTCGTCAAATATTCCGTGTTAAACTAACGATTATTTCAAAGAAACAAAATAACAATTAAATTCAGAGCTTCAAAAAAGATTTCCGTTTCATCCAACAGTTTCAAAACTCAAACAGTCTAAAGTAAATTTCTGGTGTAATTATTTATTTTTACGTTTCTGTTAAACATGTAGTGGAATGTTTAAATTTAACAGAGTTATTGAATATTTTAATAAATTATGTAAAACTGTGGCATCTTGCAAAAGAAATAAGAAGCATATATTTATCTATACTAATATTATAAAAAAGTAACGTTTGTTTGTTTTTTTATTTGTTTGCAAGGGGTAATCTCTGGAACTACCAAACCTATTTCAAAAGTGATGGTTGCAAATTGATATTGAAAATCCCTGCTCCAACATAGGCTATATTTTATGTCAGTGCCACAGCTGCAGGAGCGAAAAATGTTCCAAAATTTAGATTTTTGTGATACTGAAGGATCCAGAAACTCGAAATTTGGCATGGCAGTTACTTACAAGATAACAAAGACTAAGAACAAATTCTAAAAAAAAAATCGAAATCGAAAAGGGTAAAGTAAAGGAAAATCGTTCTAAATTACGATTTTTATGGAATTGGTAAGAATAAAATTTTGAAATTTCATATGGCTGCTACTTTTAACAACTGCACACACAGCAATGTTTTTTTTTTTTAATCGAAATTTAAAAGAGTGCAGGAGAGAAAAAAAAAATTCTAGATTACGCTTTTTGTGATTCTGAAAGGACTAGAAACTTGAAATTTCGTATATGGCAGTTACTTTTAAGGTAAAAATGCTCCCGAAGAACAGTTTCTAAAAATTTTTTTAATTTGAAAGGTACAACAAGCGGGAAGCGATCTAAAAACGTCCTAAATTATGATTTACATGGAATCGTTAAAGATAGAAACTTGAAATTTGAGATGACTGATAGTTTTAAGACGCACATGCACACACAAAACTGTTTGTTTTTAAATCGAAATTTAAAAAAGTGCAGGAAAGAAAAAAAATTCTAAATTACGGTTTTGTGATACTTTAAAAGAGTAGAAACTTGAAATTTAGCATATGGCTTTTACATTTAAGATAAAAATGTTCTCTAAGAATGGTTTCTAAAAATATTCGAAATTTAAAATTGTGAAATGAGCGAAAAGCGTTCTATAAATGTTTTAAATTTTGATTTCTTTCTGTGGAATTGTTAAGGAGAGAAACTGGAAATTTGACATGGCTGCTACTTTTAAGAAGCAAATGCTCGCTTAGAACAGTTTCCGAAAAATTCGAAAATCAAAATGGTGAAGGATAAAAAATAATTCTAAAATTGCGACTGATATCATACAGTTGGTATAGAAGCCTGGAATTTTGCATAGTGGTTACTTTTAAAATGTAAATGCTCGCTAAGGACGGTTTAAAATCCTCTCACTGACAAGCCCGTGCTAATACGTTCACTAAGCTCCAGTTTTTGCTGCAATACAAGCATTTTTATGTAGCTTTCAATATAAAAAGCTACCTATTGCAGCCGTTCGGAGGAAAGCAGTTCCAAAAAAAATTCGGTATATTTTCACCGATCATAACCCCCAGACCTCCAAACCACCATTCGTTCAAATGTTGATTTGTACATATATACAATATATATCTGACATATGTCATGCTGTAACTCTCTTATTCATGAACCGATTTGGATGTAACTGAGTATGTGTATAGGACATACCAAGGTCTCGACCGAGTTTGTTGGCCAGCTTCATCAGCCATCTTGTTTCAAAAGGGCGGCCAGTTAAAATTTTTGATTTTTTTTAATTCAAAAATTATAAATTGAAAAAAGTGTTTCTGTTAAGTGTTAGAACGTGATACAAGGATTCTGGAACATTTTTTGTTTTTTCTATATCTTACAAAATGGCTGAGATATGGCAGTTTGAAATTCTAGGGTGGCTGAGATTTTGAAACAATCTGATATTTGTTATGCTGTAACTCTCGTATTTATGAACCGATATTAATGTGAATGATCATGTGTACAGAACATACCAAGGTCTCGACCGAGTTCGTTGTCCAGCTTCAGCGGCCATCTTGTTTCAAAATGGCGGCTAGTTAAAACATTTAAAATTTTAAAAAATTCAAAAAATTGTACAAAAAATTATAAATTAAAAAAATTGTTTCTGTTAAGTGTTAGATTGTGATACAAGGATTCCGAAACATTTTTTTTTTTGATTTTATCTTAAAAAATGGCAGAGGTATGGCAGTTTGAAATTCAAGGGTGGTTGACATTTTGAAACAATCTGATATTCGTTATGCTGTAACTCTCATGCATAAATTCGCATTCAAATTCAGTATTAAAGAAAACCGGTGTTGAATCTTCTATAATCGGGTTCCAATCAATTTAGCTTCGGGTGTTTCAGTAAAATTAGTTGAATTTTTAAAAACATGGACTATGAAAGCTACCTATTCCTTCCGTTACAGGTCGGAAGGACTTTTTTAATTAATACCATTCTATATATATAATGCAGTTTTAATACATTAAGTAATGAGTGATAGTCTCAAGGTTTACATTCATTTAAATAATTGATTTTTATATAATTCTGGAATAATCACCCTTTTTTAGCATTTAAAATAAAATACAGATAAAAGAACATTACAATTTAGTCCTTTTGAGAGGGTTAAAAAAATTTTGAATTGTCAACGAGTGAAAGCGAGAAAAGCGTTATAAATTAAGATTTCTATGGAATTGTTAACGATAGAAAATTCAAATTTTACATGTCTGCTACTTTTAAGATGGAAATGCTGGCTTAGAATAGTTTCCTAAAAGGTTTTCAATACAAATATACTTTAAAAATATTTTTTTCTTTAATGTATAAACTAGTAATACTTAAAACTCTTAATATCAAATTTTCCATAAAAATCTTTAAAATTATGAAAACATACATATTATTGTTGCTGTAACTATGCAAAATGAAGTTAAAATAAATAGAAACTAATTGCAAGATGTAATTTGGAACTTTAATACTGTTACCGATTTACCTAAACAAAAAAAGCATTGAGTATCAACAGGTAATACTAACAGCTTTGCAATAATATACCTCCCAATTACCACACTTCAGCTAATTGGGAAGTAATACCTATAGACTTTTTAGATATAAAATAAGTAAAAGGAAAAAATAACAATATATTTCTTATATGAAAAATCTCCATGCAAAACCTGGTGTATACTCGAATTTTGTCATTTTGAATATGTAAGATTCATATATCGAAATCTAACACACATACCTTCAAAATCTCAAGATAACATCTAAGTAAACAATTTGGAAAGCGCCTAACATATTTAAAAACGTAATTTCAGGAATTTCCAACATATACAATATTCGGAAAAATATCCGAATATTTTATTCAGCCCTGTATATGATCTATAGATTTGTATTTATACTACATAGGATGCTAAATTTGAGTTCAGTTAGGAAACGCGTAGCACGGTTTAAAATTCTCCTTCTGGAGTTTTTGCCAATAAACGGAAATGTGTTCGCGGACTTTTGTGCTGCCCTGTATATAATCTGCAGACTTTATACACGCCAAGTAATAGACAAAGAGTGAGTTAAATTTAAAATCGCATTTAGCAATTTAAAACGCACTTCCAGGAATTATTGTTAACAGTCAGTAGAGAATTCTTTTGTGTGTCCCTGTAAATGAACGATGACTGCTATACACACAATATTTTGTAGTAAGCCTCTTGTAATGCACCTTAGTGATATATATAAATTTCAATGCGTTTAAAATAGTGAAACATTATTTAAATAAACCGCAGACGATTTTTCTCCATAGACATAATGTAACGGAATTCTTTTGACTGTCCCTGTAAAGTAACTATAAGTTCTATGCACACCCTATTCCATATTAAGCTTCTTGTAATGCACCTTAGTAATATATATCAATTACGATGTGTTTGAAATTGTGTAACATCATTAAAATGAACCGCAAATGATTTTTCCCCATAGACCGTAATGTAACGGAACTCTTTTGAGTGTCCCTGTAAAAAAACTATAAGTGGTACACACTTCAGTTGAAATAGGGAACATGCTATAGATAACGACAATAACATATACAAATTGCAGAACAATCCGAGCATATTTACGGGAGTTAGAGCACGGACAGACGGCAGACGGCAGACGGCCATACGGCCATACGGCCAGACAAACCGAAGTCATAAACACTTTTCAACTAGGTTGGAAAGTGTTAAAAAGTGTTCTCGCTCTTCATTCTGTTCCATTGAATTGAATTCAATTGCTTTTTCAATTATCTGAGAAATAGTTTAATAATATAATCAAGTTATATTATATTTAATATTGGAAAAAGAGTATTACGTTTCACAAAACCATCCTTTTTAAGACATAATTTCTGCTTATCAACTATATATTAAAGAATGTAAAAAATCTGTCGCGAGAAGAATTGTATTATTTTATTATATATATATAAGCATAACATTTTTATACGTAATATAAAAAGTACCAAGTAATACTTTTATTTTATAATATAGTTCAAATACAATTACTTTAACTGTAAACACTTATCAACAATTCAGAAAGTCAGCTATTAAACAAAAAAGAAAAATTCCGTTGGAATGTACGCGGTGTCTCTGGAGGTTAAAAAGTACTGTCTCTAAACAATTAACCAATATGTCAAACAATTATTTATGTAAATTCCGTTCGAAACTTTAATAATGAATGAAAATCCTTTATTCGTGTAAATATAAATATTACGAAATAAAACCATGGTTACTAAATTCTATGTAAAGCCTCGTGAAAAATAAACTTATATAAACAATTTATACTATGCCTGGGAGATTTACCTATCTACAGAAAAGAATTTTTGTTGAGAAAAATGTAGAAATCATCAGTGGAATTCAGACATACTCCAGCTTTAAAAAGCGCACATAAAAACATATCGTCACCAATTAAATTTCAAATATACAAGATAATTTAAATGTATGTAGTTTATAAGTAATGAAATATTTTGATATAGGAAATACTTTGTTTTTCATGCTATAAATAAATATTGCGTTAAAATAATTAATAAATAAGTACATAACACATAACATACAATAACCATAATTAAATAGATTCAATAATTTTAAAGAACTACGATTTAAAACTTGAGAGTGCATTAACAACATTTCATCACAATTCTCTTAATAAAATTCCACTTGAGTGAAATGCGGACAACTTAATGAATGACAATTGGTATAATTGCATGCCTCACTCATAGTATGCAGGTAATTTAAGAATATTATACATTCATGAAATATATGTCTAAAACAATTTCATTGCTTCGAATTAATTCATAAAATAACTCTAACGCGGGATAAGAGACTAATAATCAGACCGTTATATAGAAAGCATATCATGTTTCACAGACCATAAACATATTAAAAGTTAAAAGGACTTTATAAACAAATAACTCTATATAAATTCAAGATTGCAATTCATTGCATAAACTGATTTAATCCTTTAAATTTCTCCTCTGTAGTTAGGTTTATAATTTCAATTCGGATATTAATAAAATTTGTTAGAATTTGAAAGCCGATTTAACTTATTAAGTTGCTATAACTGGAAGGGTAATTTAAGAAGATTATACGTTTGTAAGATATATATATATATATATATCTGTAATTGCATTCGTATCATGGAGTACCGTAAGAAATCTGTTAATGCTCTATTAGTTGTGATTTGAATAAGGAAAATAAATGTACATGCTTTGTAAAGGAAAAAGATTTGGGCGAAAGGTAATAAAGCACTAGGATATTGACACTAGATAATATAAGTGTAAAATACTTTGTTACACTACACTATGCATACATTAAATTTGCCGTCGTAATTTATTATTCTGTATTGTGCCGATTAAAAATGTCTTTTAGGCTTCTAAAATCTATATATGTTTAATGTTTAATGCACAGGCAGGCAAATAAAAAAATATTTTTAACACCAGAATTGTTTAAATAATTGCAAACAAATTTCGGTAGCATTCAGCGTTCCATCAATAGGATGATGGGTTTTTACTCATATGTATGGAGGAGAATGGGATTTAAAGGATAGGTTTAGTGACAACAGTATTACAGGAAATTTTATAAAAAGTTCTAGTGATTAAAACGGTGTTTTATCTGCCATTTTTGTACTGTGCCAAGTATCATTTTAATTGTCATGTCTAATTAGTTTTTCAACTGTCATTATACTGGAAAGTTTTTAGGATTTAAAATTGTGAAATCACACATTTCAAGAAAATTAAGTCTGCATATATTGGAATATAACACATTCCGGTGTATACTTGACTTTCAGGCTTAATTTTAATTTTATTTTTAGGTAATTTATTTGCGGTATAATGCGCACTTCCTTCTTTGAAAAGAAACTTCCATCAGATACTGAGCAAAAGTAAACTAAATATTATTGTAAAGAATAATAATTATTACTTTTCATGTAATCTAATAGCAAAAATATTTTTTGTATAAAAGTAGCATGTTTTTAATAAATTAAAAAGCTTAGTTCAGAGGATCTTGCTTTTTTATCTAAATTTTTAATATTTTACTTTTATAACCGGCATATAACGCGCCCATGTAAATTCTTATCAATTTTCTTATCAAAAGTGTGAGTTACACGCGCACTTTTGATAAAAGTACAAAAGTACGAAGATAAAAATCCGAATACTTAAAACTGAAAAGTACTGAGAGTGCTTTATATACACAGTATTGTTATATATTTAAATAAAAAAAATAATTTTCTAACTTTATAGTTTAACGAAAATTGACAAGTATAAATTTGCGAAAATTCTATGGAACAGATCAGTCCAAAATCCCATTTCTTCCTGAGTAAATAGAAATTTGCATACAATTTTAAAGTTTGAAATCCAGATTGTTAACTTATATTTTAAGATAGTCTAGTTTTATGACGTTGTATCTAATTATAGCTCTTTACAATTGCCACATAAAACCATGCTAGAAAAATATAGACTAACTATCTGACCTTTCCGTGTTCCTCGTGTTTCTCGTAAAAAGTGGAATGTTCATATTTTCAGACTTTTATGGGTGCATTCAATCACAATATTGACCCTTTCTTTTGAAGGCATAATTTCTTATATATATATATATATATATATATATATATATATATATGTGTGTGTGTGTGTGTGTATATATATATATATATATATAGTAGCCGAGCCGCTCGGCGTTGCCCGAGACCTTGTAATGAACTTAAATCTCTTAAAAAACGAAACTCTGGCCACGGTCTCCGATGGCTTCGGCACTGTATACAGAGCGTGCTCGTACGCTCCGGAAACTCTCTTATTTCCCCCTTTCCACCGCCAGGAGAGCACTCTGTTCCAAATGAACCTCTTTACGAATAAACCTCTGAGACATGTCCCCGCTGCCTACGGCACTATATAATAGGCGTGCTACAAAATTGAGCTGGTTTGGACAAGATGGGACCATTATTAGCCGAGTTATTGAAATAAGGAACAGTTAGACAAAATAACCTTGAGTGAGGTGCCGTTGGGAGGGGATGTTCAAGTGTCCTTCAGAAAATGACTAATTACAAGGACCACTATGCATCGTTAAAAATTCGTTCGTTTGGTTAAGCTAGAAACATAGTTACAAACTTCGCTTAAACTATTATTCGGAAATAATGGTAACCGCCACTCATAAATTTACTTTAATGTTATAGAGGGTGACTATTAAGTTAATTATAATGTTTGAAATAACTTCCATTGAAATCTGAAATATAGTTGCGGAGGTATGGAATCGAGGCATAGTTAAAGAGAAAATCTTGAAGGAGGAGGGGATGATCAAATGCCCTTCAGCAAATGACTAATTCGGAGGATCACTATGCATCTTTAACAATTCGTTTGTTTGGTTAAGCTAGGAACTTAATTTCAAATTTGGCTTAAACTATTAGTCTCAAATAGTGGTAACCGCTACTCATAAATTTAGTTTAATGCTATAAAGGGGGACTAAGTTAATTATAATGTTTGGAATCACTTGCGTTGAAATCGGAAAGATAGTTGCTGGGATATGAAAACGGGACATAGAGAAAAAGCCTTGAGGGAGGGGGCGGGGGAGGGAGCTGAAGTTCCCTTCGGCAAATGACAAATTAGGATAACCACTATGCATCTTTCAAAATTCGTTCGTTTGGTTGAGTTAGGAAATTAATTTGAAATTTGGCTTAGGCTATTATTCGGAAATACTGGTAACTGCTTTCTAGAAATACGCCTGGAAGCTATGAATGCTGACTTTTACGATAATTTTGCAAAAATGGAACTGGTTTGGAAAAGTTCGGAATATTATTAGCTGAGATTTAAATTAGCGGTATTTTCTATATAAAACAGCAGTTAAACGCTACGGGTGAAGCCAAAAATGTTAAAATGGTTAAATGTAATTAGACCCTTAACCCTCTCCATCACTGCAAGTATAACAAATAATCCCTTAAATAGAGTTTTCTGTATTAATAATCTCTATCATAATAATATATGTCATGTAAATATTCACCCTTAAACCCAGATAATTATCATGAAGAAAAACGTGCCTGGGAAATGTTTCAAACAGTCTGTGTAATTTGTCGTGTGTAGGTGACGCTACATTAGCATGGCTGTACGCCGATTACTGCAATCCATATTAACAGATTTTCGTTAAATGTCTGTATCTATGCATCGCTACTCTGGTGTATTTAATTACTTCTGTGAAAACCAACTCTATACAACCAACCAACCCAAGAAAAAAAAGCGTATTTTTGATGAGAGTTCTTTGTGGATTTTTTAAAATTAATATTTCATTAAATAATTTAAATATTAAAATTTTGAGTCTGAGGTGTATCGGCAGAGGGTTTGGACTACGTAAATCTAAATTTCCAGACTTCTAGATGGGCTAGATTTTCTAGCCATTGCGAACAGACACACACACACACACACACACAGAACAAAACTTTATTTTATTAGTATAGATAAATAGGAAATACTGTATTAATAAACAAAATGTCCAGTATTAAAAGTAAATTTTTAAATACATTTATTAAATATATTACCGGTTAACATATCACGCATTGTTGAAAAAATGTTCAAGTTCATAAATGTTTATAAAAAGATAATAATATTGGAATTTATTCATTATAGAGATAGAGTAATGAAACTATTTTTCTTTTACTTTAGCGGTCTTTTATGGCAATCATTTTATACGTAAATATCGTCTACGTCTGCAAGATCTTATTATGTTTTACATTTTTTTTAAATATCAAATATAACAGCATTTCAGCTGTTTCATTTAGGCTTTTCGCTTAAAATTTTTTTTTAGAAAAGTTTATACCAGAAGGAAAAATCCGTAAAAAGTGAAACAAAATTGACTCTATCTCTTTTGTTATTTAATATTATACTGCTGACTATGGAGTACCATATCAGAAGAACTTTTATCTAAACTATAGATGTAAAACAACTTATTGTTGAATCCTGCATTTCTTTAACCTTACTTTTGCTTTATTTTTCGTTATGTGTTTAAATAATTTTCCTGTCGATATCTGTAACATTATATCGTACATATTTAGTAATTTTCAGATTAACTTGCATATAAAACACAATAAATTGCATTTATAAACGCTTATGTAACGTATTCCCATTTGGAGATCTAGTTTTTGTGCTTAAAATATATCCGTATTAAATAAGAAAACAAAATGTTGCAAAAATAAGAACCAAATTTGTCGAATTTTAAATTGTAAAAACTTAAATTGATTTTTGATTTTTTTTTCGAAGTGTTCTTAGTCGTTTTTTGGGGTGTCTTTGTGCGAAATTTCGAAATTGCAGGCCTGTATGTCACGGTGAGAGATTATAAACAGACACAAAGGGAAAAAAAACATGCATAAATAAATCCTGTCTTTTATTAATATAGGTAAAGCTATTGCCGATATAAAAAAAGATAAAAAAAAGATAATTTATAATATGAAACTACAATACATGAGAAAATGTGCGTAAAATGTAAGCAGTTCACGCATTGGTAGTTATTTCGCCCTCCCTTCTATTTTCACCTGTTAATTCTGAAAATGATTATTTATACACCTTACTATTTATAAATTTTCACTCCATATAGACAGATATTTTGATAGACATAATTTTAATAAAATCGTATTTATAGTATGTTTTTTTTAGTATTAAATATAAAAAATGAAGCAATTAAATAAAAATTGTTTAACTCTAAAAGTTTTAAATTCTTTGTAAAAAAATTCTTTGTATACTGTGCATACTCATAATACGTACTATTGTATAGTTTCATTGTTTCAAGGAATTTTTTAAATATCGGTTGTAAATAATTGATTGATTTATATATATTATAACATGAAACATCTATTTTTTAACCAAAAATTAAACTCATATGTTCATTTATTAAAACCAATATGAACTTCTTCATACAAATATTTTTTAATTTTTTGAGACATTGTTCATGGTTAGTTAAAAAAGGAACATCACTAAAAATGCTCGGGTAGTATTACATTCTATTCTTTTTCACGAGACGAAACAGTATATGTAAAAAAATAATCCAGACTATCATTCTGAAATTAATTTTCTTCAAAAAAATTTTAATGATTATTTAAACATGTTACATTATGCAACTACATCTATTTTTTAATTTCATAATCTTAGAAGACTAGATAAATCAAAAATAAATAATTAATTTTATAATAAAATTTTATTTTATTGTGCCTTTTTAAACTGTTTTCTATACTAATAAAAAAGTATTTTTAATCTATTGAAATTTTATGCATTTTTGGTAACATCAGTTCTGTTTTACTTCAGAAATTTAAAATGAAATATATTAGTTTCTTATCATACCTTTTTCACTAAGTACACATACTTAATCATTTTAATTAAATTTCATCTGTAGTTTTTTATTTGTTGAATGGAGATGTAGGTACAATAACACAATGCAGACATTATTAACTATAAATAATAAAACTAAAAGAACATTTATTAGTTTATTAAATATATATCGCCATAATCAATTTCAAGACTATGTGAAAAGGGGAAAAAATGTAATCAGAGATAAAAAATAACATGTGATTTTATTGTTATGTAACTGTTGGCGGGTTTTTTAAATTAATGTTTATTACTTTTTTCTTCATTTATTATACATTTAAAATAAAAAGTTTATTTGTTTATATTGTTTCTGTTTTTTAAATAACAGGAAAATTTAAAATTAATTGCAAATAAATAAATAAAATCGATATTAATTTTATGTTTACTAAGAATAGATGAAATTATACTTTTAGATACAAACGACCTTAATTATTTTTAATAATAATCGAAACAGTTCGATCCGAAAAATATTCAGTATCAAATGCTGATTTTCTAATGTTTAAATTGCCGCTTTACAATATATTTTCATTCAAAGTTAATTTGTACAATATGCCACTTATAACCAAAGAAAAAATAAATAAAAATATTAAGATAGGTTTTAAATTATATAAACATATGAAAAAAGTGGGTAAGTGTGATCGTAGATTGCACAAAGGGTTTCGTTTAATATTCCTTTCAAAACACTTTATCCTTCCTTTAATAAATCCAAATAAATTTCATAAAAAAAGGGTCATATTTTTTATAAAGTAAACATTTACCGTTCTATTTTTCTCGTTTTTTCGAATATCTGAACCGGCCCGATAACGGGTGAAGCCCGCTATTATACTCTGTCATACTAATATTTGTCATGTGGACTAAATACGATATTTATAAAAAATCAATTTCAAAATTAAACATGTTGTATAGAAACCTTCAAAATGTTAAAATATGCCAATAATTCCATAATCGGGTTTTTATCCTGATTCAATACGTTCTGCAAACTTATATATTTACTATTCTCTATTACTCATATTTATACTCTCTTTGTATTATTCTCAAACATTTGAAAAATCCGTTGTGACGTCAGATTAATTTTCTTTTTAATTCTCTAATGACGTCATATTAAGCTGCTTTCTGTATTTACTCATACTCCTTGTATTATTGAGAAATTATTGAAAAATTCCGTTTTATTACCAATATGACGTCATATTAATCTTTTTTTTTTTTCAATTGGTGAAACTTTTTATTTCCTTTTCTTTTTCACGTGGAAATCATTCAATAGAAAATTAATTATTGTAGAAAGATATTTATTGTGGATTTTTAATTGTTGGCAACTGCTATAACAAAAAGTATTTAAATTTAATAGGAAAAGGCTGTTGATTTTTTTGTTTTTTATCTCTATATATTTAAATAATACGATTTTTTCAAATTTTATGATTTTGAGCTTCATAATAAGTTTTTAGCTATAAGTACACAAAATTTCATGACTGTAAGTTGCATAGTTTTTGAGAACCGGCTCTGTGACGGACAGACAACGAAGCGGGAGTAATAGGGTTTCGTGAGATGAACGAAACCCTAAAAAATAATTTTGACTATTTGTGTACTGTATTTTCCAAACGATGCAAAAAAAGTATTTAAAAAAAGTCTTCTTAAGGCTCAATCAGACACGGACAATACACGCATCTTTAAGCACATCGTGAAACTTTTCCCTCAGCAAAAAGGGAGGAGTTTATTGTAAAGAATTGCTAAATGCTGCGTTAAAAGTTTCACTTAACTAGGCAGCCGGTTCCTATAGGCAAGCGTTTAACGCTCACTTGGCATAATGCGTGTACTGTCTCTTATCTTTCGACATTTACGTTATTATTTACGTTACACTTATTTTACGTCCATGGAATTTATATCAATGTTCAAGATGACAGACGATTTTTCGTTTTCTAAAATAAACTGATTCCTGAAGATCGAATATATGAAAATACATTTTCATTTCTTCAAATTTTCTTGAAAAACATAATTCAATCAAAATATTGTTTTTCCTATACATTCAAATATAAGAAAATTTCAAATTTCAATTTCAATTTGAAAATGACGACAAAAAAGAAATCTAGATTTCCCGATCTTTTATACACAAAAATGGAGTAATTTATTTGCCATCAGTACAGAAATGTCATTAAAATTAGAAAAACAATTAATATCTCGAAACCTAATTCAAATTTTAAAATTCTAAGATCATTTTTGACATCCTCGGATCAATGCGGAAAATTTGCATTAATTTGATCACAAAAAATTCCTCCATATTCTAGGAGGAATAGCTGTGAAATATTCGACAACATATATTAGTTAATTCAGTCGTTTCATAAAATAGTTTCATAAATTCTTTTAATTAGGATTTTATATTATATGGGGTAGATATTCAAAATATAATATAGGTAGACAAAAAATGAAACATTATGTTGTGATTCATGTCTATAAAATAGTGTTAGTAAAAATGTGTCACATAAAAATCGACATAAAGAAAATCACAAACAACGATGAAAATTTAGCTTTTATATATTTTAAGGTTTCATAAAGCAGCATCCCCTTCAATCTTCAGAGAAAAGAAAAAGAAAAGAGGGGAAAAGAGCAGTAGCAGTGAAATGCAACTTTGTTGATAAGGCTTCTAACTTTTCTTTCATTAATTTTGTACTCAAATTGAGGCTTCTATTGTAAAGCCTTGAAACAGTTGAAAGTTTAAAAAAATTATGTTCTTTTCTTTACTTTGGACTTTAAACATTATATTTTTATCGTATCACAAGGGATTATGTATGCATCTTATCGGTTCTTATATATGCTGAGAGAGACGTTAACCCCGAAATCTCCTCCTTTGTGGTTAACAAAAATTGCTGCTTAAATGATTGAAGAACTTTTAATATTTTAACATATGATGGAATATCAAATTAAAAAAAAATTATTCACAGGGAAATTTGATTGAAACTGAATTTCCATGCACCTGCATAAAATCATGCTTAACAATAAAGAAAAATCATGATTCAAAAATGGATTGTGAAACCCTTTTCAACGCATTCAGAACACTGTAACAAAACTTCTACGGGTAAAAGAAAGTGCAAGATGATACCTAACTAAATAATTTGGAAAACACGTAAAACGTTTGAACGCTCAAATTCGTCAATTACCATCTCAAGTAGCAAAAGAGTTCAAAATCTACTGGTGAAATTTGTATATGAGCTATTGTATGTGTACTAAAAAATTATGCAAAAATTTAGTTCAGTTAGGAAACACAGGCGAAAATTCCCCTTCAGCAATTTCCATCAATAACGGAAATGTACTTTTTTGTGCAACCCTGTATATGATATATCGAATTTATACATACCAAGTACTATACAAAAGAAAGAAAAATGTATCTTCAAGTATACATTATGAAACACTTTCCAACACTTTCAGAATAATTTATCAAAACTTCGCTGTGTAATAAAGAAAATAATTAAAAATTTTAGAAAACGTATAATACTTTTGAAAAACAGATTTCAGGAATTACCGACATTAGTCGGTAGAAAGGTATTCCAATTATTTTATGCAGTCCTGCATATGATCTAGAGATTTTTATATAGGGAAATGCATAACACATTTGAAAATTCACCTTCAAAATTTCTACCAATAGACGAAAACGCACTTGAATTATTTTGCACAGACCTGTATATTACTGGCGGACTTTTACACACGCCACATATTAAGCTAAAATTTAATTTAGGCCGAAACATGCTTAAAACTATTGAAATTGCTCTTACAGGGATTACTATTATTCATAAGCGGCCACGTATGCATTTTTTTATCTGTCCTGTATATGATTTTATTAAAATTCAAGAAACACAGTTATCAGTGTACTAAATATAGTTGATCTTGAAAACGCATAACTCGAATTAGATGGCATCTTTAAGCAATTCACGTTCATCCTCAGTAACTCTTACAATTTTATTTTGGTTTGATCCTGTATATGATGTATAGAATGTATTGAAAATATAGGGAAGCTTAAAAAAATCATACCATAACTGGAAACACACTTCCACTAATCATCTCTAATAGACAATATTTCGTATACAGTAGTATAACAGAAATATTTTGTGCGTCCCTATAAATGAAGTATAAATGCTGTGCACATCATATTCTAGAGCAATTATCTTGTAGTAAATCTCAAAAAGGTACAGAAATTTCATCATATTTGAAATAGTGCAGCATAATTAAAATGTTCTGCAACAGTTTTTCCTCGTAGATAATTATATAACTGAATTCTTTTGTGTTATCCTCTAAATGAATAATAAATTATTTGCACTTCATATTCTACAGAAAGCATGTTTAAGTTCAACTCAGGAACTAATTGCATTTCATTATTTCTGTAACATTATTAAAATACACAACAAACGACCCATAGATCATAATATATTAGAATCCCTTTGAGTACCCTATAAACGAACTGTAAGTGCTACACATAATATATTCTATAGTAACAATCTTGTAATGAACCTAAGTATTTTCTTTATGTTTGAAATAATGTACCATCATTAAAATACGCCGCAAATGATTTTTCCCCATAGACCGTAATATAACGGACTATTTTTGAGTACCCCTGTAAATGAACTATAAATATTATACGCTTCATTTTCAATTCCGAACATGTCACGGTAAACCTTAAAAATGTATCTAATTTATATGACAATCCGAGTACACTTACGCGAGTTAGAGCACGGTCAGACAGACAAATTAACAGACAAAACGAATTCATAAACGCTTTTCAACTATGTTGGAAAATGTTAAAAATAGTTAAATTTAAAAACCATACCACAACTGAAAAACACTTCCAGCAACAATTGCTCATAGACAGTGCTGTAGCTGAAATATTTAGTGTCTCCATGTAAATAAACGATAAATGGTATGCACACCATAATCTATAGTAAACATATCTTGAAGTGCACTTCTGTGATGAATATCAATTTCAGTATGTCTGAAATTGTATAACCACATTAAAATACATTGCAAACGATTTTTCCTCATAGGCCATTATATAACCGAATTATTTTGTGTACCCCTGAAAATGAATTGCACTTAAATATAAATTTCATTTTGTTAAAAATAGTGTAACATCATTAAAAATATACCGCAAATTATTTTTTCCCATACATCATGTTACGGAATACTTATGAGTGGCTCTGTAAATGAACTATAAATGCTACACACTTCATTTTCAAGACCGAACATGCCATAATAAATATGAATAAAATATGTGAATTATATGGTAATCCGACCATATTTACGCGAGTTAGAGCTCGGACAGACAGATGACCAGACAAACCGAAATCATAAACACTTTTCAATCGTGTTGGAAAGATATTTTTTTCAGAAATCGTAATGAAAAACAGTGCGTATAGTAGAGATGATACGGGCTCAGCCCGATCCCAAAATCCCAAGCCCGACACCGGTTCGGCCTTGATTTTTGTACCAGCCTTTGGGCCCTGGCGGGATAGGGCTCATTATTTTTTAAACTGACAATTTTGTTTATTCTCATATAGAAAAAATATAGCTTTTTCTTTTTCCTAAAAAAATACATATTCTATATTAATGTTATTTTGATCAAATGAATAGAAGAGGAAACATAAATCTTATTTTTCTTTTCTAGAATTTCTAATGTAACAGAACATATGATATATTTCATAAAATGTCAAAAGTTAATATTGTAATGTTATTAAGATTTGGACTCAGTAAAATTTAAGCAATATAATATATTATATAGTGTAACGTGCAAACGGACAAAAAGCATAAGTCTGATATTTTTGTGTAACTTTAAATAGAAGGTGAAATAAAATGTTTACTATATTTGGCGAATTTGGCGACAAATGGGCAAAACGATAGCAAAGCTCGATAGCAAAGTAAAAATACATCCAAAACATTTTAACATTGCAAGAAATTTCTCAGGGTTTTGGATTTGTTGTGCATGTGACGTGGATCCCATAACAGTTCTTTTCCACGAATTTCCTCAATTAAAAATTCCTCCATCTCTTTATTCCATTTTTAAATATTTTTTATTCTCTATTCTCTTCGTTGAATGCGAAATACCATGATTGTCAGACATCTTGAATCGAAGGAGGGGCTTAAGCAACCTTCTTCGACGTTATTGGTCAAATTAAGCGAATCACGCAACAAAACACATTTGAAGCGGAAAAAACTGCGTAAAATGTTTCACATCCGAAATCCCAATCACACAGTGTTTTAACGCAAAAGTTGAAGGAAAAGCTGAGGGATGAGTTTAAAGTTTCACCTAAATAGCGTGTCTGATCGCCGCTTTAAGTAATACCTGGAGTGAGATTGACCATTGGCCCTTTTTCTCTCATTTGTGAAATATAGCTCTCCTTAATTAAAGCACTTCTGTCTAAAGCGGCTGCTCGTAGTGCATTTGCAAGCCTTGTCAGAATGTCTCATGAAATCTTTACCCATGTTTACAATTTCACAAATTAAACAATGTTTTTTTTTTTTCTGCAGGACTTCAGAATTCCGTATTTCTTGACGCTCCTCACTTAAATTCAAATTTAACAATAAATTGGGCATTCATGAGTTAGAATAAACACTGTCTAAAACAAACACTTCACAATTTTTTATCAATATCATTTTATTTGCTTTTATTGGTTAACAAAGGAGTGTCTAATAAGATGTTTGTTATCTATGCAAGCAATACAGAGAATTCTTGTGTTCAGTTTGCTTTTCACTTCAGATATTGATTTGAAAAGATTAATTTCCGGTTATAGAAAATTATCCTTAAAAAAAAACAGTGATCTTTTAGGAAAATCTGATCATTAAAATTTTTTAGGGAAGCAATTAAAATTTGTGTAAGCAAAATTCTTTTATAAGTGAAAAAAACATTTTTTTAAGTGTGATTATTGTTTCTTGTTAACTGAAAATGTAAACTTCAATGAATGAGACAGGTAAATTCTTTATAAGCAATTTAAAAATCTGTTTGAATTTCATAATTAATTATTGGAAAGGGAATTGGAAATGTTTAATTTCAGTTTACTTTTTTCTCTTATATTTCATTTACTTTTTTATAGATCTGAATGAATGATTTAGGATGTAGACATACATTGAACAATCAAAATGCATCAAATAGTTCATGCCACTCTGAATGTATAACGCTCATTTATAAATATAGCATATCTATATTTTTTTCTAGGTCTTAATGAACGATTTAGGATGTAGACATACATTGAACAATCAAAATGCATAAAATAGTTCATGCAACTCTGAATGTATAACGCTCATTGATAAATATTTATTATTTTTATTCTATTTTACTTATTTTATTTTTGAAAATGACTGTTCAATTCGCCCTGTATCACTTAATTAATCAATTAAATAAAGGATCGCGCACACATTATATGCGAATGTGTCTTCTGTGGAATTGGATGAAATTCTGATTTGCTGTAATTCATTCGATGGTGATCAAATGTCTCAATGGTCACAATCTTGAAACATGACTAGTTTTCATATTATGACCGCCGAAAGATCATAACTCATATTACATAGCATATTACATCATATTACATTCTTTTGAAGTTTTATTATTTTATAAAACTTATTATATTCGATTTGAAAAATGTTGGCAACTCTGATATTATAATTCAAATATTACTTTTTATACTATATATGTATGAATGCAGGTATGTATATATATACATCTTCTGATCCTTATTATATATCACAAAAATATTTTAAAGTTATATTACGTTTTGTTTCTACATGTTTGTGATATTTTTACACGAGTGAAAGATTGATTTTAGGTTTGCTATTCAATTTTAAGCTTCACAATGTAGAAACTTGGGCAAAACATAAACACATTTCTTTCAGCAATCTGTTTGGAGTCTTCGATGCATATGTTTTTTTGAACTAAGGTAATGTTCATATGTTTATTCATTTGTACCTACTAATAATTATGAATAGTAATAATAATAATGTTGCCTCTGTACTTCTTAATAATGTAAAATTAAGACAAAAGTCGCCAGAAAATACAGCATAAAACTTAAGGTATAAAATTATTTAAAGCTTTAAAAATAAATCTCCATACCTACACTGTAAAACATTTGTAGTAAACTGTCAAGTCATTCAACCATTTTGTAGAAAACGGTTTCATAACCGTAATTCTGATACTGTAAATCATAACTGTAATTTCTCTATTTTGACCAATGAGATAATATGGTGGTATCTATAAAAACGGTTGAATGGCTGAACAGTTTGCTGCAATTAATTCCTCTGTATATTTGAATTTTTGTTTTTATTGTCATTTTTTCTAATTTCACTTATTTTTAACCCCGCTCCTTCTCGCGTTTAACGGCGGGTCCAGGTCCGGTTGAAGATGGTATTTTTCTATGCTGACAGTATGCTCTACAGATTTATTTACTAGTCTGAACCGTCCCTGTTAGGCTGTCAAATATTGATGCATTGGCGTATTAAGATGCAAAGCATAAATAAATCATAATATTGTTGTATGTGATGTAGCACTAGGCAGACAATCATACACTGTAAAAAAAATCACGTAAGAAAATAGTATTTTTAACTGTAATTTCTTGCGAAAACAGTGTGGTCACTCAAAGGTATTTATAATTAACGATCACTTAACCATATTACGAAGACGTCTCATAGTTCTGGATAGAGATAAAAATGCTGATATTTTACCAGATCCATGTGAAAGTTGCTGAATAGTAATAACTTACAACACGTGGAACGAATTTCTAAATTAATGCTGTTCCTAGCATTTACCTACAACAGGGGTTCTGAAACTTTTGCGTGCGACTAACCTGAAATTTAAATTTTTTCGATGCTACCATTTTCAAACAATTCTGAAATTTAAAACTATATCATTCTACATATTAATTAATACTTAGATTAGGTTATTTTATTGACATTCGAATTAAAAATATAATTTAAATTTAATCTTATAAATAAAATATAATACAAGGTCCATTCATCACAATATCAAAAGCGTTTGTAGAAAAACATTGAGAATACGAAAACGAAATTGGAAAAATTATGCATAGATATTTATTTCTATGTATGCAACAATGTAATTTACACTTTCGAAAAAAAAATCTTATATAATTGCGAACAATGTCAGTCGGAAAAGCAGAGACGGTTTTATAAGTAAGGGGAATTTTCGTAGAGAAAATTTGTAAGCAATGTAATTTTCAATTTTACAATATTTTTTTGTAAATCTTCCACATACCAATAACTGAAGATTTGTGTACCAGAATGAACACGCATACTATAATTTAGAAAACACAAATCTACAACATCAATAGAATCCTATATTCATATTTTTAGAATCAAGTTGTAGAATTTCAGATTTATTAAATACGCATTTACATTTTTTTAAGTAGGAGAAGGTGGCCTAAAATGATCCCCTTAAGCGGAATACTTGTGTAAAATAACATAACTGTTTAAATAAAACTTTGGCCCTTTGTTAGTATGTTTTACACTATATTTTGCATTATAAACATATTTTGATAATATTTTAAACCCAAATTGAGTAATGAAAAAAATAGATTTTTTTTAAATATACAAAGGATCATTTTACCCTCACCAAAGGGTAAAATGATCCTTCATTTAAAAATAATTGTAAATTGTTTTTTATCGGCAAAATAAAGGATATAAAAGTAATTATGACAATACATAAATATAATTTACATCTAAAAACATACTACATTAAGTAAACCGAGTTATATTTCTGTACATGAAAGACTGTATATCTAAATAAATATGAAAGTTAGTGATTATCTTACAACAGATGTTATAAAACCCAATTTTTTAAAGAATTCTATTCAGACGCGTAATACTGCGATCGCTTGAATACCGCCATTGCTTCTTCTTTACTTGGCACAACTATCTTGTGTTACCCGGTAGATAGTGCGACCTGTCTGGAAGAAAATATATGTGGATCGTTTTGCCCGCTAGGATCATTTTAGGCCACCTTCCCCTACTTTTTTTTACAATACAGTGCCACGATTCTTTTTTAAACTATGCGTATTTTAATAGGAATATTTCATGTGTTCGGAAGTATATTATAAAGAAAAGTTCACATTTTTAGAAAATGCAAAAAACGATTTTTCGATTTCTAGAAGATTTAATGTGTAGCAATTAGTTGGTAATTCCCCTTAACGCAGGATTTTTTTTTCAGCTATAGATTATTTTTTATTTCCTTTATTAGGAAAATGAATGTTAAAATTAGATCTTAACGTAACTTTAACAGTTTACAACAATGATTTTCAAACATTTGCTGTATGTATTTCCTTTAAACAAAGATAAAACAAATAAAGTAATCCTTATATACTAAAGCAACAAGCCAAAAAGCCACAAGTTTTAGCGCAAAATCAATCTTTCTGCGAATGCTTCAACTTTTTTTGAACTTTGAATAATGGAGGTAATAGAATTAACAATAATCAAGAGGGCTGGGGAAAGAATAGCTCATCTATTACTGCTCGCAACTCTAGCGCTCCTCTACGACTTCTACTTTTTTTACCCCTTCCAGGAACACCTTGATCGTGATCGATGAGCCTTCTTCCACGTACATTGTTCAGAATTAGAACCCCATTGGTTGGCGTTCAATCAGAAAGGAGGATGGAAACCACATTTCTTTATACTACAAGAATTACTGCCCTATTAAATTTTTTTTGAAATATTGCACTTATGGATTTGAAAATTATATATATATATATATAAGTATATTTCAATGACGAATCAAAATATCTAAATTTTATAACGATGGGATAATTAGAAGCAGAAATAACATTTATTTTTTAATTAATTGATTCGCTTTTTTCACGCATCCTCTCATAGCCGAAACGCTCGACTTTCACTCGAGACATTGAGACACGGAAAGATTGAAAATTTTTATACTGCCAATTTTCGGGGCCCAATAATTTTTTTTTAAATATCGGATTTTTGGATCTGAAAAGTATGTATTCTTGCCTAAAGTGGGCTGGGATTTCAGAGTTGCAAAAAAATTTCGAATTCATCCATAATTTTTTAATTTAGCAAAATCCCAATTTTTATATAGAAAAAGAAATAAAACGATAAGGATTTTACTATTTCATTTCAAATTATCTCGGGTTGTATGGTTCCGATTAGGACGCGATTTGGCTCATTCGATTTGATATCGATAGAACTTACCGATTTTAGTTCCGAGTTTCACCAGTGAAAAAATAGATCAACATTCACAGTTTTTAAAAATACATTGATGTTGTTTCTGCAGGATTCTAAATTAAATTTTCTTACTAAATAAACCGACCAGCGTAGCGGGCGAAGCTCCGCTAATGTTATTTAATAACTACAAATAATTCACATTTCTCCTCCAAATCATTGAAGCAAAGAAATTCACCATATATTAATATAATATTAATATTCTTTATTTAAAAGTTTCGAGTTACTTTCCTAATTCTTTAAATAATAAGCATATTTTCAAAACTATAAACGAAAAAAAAAAAATACATGTTAGGTCAATTGAAATTCTATTTATTTCTTACACCGTAATATTCGCATTAGATTATATAAAACACAACAAAACATAATGTAAAAATGGCATAGAGAAAAAAGAAATAAATCTAATAATACTTAAGGTGTTATCCCGATTTCTGAGTAAAAGAAACTCGTACAATTATTGTATAATGTTATTTTTATAAACATAATTTCTGGATATGATTCTGCTGTAAGATGCTTTTTATTATTTCTGTCATCAGAAAAAAAAAATTATTTTCATAAATGAAATACACAAATTCATCACAAATACGTCAAATTAAATTCCATACTCAACAAACTTTAATATTTTCCATGAGTGATTTTTAAACATTTACTTTATGTATTCCCTTTAAACAATGCTCGAAACAAATAAAGCATTCTTA
Source organism: Maratus michaelseni (assembly GCA_963931845.1). Lineage (NCBI taxonomy): Eukaryota > Metazoa > Arthropoda > Arachnida > Araneae > Salticidae > Maratus > Maratus michaelseni. The sequence continues at coordinate 148,591,970 of OZ007589.1, read as the reverse complement.
GTAAAAAATAGGACTATTTGACAACTATAAGCAATCAGTATTGCTTTTCGAAGAGAAAAAATTCTTTCCCATGTCAGTAAAATAATATTCTTTATTCATTAACTTCAAGACACTTTCCGAATTCTTTATAGATTTTTTTAAAAACTAGACAAACCCAACATATGTTTAGCTATTGAAATTCTATTTTTTTCTTTCTCCATAATGTTCGTTTTAGACATTGTCAAAGACAACTCTAAACAATTTAAAAATGACTGATGCAGACAAACTAAATAAAATTATACTTTTTTTTTAAACTGTAGCCCCGCCCCAATTTTGAAGTAAAAAAAACTCTCACACACTTGCCATACTATTATTTCTGCAATGCAAGATCTGAGTAAAAATAATTTGCCGTTGATTGGTTTATTTTACTGTTTTCTTTATTAAAATAATTATTTTAAAATTAATTATTTACCAAACTTTAATATTTTCCTTAAGTGATTCTTAAACTTTCACTTTATGTATTTTTTTCTTCTACAACGTTCAAAACACATAAAGTAATCTTGATAAAAAAAATACAACGGTTTGGGAAGTATAAATATTGAGAAGCAATAAATATTCCTTCTCAAAATCATCCAAAGCAAGAGATTCTCCAAATCTGATTATAATAGTAATCTTTATTCATTACCTACAAAACACCGTCCTAATGCTTTTGAAGAAAAATATATATATTTTTTTTAAAGCAGAGAAAACCCTACATATATATATGTTTAGTAATCGAATTTTTAATCCTTTCTCCATAATATTGAGATTAGATTTTATAAAAGACCACTCAAAACAATCTAAAAATGACTCATGTAGAAAACGTAAATACAATTTATACTTATTTTTAAATTGGAACCTCAATTTTGAATTAATAGATACTCAAATATATTTGAATTACTATTCTTCCCAAAACGTAATATCTAAGTAAAAGAATCTGCTACACATCGATTTTTTATTGTTTCCTTTACTAGAAAAAATAATTTTGTTCACCAAACTGTAATATTTTCCATAAGTGATTTTTAAACATTTACTTTATGATTTCTCTTTAAACACTGTTCAAGTAATCTTAGTAAAAACTACGAATATTTGTAAAGTACTATAAATATTGAGAAGTAATAAATATTTGCTTCTTAAGATCATTCAAACGTAGAAATTCTCACTATCTCAATATAGTAATATTCTTTAATCAATATTTACATGAATGTTTCTAGATTTCTTTACATAAACATGCTTTTATAAAACTGGACAAAACCCAATACACGTAGAGTCATTCAAACTCCACTTTTCCTTATTCCATAATATTAGAATTAGTTTTTATACAACTTAAAACGATACAAAAATGACTCGTGAAGGAAATGAATCAATATATATATTTAAAAGAAGTTTATATTATATATATATATATATATATATATATTATACATTTTCCATAAGTGATTTTTAAACATTTACATTATGGTTTCTGTTTAAACAATGTTCAAAACAAATAAAGTAATACTAGTAAAAAAAAAAAAAAACGACTATTTGTGAAGTTTAAATGTTGAAAAGCAATAAATATTACTTCTCAAGATAATCCAAGCGAAGACATTCTCCACATCGCAATACAATAATATTCTTTATTCAATACTTACAAGAAAGTTTACAGATTTCATTTTAAAAAAATGTGCGTTTATAAAACTGAACAAAACCTAATATATGTATAATCATTGAAATTCCATTTTCTTTTTTTATTCCATATTATTGGGAAAATTTTTACAACTCAAAAGACTATAAAAATGACTCATACAGGAAATAAATCGATATATATTTTTAATGATGTAGCTTCACCTTCTCAGTAAAAGATGTTCATATATTTTAAAATTACTGTTATTTCTGAAGCAGATCTGACTAAAAGAATCTGCATCAGATTTTAATTTTTAATCATTCCCTTCATTAAGAAAAACAGTGTTAAAATTATTTAATCACTAATCTTTAATATATTTTGAAAGGAATTTTGTAACAATTAATTATGGATTTTATTTTTTTAAATGTTAAAAATTAAAATAATAATAATATTAGTAGTAAAAAATACAGTTATTTGAAAAACATAAGAAATAAATGTTTCTCTTTAAAATCATCGATGAGAAATATTTTTCTGTGTGTCAATATAATAATATCCTTCCTTCTAAGAATTTTTCTTTTTTCCTTTAAAGGCAAACATTTTTTTTTTTTTAAGTTGGATCAAATCTAATATATTTTTTTTTGTCTTTGAAACTCTATTTATTCCTTGCTCCGTAATATTGGCCTTGGTTTTTATTTTTTTTAAAAATGTAAAAATGGCCCATGCAGAAAAAGGAAAAAAAATCTGATAAATATATTTAGTTCCGTAGACTCAATTTCTGATCTATGTTTTGAAAAAAATAATAATAATCTGAAATGCGTGAAAAACTGCCACGTCATCATTTCTTTTCTTAAAGCATTTTTTTTTTATACGCAAAAGACTATTTGTTTTTTCGTTATTATTTCGTGTATTAAAATAAACTTTTATTTTGTGAACTTTAGCGTATCCTTTAAATTAATTTTAAATATTATAGATTACTATTGGAAAAAATTAAAAACAAATGAAGTAATCTTGATGAATAATACGGTTGTTTGAGAAATAATAAGCAAAAAATACTTTTCAAGATCATCGAAGCAAAACATTTCTCTATATATTAATGTGATAACTAGATTTATTATTAGATGCCTAAAATACATTTTCTTGATTCTATTACAGAAAAATATTTTTAAACCGGAAAAAACTCATTATATGTATTTTGTCATTTCAATTCCATTTTTGTTACTTTGTAACATTAACGTTAGATTATAATCCATCTGAAAACGATGTAAAAATGACCCATACAGAAAAAGGAAATAAATCTGATATTTATTTAACGTTATAGACCCAATTTCCGAGAAAAGAAAATCATATATATTTAAGTGACTACCTTTTCTGAAATGTATATATATAAAGATATAAATTGAATATAGGACTAAAATTTGTGGATTTTTGCATTATGATTAAAAGGTAATTTTAAGATGAAAACTTTCTAGAATAATGAAATCAAAACTATGCTTTAATTTTTAGATTAAAGCATATTTATAAAATACTTCATAACTGAACAACATAAATATTAAGATTATTCATTCATTTAATTTTAATGCTTCCAATGGAAGATTTTTAAACATTACCTTTATAGATTTCCCCAAAACAAGTAAAGTAATCTTTTAGAATATATGTTTTTTAGAAGTGGGTATAAACAAGAAATATGTGTCGTCAAAATCATGGAAGGGAAGTTATTTCTTTATTCAATACCTACAAGAAACTTTTCCAATTACTTTAAATAACAAGCATTTATTTTAAACTGAACAAAACAGAAATATTTTAGTCATTTATTTTTATATTTTTCTCAATTCCATAGTATTGACATTGGATTTTTATAAAATACATAAGAAAACAATGTAAAAATTACTCATGCAGAAAAAGAAAATAAATCTGCTGTATATATATATATATATATATATATATATATATATATATATTAGGGTGGGCCGAAAAAAACTTTTTTTTTTGATTCGCTATACTGCGGAAAACTTGGCTTTAGGGTTGCTTAGTAAAATAAAAAATAAAAAAATTAAATTTTAAGTTTTGTGACAGCGCAACGCAAATGAATTTATTAAAAAGCAATCGTTTTCTTTCTTTTTTTTAAAGCTATAAAGAAAAAAAACCGCTATAGTGAAAAATATTTAAAAGAAAGATGTAAAAATACATTATAATAAGAAAAGAAGCAAAATAACTTCATTTGAGGTAGCGCAAAGCATTTAAAAAATCCTTAAATTAACGCAATCAAGTTACATTCACTGAGTGAATACAGTGAGTGAATAAAAAAAGTTTTTTTCGGCCCACCCTAATATATATATATATATTACATCTGTAGTCTCAATTTTTGGGTAAAAGAACCAGAGTGATTCAAAAGGGTACTAGAGAAGACTTTATAACAACAACAACAACAAATCTATACAATCTATATCATCTATTTATTCAGTGAAAAATGTCTCACACATATCCGAAACAGGATTTCTGTCCATAATGTTAACAGTATTCATAATTTTTTGTTACATAATGATAATTTTGTTCCAACATAATAATACATTTTTGTTGATATTTAAACGGAATTTACAGCAGTAAAAACACATTTTTTACAAAGTGTGACGATAGTGAAAAAAGTGTCCAGCATCCCCATCCAAATACCGATAAACAATTTGTCACATGGATTGCGACACTCATTTGCTACACAGAACTGCATGTTATAGTATTATCAACCACCCTTTTTATTATCGAATCGCAGCACCGAATCATCAGGCATAGTTAAATGACAGTTATTTTAAAAACATTTATATATATGCATCCCTACATGACCAAAAGTCACCGGGCATTTTCTGTTTTATACGTTTTGTCGAATATCTACAGAATTACTTTAAGATTTTTCCGCAACTTCGGTAATATAAAGAACATGTTTTACATCATATTTTTTTAGTAAATGTTACAATACGAGGGAAATTAGGGGACCAACAACAAATTACATAAAATGCTAATATTTAGGATCACCCTGTAAAACAACATGTTTGAAATGGTCTGCAGCTGTAGTAGGTGTCTAGGCGGACCTTGTGCAACATTTATGTTTATTTGCGTAAGAATAGCGCCTATAATATTAAATACATAAAAAAGTCAAGATAATTCGTTAGTTTTTAATGTATAGCATACAGGGTTTTCACTCGAATTTAAGGCCAGTTTCAAGAACTCTGACAACGTACATTAGAAACAATACACTGCCATTAAAAGATTATTGAATGAAACATGAGCTTTTGTAAAATATATCATTTAACTGCACATTCGCGAACGCTAGCAAGATTATTCTTCCATAATTACAACTATAAAAGGCAATTTATATAAAAATACCAGTCCAATATCAGGAAAATTCAAAACGATATCGCAAATATATTCATGAATTTTTTCTATATTCGATTGGTTTTTATATATTGATTGCCCTGTATAGCTAACTATTAAATTACACACAAAAATTGCAATCGTTCGCGAATGCGATAGTTAAAAGGTAATTCATACTAATGCTCATATTTAAACAAATGTTATTGCATTTATAATTCAATTGTAATATATTGCTTCTACTGTATTTGTCCAATTTCCTGAAAATAGCATTGCACTTTGTTTAAATCCCTGTATCTCTCTATATTAAAAAAAGTAACCACCGCTGCGGCCGCCGCTATCAATTAAGATTTTGTGCCTTGAAGTCTTTCTGGACTAATATCCAGAAAACTATTACAAATAAAAATTTAAAAATTAGTGGTTTTATAAATAAATGTTCGATAAACACGCTGAAGTAGACAGTTTTTAAATCGAGGAATTATTTTAAGAGATATTTAAAATCAAAGTTGGTCAAAACAGTTTTCTTATAAAAGTTTTATAGAAACGAAAACTATGCACAGGAATTTAAACATAATTTGTAAGGATATAGTTGACAAGGTTGGGGTGTGCAGACTGCAATTATTTTTTCAATTTGACTCATTTTTTGAGGTTATATTTCAATTTTTTATTCAAAATTTTCATTATTTTGACGAAGATTTATTTCATATTTCATAAATTCCATTATTTGAATCGTTGCCAATTTGTAAAATAGCGCACGTAATAATATTTCCTTTCAATTAAGAAATGTTTTACACGTGACTATTAAAAACAGAAATAAAACTTTAAAATAATAATTAAATGATCACGTGTTAAGAGCAATAAATGTAGAAAATAACGGAATAAGAAATATACTTGTGCGTGAATATTAAAAGGTAAATAATTAACTTATTCCGCGTTTTCAAAGCATTAAGTAGAGTAAGATTAATTTATTTTGACAAAATATTTTATCTATTATTGCAAATTTTAAAACAGCGTAATTAATATTTCCCTTCAATTAAAAGCTTATTTTTACGTTTAATAATTACGTTTAAATCAACGAAATAACTAATAAATTGGTAAAATATAATTAAAAATACAGATAAACGTTGAATTAAAGATCACTCGATGACATAACTACCACGCGTAACGCATCTGGTATCAATTGAATGCGACGCCACAGATATGCACTTTTGGCTTTAAATCCTATATTTTGGCGACAGTTCTTTTCTTTTATAGAAAGTAGTAGTCGGGATAATGGAGTAAAACCCAATTTTCTATAGCATCGTTTTAAAATTTTCCGATGCCATGAAATTGCTTACTTAACCATTTTGCACGAGTTGATTTTCAAATGTTTAATTAACCTTATTTTATCAACAGTTGTTAGCTGTCTCGACAGCAGTTGATTCGGCTTTAAAATCCCTTGGTCAAAGGAAAACGAATGGAAACCCGATTATAGCAGATATTACAGCGAGCAGCCGATTACAGCAGGTTGTTTAATTATAATTCAATCTTCCGCAATCGCTTTAAGGTTGATCAAATCAGAGTGTTTTTACAGTTTGTGGTGTCAGAACGGGGGTTGGCGAGCGTAGCTCGTAGGGGGCAGAGCCCCCTAGTACTATAAACAAAAAACATCCTTACATTTCTTGAATTTTTTAAAGAAACCTTTAATCCGTATGAATTAACGAACTACTCTTTTATATCAAATGAACACATATGTTGTACAAGATCTATTGTCATGTGCTCCAGCTATAGATTGTTTTTAGCATTTTATTTTACGAAATGATCGAAAATATTGTTATTTTATTCAATTTGTTCTTAGTCTCAAACTGCACTCTAGATCAAACTTCCGCTGAAAAACATACGATCAAACACGTGTGCTTATTCCTAAAGTTCCAGAATAATTCGTCGAATATTTCTCTAGATATTCGACAAAACGCCAAAAATCAAAAGTGCTTGGTGTATTTTGGCTGTACATATATACATATATATATTGTTCAATAAAGGTATGAACTAAAATCTATCAAATTCAAAAAACCTTCGTTTTTGAACTCCTGTTTAGAAAAATTGCAATACCATGAAAGAATCATGCCAATGAGCTGAAACTGACATCAAATGTAAATTAGAGGGTTGTATTCAAATGATTCAAATTTGAATGTCACATCGCAAGCATGGGATGAACAGCTAAGTCTGAACTGCTCATTTAGCCGTACAAATAGAGATTTGTAGCGGGATGTTGAAAATAGTATCTGGTTGTCTGAAAGTGGTAAGCGTTTCAAGAGTCACTATACCTCTCCAATGACAGAAAACACCATATGAGAAAGCTACTGAGTTTCAACAGGGATGAATGTAAAAGGCATTTTTTATCGACCAATAGCAAATCATATGCAGCTAAATTCCACGAAAGTGATGCGAGTGTAGAAGTAGTGGACACAAGCTAATCGACGATTCGGAAATGCGGCAATGGATAACGAAATGTTACATCAGTCCACGATAATAGACACTTCATCCACATGGCAGTGACGGACCGTACAGCTTTATCTGGACAGTTGACAGAATGTTGCAGCATTGCTACACGTGTCTCATTATCTGCTCCAACGATTCTTTATCGTCTGCTTCACCCTGGATTGCATCCAAGAGTTCTTTTGTACAGGATTCCGGTCTCGCAAACACCATCGGGGGATACAATGGGCTTGTAGACATGGACACTGGTGTGTATATTGGCAAAAACTCGTCTTTTGCGCGACGAATTCCCTTTTAATTTGAGGTACAGCGATGGTCGCATACGCGTTAGACGCTGAACCGATGACCGACAACTTTCAGAGTATGTCATCCAACTTGATACCGGACGAACGCCAAGCGTGATAGTTTGAAACGGTGTTGGTTATCATGAGCAATCTCAACAACTAAGGAATATGGGTAATCTCAACAGAAACCAGTACATCAGAGATGTTCTGGAGCCCTAAATCGCAGCCTGCCTTCAATACCTGCCTGGTGTAATATTTCTGAAGGACAATGCTCGTCCACATATTGCTAAGAATGGTCAAAACTTTGAATTAATTATAAACTTCCAAACAAAATTTTAAGTTCACTAGTTTATCGACAAGCACCTTTCTCTTCAACAGGTGGAATGGCTGAATAGCTCCACCCCCAATATAAAAATAGAATCTGCAACAGGTTTTGAAAGACGTGCCACACTTGCATGCAAAATTTAAATAAAATTTTACTGATATATATTTGAATGTTTTTAAAAAGGTCGATCAAATAATAAAAACCTCTACTATAACTGAATACAATCTTGTATAATATTCTAATTTATGTAACAAAATCTTCGAAATATATTTAATTTATTGAAATTATATGCAATAAACATGGAATGGAAGTTGGACCGTCTCCATTTATACCTACAATGACAGTAAGATATATAAAACAGAATCTCAGTTTACTCATTCACGAGAGTCATCATCAGTCAATTAACCGAGAGCATTAAACTTGTTAATTCAACTTGTCGTTCCAATATCCAGAATACTAGCCAGAAATTCAACATCTGTAGTTTTTGTTTGTTTCCATATCGAAATCAATACGTTCTGATACCAAACTTTAGTGCTTAAATAATCATTCAAAATTTTTCAGAAGCTATGAGGTCATGCTGCGAACCCAAATTGCGGGAAGCACGCCTATCGAATTCAATATTTATAATAGGGGAGGAGCTATTTTGTCTTTCCACCTACTGAAAAGAAAGAAACTGGTCAATCAACTAGGGTAGTTAAAATATTGTTCTGTAGTTTATAGTTAATTCAATATGCTTTTATATCATGTTATTAATTTTTAATGTTTATAGTTAAGACTTTTCATCATTTATATACACCTGATTTTTAAATTTTTGATAATTTTGAGTTCATACATATGAATTACATTTTATTTTCAGGGGGACATTTTAAATTCCAGTAGCCGTCGAATACAATATGTCACTGGTCCAATGGCCAGCCAGAAATCTTAACAACACTTTATGATATTTTCCTGTGCAAGTACGTTAATTACAAGCGAGATCAAACAACATACCGCCATTATCACTACTAGACTCCAATAAGCTATCACAGCTCGTGTTCGAGTGTAAATGTATTATACCTGCTGGATAGGCCGTGTATAAATAGTGTTTCCAGGTTGTTACGATTTACTCGAAATGCTCCAAATTTTCTAATACCTAAAATATTTTCATTTTCTCCCCATTTCATACTTCTTATTATTCTACGTTCAACTCTAAAAATATTATAAATTATAAAGATGTATAAGAAATGTTGTACTTTTTTGCCAGATTTCCTTTGTTTTTTGTATTGAATTTTTGTGATAGTTTGTTAATCAAATCAGCATTTTCCAAACACGACTCATGATGGAGTAAAACGGTAACCATCTAAATCACGTTTTATTGTTTACAATTCTTATAGAGTCGTTGAAGTCACATTTAATTTATTATAATGTCATTGAAAAATAGTTATGTTTAAATAAAGAGTTCAAATTACTATTGTGTTACTATTATATCTAATAACTACGGTAGTTTTATGTTCATAGATAAGCATAAAGTTTCTTTAAAGACAGTAACAAATGTTTTATGTATATAGCTTTCGTATACGACTAAAAAGTGTCGCCTTGATCAATGTGGCTAAACGCGGACAGGAAATGAAAAAAGCGGTAGGAGCGCTTCTCGATTGGGACACATAAACACATCATGTAAACAAAAAAAATAATATTTCTTATGTTTAACTTCTAAATGCTGGAATCAATTAATAATAATTATACAACAAAGTCAGCTATGTTTCACTCACTTCTTTCTGTGTCATTAGGTATTGTTTTATTCACATACGTATACTTCATACACTACAAGCTGTGACAATAGAACCTGTATATACATCTTCTGTCCGCTTTTTGCTCCACTAATCTAGGCAACACCCGTCGCGTACTAGAAGAATGCACACGTAAAGCATCTGTGACTGTCTCTTAGGAAGCTTAAACCATTCTCTAAAAGTCTGTTGTAGATAACAAAAAGTACCTAAAACTGTTTTTGTTTTCAATTTCATTGAAATTAGATACTTCGCTATGAATCATCCTTTTATAAAATATCGGATATTTAATATAGTCTGTATTTCTAGGATTTTTGAAGGCTGAACACTTAGGATATACACACATGTTTTGAATCAAATAAATCAATACACTTTGAGTTTATTCTGGTTGCGAATGGCTTTTTGATCTAATTTGCACAGAATTGTAGGGATTGCATGAATACATGGAATTGTATATATAGGAATTTTGAATTCCGATGTTCTTTTTTACGCAAGAAATAAATTTTAAATTTATAAGATATTTTGTATTGTTTTCTCCATTAGAAAATATAATATAATTTGTTTTTCATTGAACTTAACGTAAAGTTGAAAACAATGAAAGTATTGGTGAAAAATACTTGGTGAAAAATACTATTATTCGTGAACCATAAGCAAGAAATATTTTTTCTTCCAAATAACAGAAGCAAATAATGTCTATATTTTAAAATTATGACACCAGTAGCTCGGCCAGACTTCCGCACTACAAATTTGAGATTATGTACTGATGCGTTTTTACGGATAATTTTTAATTAACTGCAATTTTGTTATAAACCACGTGTTTTAACTTGTTGCGAGTGTACTATATGAAAAGCGTCTTCAAAAACCTTTCGAATGATAGATCATTCCTCTTTATGCGTTTGGTACGTGCATAGTGAAAGGAATGTTAACATCAGAAAAATTATACATATGACCAGTAGACTTATGTGAAACTTTCCCACTGCAGTCTATGAGATTATTAACAAATACGTTATTTCATTAATTTTTATTTAACTACAATTTTTATTCAAACAATGTGTTCTAATGACATGTGAGTTTACAATGTCAGAAACACATTTCCGAATTATCTCATTCATCATTGTGCGTTTTGTTTGCGCACATAAAAATGGATGTTGAAATCAGAAACAATATATATGATTCTCTGTTCAATGAATCTTTACCAGAAAATTTCCCGTTTGTCTTTTAAGGATAAAATAATAATAAAGAAAACGGATATAAGTAAATTTTAAGGAAAAAAAATTAACCAACTTTAAGCAATAGTTTCTTACCGTAATGTTTCGTAACAAACCTTTCTTACTATCCACATGAGAACCTTGTACTGCTTGCGTTATACAGGACTCGAGCCCAAAATATCTATTTGAAGGCAACACGAAGCCTTATCCGAAGCCTATCTTCTATCAAAATAATTAGTGCACACACGACTCGCACCGAGTCGAAGGTCAGGTTGGGTTCCTGTAAGTTGGTTTAAGTAACTCTATGCAAGATTTCAATCCATATTTATTTCATATGTTGCCAATATCGCTTTTTTGACCCTAAGATGAGGATATATGTATAAACGGTTGGCGAGTTCCTTTAAAAAATTACACGATATGATGACTATTTTAAAACACACAGTAATACTGTGAACCTTAACATCATGCTAAACATTCGTGTTGCTTGATCAATTTTTAAAGCTTATAAAGTAAAAAAAATGACGGTAAAGACACTGAGAGTCAAACATATAGCATTTTCAATACCCCAATGAAATTTAAACAGGGTTGCCAACACAACAAGAACTTTCCAACAAAGTAAAAAAGCATTGAATATTTGATTACCAAATTTGAAATAACCAAACATGTGTATTCTGTTTGATTTGTTCTATTAGAGAATCTGAAATGACTTCTGTTGTGTAAGAAGCTTATAAAGCTCATAGAATGATCTAGTAAATTATTAATGTTTCAAAGACACATTCATTTGAAACAACTGATAAGCATTATTATGCTATGCTCATTGGCATTCATCTAACATGTAAATATTTCTAATAAGGTTTTTTGTTATTGTGTGTGTTCCTCCAAGGTGTACTGAATGTTTGTATGGATGTTTTTTATTATAAGAATATTGTGTCATTTCCAATTATCAAGAATGTTTTTAACTGCATTACACGCAGAACATTAAAGGTAATTTTACATTAATTGTAATTTAATTTATGCAATGTATTAAATGTATATATACATGCTCTATATTGATCAACTTCGAATTCATGCCTTCTCATGGAATAACATTCCAACAATTTTATAAGCTCCTTCGTTAGAAGTCGATTAATAATCTAATACATTTTATTAACTAAAAATCGTTATATATTTTTTACATCTATCTCCATCATATTGGTATCTATAGTAATAAAAGAAAGTTTCGCTTTGCATGTCTGTCCCTGTGTGTGTTTATCTGTGTCTGCGATGGCTAGGAAAATCTAGCACACAAAGAATTCGAAACATTTGGATGAAGATAGTCCAAGTCATGTCCTGGTGCACCTGAGGCTCAGATTTTTGAAATTTTGAAATTAGCCGATATATGAATTAAAAACTCATCAAAAACGCATATCTTTCTTTGTGAGCCGACAAACCGCTTGCCCAGAACCTGATTTAAGCATTTAAGGAAGTGAAGAACCGAACGGCATTTTTTTGTGTTATTTCATAGTTTTAATTCGGCCTAAATCAGCCAAACGATTTCTTGCGGCTAAAATTGGAAACATACTTAAAAATATCGTACTTAAATGTCTGAAATGCCGCAATCAATTTGAAAAAATATCGTTGTTAACCTTTAAAAAAAAATTAATTAAAAGTGTCGTTTTTCTAAAGGACGTTTTTCCCTTTATGGCAACGCCGCCGCAGGGGGCAATTTTAGAGATGCTTAGAAACCAAAAAATACGCTCTTAAAGCTGAAACCTTTTTCTAATCGACAGCGCAACCGGTTTTAAAAAATAAGAAATTTAACTTTTTCATAAACACCTGCAAAAGCAGTCACTTCGCGCCTCACGGAGACAATATTTTTTCTACACTAAAAGTAACTAAACGTCCGTATTTCGACACAATTGTTTTAGAACATCTCGGTATACCAGATTACATCACCTACATAATTTTCGAAATATTCAGACGTGTAGAAATATTTTTAAAAAAATCTCAGAAATGTTTGAAGAAAAACAAAAACGCGAAAAAAATGGGGTGTTTCGGCTTGGCTTCGATCTGCCTTGACTCATGTTTTTACTATTAAATATGCACATGTTTCACGAAATTTTAAAGAGAGCTTGGATACAGTTATATTTATAACCAATTAAAATTTCAGAGAGTTCGGTGGATGAGAACTATTTTTTTAATGTTATCTTAAAGGAGCCGACGCGAAAAAAAAAACGACTAGAAAACATATTTCATTTAAAACTAGATAATAATATTTTTTTTTTTTTTTTTTTTGCGAAATTTTTATATGGCCTGTAGAAAGGTTATATTTATGACAGATAAAAATTTCAAAGGGTTTGGGCAAAATAACTTTTTTTTAACGTGAAAAAAACGTGAAAATGTCTTCTTACGAGTGTTTTTATCACTAAATATCATTATTTTTTTTTGCAATTTTTAAAAAAATATAATTTTGTACAAAGTGAGAGGAAATATATAAATTCATATGGACTTGAGATTCGTTTAAATTTATTATCACGGAACCGAGCAACGCCGGGCGGATCACATAGTTGGATTATATAATAGACATCTGTAAACCATGTACAAGTGACTGTTACAAGAAGACAAAAATAAATACAGGACATATTTGTCTTTAAAATAATTGAAGCGAAACTTCTCTTTATCTTAATATAATACCATTCTTTTTTAATACTTATAAAAAACTTTCATGAGTTCTTTAAAGCGAATGATTTAAAAAAAAACTGAACAAAATCCAATATATTTCTAGTCATTGAAATTCATTTTTTTTCTTCGTACTATCGACATTATATTTAATAAAGGACATCGAAAAAAATGTATGCAGGACACATGCAGAAAAGAAAATGAATCTGGTATACTTCATGCAGTTGACTCAATTTTTAAATTAAAGTAACGTATATTTTTTATGACTATTATTTCTAACATTTAGATGTAGTTTATTTAATACTGAACATATGATTCCAATTAAATTATAATCATTTATATTATTTATGAGTCAACATCCCTTTTCCTATGCATTTTCAAAACGCATAACGATGATTGAGATATCAGACAAAAGGTTTTAAACAGGATATTTACATAATACACATACATTTCGTTAACACATGTTGCTTGATCAAAAATTGCAGTTCCTTAAAAATTAATGAAAACAGAGTATCAGCAAATAATCTCAAAGATTGCAATCCAAAAGCCTCTGACAAATCTACTGGTTATAAGTTAATATGTAGATCAAAACAATAACAAAATAATATGAAAACCGTTTCTTTATTTGATGGAAGAGTGCTTACGAAATATTTCATAACTGAAATTTATATGCTAATTACGTCTCTGCACTTTCCTTTTATGGACCATGCGTGTTTAACAAACAACTTTTTTTCACTTTTTTCAGAGCTAAAAATTTTACTATCCAAGAAGGTATATTTATTACTATGATTATATTTTTATCAACCGACTTAACTTTATTGGAAGTCGGTTACTAAGAATACAAATATCTGTATGCAATTCTTTTGTATATTTGTTTTTTAATGTACGTCAACGCTTTAAACGGTTGATATGATTTTCATACTTCTATATTTGTTGGAAAGGACTCGTTGAGCTTGTGGTCTAGAATCTATTTCATTAGGAGTTAAAACTACAGTAAAGAAGTACAAAAAAAAATTGCTACTAAAAAAAATTATTTAAAATTATTTTGAAAGCGGAAAAAAATGTCTATGGACAACTGTCGTTTTTGTGGGAAAATCAATACTTTCTCGCTGAGTAACGAGGACATGGATTAATTTTTAATCGACATTCAAAGATGTTAATTCGTTTGAGTGGTTTTTATGCATGCTAACTCACAGCTTTAGAATTGATGAACCGACTTTGATATATTTGTTAATATTAAATATTAAAATTAATTTTAATTACTAATTTAAGGGAACTTTTAATTACTAATTTAAAATTTAACTTTTCTGATATTTCAATAGAAAATATTTTAATCATTATAGCATTCTTAGAATACTGCAATAATTCCAAATTAATATAATTCTTCAGAGTTGATTCCACAATGTTGAATCTACAAAACCTTTATTTAGAAATTTCTACAATGATTGCGCTTAATATGGATGAGATGAGCTCAACACAAGCCCGATCTCCGGACCCACACGGACTCAAGCTCGATATTAATATCCGTCTTCGGGATCTGGCCCATTCTTTCTGAAATTCAAAATTTTATTTATTCGCGTAAAGGAAAAATAAAAAGAATTGTTATTTATTTTTCTTAAAATTGCGTATTCCATTTCAATTTACTTTAATGCTATTATGATCAAAATGAAGAGGAAACAGAAATCGTATTTTCTATTCTAGTGATAGTTGCAGATTTATGTATGGCATTGACGACGATGATCTGTTGCTATGGTGCGAATCGGAAGAGGCCCGAACAATGAATTTTCTTTTAGTTCGATTTTCGTTTGTGGCAGTAAGGTATTTTTTAATTGGGTCGTTTATTTATTTTTTTATTCTTTTAGAGATCGGAAAGAATATTTTCTTCTGTTTTTAGTTAACGAGCACTAGCTTGAGAAGGTTTGCGAATTTTTTTAGTTTTATATTGTGAATTAGTCATAATCGCTCTACTTGTGAAAATAACGTTAGTGATTCTTATATATTTTTTTCATCATGAGCTCTGCTCATGCTAAAGCTCTGCTCTGCACACTTACGAATCACTTCCATTCATAAGTAGATATAATTGCCATGAACCGATAGAAAGCAATTGAGCAGTGTTTTCTATTTTCTATAAAAGCATAGGATCTTTCAGATAACGGTATAAATTTTTTAATTTAAGTTGTCTTAAGGACATGATAATCACAAAAGACTGTTATGAGGAAGGAGTCGTTTATAGTTTAACATGTACGCATTTTATAGAAAATTAAAAAAAACGTTGTTTCATTCTTCCTCATATAAATAGCAATTTCTGTAAATTGCCTTCATTTAGTCATGAAACACATTTTATTAATTTGCTCATCAGATTTGCTTGTTGAGGGCGAAAATATATGAGAATCTTTTTAAGTATGGACTATATGTTTATTTGATAGCAAATTTATTTTGATAAAATGGGATTTAAATTTTCATAAAATTAATTGTGTGCTAACGATTAATAGTTATTGGAATGTATTAAGTTGTTTAAAGACGAGATATTACTTTTGAAACAACTTTTAAATATTATGCATTTATTTTACATTACATACTTTCGGCATCGAGCTCGGGCGAACTCTGTCTCTGATGACACAAAATGTTTCAGGCTCAGGCGGAGCTTGGTTCCGAGAAAGAGCTGAAACTCATCTCTAGCGCTTAGTAACTGTAAAATAAAAAACTTTGTGTTTAGATGAATATAGGAAGTCATTTATAATTCAGAAAAAAATATTTCACATAGCTATGAGAAATTTTGTGCTCCAAAAATCTCAGAATTTCTGTAAGATACACTTTATTGTTATAAATAACTTTGGTGATATTTTAGTCAGTAAATATATTTTGTCTATTCCTGACTATTTTTATATGTTTAAAATGGAATTACTGATCTGTAAGTAAATAATATTTTAAAGGGAAGTTTTGCAATGTAATTTTTATGGTTGGTATAGCTGGAACTTTGGTTGGAAGAGCTGCAGTTACATTTTGCAAAATGTAATTTTTTAATGGAATTTAAGACCTTTTGCATTAAAAAGCTGTTTTCTCAAACCACTATTTAAAAGAGAATATGACCCTCTAAAACAACCGAGCATGAATCGGAATTTGAATCCGGCACCCTCGGGACTATTAGCTTGTGAAACAAATAGTTAAAAGTAAGGACTTTGAAATCAGTGAAAATTGTAGGGAACGTTTTCGTTATTACTGATGTACGAATGTTTTCATTTTGCTTCGTTTATTCATTTATTCATTTGTTACATAAAATGTCTTTTATCCCAAACGTTAAAGGAAGATATAGTGCGATTTTAATAAGGAAGTTTCAATTTTACTTTTAATCTTGCTTTTTATATTTCTAATTTGCACTATTTTTTTCCAATCTACAATATGAAAAAATAAAATTTTAATATTTCTACACATTTCTTTTTTCAATTATAAACTGTTCCTTTAGCATAAGATAATCTTTATTTATTTCTTATCTTTTCTATAGTTTAAAAAACAAATTACCAAAAAAACATTAAAACTTTTCCGTTTTTTGTTTTTCTGTTAAAAGTATTATTCAAAGTTATTAATATTCCATCTCGCAGAGAAAAATGTTTTTCGTATTTTGTACGGGTTTTTAAAATGCACCGAAAATAGGCGGAATTAATATATTTTTGCCTGAATGTTTATTTTTTTCTTTTGAATATGCTTTTGTTTTTAATCTCGATATATGAAAAATAAATATTAAACTAAACGAAGTAAATAAAAGAAAATCTCTGTATAATAGAAAAGTGATTTTACTAGACTAGTTTTGTGGACTTTTTTCTTGAAAGTATAGAGAACAATATTTATTCTGGATTATAAATAAAAAATAAAATATATTCGCAGTTGGAAATTATTGAATATTTCTAAACCAACGTTAATTTTGTTAAGGATATCTAAAAATGTGATATGTTAATTTTAATGAAAAAATAATTGCAAATCCTGTTATTAAAAAATAATCATAAAACTATTAAAAATTAAGTTTATTTTTAACTATACCGTAATAGCGGCAAAATTAATTAAAACTTACACAATACATTCTCTTACGACTGCATATTAAGCTTCCTGAAAATCGATATTTCTTTCCTGTTTAATATAAAAATTTATTAACAACCTATTTATAAAAACTATGTCTTACATACTTTTCCCTATATACGAAGTTTTATATAGATATAAATATATATATATTCAATATAATTTTTATATATAAAAATAATGCAAAAACAGGTGCTCTTATTGATTATTAATTCCAATAATTCAGTAAAATGCATAAATAAAGCAGAGAAATCTTTTTCAAATCGTAAAATATGGCTTTTATGATTATCTATTCAGGGACGGCGAATCTATGGCACGTGAGAGAATATTTTCGGCACAGTGTTGATTGAAGTTTAAAAAAAAAATGGAACGAAATTAAATGAAATACATGAATTCAAACAAATAGTCCAGTCAAATAGTCAGAATAGTTCCGGTAGATGCAAATACATTTGCTAGAAGATTTTACGTTTTTAAACTGTTTATGGGGATACTCATAACAATAATTAATAGTTTTCTAACAAAATATATCGAGGCTAAACTTTGTGGAGCCAAAAAACCACGAAAATTTCAGTTTTGTTCTTATAACTCGAGCACTATGAATCACAAGAAGAAAGAGCGTTAAATTCTCTGAAAATTATATTATAAAATCTTTTAAATATGATTAATAAAATATAATAAAATCCACTACTAAGCGCACTACGGCTTTTTGTAAATTACACGTTTTTCAACTTCATAGAAAGTGGCCTATTTTTCGCCTTCTATACCGAAAAACTTTAATTTCGTCCCTTACTGTGGAAACAAAGCGTACCTATTGATGAATAAGTGAAGAGAGAAAACTTTCAAGCAGAGACGAACAAGAGACTGGACCCTCCATCTGGAAACTGTGCAAAAAATGCTTCCATACTTCCATGCTGCTGGACATTTCTTATATGCCAAGTGCAGATATCTATACTTGCAATACATGCTGCAGCTGGAAGAAACAATGGACCCTTCCTAATACCGAAAGCTCACAAGAAGGCCATTTCATACGGCGGATAGATCAGAATTGGTCTGGGATTCGGACTGATATGTTGATTGAACAGACGTTAATGAATACTATGAACAGCACTGGAGGACTAACACATGGACAAGAAATGAAAGACAGTGGGAATGATTCATATGAAAAACATATGCGATGAAATAGAGGCATACTGTGAAGTAGGCTTTGAAATTTCTGAACAGCACGTGGATACAAGAAGTTCCCGCACTGATAGAGACAGTAATGATTTAAACAAACTGCGGTATTGGTTGTTAGTGCATCCTCCTTCACCCGAAAGTGATTACGTGTAACGTCCATCAGTAGTGGGATTGTTTGAGGAGATGGCTTTAACTGCTATTTGGCTGGAGAAATAGGACAGGCAGGTGTCAGAAGAATTGTTGAAGACAATTTCAAGAGTGTGAAATTCAAGAAAAAGGATAATGTAGTTACTTTGATTTCTGTTGTCAGCAGTTTAACATTCAGAAACATTACAGTTACATTTTTCATCCACCGACTCTCTTCGAAAAAGTTTGTTTAATGAAGCAGAGTGATGAAAACGTGCAGAGTCTACTAACATATGCACTCGCTTCCTATCCAATATCTCTGTTGTCCAATGAAGGAATGAGAAAAGGCACAAAATCCTCGTTCTACAGTGCATTCATCCAATTAAACAATCTGGATCTCATCCAAAATGATAATTTTTTGGATGTTGATGGTGGGTACCTTCTTCACAAAGTACCATGGCCTCGAAATGTTTCCTTGAAATATGTTGTGTTCGATGGTTATCCATCTGAGGGGGAAAAGAATGGACAAATTCAAAAAAGTTCAGACAAGTTCAGAAAGAGTTCATGGATCTAGAATGCACACCTCTACTGAAGTCATAGTTGCAGCAGAAATGTTAAACAGAGTCCCTCAGGACAAATTTCTGGCCAATGACAGAAACAATAACCGCTTCATTTCACTGCTTAAAAAAGAGTTTCAAAATTACAAAATTGAAGCTGACCAGGCAGAAGAAGACATTGATATCATGATTGTTACCTCAGACATAAGGGCTCAAGCTTCTGAAAGTGTCATAATTGTTGGAGATAAAATTGACCTTCTAGTGATCTTGACGAGCTTGCGTTACCAACACAGAAATCTGTTTTTTCTAAAATCAAGAAGAGGTAATATCGAAACCGAGTAGTTTTCAACCATGTCATACAAATACAATTTCAACATTGTTCTTTTCGCTCATGCAATCAGCGGATGTGATACAAAAAATGTCACTTTTTGGGTAAGGAAAGTCAAAGTTTTGTAACACTTTGAAAGAACATGATCAGCTTGAGAAAACAGCCTGTGTTTTCAATAAACCAAAGTCGACCCGTCAAGAAATCATCAAAGCTTGGAAAAAATCATTATCGCAGTGTACAGTGGACGCATAAGTATCTCACAGACATTTAAACTCCTTGAGATTCCAGTTATTTGCTAAATCTGCCACAAACAGCAAAGTTCATCTTGCAAGGCTACCTCCACCAACGCAAGAGGCTGCGCAACAATATTTACTGAGATGATACCATCAGGTGCAAGCTTGGCTGGGAAATAACATACCTCCTGAAAAATGGGGGTTGTTTCGTAGCTCTAATGGTCTCTTTCAGCCAGTTCAAATATGTCAAAACCCAGCACCTGAATCCTTCTGCATGTTGTTTCATGTAGCTGTAAAAAGAGGCACAGCAAGGCATATACTTGTCAAAAGGACTGAAGTGTCAGAACTGAAGCGCTCGACAATTTGCAAAAACTGTAACGGGGTCAACTGAGAAAATGTGGACGTCATTATTTACCCAGAAGAAGAGAAAGATGAAGCTGAATGCTACACTGTGACACATCTCCAGAACAGGCTGCCTACAAAAGCAACTAACAAAACACCCTATGAGATGTAACCAAACGATACAAAACCATTGGCCAAATCAACAACGCAGATGACTTTGACGACAAGGCAGATGATATTGCAACAAGATTGAAAAAGAACAAAGCTGTTGAAGAACAAACAACCTACTCGTCTGCTCCTTAAGCTGAGGTTGTTGAACCAGAGCCACGAACCCACAAGCGCGCCTGACATTAATAAGTGTAATAAAAATGTTACCGTACGTATTTTTTACTTACATTCATGTAAATACATTCTATTAATGTTCTCCACTTAAGTTCTAAATATAAAAAAATTTACAATGTCGTCAATTTTTTACAATGTTACCATTGCAATTAATCATTAGCGATATCATGCAAATACCTGTAATATAAACAAGTGACGTTAAAGGGGATCAATGTAATGAAAATGGTGTCAAAAGTGGATTTTTGCGATTTTCCACAAAGTTAGAAAAAGAGCATCATTTTAAAAAGCTGTGTCGCGTTTAGTAATGGGTTTAGAAAAAAGTTTTTATAATTACATTTGTAAATAATTTAATGCTCTTTCTTTTTGTAATTAAGTATGGTACACAAAAATTAACATTTCGTGGTTTTTTGACTTCACAAAGTTTAGCCTCGAAAAATTTTGTTGGAAAACTATTAATTCCTGTTATTAGCATCTCCATAAACAGTTTAAAAACGTAAAATCTTCTAGCTGATTTTTTGCATCTAAAACAAGCTTTTCTAATTTTTAAAAGAAAATTCTGAAATTAAATATAAGGCGTGTTCAAATAAAAGTGATTCGAAGCGTTGCATGCGAACAGTTTTCAATGTCTTTCGTGAAACAAACGCGACAGTGAAGGTGTATGTACCACGCGTGCGCATGCGCAAGCTAATTTGTGATAACTTCTTTCGTAAGGACGTGGCATTCAGTTAAAAATGGCTAGCGCCGATACAACTGCGTCCAAAACGGATCAGAGAGATGCAATTAAGTTTTTAACACTGGAAGGTTGTAACCCGGTGGATATTTATCGCAGAATGCTGGCTGTGTACGGCCACATGTGTGTGCCGAACACACGGTAACGAGGTGGGCAAGAATGTTTAGCGACGGTCGACAGGAGACAACGGATTTGAAGCGGCCCTGTCAGGCGCATAAAGTTGTGACAAAGAAGGTGATAACGGACATTGACACTGCAATCAAGGGAAATCGACGTCGAACCATTCGTGAACCAACTGGGTTAAACGTTTCCATGATCAACCGACATCGTTCTTCGCGGGCGGAATTCGTAACCTTCCTAAGCAATGGGGCGCCAGCACCATGGGAGATTTTTTTAAACAAAATTTGTCTGCATTTCACTCATTAAATATTGTTGTTTCTATATATGTATCTGTCTCATTTCTGTCCCTACGCATCTCATGGATACACACCTCGAATAACTTTCATTTGAGCACACCCATAAATTAAACTTATCGAATTCCATTTTTTTTTCAATTATGAGCTCATAAATTTATCAAATTCATTTCCGCCACCATTTTTTGTTTGAAATCAAATAAAACTGAAAATTTTCTATATTAATAAAAGAAAGTTTCGCTCTCTCTCTCTCTCTCTCTCTCTCTCTGTGTGTGTGTGTGTGTGTGTTTGTCTGTCTACGATGGCTAGCAAAATCTAGCACACCTAGAAGTATGAAAATTTAGTTGTGGATAGTCCAAGGTCTGGCCATGCACACCTGAGTCTCAGAATTTTAATATTTTGATAATTACCCAAGATAGTAATTAGATTCTCATTAACCATCGCTTCTAAAATGACATCTTTTAAATCAAACTGGCTAAAGAAAGGAACAGGTGCATTGGATTTGCAAGCGGAAATGAATGAATTCGAAATGATTTTACTAATTAGCGAATTTTAAGAAACCTAATTGAGATATCAATTTGAAAATTTCTGAGCACATGTAAAAAAATTCTCTACCTGACTATGTGATTTTTGAAACATTCGGTCGGTAATTTTTCTTAATTTATGCAAAAAACTGCCAAAAATCTGCAGGCGCCAGTGAAAACAATCCGAGAAAGTTTGAGACAGGGATCTGCTTTCATTAAAAACTGAACTACAAAGAGATCTGTTTCTCTGGCCGATCCCTCCATTTGGTTTGCGAAAATGAAAGGAAATAATTGCCAATTTTTACTAATGAACAAAAATTTAGGTAACTAATTAAGATATAGATTTGAAATTGAGGTCGGAAGGTGTGTCATCTGCCGGCTATTTTAGCGTAGCGTCTTCGTTATGTTCTAATTACCAGAAAAATGTAATTATTTTTTTAATGATCGCGTTAATGTAGGTGACGGTGATTTTCTTGAACAAATTATTCATTATATTTCCGGGTATGAGGAGGGAGAGGGTTAACGCCTTTCTCTGAGATTGTAATTATCTCGGGCTTGGGCAACGCCGGCGGGTTAGCTAGTATTTAACAAAAGCAGTCATTCAATAAATACATAAACAAAATAAATTTTGTTAAATAATTTTTGTGGTTCAAATTATATTTTTATGATTTGAAAACACCGGAAGGTTAGCAGGTATGTAAATTAAGAGAAGATATGGAGAGTATCCAAAAGAAGGTTCTTCTGGCAATATAAGCAAAAACGCCAATGATGAAATTATAGCGAATATGTTTAAAATTTGCCATTTTCACAATATTCCCTTTAAGTCCCTTATATATATATATATAAAACAACCTACATTTTTTTATAATAATAATGTTTTTTTTTGCAAATGAAAGAGCATATTTTGAAGTTAAACAATTTTTATATGGAAATTCTGGCATGCTCTCTGGCAGCCTTTCATACAGGGGTTTGCAAAAATTGAAGCGTTCCGCGGTACCATATGAATCGCGGAGTCTGCTTATCTCTAATAAACAAAACAAAAAAAAAACCTCTTAAAATTTACGATACTTTGTAGTCTTTCTCGAATGGGTATATCAATTTTTCGATCACGACGAAAATGGTGGCCGTTCAAATTTCAAGTGGTCTATTTTAGACAAACGTTTTCGGATTTAAATCGTGCAAAAAAATATTTGCAATTCGAATACTGAAAAATGAGTCCGTAAGGGACTACAAAATAGTGTATACTTTAAAAGTATAAAAATTTCAACCAAATCGGTCAATCCAGTTTCGAGTTCTACCTGGTACCGATTTGTAAAACGGAGTTTCGATAAAAACAGGTTTAAAGTTTTATAACGTTTTTCAACAAACATAGAAAACTGTGACTATTTTCAATTTACATATAATCATCTATACCAGGCCCGTATAATGAACCCTCCTGGACTTTCTCTTTCTCAATACTTTGTTTCTATCTGCGCACCGCACACAATACGCTAAAAATGAGCCTGTTCACTGCAACGCTAAAAGGTGGATAACTTTTGAACCAATGCGAATTTAGAAAAAACTGCTTTACCAGAAAGTTTTTGCGGGTGTAAGGAGTGAAAATATGCAAAAACATTTTTTCGATTTTTTATCCAAAAAAAAAGTATAACCTGCCTTAATCATGTATGTAAGTGACTATTTTTAGAAATGACTAGTATGAAACACTTAAATCGAAACGACTTCTCAGATGATTCAATATATTTGTTGCTATAATTATTACAGTATAATACTTACATGTATGTTACCCACATACATTTGTAATCGTAATAAACCGAAATTAAAATAGTTTTATCCACTTTCATTTTTATTTTTTTTATGTGTGGTGGTAGAGGGGTGGGGGTGGGGGGTGTTGTCACGTCATGGTCAAGATTTTTTGTTTAATTATTATTATTTGGCATGCGGATGTGAAAAGGTTCCCCGTCCCTGATCTATGTGATCGACAACTGGACTTTGGGCTCCATTATATGTTTTGGATGCACCGTTCCTTATTCAGCCATTTGTTACATCTTGCTACAAATATTATAGCAAGAATGCATTAGTATTTTATACATACAATTAGCTTCTACTTACTGGAAGGCACATACATTTGTAATTTTCGTGATAAATGTGGAATCAGTTTACACATGTGCTCTTAAATGAATTTACAAGAATGAGTGAGTAATAAACGAGATTAGGCATTCTTAAAGGGCAAGGCAAAGAAATATTACTCGCGTAAAAAAGGTTATAGGTGTTTGAATGTTTATTGTAAAATATTAATACACGTTTTATAAGATGGTTCTCATAATCCAAAAAGAAAACATTCGCTATAGATTGAAACGAAAACTTTTAATATTAATATTTATTTATTTTATCTCTATCACTATTATTTTGTTAAATTGGTACAGATTCCAAAATAATCAGATAAAATTGATAACTTGTTTTAATCGTATTGGTGTAATCTAAGTAATAAATCTATTTACTTTAGTTTCGTTTATATTGCATTAATGGTATTTTACTTTAATCGCTACTACTATAATTTGATTAAATGTTGCATCTTCAAAATACTTAGATGATATTAATAACTTATTTAATATATATTAGTTTCATTTATTTAATTAATCTATTTATTTTAGTTACGTTCATAATGTATTTATTGCTATTTAATTAATAGTTTCTTTTATTTATTCAATTTTTGAATGTTTTTTGCTGCTAATAAATTTAATTTTGATTTGCAATTTATTTTTAGGTTTGTACAAATTTGAATCGTGAAGTATGTCGTTATAAATTTATATCTTAATTATTAGTTTATTATATTAAATGAATCAGTAGTTTCATTATTATGATTATTTAAATAATAAGATATCACACATTTTAATAATTCAGATTTCTAGTGGGATGTTACAGGTAACTAAGAAACGATACGATGACTGTTTTATAAAGAAAAGAAGATGTTTCCAAAAGAATATGCTGATTGCAATCGTATAACTTCCAAGTATCCTGTATTTTGAGTATCATTATTTTCAAATAGAAATATACTTCTTATTTAATAACAAATATCTGTATTCAAAAAAGGGTAATATTTTTACTCGGAATTAATGTCACTAAAAATTCAAGAGACTTGGCAATGGTATGAAATATGAAAATTTTGTTACACATCATATACGAACACTACCTCAACTGCGATTCTTTAAATAATAAATTATCACAGATGGGAATATATCAGATTTTCCGAGGAGATATACAACTAAATTTGAAACGACACGATAACAATTTTCAAATGATAGAAAAATATTTTCCAAAAGGATATGCTGTTCTTAATCTAAACATTTTGATCCACGACTTAGATGAACGCATTATTTGAAATGCTATTCGTATTCTTTACATAATGAGTTATCACAGATATAAATATTTTTTTAATTTCAGGTGGTGCTTAGTAAATTAGAAACGAACCAAATTGTTCTCAATGGAAAAATCTCTGTTCCAAAATAATATATTGGTTTTAATTTAAAAATTTTGTTACACATTGTATACAAAGATTATTTCAAATTCTATTTGTATTTTTTAAATAATAAGTTACCACAGATGTTTCTATTTCAAATTTTGAGTGAGGTCTTACAGATAAATTAGGAAAGGTATGATGGCTGTTTTTAAAAGGAAAATAAATTTTTAATCCAAAAGAATATCTTTCTGAAATTTTTGGTGCACACGTTAAATGAACACTTATTCGAAAGCTTATCATACATAACTAAAATTTATATTCCATTTAAAACTCTTTTGAAATGGCTTTAAATCTTTAATTTAAAATGGCTTTAGATCTTTAATTTGTAATATACTACTAGCATAGCCATCGTAACATAAAAATAATTATTCTGCAACCAAACATCACACAACGAAATCAATATGTTCCTGTAGTGATACGCTAATCTTAAAACAATGATATTTTAAATTTATTCTACGCACACCAGTAAAAAAAAATAGATTCTATTTATATTTATAATAAACCTATGCTAATATTCTTGCATTATTGACATGAGCATTAATGCCCAATCCTTAATTAAAAATTAACATCTGAGCTTTACCAAAAAAGAAAAAAAATGTATCGCCCTTTTAAGTGCTTTTTTGTTTATGATTTGCCCGCTTTTTTCACCACCTGGCATTTATGTGCTGTTTCACGAACATGTTCACAACCCTATTTTTTACTTTTTCAACTTCCTTACTAGTAGTTAGTCATAACTACAGCTATACCATTTCGCTCTCGTCTAATTTTATAGACTCTATCCTTAATCTCTTTCGTCTTACTTTTTTATTCCAAATTTGTTATCATCTTTTTTCTTAACTTTCCATCTATCCCTTTCATTGTAATTACTCTTTTATCTTGTAGTTAATACTACATCTTAACTTTTCACAACGGCTCAATTTTATACAAAACACTCTACTTACATATAGACTGGGCGTAAAGTTGTTTGCAACTCGAAGCCCCTTAACCGATATCAACTGTTCCACAAAGATATTATAAAACTCACATACATCTAGCGACAACGAGTGAGCAGCACTTCTAAAGCAGTAAGTCTCAGCGTTACAACCTTGTTTATGGTAATGGAGTCTGCATCTTACAAATAGGCCTACGCGCTAACACAAAAATGGCGGCTGTCGTAGTCAGACTGTTTTAAGCATTTTTACGGTCGCTTGAATATACATACCAATAATTTCTAAAAGTTTTCTTTGGCGTATTTAATTTCAGAAAAATAAGACAGAAACTTTAAAATAATGATTGGTACTCAAATAGAAGGGATCGTATTACCGCTGAAAAAATCCGCCTATGACAGCTGCCATTTTTGTGTCAGCGCGTCCTATATGACAGTTACGATAGCTGAAAAGCCACTGCACTATCTTTGTAATGGCTATTTACTTTTACTATCAAGAGAAACGTTTTAAGTTGCAGATGTAATAATAAATTTTGTTTAATTTCTAGTGTAACTTATAATTATATCAAAAACTTGAGAAACTGCTTTTAATACTTTCCAGCATATTTCATCTTGTTAATGAAATCGGTTTCTCCGCTCGTCCGTACTCTAACTGTCGCAAATATACTAGGATTGTCATGTAATTTTTGTATATTATTAAGGTTTAATATGGAATGTTTGATATCAAAAATGAAGTGTGAAGCATTTATAGTTCAATTACAGAGAAACATAAAAGAATTCCGTTGCATTATTTTCTGTAGGAAAAAATTCTTTGAGAGTATATTTTATTGGTGTTACGATGTTTTAAACATGATGAGATTGATATGTATCATTGAACATAATTAATTAAAAATTATCACTGAGGAACAATACAATGTGTTTTCCGTAGATTATGGAGTGTGTAACATTTACCGTTCATTTACCAAGGCATACAAAAAATCCGGTTACAGGACTAACTATGATAAAAAAAAGTTGCTAGACAAACTTTTTACGCTGTGGTATGCAATTTTAACTTTATCTAATTTTTAGTTTATTACGTTATGTGTATAAATTCCATAGATCATGTACATTGCTGCACGGAACAATTCTCACACATTGCTGGATATTGACATCAATTGATGAAAATGGCTCTCTACTGAGTTATGTGTTTTTTAAATTTCTTATTTAGATATCTTATTTTATTGTATGAAAAAATGAAATTCCTTATTTACAGTCTGTTACTGTTTGAAGATGTTTCATATTTCAAATTTCGATCCTGACACATGCTTTTTGTTTATTATTTTATTTTGTTATTTCTAGATATTAAAATTGTATGAAACTCTAAAATTTTCAATAACAAAACTCGATTTTGACACCATATTTGAATGCTGTGGTCAAGTAGTTTAGGAATTACACAGATTTAATGCTTGGAACTCCGAATGTTAAAGTCATTTTAAATCGTTGCAAAACAGATTGCAATGCAGGTAGTTCTTGAAGCATAACTCAAAAACTACTTCGATGAATGAGCTATAATTTAGATTGGCATATTTGAAACTTCTAGAAATCCAGTTTTTTAAACATCTTTAGATTACAATTTTTTTTCTTTTACAAATTTTGATTTTAAATCACATATATTTTGAAAATAAACACTGTGTGGATTTCGTCAACACAAACTCAAATTTTATGGAAATAGGAATAATTTTACAAATTGAAATCATGTGTAGACTGGGAAAAAATCCATTATTCGATCTTATTATATTTTAAACGGTGGCACCTTTAAAATATGATAAAGAAGTGATAAATGAGCGATAAAGGCGAAAGCCAAAGTGCTGGTCGTTTCATCCATAGTTATACATTTCTAAGGTTAACAATTGGTTTTTAGCAGGCGTCCAAAAATAGACAACAAATGTCTGGACAAAAAAGTCTAAATTGAAAAATATTGGATTTAGTCGTTAACTAGAAAAAAATCCACTATCCGATCTTATAATTTAAACGCGCCACATTTTAAAGTCCCTTTCAGACAAAATGTATTTGTGAAATTCATTAAATCTTTTCGAAATTCACCGGTGAATATAGAATTTAAAATAAAGTAGCAGGCAAATTGAATAATCTTTTTTTTTCTACTAAAGTCGGTAAAAAATGAATATCTGGATTTCTGTATAATGCAAAACTCCATTTACATGAGATAGGAAGTACTTGGCTTTGCACTGTAAATTTACCCCACGTAATAAGAGATTATAAAAAAAGATGCGCACCAAACTCTATATTCATGATCTTTCTTAAGTGCTTTAGAAAATCATCTATATACATGAAACGATTATATAGGGAATGGATTTTAGAAAAGCTGTTTGGAATTTAGGTATGTCTTATGTAAAAGCAATGTCCTAAATATAATTTATATTCAAGATCATTTTTAAATTCATAGAATGTTTTTTTTATTAATATTCTATTCTATAGTTGATTTACATAAGAAAAACGCCCTGCATGGCCAGTTTTATATGCGTTTATTAGGCAGAATAAACAAGTTCCTAACAGAAAGAGAAGCAATTTTTAGTATTACTTTTAACTTTTATCGCATATTTTTTACGCTCTTTAAGTTAAAAATTCGAGAAATGAACTATATAATTTCCTCTTTTCAGATATAAATGGAATCTATAGAAAATCAATCTAAAATTACAATTTCATATATAGAATAAAATTAAATTTCATAAATTTAACCGTAATAAAATTAAATTTCATAAATTTAACCGTTATTGTCAAAACACACTTTATTCGTTAAAAAGTTGTCCTTTTCCATAATTAGTTATCGTGCTGTTATTTATCATACTCATGATTATACTAATAGAGTTTTGTTATTTCTCTCAATAAAATTGCAATTAAGAATCCCTTTTCTAGAAAATTAGCAATTTGTATAAAAATATGGCATATGCAACAAAAACCAATGCATTGTACAGCCAAGCAAAACTGGCTATAATGTGTAATAAATAACAATTCTATGCAATAGGTTATATAAAACTTTTTAAAGAAATAACTTAAATATATAAAATATGAGAGATACGTAAATGTTTTACACTAACTACATAATTTATGTCTAGTGTATTCCAAATCTTTGAAATTCAACATTTTACAATTATTAGGTAATATCGTACAACTTATAACTGAAATATTAAAATTATTGGATTCATCTTTATAACGATTAAATGGAAATTTAATATTTTCAATAGATAGATATTAAATTGATCATTGTTAACATTAATCATTTAATACCTATTAAAATACATGTGTCTCGATTTTTTAGACGTATACATAACATGGATTCCGAAATATTTATTATTTTTTAATTTCTTTTTCTTTTCTTACCATGCCCGTCAGAGACATTTTTGTAAATGTCCAATTCATCTAACACAGATAGTGCCTTCCTTTTGATTCTATGACTATTCTCCATATTAATAGAAAACTTGTTAAAACTCAACAACACAATAAGAGACGACTGGGCTCTATGCAACTCGCTCGCTACCTCACCGGCCATGAATAAAACAGAAGCTGGCGGGCATCAGAAGAAAGTAATGAAGAAATAGTAATGGAAATGAAAGACGGTTTCCCTTTTTTTCTCAAATGCGTTTAAAAACACACTTGATAAGAGATTTCACTCTTATGTAATTTCTCAGTTATATGACTCTTAAGGGAACGAAGAAAACATTCTTACAACTGAAAAGATCGTAAAAATGAGAAATCACCCTAATACATTAATTTAACTTCTTATATATATACAGAAGGTCGTTCGCACTTTATAGTAACGACTTTCAAATTTAATTTGTACACATAAATGACATATTCTTTGCAACAATTTTACTCTACGGTATAGACCTGACACTTGATTATAACTTTGGCTCGAAATTTCCGTCATATTTGATTTTTCTCTTAGTACAATCATATCAATTTTCTCCCACAAGTCTTCGAAAACTTTCCAATATGTGTTGTGGATAGCGCTTTTTAACGAACGCTTTAATAAACACATAGGTGGTGATAAATAAAAATTTATCGTAACCAGAGCTGGGCAGTATCGAAAATACATGTATTTGAAACACATTATCAAAATACATTTGTATTTTGTATTTTGTATTTTAAACAGATAAAACTAAAGTATTTTGGTAATGTATTTTGAAATGATTTTTCCATGTATTTTCTATTTTCAAAATACTCAAAATACATTTCGCGATTTTCAAACTGTTCGTACCAGATTTGAAACTGGTTTAAACCACAACATGTTTTTAAACCGCAAATTACTGATTCATAACGGGAAAATACATGCTTGTCTGTTTTGTCTAGTCTTTGAATTCGTTTCTGGAAGTTAATATAAGCATTTTTTTTTTCAAATTTGGTACCATAAGGATTATCTTCTGCCGAAACATTTATGTTGAATGCTTTTAGTAAATGCTTGTATAATTCTTAATGTGAATTATAAATATTGTCGTGTGATACACAAGTAGGATCGTCCAGAGTTTTCCGTAGTATTGCATTTTTAAAGTATGTTAGGAGAGTAATGCGATTAGTTATTGCATAGACACGTGAAAAAATGGATAATTCCTACTTGAGCACTCCTAATGAAAGGAAATTAATTAATTGTAATACATTCCGCTACGCGATAGATATAAATATAAGTATACTCGAAATATTTCAAAATAATATTTTTTTGTGATAATTGGTGTAAGACCAAAACACTATTTTCAGGTCGAAACCGACAGAGCCTAGTCATCACTCATTTCGGACTGGACCAGGCTTGGGCTTTACTTTTTCCTGCAGAATCGGGCCGGGCGAGTCAGTTTTCTATTTTTCTGGACAGAGCCAGACCTGGACTTTCTTCCTAGAGGTCTAGATGGGAAGAAATTTTCAGGCCCGGTCTCGACCCAGATCGTATAAAAATCCTTGATCCGACCAGGCCCGTTCAAAAATCAGTAATATTTGGGACGGTCCAACAATTTTTGCAAAAAATTTTGTTTTCCATTATTCTACAATTAAAATTTTAAATTTATACTTTTTGAAGAATAGTACGTATATTTCTAGGTAATAAAATTGCAGTACACGGAAACCTGTGAAATAAATCTGTCTATGATGGAATCTTGTCTTAAACGGAAAAAAAATGTTCATTCATGCATAATGAATGTGATAATACGTGTGAAAAGAATATAATGCATTTTCAACAGGTTTAGCAGCTAAGGTGGGAACTTGTCTATAACGGATTTTTTTTCACTCCTACGCGATTCCGTAGTAAAAGATTTTCCTGTATAGCTTTTTTGTAAGCCTCCAATATGGATTAATGATATTAATGATAACTCAAACATTTACGTACAAATAGATATTCATAAAAAAAAATAATGTAGTTTAGATGGGTAAAGGCAGAAATAAATCTAGGGAGGACTGTATTTCGGAACGGCTGTGCCTGTACTTCGCAGCTCTGGGCGCTTTTTAAAAAAATGAAGAATATAAATATGAGAAATGGCTAAAATAAATAATTTTTTTCAGAATACCTTGTACAAGAGAATTTTTAACGTCATCGGCGTAAAAATTTATCTTTTGTAGAAATTCACTCGGGCCAATTAAAGTTTTGTATGAACCAGGCTCGGGCCAAACTTTTAGCATTTATACGGGCCAATAAATTTTTTGTACAAGCGGGCCAGGCTCGGACCAAATTTTTAGCTTTTATACCGGTTCGCGCCAAAGAATTTTTTGTATGGACATAGTCAGGCTCGGGCGGAACTTTTAACTTTTATACCGGGTCGGGCCCAAAATTTTTTTCTACAGGTCGGGCTTAGCCAGGGCCGAGAAAATTTCGGCCCTTGCGACCTCTTTTTTTTTTGTTTACGGACCTGTCCATACAGTAGATAAAAATTTATTACATTTATTTATACCATTTTTTTATTTATACCATTGTTTTTATTTATACCACGACGTTGCAATTAAAGCATTTTTGCGTGATGCAAGATAATGCAGAATAATTAAAATTAATAGTAATGTATTTTGTATTTTGAATGTATTTTGAAAATACATGTATTTTGTATTTTGAAATTTTACAATTTGAAAAGTATTTTGTATTTTGTATTTTAGGTTCTAAAACCAATGTATTTTGTATTTTGTATCGAAAATGGTTTTTCGATGTATTTTGCCCAGCTCTGATCGTAACACTGGATGAAACATGGCTTTATTTAAGTGTGTGTATAAAAAGAAAATAAATTTTTATCAATTAACAGCAAAAAAAAAGAAAGAAATGGTTTGTGAAAGTAAAGAAAAATTTCCAATATCATTCATGATTGCTGCTGTATTTTGTTATGGAATTAAATTAAAGGTAAAAAGTGCAGTAAAGCTAAGGGGATTTCACTTTCTTATCAGTAAAATATTTTAGAACACATTTTTGCTGACGAAATTCCAGATTTATATAAAAAAGACATTAGTTGATCTTCATATGAACAAAATCTCCCAGATGTTTTTCCATAACTCAACTGACGCATATTTAGCAAATAAAGAATCCCAAACGGAAATAAATTGTTTATTAATTTAAGAAATGCATGTAAAATCCAATGACGCACCACCTCTCCCCTCATCAATGGCCTTTTTCTGCATTTGGATTGTTTAAATGAATTCACGAACATTGCAAATACTTTGAAAAGTTTTTACATGAGGTATCAGGAAAAACTGACATGACTACAAAAAGAAAATTCTATTGTCATAGAAATTTCCAGACAGGGATATAGCCAAAAGTCACGACTATCAACAAAGTCAAATTGTTGAAAAGAATATGTCATTTATGCGTAGAAATTAAATTTCAAATCATTTCCATAAAGTGCGAACGACCTTCTGTACATGTAATATACCGCCTTATACCTTTCAATAACAATGTCTATTAACAAATAGCAATGGTTACTCTCACAAATTTCGTAATATAGAAAATTCGTTAAAGGGAAGTTCAATGCGGTGTCTTTTTGAGCTCTATTTTAGACACTACATTTTTAAATGGAATTTTTTATGCATTCTATAATTTTCACGTATACTAATAGAGTTTTCCGTTACATAAGAAAAAAGAAGTTTATCAACGAAAGTTTTATTTTTTTAAGTTTTCAACATTAGCATTAAACAAATGCATATTTTAGCTTTTCATTCTTGAAACTTTTCACAGTTGGAAAGTTCCCGAAACATATTTTCGTAAACACCTTTTCCAAAAAGGTAAACGTCATCTTATATTGTTCCTAAAATTTCAATAATTTCTCTTTGAGATGGGTTTTGAAGAAATATATTTCTCATTTCTTCATCACTCAATATTTTTTAAAAACTAGTTTTTATCACACATTGGAGGATTTCATTATCAAGTCACTACAAAGTTTTTAATTTCAAGAAATTTGATAAATGAATAACATTCTTCGCCATATATTTTGTTTATTAATGCTTTTCCCTTTAATTTGATACGTGCATTAAAAAATACATATGCACTTTTGTATAGCAGATACATAAATATCTATAAGTGTAAAGCGCTAATAGTGTATTATGATAATTTGTTAAAGAAAATGAAAGAAATTTACGAAAATGGCCTTCTTTTGGTAGGATGAAAACGATTAGAATTTAAAAATGTTGGTTCCAAGGGTCCAGTGAACCGTTCATTAAATAGATGTTTTTTTTTTGTTTTTTTTTAATAAAATTTAGTTAGTTGGAATAAGACTTAAATTGTTGAAAAGTAAAAAAAAAAATAATAATAAATAAATGACCATTTATGTCATTTTATATCTTACAAGTATGCATTACAAAACACCATTTTGAAAGTGGCAAATGATACATGTTTCTTCTTTCATTTAATTTTTTTTCAGATCATAATGGGGAAAATTACTCGTTACAGACTTTTTTTTTAAGTTGTTGAGCAAAAGACTGGACTCACAGGTTTCACGCAACATTACAAAATAATATTTACATATAAAACAAAGTATTTGATATATAATTATACTTGAGAGTCTTGTGCTTTCGCTGAACCTAAAAAGGTGTTTATTTATAGCATTTTTGTGTTTTAAAAACAAAACTGTATTTTTCTTATATAAAATTTTTAAAAGTTTATCAATATAACACCAAGAAATAATATATTTTCAACAACAACAACAAAAAAGATTAAAAATCTAGGTTTACTTTATAGAGCCTACCATACACTATATATCCTGAAAATTTTATGAAAAATTTTCAAAAAGTTTTTTAACCACCTTTCGCGCAAAGCCCCAAAATCACATTTTGAGTTAAAATGACTTTAATTTTCCGTTAAAGTTCTCTCTTTGAAAATATTCCATATTTAACAACTTTCATTTCACAGAGTAAGGAGAATTAAACAGAGAATTAACTCTCATACACTGCAATGGTAACTTCTTTAACATGGGATTACATATTACACATAGACAGTGGTGATTGCTGCGGGTGACGTAGAAACTACGGCCATAACAGAAGCGAGGTTTTCTAATACGGCTATATATCGCTTTCTTGGCGACAAATGAGGGAAGGGAAAAAAAAGCGACTGCTTGTTTTTTAAATCTCATTTTTGATATCATTTAACATCGTACAATCCGCAATTATTATTTTTTCAATTGCCTGCATATTTATAAGCATATAAAATTCTTCGAATGTTCCAGAAATTAGAATCATTAAATTAAACACGGTGTTATACAATGATATTCTGAAATTCTGATGAATTGCTTATTTTTTTTTTTTTTTTAATAAACAGGTATCCATCAGCAACGAATAAATTGAAGTGGAAAGTAAACATAAACGCTTTTAAAAATTGTAAAAAATATGAAAAGATGTTTATATTTCCCGAACAGTTACAAAAATATTTTCAAATATTTTAAGCAATTAATTTCTAAATTCTATTAAATTTATCGGCAAAATTTTAAAACAATTGGAAATCCATATTGAAAATTTAGCATTCATAATTTTACGTCTAAATCCATTATGCAAATGTTCCATTTTCATTTCAGATAAAAATGAAATTTGAAAAATCGTCTGCATCGCCATAGGAAAGCATTATGACCTAAAAAAATATTTTCCGAACGAATGAACCAAATTTAACCAAAAACTATACAGTTGATTCCGGATACCTCGCCAACATACCTACTAAAAATCAACCTAATCGGACCATTTTTACGGCAAACACACAGACGGAAACCCAAAACATTTCGCATCTCCACAGTGAGCCTTAACATGACGTTTCGGCAAAAATCTGTCAACACTGAATATATATAAAATATTTCAAACATTATGGAACTTGAAAAAACAAGAACAAAAATAACACATGAAAATAAATCACAACTTACATTTTGAAGAATTATATATAGAACCTATTTGATCTTCAAAGAGTAATTTTAATAATAAATATTAATCAAGTGTCAAAAATCAAATAGCGAACGCCAAAAATTTGCACTTGTGCAAATGACAATAGCAAGAGGGGCCAAGCAGAATAGGGTTAAAATTAAATGGAAATCACGAAGATAAAAATCGCCAAAGCGATGATTTAGTTTTTAAGTCATCCGCTGCAGTCGCTCTTTTCCGGCGAAGTTGAGTCTCTGATTAAATCTCCTTACTCTGTGATTCATTTTGTTTTAAAGTGTTCAAAAATTATTACTCTTTAATATATATACATGTATATATATATGTTTTCAAAGATTGAATGTTTCGAAGGTTTAAAAGTCCTATGATCCTTTAAAGAGCCTTTCAACTGTATTTTAAAGAATACACTAAATGTTCAAAAAATATATAAAAATATAATCATTAAATAGAAAAAATGCTAAGAATTATTGACTTATTATATCAAATCTCTATCTCCAAAATCTCAATTTAAATATATTTTCTTTTTCCCTTTTTTTCTACTTTTTTAGCGTTAGACAATATTCTTGGATATCTTTATAATGCATCATGAAATAATAGCTATGCAAATTATCTGTATGTATGCAAATTATCTGTATGCTATTGGGATACTTGAGATATCTATGTATCTTAAAAATGAATATAAAAATGAATAGTAAAAATTAATATAAATTTTTAAATTCTGCTACAAATCCTTTAAATATGTCAACCGTTTAACGGAAAAAGACGAACAAAACACTCAAAGTGTTAAAAAATGCAATTATATCGGTTTTCTTTTAAATTTTCTTTTTTTTTTTTTTTAATTCTTTAAAAAACCAGTTTTGTTCCATAAATCTTGGAAGATTACGTAAACTTGTACTTATACAATATATCGAATAAGATCTATATTCTGATTAGTTCCGTTAGTTTTACGATTTAAAGTGCAAAGTTATAGATTTTTTTTTTTATGTTATACCCTAAATTTTTGCCACGCGATTTTATCGCCTCAAAATTTACTTAACCTTTAAACCCAAATTATCAATTAATAAAAATTTCACTTTTCAAAGTATTTTCCCTCAAATTTGAAAAATACTTTAGGAGATTTATGCATTCCTTAAATAAGTTTTAGAAAGATTTCGTGTATTAAAATTAATGAACTAAATCAGTATATACATGGGGTTTTGTGAAATATTTACAACTCAACTAAAATCATTTCTTTAAAATATTATGTTTAGTATTTTATAGAATTAGAAAATGTACAAATATTGAAGCTTTACAATATAAATATAGAAAACTTTTATAACGGGGATATTTTGCTCTATATCTTTGAACATCCAGAAAGTTGACCAGTTATAATTAGAAAATAAGTTATCCATTTAAAAGTATATTTGCTATGTACAACGAAAAATGTTTTTAGAATATGATAAAGTAAAGTATCTATAATTTATCATAAATTATGTCACTGCGAATCGATGTGTTAGATCAATTTTATAACAAGTTTGTTTTAATGGTATTTAAAGTACCGTCGAGACATAAATGGTGAGAAATAGAGGTGCACGTGATACATGAATATTAAAAATTTGACTGGTCTTTGTATATATGACCATAGGTCCCATTATACAGTAATTGAGCGGCATTTTTGTATTTAAATTCACGACTGATAAAGCAGTTCATCGTAAATACCGTGCATTTTTAGCACAGTTATCAGATATTTATATATTAAAATATTTTTGAAAAAATTTCCCCATTTTTTATGTTTTCTTATATATATATCATATATATTCAGGATTAGTGACAATTTTAAGTTACAAGTTGTACAATTCAAAGAAAACCTGAAAAAAACTTCAGACCTGGGAGAAGTTTTACATTATATTTAATAACACAATGCCCCAGCCTAAAGAAAGCGCTATATAACCAAGAGAAAACTATTTGATACAAAATGGTGACATTTATGTTTTTTTTTTTTTTTTTTTTGGTCAGTTTTTATTATGACTTTTTGTCTCCTTTTGCCAATTTTCTATTTCAAAATTTAAAAAAATCGATTCATTCGAAAATTATATATATATATATATATATATATATATATATATATATATATATATATATATATATAATATATATATATATATATATATATATAAATATATATATATATATATATATATATAAATATATATATATATATATATATATATATATATATATATTGTTTATTAACTAATAAAGAATGCATTTGCTTAATTTCCTGATGGCATATGTCAGTGGAATTTTATAAAAAAATAATTTTCAATTGTATGATAAAAAAATTAACATATGCTATAATGAAAATGCCAAATTAAATAATACTTACGGAAAATTAGTTTTTTTAATATGTATCTAACCAAAAAAATATTCAGTGATAGTATTTAATAACGTACTACATATTTGTTTGTGTATATATCTGCTATAAAAAATAACTTGAAAAAATACCTAACGGTATAATTTTTACATTCTTCTGGGTCTAAATCCTCTTTTAGACCTCCCTCGAAAACCACATGTGATGGTTAATACGTCATATGATAAAATGATATTGAACAGTAAGACATCTAAGTTAGTCTAAAATAAATTATCACAATACAAAATCTTAACGCTTTGTTGTCAATTATAAGAACATTATCATTTCTTTATATTTTGTTTCTTCTCGAATTTATAAATATATTTTCTTTATTCCGCCTAATGAAGGCATAGTTACGTGTTATTGTAGCCCCAACCGAGGATAGCAATTAATTAAATTAATAATAATTGCTTCAACAGAAATTCCAAATAAATGAAACTATGTTAATTATAAACAATATTACATACTCTAAATGTTTACACCCATATCAGTCAGTCCCTAAAAATTTTTTACTCCATAGTGCAGGCGTAAACGTCATCAGTACAAAGTCAGTACAGACTTTACTACCTAGTACAGAAAAACATTCTTTGATATTGGCATAATGATAGATATAATGTTAATTTAATGTCCTTCTCCATTATTTCTATTTATTAAGAATTAAGTAGATTAGATACTAAGAAATAAAACAATGAAAACGATATATTTTTTAATACAAAGAACACTTCTCCAGGGCAAGATGGGCACGGTTTTGCTAAGCTGTAAAAAAATTAAATGATGCAAAACAATTTTTAATCCTACTAGCGTTTCATTAACATATATTTAAGTTTTCTTATGCGATAAAATTCATAAATAAATTTAATTTGAAATACATTTGCAATGATATTATTTTCGTATTGCAAATAAAAAATTTTAATTGTCCCAAAGTTACATTAAGGTTATAGAGAATCACAATTATTAGTTTCAGGATTGTGTTTTTAATTTTACCTTACAAAATGCTTTGAACCAACTTTTGGTTTCTCTTAGAAATGATAATAAAGGAATATCATCATGAAATCTTTCGCACCCTTTCTTAATTAGTTTGGAAATAAAAAATAAACTTTAATAAGGAGTACGGTGTTGAAAAAAAGTAAAATTTATATAGCATAATCCCGCAGCATATCAAATAAAAAATCGTTAAAAACTGAACGAAGTGACATAAATTGCGCCTCTGTAAGTCAAATTGTCTTAAAATTTGAAGGTGAGTAAATTTGTTGCAATTTGCATATTTTTCAAAATTAATAATAACTAAATAACACGGCCAAAATATCGGGAGACAAAAAATTAGAAACTTTAAAAATAATAAGGTTCAAAATTATCTTTTATAGATTGATTTGGCATGGAAAGACCCATTTCCAGTAATTTAAATTCTGTATAAGACATTGCACAGATATGAGACATTTTAACATTTTTTCCAAACATTGAAAACACAACTAAAACCAGATGCAAAAACATACGCCTGTCACACTTTTCAGTGTACTTAATTTTTATTAATTAAACAATAGAAGATTTTACACTTGTACAAAAATTACGGAAGAAGAGAAAAGTGTTTGATTTATTTTGGAAATAAATACAATATTTAAGGTTATACATACAGTTGTGTATCTATACAACTGACCAAAAAAAAAAAAAAAAAAAAAACATAGTCATTATAAAATATAATTAATTTTAATTAAATCCCTCTTTCTCAATTTTGTTTTCTATTCAACCGTTGTTTTAACTGTCATTCCATTATCTCAGTGCAATTAAAATTAATTTTCCTCGCTAGGTCATTTTTATTAACCGTATTCAAGCAATAAAGGTTATATATTTCGTCTCAGCGGCACCAACTTATATGGACTCGACCCCACCCAATATTTTGCACTGAAGAATTAATTACCAAGTATATATACCGGCATTATAAATTATTTCACTGATTACAATAAAAAAAATAAAAATAAAAATCCGCAAAAATGTTCTTAGACATATGTTTATTTTTGTAAATTGAAAATACAGTAATCGAGTTTTTAATAAG
Source organism: Maratus michaelseni (assembly GCA_963931845.1). Classification (NCBI taxonomy): domain Eukaryota; kingdom Metazoa; phylum Arthropoda; class Arachnida; order Araneae; family Salticidae; genus Maratus; species Maratus michaelseni. The sequence continues at coordinate 148,551,178 of OZ007589.1, read as the reverse complement.
GCCAATTACCTTAGTAAATTTCAACATGCGTCCCATTAGTAGCTCGGAGAATGTCAAGCCGGTATTCTAGTTCTCGTCATGTGTTGTCTAACCTTATTATTTATTTATTTATTTATTTATTTATTTACTTATTTATTTATTTACTTATTTATTTATTTATTTATTGTACTCCTTTAAATTTCTTAATTTATTATATCAAAAATTATATCAGATACAGAGTCTTTGTCAGACTAGTTCGTCATACTACTAAAGGCCAGGATAATAGATACTATGCCCATTGTTACAGAACAAATGTTTGATAATGCGTGGCGAGAACTAGAATACTGCCTTGGCGTTCTCTTTATAATTTGATAATTTATTCAAAGGGGGCGCACGCTGACATTTACAAAAGTACTTGCTTTTATTACAAACTCGATTACTGTATATTTGCAATTTTGAAAAAATAACGTATGTCTAAGTATAATAGTTTGTTTTAATCGGGGAAAGGTTTATACCCACCCTTTATTTCTTAGTGAGTAATATATTTGATACGATTTTCTATTCCCCTTGATATCCAAATAAAAAAATGGCCTTACGATCATTTAACTGAAAAAACTTATGGGCCCATCCAATATTTTTCAAAATTTGGCTGTCGAATATGTTTGTCTGCCTGTCTTTTTATTGTTCTTTTATTATTTTTTTTTCTAGGCTCTATCTTTCTTAAAAATTGGCACATCTCCACAAAATTTTGATATGTTGTTGAGGTACATAGTGCTATTTTAAAAAATAATAATAATCGTCGTATCTTGCGCAGTGTTTTTTATTTTTACAGCAACACATCAAACGTTTTAATAAATGATCATCTTCAAACATGTGCGATGCTGGCAAGAATGCAATTTCAAACGAATGCAAATAACCTAAAGGGTTGTCTCCATTTCTTAAAACAAATCATTCGCGTTAAAATATATGTCCGCTGGCGTTCAATAAGTAAATATCAGTGCAATATGTTAAAAATCCTATTATGAAGTAAGTTTTATTTTTTTTTCAAACAAATTATTTAATTTCTTTTATCACATACTTAGAGCAGCCGGCTAAGTTGGTATTATAATGTAAAATTCATCTTCCATATTGTCGCTTTTGCTAACTGCCATCCTCTTATCAACCATGTAACTTTTCTCGTCAAAATTAAATAAAAATTAAATTCCCTATTTCCTCCACCTATAAAAAAGCAATGTCATCTCACACCTACAATAACTATTTATAACCTAAAGACTCATAGTAATTATGACAGTTTGATTCAATTAGTGTTCGAATATTTTGAAGCAGAGTTGCCAAGTCTCCGGCTTTTTGGACACCAGTATTTTAGTGCAGAAAATGTTGTTTTATGTAATCGGAACATTCTGCGATTTAAAAGAACAACATTCTCTCTAAGTTAATACTGGTGTGCAAAAAGCCGAAGACTTGGCAAGTCTGTTTGAAGCATAAGAGTTGCGCATTTGAAAGCTAACGAATTGCGTCTTACGAGGAATACACATAATCCGAGTATGAATATGTTTCGTTTCATTTACATTTTTTTGTAGCGCAATGATTCATGATAGCAACATTTGTAAAGGTAAATATTATAGCTATTATAAGCTGATAATATACTACTTTTGCTGATTTTTATGTATCCATTTTTAACAGCGTTATGTCCTATATCTGAATAAGTATTGAAACTTTTAGTTACAATTACAATTTTGGTTCTTGAGACTCGACATTCAAGAAGAGTATACCCTCAATGTTTCTCCTACGCATACAACCTGTTATATTTGCATAGATTAAAAATTCGGTTAACACAGAGTTGCCACAGGCAACTATTTATTTTTTAGATTCGTACCACTTTAAAAATATTACCATACACTTCTATAACAACTTCTTCTAAACTGTTTTAAACTATTAAACATTTTACTTTTATGTCCCTTTTATGTAATTACTATATTTGTTTATTTTTTTAAAAGTAGTTTAAATTAACGTTAGATTTTTTTTCTGTTATGGTTTATTGAGTTTCAGAAAAACAGCTACCAGGGCGTCAAGTTGGCGTTAACTGGAGAGCCCAAGAAAGACACTAATTGCTAAATAGATGTACCACCAAGAATATATTCTAGAAATTGTGGTACGAATAGAATTTAAAAACAGCCGTCTGTTGCAACCCCGATACGTAGATAAATCAGGTAGGGCGAATTTCGAATTTTGAATATTCATGCTTTATAGAGGGAGTGCTGTAAGTTTTTTTCAGATCTTGAATTAAAAGTCAGTTTATTTCTTAGTTTATTGACGTTCCGGTGTAATAAAACATTTAAATGATCTGACGTTGTTGAAATCATATATAAAAACCAACCTTTTGGAAATTTAACGGTAAATTACATTTTCTGTCATCCATTCCCTGTTAAGGTTTCCAATATTTGATCATTAATTTAAGGAACGTTAAAATATTTCAAATAGCAATGTTATTCCCAAATTTTACTTCATAAAATAGAAGGAAAACGTAATGCGGTGCATAAGATATAAATTTATTATTTCTTGATCTTTAAAATCAATTTATAAACAAACATTTTTTGCTGAAAAAAAAAAGTTCCCAAGCGTTCTGTATCATAAAAAGGGAATATCTGGCACATCTGGGACAATTCTCTTATTACTTTCGAACCAGATATTTGCATATAATTCAGGAAAGTAAAAATAAATAAATAAATAAATAAACAAAAACTTTTCATGCCATATTTTTGGAACGTTCTCTTTTTTATTAAATTTTGTTTTTTTTTATACACATAAAAACAATCTAATAATCAACAAATAAAATTACATTTATTTTATGTTATACTTAAACTGTATGTTTAGTCTGACCGGTTAGAAAATTTTCTTTGATTTTGGTTCGCATTAATTATAAATTGTATTTTTAATCTCTTGTGTGTCGAATACGTAACAAAGTGGCTTTTCGTTGTTTAAAAGAAAATTTACATATCTTAGATCTCAAAATAATCAGTTTAACATTAGACGTATTTTTATGCACGTATTTATACATTGTCTATAAAAACTATCGCAGTAGCAAGTGAATTTCTCATCGATGAGAGAAGCAAAATATGGAAAAATCACCGAATGAATTAAAATTAAATTACGGCGGCTTTTAGAACAGTAGTTCATGTTTTTTTTCTTTTATAAAAATATTAAAAAATAAAAGCCTATTTTCATTTTTATTGTCAAGTTTAATACAATAAAGAAGCGGTCTTCAATTAAAATAATACATTTTTTTTAATAAAACAAAATCGGGTTTATTCACCTTCCTAGGCATTCCTTACCCATGAAGATAATTGGTGCATTTTGATGCATTTTCACATACATAAATTCCATTTCGAAAACAAAATATAATTTTTTTTTCAGATAACTTATTGATTAACCTTTGATTACGAAGTCGATACTTAAAATACCCGACCCGAACCCGAAAATTTTGCTTAAAGTCAAACAAAAACCCTACCTCCTGCATCCGACATAAAAAAAAAATCGCCAATCACGCACAAGACACACTTTCAACCCGAACCAAAATATTCAAATCCGTACCCGGCTTGAACCCGAAATTAGAAAACTGAAATCTATATTCTAATACGAATATGGAAAAGGAGCCTACAGTTATGTCTCTAATATCGAATTTATATTTTTATATAAAAATGAACACCTATGCATTCATTAATATTAAATATATATTTTTTATATACAGGACTTTCTTTTAAAAAATCGGGCCAACAAGAACCTGACCAGAAAGGATTAAAACCCAACCAGAAACCGAACCATTCCCGATCCTCAACGAAAAGAATTAGCATCAAACCGATTCTACCCGAACCATGGGACCAGTCAGGTTCCGGCAAAATAGGGTTACCTGACCCGATGCAGGACTCTAGTCGGTACAAATACATCCCAGAAATTATTTTTGTTTATTATTTTTGTATCACGTTTTGTCACAGAACCTCTGCAATGCATTTATAATAGGGTTTTTTCAAGACCAATCTACGACAAAGACTTTTTTTCCTTGTAAATTGTGGTGCGACGTGACCCATAATCAAAAGATTAACGGTGATAAAAAAAAATGGCGTTTTATTATAAAAACGAACAAGAAAATTTACCAAACAAAAAGAAACATGGCCGTACGTAACGCTGACGCCGTTTTGACTTTGGCATCACCAAATAATTAACTTTCGCATTTAATGCATATTTTAGGTAGATTTCGTAAGAAATACTACCTATTACATTCTCACCTAAGATGGAAATTTTGAAAAAATTTTGCAGATCTACGCCGATCATGACTCCCAGAACCCAAAACCACCCCCAGTTCAAAACTTTATCTATCTATCTATCTATCTATCTATCTATCTATCTATCTATATGTCTATGTCACTTTTTTATGGACACGATAACTGGAAAAATTCTGCATAAATCTCTTCCAAACTGATACATAAAATCAAGGGGCATAAAATCTCGGTCAAGCTCGTTAATGGGCAAAATCGAACCAAGGGGAGGGGGGAAATGGGGGGCTTTTTGTGAAAACAGAAAAAACTCCATAATTTCTTAATTATTGTACGTATCGAATCCGTTTAAAGTTAATATTACTTCTAGGAAAAGGGCCGAAAATTTTTGTATGACAGATTTTTGATATAATTAAAAATGGCCCCAAGGGGGAGAAAAAAGGGGGGTTTTAGAAGAAAAAAAATCATAGCTTCGTCAATTCACAAGATATCAAATCCGCGTAAATTTATTATTAATCCTCTTAATATTATCTAAAACTTTTATATTGACAAGTTTTTTATAGGACCAACCGTTATAGCAAAACAAAATTAAAAACAAAAACATCCCTGCCGGCTCCGCCTGCAAACAAGTTATTTTTCGAAGTAGGCGGTTCCAACTCCCGCATCTTTTCGAAACTGATACATAGAATCAAGGGGCATAAAATCTCGGTCAAGTTCATTAATGGGCAAAATCGAACCAAGGGGTGGGGATGGGGGGGCTTTTTGTGAAAACAGAAAAAAACCCATAATTTCTTAATTATGATACGTATCGAATCCGTTTGAAGTTATTATTACTTCTAGGAGAAGGGCCGAAATTTTATGTATGACAGATTTTTGATATATTCGTAATTAGAAATTTCCTTAAGAGGGAGGGGGAAGAAGGGTTTTAGAAGAAAAAAATTCATAACTGCGTCAATTCCCAAGATTTCAAATCCGCTTAAATTTATTATAAATCCTCTTAATATTATCTAAAACTTTTATTTTGACAAGTTTTTTATAGGACCAACCGTTATAGCAAAAAAAAAATAAATAAATAAATAAAAAAAAGTCCCTGCCGGCTCCGCCTGCAAATAAGTCATTTTTCGAAGTAGGCGGTTCCAACTCCCGCATCTTTTCGAAACTGATACTTAAAATCAAGGGGCATAAAATCTCGGTCAAGTTCGTTAATAGGCAAAATCGAAGCAAGGGGGGGGGGAATGGGAGGCTTTTTGGGAAAACAAAAAAATCCCATAATTTCTTAATTATGATCCGTATCGAATCCGTTTGAAGTTATTATTACTTCTAGGAAAAGGACCGAAAATTGATGTATGACAGATTTTTGATATCATTAAAAATGGCCCCAAGAGGGGGTGGGGAAGGGGGGTTTTAGAAGAAAAAAATTCATAACTTCGTCAATTCAGAAGATATCAAATCCGTTTAAATTTATAATAAATCCTCTTAATATTATCTAAAACTTTTACATTGACAAGTTTTTTATAGGACTAACCCTTATAGCAAAAAAAAAAATCCCTGCCGGCTTTGCCTGCAAACAAGTTAGGTTTCGAAATAGGCGGTTTCAACTGCCGCATCATCGCAAAAAGGTCATTTCTTCCGCAATTCCCAACAAACAGGAGCCCCACGGTCTGCGTCTTCGAAATCTACCTGTGCCTGTAGGCCGAGCCGTCAAGGAATTTTTTTTTAACTTCTAAACCTAGCACATTTTTAATTTTTACAGCGCCGAGCACGGAAGAAATGTATTTCTTAATGCAATTTTTTTTAACTATATCACACTTGGTTTGAATACTGTAACGCAATTTATTCATTTTTTATGGTTTTCATAATATTTTGAAAGCATTTTATTTATTTATTTTTTTTTTTGAAAAATCTATCTCTTTTACATGGAAGCGATTTTGAAAGATAAATCTGTTTCCACTTACAGTAATATAGATAGTTCAGTATTTGTTTCAAGCTTTTATTCCAACTCGAAATTCAAACTTCATCAATACATAAATAAAATAATAAAATATAAATATGTACACAAATGTAAGACATGTAATCAAACTGCGTACTTAAACCAATAAAATTATCAGAATCAAAAGGGCTGCTGTAAATAGCAATCTTTGGCTCATTTTTTGTCTGCTAACTCCTTGCATGCGCAGGTAAAGGCAGCTTATAAACAATAGATCAATATAGCGAATATGCATCTTAAATGTAATGGTTTCTAACTGTCCGTTAAATTTGTAAAATTTCATTATATATTTAAATCTTTGTTTTTATAATCGACATTAATGTGTTTAGTAGAAATATGACATTTTAAACTTATAATCGAAAAGTTATTGGTTTAATTTTACAGCTGAACGTATGCATCTGAATCTAAATTACTCGTTAAACCTGTGCTATTTAAACGCTTTTCTTGGACCCTTATGGTAACATACCCAACATGTAAGAAATATAAAATACTTTGAATTAAATAAAACGTTTATTGACAGCATTTTCGTTATATGGCGTGGAAGATGAGTCCTATGTACATCGCAGAGATTTTGATATGACCCATTTTGGGACAAGCTGAAAGTGAAAAAAAATCTGACAAGGTGATTTCACAGTAGAGTCACAGCTTGACGACCACCTGAGAGACATAACACGATGAGTTGAAAAAGTCACCATTGTGACTGTGACCGTACGGCGACTGAACCGTCTTAGTGACGTAATATTAATTGGTTATGGTATTAAGGAAGTGAATGACAGAAGATTAATGATAAAGATACGCCTTTTCTTACAAGGTTAAACGAGTCGGAATATATACTAAAAATCCTAACTTAGGAATAAATGATTTTTCTGTATAGTAAAATGCCAATCATTTCCTGCAGTTATTTGCCCAAAACTGCATTTGCTTAGTCTCTACCCGTCGGCAGTAATAAATTTTCAGTCGTGTCACGTACGAAAATATTACTTTGCCGGGGACCTTCGTGGCTTCAAAACAAATCTTTAGACATTTTTGTTTTTTATATAAAATTAAAATAAAATGTGCCATGTTTGCAATACAAAAAATGCCTTCTTTTAAACTTTAATATGGTATCACATCATTAAAATAATATCTGCGATGGGAATGTCTTTTCCAATGAAAGTCAAGCATTTGAATATAGTGAATTAAAATAACCCATTCTGTTAGAAATTAAACAAATTAACCGAGGTAATTTTTTTCGTCTTTTAGTGTTTATATATTTTGTTGTTGTTGTTGTTTGTTTGTTTGTTTTTCATGATTTCACAAAAAAAACAATAAATAATAATAATACTGCAGTAGGCAACTGTCTTTGAATAATACTATTTCTTATGAAGTTGGGATGAAACTTGAACGATCCAAAAGCCACGAAAGAAATAACAAGAACGAAAAATCATGCGTCAAGCATAGATTATGTAGCACTTTCCAACGCTTCCAAAATAATTTTACAAATCATACCGTTTAATAAGCTAAAAGATAACTTCTAAGTAAACAATTTGGAAAACGCATAACATATTTAAAAACATAATTTCAGGAATTTCCAACATATACAATATTCTGAAAAATATCCGAATACTTTTATTCAGCCCTGTATGGGATCTATAGAATTGTATATATACTACATAGGATGCTAAATTTTAGTTCAGTTAAGAAACGCGTAGCACCGTTTAAAATTCTCCGTCTGGAGTTTGTCAATAAACAGAAATGTGTTCGCGAACTTTTGTGCTGCCCTGTATAGGATCTACAGAATTTATACACATCACGTAATAGACAAAAAGCAAGTTAACATTAAAATCGCGTTCAGTAACTTAAAACGCACTTCCAGGAATTATTGTTAACAGACAGTAGATAATTCTTTTGCGTGTCCCTGTAAATGAACGATGACTGCTATACACACAATATTCCGTAGTAAGTCTCTTGTAATGCACCTTAGTGATCTATATAAATTTCAATGCGTTTAAAATAGTGAAACATTATTTAAATAAACCGCAGACGATTTTTCTCCATAGACGTAATGTAACGGAATTATTTTTACTGTCCCTGTAAAGTAACTATAAGTGCTATGCACACCCTGTTCCATATTAAGCTTCTTCTAATGCACCTTAGTGATATATATAAATTTCAATGCGTTTAAAATAGTGAAACATTATTTAAATAAACCGCAAATGATTTTTCCCCATAGACCGCAATGTAACGGAAATTCTTTTGAGTGTCCCTGTAAAAAAACTATAAGTGCTACACACTTCCGTTGAAATAGGGAACATGCTATAGATAACGACAATAACATATAAAAATTGCAGAGCAATCCGAGCATATTTACGGGAGTTAGAGCACGTACAGACGGCAGACGGCCAGACGGCCAGACAAACCGAAGTCATAAGCACTTTTCAACTAGGTTGGAAAGTGCTAAAAAAACAATACTTCGAAATATGTAGATAGTGACTCAATACGGCTTTCGCATAAATACACAGACATAAGAAGTTTTGATAACAAAAAGTTCAAAAATACCTTCTTTTTCAAAAACACGACAGTTAGTACTGTAGTGGTTCCAAAAATTCGCATGTCACTATTTAAGCACAGTATTTTCCTTTGTTTAGAGTGTTTGTATTGATTTTTAACCTGTTACTTTGCGTACTTCTGATACTATAATACATTTTTGTAGGCAGAAAATTTACTGAAGCTGTCAAATTTAATACATTTTCCTCCTACTCAAATATGTTTGAAATAAAGTTTTTTTCTTCTTATATAAGAAGAAATATATGGATCATGATGCTACATTTAAATTCAAACTTTATAGACGGCGCAAAAGTCGGGCTGGCATGAAGAAGAAAAAAAAAACTTCAGTGGAAAGTTTTCGCCAAAGTGGTTGTGGTTTTAAACTTTTCAAGTGACAGAAAGGTAATAAATTTTCTAATGTCCTCCGAAAGTTAAATACTACGACGTACGACGATCCTAATTTCATTAATGTAATCTCAACGATATTCAGCAAAATGATTTTCTCCTTTTAAATATGTTTTTTATCGTTTGTTCATGCCCTAAAGTAAGTAAAACCGTTTGTAAATATTAGCAAATATACAAAATTCTTTTCCAAAAAGATTAAACAGAAAATTTAATATATAATTTAAAATTCCAGATTCTGTAAAAAGAAGCAACTTTGTAAGAAGACAGAGAACAAACTTCAGAAAATTTCGCCGAAATTTAATATTGATATAAGCTGAAAATTCGTGCAAAATTTGGACTGTGTATACTTTGTTTGCGGTTTTCCTCTCTGTTTGTTTTCGTAACGTGATTTAACACGTTAAAGTTTACACATAAATGTATGATAAGTATATTTATTATGTTTTATGTATCACATCGTTTTTAAAAAATATATATGTTTAAAACTTTTAAAATTCATTTGAATTGTATAAATGTAAGATAATTCATCAAACAATCATGCAATATTTTTACTTTATGTCTATTGAACTTTTTCACATATTAGTTAATAAAAAGATGTTAATTTAAAATTAATATTAAAATATATCGTTAAAAATAATATTCTTTAAGTACGATTAATTTTACCTTTTTACATTGTATGAAATGTTGTAATATTAATTTAACCGATCACGTTTGCTTTTTTTCCCCTTAAAAAATTATTTAAAATGACAATGACTGAAATTATTTATTTTTCTAACTTTTTCTTCTGTTTTGTTTTTGTATGAAAGAATAAATTATTATCAATTTTACTGTTATGAGATTTTTAATATTTGCATTTTAATATCAGTAAATTAACCAAATGACACAAAATAGTACTCAGTAATGTATGAATTGTTTTGATTAAATGGGGTATTTTCACTTAAAATTTTCATAATTTTATTTTAATTTATTTACGTATTTTGCTTGCTTTACTTTTAGGTTTTGTTGATTGTAACCTAGCTACATATGTATGTAGCCTTGTATGAACAAACTCCTTGAAAAATGTTTTCTTTTTACTAAATGTATTCTAAATGTTTAAAACTAGAAACATTTCATGACAGAAAATTATAAAAATCTTATAGGCTGAATGTCAATTACATTCATTTCAATTCTAGACTTAAAACTTTTAAAAAATCAATTTTTCATTTCAATGCAAATAAAATTTTATACAAATGTTTTAAAATCTATGGAGCGGGAATTTAATTTCCGATGTTACCAGATGTAGCAAAATTACATTTTACTTTCAAAGTAAGGCCGAATATAAAATTGAAGAGCGATTGTTTAGACATTTAAAACATCGAAATCATGTATATTTTATAATTCAATTATTATTCAATATTCAATAATTTTTATAACTCAAAGATTATATTTAAAACAATGTTTAATAGACCTGCAGTAAAAGAATTATAATTGTTATGCAGGGAGCACTCACTGGGATCGCAACGTTCTTATTTGTTTTTTTAACCTGTGCTACCTGTATTATAAAACAGTAAATTATGTGGTATATTTCTGTAGATGATGTTAGCATACTATCAAAAAGATTTTTGTTTTAAAATAGTGGTAGCAAAAGTAGAAAATTTAGGAACGCTGTGAGCCCTCGACTCTGGATGTTCAATTAAATTTTTACTAAAATGCTCTTAATTTGTGTTTGACATACGCAGTTTTACTCACATAAATAGTTTCATATGTATTGTATCTTTTTGCATTTTCGCAATTCTTAAAAAGACACTATTCGACTTTTTAAAATGATTTCTAGATCTCTGTGAACCGCGTCAAACCTCCCAACTTTAGAAAAGTTTGACTCACAATATAGGAGGTTGGTTGCATTAAATCACAGAAATATATTTTCACCAAATATTTTGTGTAATAAAATGTAACTTACTTCTGTACGACATATTTATTATGCTATTAAATGAAATTTCTGATTCTAAATATGTTTGTTTGACCTGACAAAAGTATACAGCTACTGGTCTTTAATAAGTTAGTGTAAAACTAGTATTTCCATAGATAAATCTTCAATTTATTCAATCGCAGAATTTCGGAGATTAAATAAGGCCGAAATTTCTGTAATATACTGATGAACTTCGACGACATTGCAGTAAAGTATTTATATATATATATGTACAATCATATGTCCTTCGTCACGGAAAAAACTTATATATACGGGTGAACTACTGAAAATATTAAAGATGTTTTCATATGTAATAAAAGCAAAATCTTTAAACTTAGCTTTGATATATGTATATTACACATATAATATACATATTAAATACTATCTATTAAGTGGCATTCTGAATAATCCATTCGCAATGTAAAGCAATTTTGTTTGATTTTACAATTCACATAATTTATTGAAATAACTAAACATTTTTACGTCTGATATATAAAATTAAGTTGTTAAAAATTATCACCTTTAATCAGACATTACAAGAATAATAATACACAATTATATAAAACATTTAAAATAGTAAAGCAAACGTTTCAGACTATGATCGAGCTCCTCATCAGTGCAATGTCACACGATAACCAGTCTATTACCAAACATGTTTGGAGTCAAAAATTTTACCAGTTAAATTCATGAAACATTACAAAGTTTACGTTAATGTAAGACTGTATATTCAGGTGGAATTGTACAAAACTCACTAATCGGCAAATTCGGTAAAACTGCAACTTTCTGGAAGGTTGATTTCATTCTTTCCGCGCACGATTGCGGATAATTGTTTATCACCGTCCTTAAAATGTGTTTAAATGGCCTGCATTGCGTAAAATAAAGGCATTACAGTTTATTTTATCTCATACCATCGTGATGGTGAAAATTAATTACCTTCATTTTTCAAAATGGTACACTGAAAATTAATCTCTAATTTCCATGTTGATTACTAAATTGCTTTCGAAGAAAATATACATACAAACAAACAAACATTCAAAATTTGGCTAAAATTTCTTCGAAAATTGTCACAGTAAGGCTCTAGTCAGGCAAAATCTCCAAGCAGACGAGGGTGTGAACTGTGAAGTTGTCATACAACTTCACAACTGGTCACGCTCAGAGAATTTCTTATTTATAAAAACGATTATGTTAGCATGTTCTAACTTTCATGACGCTCATTACATGCTAGATGATACTGGGTTAATTTACAAATTACCGTAATTTCCGGCGTATAATCCGCAGATCAAACAATCATGTTTCGACCCAGAAATTTTATTTTATAAAGTGTTACTTCTCAGATCGCTGTTGTAAATACTTGGCTTCAATTATTGAATAAAATTTCTGGGTTGAAACCGAATTGTTTGATCCGCGGATTATACGCCGGAAATTACAGTAGTAATTATTAGTATTTAGTAATGCAATTTGCGTGCTGATTATTAGCCTTTTTTCCAGGAAAATTTGCAAAAATGTAGATAAACTTTCGAAATTTGGCAAAAATTTCGGAGAAAATCGCCAGTGTGAGCCGTCAGGCTTTAATCAGATAAACGCTCTAAGCCAAGGGCAAAAAACATGTGAAAGAAATGTAGTTCATTTTTTATTTGTTTACTAACACAAACAAAATGTTCCATGGAACCAAAAAATAAATAAATAAATAAATAAAAATAAGACAAAATTTATTTTAATTTGTAATGAAAAGAATATTAAAATTCTTATACATTTATTTACTATTTTACTTTATTTTACTTTATTTTATTTTATTTTATTTGTACTTTGCTTTAATTTAGCATTAACATTTTAAGTGATACCTAATCTATCATTTTACATATAATGAGAATACTTCCTTCTAAGATAGAGTACATCATTTTCAGCTCTCTACCTTTTACTGCATTTTATATTGCAATATTTATCATTCAGGAGGCATAATTTTTCTTTGAAATAATGAAATTTATTCAAAGATGCGAGACCATTTTCATTAGTGCATGGTATACTCTTACAAAACTTACACAAAAAGAGAAATAAAATTCAAAAGAATGCAACTTTGTCATATTAAATCTAATTTCATACTAAGTAGTGTAATATGAAATATTGGATGCTAAGGTATCGATACTTCTATTAGTTCTTAAAATATTGATGTAAATTAAGTCGAGATTTTCGCAGCACATAGAAGATCAGCTCACGGTGCACCACCGTGCCGTGACACACTGGTTGAGGAATATTGGACTGAAACATGATATGAAGCACGCAGGTATATACCATTACATACGAAACAAAAAATCGCACAAAAAATTATCTCACCTGAATAACCAACATTCTATATAAAACAATTTAATGTATCAAACCATCATTAGATTCTTGAAAATTTCAGAAAATTTTACAAAAGCTCTCGTTACATAGTGCTGATACTTCAACCTGTGACATTCCTTGAAATAAAGGTTCGTCGGCCTAATCGTTCGGAGTTTTCGTGGTTTTCTTCGAGCCGTGGATTTATCCATGCGTAAATACGGATTAGGTTCCCTTAGAAAGACTCCCACGAAGGGCACTCCTCCCGGGCCTATATCCCAAGTGTAGATAATTGGCCGTCAATAATCAACCCAACTCAACTCAACCCTTGAAATAAAGGGAAATCTTTACACTGGACAAATGGCTAATGCAAAGTATCTATTCATGAAAAATTTTGTTCATCATAAATCACACAAAATGAAATAAAGACGTCTTCTTATTAGAGAATATCAAACACTAGATATAAATAAATGTATAATATACTGTTTTATCGTCATTTTATTTTATTTAATTTAATTTTTAAAAATAATAGTATGCGTCTTAATATTCCTTATTTAAATTTCTGAGAACATATATTATAAATGAAAATAGAAAACAAAATCTTCGCATTTATAAATATCAGTCCATTACAAACTTTACTAAGATGGAATAAAAATCACTTTGGTGCAATTGTTAAATGAACTTTTCCTTACTTAATCATTCATATTCGTATTTAGAGAACTAGTCGCTGGGGGCCACCGTAATACTTACCCATCATGGATATGCATAATGTAAAATATTAAAATAAAAATGTGTAAACTACTTATAAAATGCATTGCAATTCAAATAAAATCGTGGCTTGATGACGTCACAAACTTTAAAGGCTCGATTACTGAATTGCTTGAAAGAGGTTTTTCCTTATAACTCCAAAAATAATAATCCTATTAACTAGCGGTTTATTGCATCTGATTAAGCGTCAAATTTCCAATTAAAATATATCTTTGAAGTGAAATTTGAATGAAATACAGGGTCATGAAAAATCGAAGAGTGTGGAAAATAGGATTCCAAATATCTCGGCAACTAATTATCCGATCGACTTCATGCTTTATTCAAAATTTATGTTTTTTCATTGTCTTTTATATTCATTTCTTAAAATAAACAATTTCGAAAATTTTTATATACCTTTCATCAGAACGAATATTTCGAGAGTCCGAAAAAAATTGTTCCGGTTAATCGAGGTTATTGAAATGAAATAGGCTTCTTCCCATTATTACATACTAAGAACATACCAAATTGCAAGTCTCTATCTCATTTTTTTCGGGAGATAGAGCGTTTACAGACACACACACACACACACATAGACACACAGACACACAGACGGACGGCAATTTTTTTCTTCTAAAATTATGTTTTTCGGAATCTCCAGTGTCTGAAACGTGTAAATCCGTCAAAAAATTTTTTTTTCGATTTTCAAAACGATTACAAGACTTACCCTATACTACGTATGATGGGTAAGTAAAAACTAAGGTAAAATAGTAGTTTAATTTAAAAAAAAGATTAGCTGTTTAAATCCGTTTTATCTTATAGATTTCTGGCTTTCCAGATAATTTAAATTTTTCATTGTTTGGGAGCTAAAACAATTTATAATTATTTATAATGGAACTTCATTAAACTAGTTCACTTCAGGCATTTGAAACTTTTTTTTATAGTAATACATTTTAAAGCTGCTTCAAGCGTTTTGCCATACATTATGTTCAGAAATAAACAACGAGAAAACGCACTTACGCACACAAACACGTATATACCTGAAACTGATATAATTATAATTAATTAGTACAGGTTTTTAATTTTTTATATATGTTAAATATTTTATTTAACGATTGTGTTTTATTTAATATAAATTACGATGTATACAATATACTTAAGGAATAGAAACATTTTTCTGTTTTGTAAATAACGTAAAGAGAAAATTTATGATTTTTTGTTTTATGAAAACTATTGTAGAATTTTTTTATTAATTAAAAGGGAAATATAGTTTTACTCTGATGTCTTTCTCTATGAAACTTATACAAAATTAAAGAAAGATTTTATGACAAGGTATGCAATCTATGTTATATTTGGTATTAAAGGAAGATACCTTTATTCATTTCTTAGTTTAATATAATGGTTTCAAAAATCTGGCCTCGATATATAATCCCTATTGAATATTTTATCTTAATTTATACGAAAGATACTTGATACAAAAAATAAAATAAAATAAAATAAAATGGCGAAATCATTGCTCATTTATATATATATATGAAAGGAATAATATATGAACTATTTTTGATAAATTGCTAGATTATAAAAGGAATTCTTATGTAATAAGCTTATCTTCTTACATTCAGATTATATAACATGTAATCTTTGCTGCTATGTCAAATCGTCTTATAATAATATATTATTTCTTAGTTCAATCAAGTTTAAGATATTTTCTTCAGTTCGTTCAGATCTTAGACTCTTACATCAATATATTTCCAATATATTATTTCGTAAATTAAAACTTTTATTTGAAAAATTATTTATCTTTTACGCATTGTTACAAGAGATGTATTTCCTTCATCGGAACACTTATGTATTTTTCAGAAAAAATTAAATGTTGTGCGCTTACTAAATCTTTGACATTTCTACATTTCAAGTAATATTTCATTTTTAATTCATTTAAAATAAAGTTTATGTAATTCATAAAATTTATTGATGCTCTGAAAATTTAATAACTTTTCATCTCTTGCAGTTTATTCTTACAATTAAAATTTAGCATATACACTTCTTTTATGTAGAAAATTTTAGAATATAGATACAAATTAATTGACTAGCACACACAGTTAGAAAATGTCAGAAAGTGTTCTTTTTCTAGTTATTTCATAATTTTAAATTGATAGTATCAAACATATTGAATTTTGCTGCAGTATGTCAATTAAAATACATTCTTTTATGCAGCACCTGCCGCACACCGCATTTACTTTTATGCCGCACCATTTTTCTCCACGAAGTTACCTTAAAATCGAGGTACGAGTGTTACACTGCCTGCTATATCAAACATCTTGAGTGCACGCTCTGGAATCCACACTACAAGTGTATCCTGCAAGCTAACATACATTACATGAAATCAGATAATTATATTTGGTAGATGAAGCTATTAATATGTGTATCAAGGTGAGACTGTGCAAGAAAATTAGTTCTTTTAATCCCTTCCCGGCGAGCGTAAAGTACACTTCTTTTAATTTTTAACCACCACTATTTTCATATCGTAATTTTTGTCATATTTAATCGCTCGTCGCAAATCCTTCCCCCTTTCCCATGTGTTAAATGTATTTTTTATATCTTTTCTTTACAATTATTCCTACTACACTTCTGTATCTTAAATTCTTCCTTTACTCTCATCAGTAGATACTTATACTACGCATAGACTGTTTTTATCTGACCAAGACATTCATCTTACCAGTCTTCTCCCTTTTTACGTCTCTGCTATACTCTCTTTCGTAGTTAATTCAACTGGACTTTGACTTTTTACTGTGACTCATACTATTGGCAAAACTAATCACCTATCGATCGGGTGTACCGTTAATGTCAACTAAGCACCCCTTAAATTTGCTTCACACTGTTCGAAGTGTTAAGGTGGACGAAAATTAAAGTGAATTTAAAAAAAATAAAGACAACAAGAAGCACAAAATGAAAGAGTTCGACAATTGGACATATCGGTATCGTTTATAAGAAATTGGTGGTCGATAATCGTGTAAAAGAGAGCAATTTAAATCTTAAACGTGGACCTCTGCAGGCCGTTACGTCATCAATAATCTTTATGTACATCCTGAACATATTATCGTAGGTTACTGCATTAAACTGTAGGGCCACCATTTGTATTTACATTTATGAAACCAAGAAATAAACCTTTGTAATATTAATAATAGTTGATAGATTATATTAAAATTGATTGGTTTTAAAAAAAACATTTTCAATTTTTATCTAAAAATATTTTTCAAATGATGTATCAAAACTTAGGGTGCACGTGTAAAACAAGGGTGCGACATACACACACACACAAAAAAAAAACGGTTCTGAACCTTAAATGAACACAATCATTAAGACAAATTCTTTAAATTAAAAAATGACGAATATCTAAATCTCGTGATTCGTGATACAATTAAAAAATATATTCGTTTTGAACGAGTCCAGCACTAATGGATTCATAAGAAATACTATAAATTCCTTTGAAATACGAATATTAATGAAAAATTAGCTTTTCTTCAGTAATATTGAAAAAAAAAATAATAACAAAATATTTTTGTCAATAATGTAAATATTGATTAACGTTTAACCAAGATAAACTTTATACAAACAATCTTTTTTTCTTCCAAAAAGCTATTTCAAAAATTAAGATTCAAAGATAAAACATGCTGATTTCTGTCGAAAATTCTAAATTGGAACATTGAATTTTATGTAAATACAATGATAAAAGAAAGATTGTGTATTATGTATAATTATAAATTTCTCATAGGTAAAGTAATGTTAACAAAGTTCTTGAAGCAGCATATATTTTACTATTTTTTTTTTTTTCTAACAGGTTTTCTCTCGAACAAGATACAAAATTTCGTTCATCTTTTCAAAAACACATAATTGATAATACATAGACTGTGTAAAAATCTAACTAAACAGATTCTATTCAAATTTTTTTAATATAAAGCAAAAACATATCCGTGAGTAACACTGACGTCATATTGACGAAACACCTGGCCAATAAATTTCGCTTTTACTGCAATTTTTGTTAATGTCTAAACATCGCACAATTTCACTTTTTACACCAACGAATATGACAAAAACTGTACTTTCAAATGCAATATATATATATATATATATATATATATATAATATTATAATATATATATATAATGTATATTTATTATATAAATTATATAATATTAATGTATAATAAATAAATAAATAATTAAATAATATATATATATATATACATGTCACGATTTAATGTGTATCACCACAATTTTTGTAGAATCATACTCAAGGCAAGGGCTTCCTCCGAGGAATTTTGCAGTTGGGCACCGAGAGCTCACTTCGTAGTGTACGTATAGAATGCAAGAAAGAGACAGTCCATTCCAATTCACTTTTATTCGTAAATCAAAAACAAACTGGCTAGGCATTACTCTTTATGATGTTCAATCCATACGTGCTGATTTTACTACCGTGAAGAAACTTGATGATTTAATTTATTAATTAAGAAGACATTTTGGTTCGTATAGGCACGTATTTTTTCGAATCTATCGGCAGCCAAGGGAATGTTCCATCATCGTGAAAGACGCGCCGGGGTTTTGCATGCACCACCGGATCCAGGAACAATCTGCTTTTTCGCGGGAAAAACGCCGTATATCATTTCCTGAACGCTCCAGAGTACATGTTCACTAAAAAGTCTCTCGACCAATCAGCGCGTTCGGATTAATTTCTTCGATGCTCTTATCGAGGCGATTTTACCGTAAGCTGGAAAAAGCGCGGCAAACAAATGCTTCCAGAATATTCTCGAAAATCTAATTCCTTCGAATAAATAAGAAGAAAAGAAAAGGAAAAGAAATACATAGGTTTTATCGAGCCTGGCAAGATGCCAAGATAAATTTTTACATTGAGACTAAAGTAACTTTCATAATTTGAGAAGTAATATTATTTTGTCAGAAAACATAGGGAAATAAAATAAAAGAAATAAAAATATATAGGTTGTTATTTCAAGAGAGTAAAATATTTTTAGTTGGGAGATTGGGGTTTTTTAAAAGAATTAAATTCTAGGAAGCATTTTACTTAATGAAATAAAAAAGAGTAATTTTAATAGAACATCGCGATGAGCCATTTTTTTTAAGAGAATGAATTTGGAATAAACTATTTTTAGCTAGATTGAATTTTGACAATCGAAATACTGGAGCGAGAAAATAATTTAGAATAATGGGATTTACACAGAATTATAGTTTTAATGAGGCCAACGGCGGAAAAGAAATTTTTTAAAAATTTGTTTCATACATATATACATTTTTTTAAATGTATCTCAATTTACTGTTTTTTAATGATTTTAAAATAATTTTAAATCAGGATTGAAATTTCATCAATAAATAAATAAAATAATATCAATAAAACAGAAATTTAATTTACATATAATAGGACTACGGGTTCAAAACACTGACATTGTCAGAATAAAAAAGGCTACTGTAAATAGCGAAATCTTTGGCGTTTGATGTTCTTAGAAGTGTAAGTTCGATTGCGCGTTATCTAAAGAATTGGTTTTTCAGATTGAGATTGATCAACAATTGGGAAATGAGAATGGAATTGTCCTACCTTTTCTTTTGATGATCGCCATAGTAATATCCAAGATAGAATGTAATCCAGGGAGCACAGTAGTAGTGCTGAAATGTGCAAGTCACTTATATTTTCCCCTATTGCGGAGAGTTTGTCTATTATTTCAAGAATGTGTGTTATATGCTTTTGCATATTTCCGTGTTCTTGTAATTTAGCTCCATATAGTTTTCTAAGTAAATATAATTTACTTGAAAGATTGGCCCTTTCAGGGATATTTTTTAATGTATCCCAAGTTTATTTGGATGTGTTTAAATTTTTTACATGGACGATCTGAGCATCTTCGATGCTTAAATTTATGATCGTGCGTGCCTTTCTATCCCTTTTTTGCCATTCTGTTGTTATGGGGGTTGGCGGTTCATCTATTATTAATTCAGATTAATCTTCTTTAATTAATAACATCTGCACTTTGAATTTCCAAGTTGAATAATTATTTGTGTTTAATTTTTCAATTAGTTGGGTCTCTTTAATAGATGCCATTTCTGCGATTAATTTTATTTACAGTTTTGCTTATTATTCTTATGAGTTTTTATTTTTTCAGTAAACTATAAAAATCTTGAGATGTATATATATACTTTTCTTTCTTTCTTTTAAATCAATGCTAAGTAATTTTTAAATTTAGT
The DNA here is from genome assembly GCA_963931845.1 of Maratus michaelseni. NCBI lineage: Eukaryota > Metazoa > Arthropoda > Arachnida > Araneae > Salticidae > Maratus > Maratus michaelseni. Next base: position 148,530,760 of record OZ007589.1, on the reverse strand, counting down.
TTTTGAAATCTTTACTCTTTAAAACACAATCTTTAAGACAATTTATCAGTCTCATGATCACTCTTAGAAGTGTAAGTTCGATTGCGCGTTATCTCAAAGAAGTGGTTTTTCAGATTGAGACTGATCAACAATTGGGAAATGAGAATGGAATTGTCCTACCTTTTCTTTCGATGATCGCCATAGTAATATCCAAGATAGAATGTAATCCAGGGCAAGTTCACAATGCACGTAATAAATCACTATAGTCGTTTTCGACTATGTTTCTAAAAAAGAACTGACTAAAATAATAAGTCATTTTGTGTGTTAGCAAAAAATATATATTACGTAATTTTACAGTTAATTGAATTTAAATTTTAGATTAAATTTAGTAAGTTACAAAAAGATATTCATATTTTAGAAATTACAAGAGCCATTCGCTCAAAACAGTCATTAATTCACTATCACTTTTAAAGATGATAAGTTGGGTACTACATTTGAAGGTAATTGGATGTAATAGTCAACAAGATATGTATGTTCACATATCTGTTCATGAGATATTTCACTAAGTGGAGGAAAAACGTCTGCTGCATTTTCTTTTTTGAACATCTGTGTTTTCGAGTGCTTGCAGAGATTCTAATTGAATCCAATATGAGGAATTATTTCTAATAGATGTTTGGAGAAATTTTACGAAAATTAATAAAACAGATATTAAAGAGCGTTTGAAACCGAGAAGTATCAATATTAAATTATCTGATACGTTATGAGAAGAAACTATTCAGCTTCCAGCATCAAAAGGATCAGACAATAAAATAGGCTTAATAACTTTTTGCCGCTGTGTCGCAAACCTCTTTTGCAAATACAGACTCTCAAATAAATTTGTATGGTACTACTCTATTATCCCGTCGACCACTTTTCATAACAAAAAACTATCGCTAAACCTTAAGATTAAACCCCAAAAATGCAGTCCCATTTACTTGATGTCAGAAGCATTATACGTGTTTGTTATGTCATCAAGTGGTTTTTAATTCGACATTTGCCTGTATTTTTCATTATGTTTTACTGATTTATTAGTTACTTCATAAATTAAAATAACAATTGTGTCCTTAAATTCTTATATTTTATTTATTTATTTATTTTGATATTCCAATGGCAACGTTCTCCCGTTTATTTGGAGTTACAGTTTGGAGATAGTTTTTTGTTATGAAAAGTGTTCGACGGGATAATAGAGTAGTACCATTTGTATTTATTGTGATGTAGATAAAAATCACAAAAAGGAATCCTTTACAAAACTGCTTTTTTAGGATTTCAACAATTATCCGGATTGTTGCATATTCGGATTGAGTTCAGAACACATTAGTTCGAATATTTCGGCAATTATTTAGATTAAAACTATCTAAGATCATTAATTATTGTTTTCGCTTCATGTTCGCTTCACCTTATCATTTGTTTTCATGTGGCTTCACAGAATAAAAATTATGACGTTTCTATATCGTCGTGTTAACTTTATACAATGTTGTTTCCTTTACAAAATGGATGGGACAGATTTTCTTTTCTTTTTAATATTTCTAGCAGTTCTTGATTACATTAATTTACATGCGGTGCACGATTTGACGTATTTCTAATATATTCAATTTTATTTGCTGTCTGCACTTTCTCGAAGCTGTCGCAGCCAGTTCATTTTACACTTACACAAAAATATTTTCAATAGATTTGATTTTCTTCCCTAATAAGAAGAAAGATAAATGTAAAGATGAAAACATTCCTAGAAACTCAAGAATTCGGAGAGAAATATGAAACACTCTAAATTAAGGAAAAAGCAAACTTCTGAGTTTAAAGTTAGAAATTAGAATTAATAAAAAAAGAAAAATGCGCGTTAAATATAGGCAATTTAAAATTTTTAAAATTTAGAATTTTTTTTTCTTTTTTCAACATATTGTAAATGCGCTCTCTTTTTGCATATTAAAAATTTTAATATTTATTTTTTTTTATATTGTAAATATTAATTTTCCTCATCTATAAAACACAATAAAAACTGATATCTGGTTATAAAATTTAAAACATTTCGAAACTTACTTAATATATTCAAAAACAAATTATATTTAAAAAAATTATAATGCTGAGATTTCGTTTTTCAAAAGATATATGTAAATATATATATATATATATTACACATTTTTGTTTTATTCTTGGCAAAATATGCTGTTAATACCGCGAAATATTTTACTAATATGGAAGTATTTATATTTTTTAAATATCTCTTCTTTATTGTCAATCATCATCTTGCTCTTAGAGTAGGGCTATGTAAAAATTTGCAAGCGAAAAGTCTATGCATTTGCCAAAACAACATATTGGTGTGAAGCACGTTGTTAATTTCAATTGCGTTTCGAGTGTAGCCAAGGCTGGTTTGTACCGCAGTAAAAAAATTGTGATTAGATTGAAAACAAAGACAACAGGTGAGCTCAAAATTTCTAACCTCTATTTTTTTCAATATGATCTTGTTACTATTACAAAACGTTATATACTTCTAATAATTTCGTAACTGTTTTGAGTGGGACGATTATGAAGGTTTTCACAACGAACGCAAAAAGAATACAAAAGACGGTGTTGGCAAATCAAATTTATATTTTACTAATTTGGAAGTATTTGTATTCTTGAAATACTTATTCGTTTTTGGCAAACATCATCTTCCTGTTAGGATAGGAAGGTGAGGATAGAATGTGCAGACGATAAAGTGCGCATTCGTCATAAAAGCATACTGTTGCGAAGCACTTGGCTAATTTCAATTGAATGGGTGATTGTTGAAAGGAACTAAGTCCATATTTTGACATTTCTCATTTTAAAATGGTTTCAATGTTTCTTTTTTTTTTTTTTTTTTTTTTTTTTTTTTTTTTTTTTTTTTTTTTTTATGTTTTTTGATCGTTTTGTGAAGAAAAAAACTCAGTCCGGGAATTACCTATGCATGTTGGGGGGGGGGGGAATTTAAAAGTTGAGTGTTGAAAGGCACTTGGGAAATTTCCAAACTAGGTCTTAGTTCCTTTCAACAATTACCTATTCTATTGTGTTTCGAGTGTGGTAGAGGCTGGTTTGTACGGCAGTAAAATAATTGTGATTGCATTAAAAACAAATACAACAGGTGAGCTCAAAATTCCTAACTACTATTTATTTTTTTCCAACTCAACTTGTTAATATTTCAAAACGTTACATACTTCTGATAATTTTATGGTTGTTTTGAATGACAAAATTATGAAGATGTTCAGAACGAAGGAGATGATTTCATCATGTATTAAGAGACGATACTGATAAATCAAATTTCACATTAAATAAAAAATTGTAAACGTTTGCGCATTAGGATACGTAAAATGAAAGAGTATTACCGTATGCCTAACTGATATAATCTATGAATTTCTTTTGGCCGGATAATTTCCCTTGCTTTAAAAACGCGAATTAAAGAATGAATTTCACAGGCGGGGACTTATCGCCTTAAACATCATTAGCCTACAAGTGTCAACTTTTTAACTTACAATATGTGATGTTATATGACGCACTCTTTAGTCGTTGATGACTCAATACTACGTGAACAGAGTAGCACCATTCTTCAAAAACATAAATTATAACGTTCTCGAGTTTATTTATCTCGAATACGCCTCGTAATTTTTTCAAATATTATTATTATTATTATTATTATTATTATTATTATTATTATTTTTAATTACGCAAAAATGAGTACGCATATTTTTTTATTTGTTTTATTTTTAATTACTAGACTTGTTTTAGCAAAATAATGGCTTGCTTTAGACAAGTTTTAAAAATATGTAACTACTTTTTTTTTACATTAATAACACATAATAAATATAAATATCCTAGCTATTTTGAAGTATTTTAGTGTAAACACGATTTTATTTTTCAGGAAATTCATTTTTAATGTTTTCTTTCTTTTTTAATTCCACTTTTAATCTTTTTTTGTATAACAATTATAATAAAACAGAAAAAAGTAGAAGGACTGTCAAACAGACGACAAACGGAAAACAGACGACAAACGGACAAACCGAAGTCATAGACACTTTTAAAGTATGTTCGAAAGTATTTAAAATGTTTATATTAAATTAAGTATTAACTTGTTGATATAGATTAAAAAAACGTATTTTGAAAAGAAAGGATTTCTTTTCATATGTTGAAACTTTTCAACTATATTGTTAAAAATAGCTTTTGTAGTTGGAATTTAAGAAAAACATAAAGGTTGCTAAAATTTTTAACGTGAAAACTATTATCTAAATTTTTATTGCAAATTTATGAATAACATAATTTTTGCATTCGTTAATATATTTTATATTAAAAAGTATTTTATCTAAATCTTTTTTTTTTTCAACTTTATTTTTATCTAGTTTTCTACACCATTTTGTAAGGACAACCAAAAGAAAGCAATTGAATTAATGTTTGAGGCAATATTTTATATACTAAGAAATGAAAAAAAAATCCACAAGTAAATAAGTGCCATTTCCTAAAAGTATCGAAATCCCTCTGGGAAACAAAACTTATTGTTTTCTTAAACCTGTATTTTGAAAAACTGAAAAAACGAAATAAAAAGAAAATTTCTGACTGTCACATCCGAATATAATAAAAATGGTGTGTCTCATCCACCGCAATAAAAGTTTTTAGAGAAAACAGTTTTTGAATCAAATTTTTAAAATATTTTTAGAAGTTTAACACATATTTCATTGCATTGCAGATTTAAGTAAGATAAGTTATTTTTTTTTCTTAGATAAATTATAAATCTTCATTCTTTTAAATTCTTATTCCCCTGGACAGGAAAAAATAGAAAAGAAACCTCAACAATATTTTGTCTGGTCGAGAAAACCCACTATTTAGTGGAACTTCCTATTGTAGAAGAAGGATAAAGTAAACCTTATATTTAGAATAGTCCAAGCAATGAGATTTACGAAACATAAATTTTCCAGTTTTAAAAAAATATATAATATTGAACTTTATTTATATCCTTTTAAAATAGTTTTATTTAAAAATTATAAATCTATTAAGACATAAAAACGGCGTAAAAAACACTAATAGACTATAAAATCCGGGTATTAGTCATATGACATGATACGATGAAATTTTAAAATGCATATTTCGTCAAATATGTAGAGAGATAATTTATTTAAGCAATTATTCATGTCAAAAAATACTAATGGGAAATAAAAGGATTGCATGACAAAATGAAAAAAAAATTACTAATCATAAATCTGGTTTCATCTGGTTAATTTCCGTGCTCACAAAAAAACGGCGAAAATGAATATTATCTGTAGTAAAGTTCTTAAATTAACTCACTGACTTGCTCAGCTGTACTCCAATCTTAGCAAACTATTGATTAATGATTTTCAGATTTAGTCTGTGTCATTCTGTGATCATTAAGCTTAAAGCTGCATTTTCTAATAATGTTCATCAAAGAATTTTTAAATCAGATCATTTAACTTTTAAATTCGAAAAATTCAGTCTTGAACGATTCATGTGATTTTTAAACGAGTCTAAAGATAGTTTTTCTCAAATTTTCAAGTTAACATACCAATTAAAACATCCTGTACGTACAATTTTTTATTGCAAAAGTATGTGGACGTATGTCAGTATTCTTCAATACGTGATTTCAATGTTAGTTAATATATATAATAATAATAGCGATATGCCGAATGTTTTCAACAATACCTGTTTGATTATAATGCAAGAATGAACCAAAGGACATTTTGGTCATATAAAAGAAATCTTTTCATTTATACAGGTTATGATTTTTTAAGATATTATACAAGTTATAGATTATTTGATTCTTTTATGCAAAAATAAACGAGCTCCAAATACTGTTTAAATATGATCAGTCTAATTTTTCTCTATAGTTATTGCACAATGTCGTAACACTTATACACGTGTTTGTAAAAAATTGCAACACCATGCAAGACTCATCAGAATTGAATGAAAATTATTCCACAAACGACCTGCATCGGAACAAATAAATGATTAAATTTACAAAGTAAAAAGACAATATTACATGTCGAAAATCAGAAACCACCACGCGTTGCCATAAATGCTTCTGTACGAAGTGCTATCGAATATAATAGGTTTTGAATCTGTACAAGGGATGACCGCCCCGGGAACCGAGCTTTCGCTTTAGAGTATATAAGTGCAATCCCGGGGCGAAGACACAAAACCACTGTTTGCTTTAACATACATGCAATATGTTTAAGGTTAGACAGTTTTTACAATGTTGAAGGTGCACAGTTTTTTAACTAAGCATGTCTAACCAAGTATTTATATAATTAACTGTATTAAGGATTAACTTAACAAATTTGACAAAGGTAAAAGAGATTGGAAAAGAATATACAATGTTTGTGAAGACATATAGTGGTATAATAATACTAAACAATTTGACAAATATTACACACTTTACAGAGATTAATGAATATAACAAACTAATAATATAAACTGATAAATATATAAAATTTACAATGGGAAAACGCCGGAATTCACCAGCTCTGATAAAACAATACAAACAGTTAAAGAGCTCCTGTTCGGGAGAGTGAGAAGAGGAGTGTTGGCCGGAAACTAAAAAGGCTGAGGATTTAAGAAAAGGAATTCATTGCTTTCTACAAATTTCATACAATCTATTATTCTATTCAAGAGAACTTACCGGTCGCGCAGATAGATCAGCCAATCACGTAATATCACAGTGTTAGGTTTTTTAATGTGGTAATGCGAAGTTAGTGTACAATTCAGAATGTAGCGTAAAGGTGTTGATTGTGATCTACAGATACGAAGTGGTGACTCACGTTTATTTATTGTATATAAGTGTTGTTGAAATAATCCGTCGTTGGTTAAAAATAAGTAAAGGAATCTGTTTTGTATTTGGAAGTGCTGTGAGACTTCTGGTATGAAATCTCTTGTGTATGGACCCACCTGTTCTGTGGACCAACGCAATTGCCAACTACGATGCAGATGTTGTTTTAATTACATTTTTAGTGTTGAAAGTGGAAGTGGGATAAATGATTGTGGTACGTTTTTGTCTTCTCTTGCCGACCTCGCCAGGTGATCGGCCAGTTCATTACCAGCGACACCTGGGTGTCCTTTAACCCAGTTAAACTAAAAATCTTTTGATAAATATTGGAAACGTTGAATAATTTCTAATAATAGATAGTTATTTATATCAAATTTTGAAAGAGCTATGAGGTTCGAGAAGCTATCTGTTGAAATTAAAAATTTTAAATCCTCCGCCTTTTCAGCCCAACAAATCGCTTCTTTAATTGCATACAGTTCGGCCTGGAAGACGAAATTTCCCGGGTCCAATTTTGCTTGCCAAGAGTGGTTGTGGATATCATTTTCAAAGACACAGAAGGCTGACGCTGTTCCCGCATCTATTTTTGATCCGTCTGTAAAAATGTGTGCATTGCCTTGAAAATTTGATGTGGGAATTATTGATAGTGTTTTTATTAATCGTAAATTTTGAACATTTTGTTGAGAAGAGTGGAGCAAAATGATGTTCTGCGAAAATTCCAAGTCGTGGGATCCGAGCGAACTCAGCCTCCGCTTCTAGATGTAGATCCAGTGGAGGAAGATCCGAAAAGATATGTAGTGCTGCCGCTGAGGTGCTCTTGTATGTCCTTGAGTTCGCAATAGTGCTTTTCTCTGTACAGCCAAGATATGGCGAATACCGTGAGACCGCTGCATACGCGGGAGCCACACACTATAAGCATATGCTTATATACTTTTGAAGAATCGAAGAATACCAGCTTTTGAAAAAGTGAGTGGGAAGACGACCAGCGATTGCTGAATATTTATATAAGTTTTGGGTTATTTTTGTTATTTCTTGTCTTTTGTTTGTTACATGAGGTAGAAATGATAAGTGCTGGTCGAATATTACCCCGATATATTTAATTTCTTTCACTGATTTTATATTTTTTCCCTGTAGTTTGAGGAAGAGAATTCCAGATTGATTTTATCCGTCCGAACACAATGTTCTCTGTATCAGCTACAGGAGGGTGTTTCGAGACGCCGGCCAACAAAATCCAAGACATATTCAAAAGGCGACATATGCCAAGGAAGAAGTTGTATCTGTTGTACAGAAAAGAAGGTTTGATCATTCTTAGCAATATGTGGTCCTTTGACATTGTCCACCAGGAAGGCGTTTAAGACAGGGTTTACCACTTCAGGCTCCAGAACGTCTCTGATGTACTGGTTGCTGTTGAGATTACCCACAAGATTCCTTCCTGTTGTTGCAATATTAACAAACAGGAGTTTAAAAAACTTAGATTTAAACATTTACTAAACTGAATATTGCAAACAAGAATATATGCATGGTTAAAGGGACAAACAAAATCATCTGGATTTATTTTAATAATGTCATTTTGAGGACTTGAAGTGCACAGTCTGTCGGTGATACTGGATAGTTAAGTATTAAATTTATAGAATTTTCTGCATACGTTAATGTAAACAAAAAAACTAAAATAATCAAGTTAGCTAACGAACGCTTTTTAATTACTTTACATGATTTCAAATTTTTGGACGAAAGCTACACAGTAATTCGGTGAGTTACAATAACGTAACCACACTCCAAAATACAAAACTACGATTTCAATTTGTTTATATAGGTATCCATCTTAGCAATTGATGCATTGTTCGTGCCCGGCAGTATAAACAGATTCAGTTTTGAAAACCACACGATAGTATACTTTCCCGTAACTGAAGACTTCTAGAAAAATTAACATGTAAGCATAGATACATGAGTTTTTTGGTGTCGTGTCCATTGAAAATGATGTAGTACCATGAGCATATGTAACACCTTTGGCAATTTTAATGATGTTCCTTGAGTTAATGATGTTCCTTGAGAGCTATTACGTAAAGGGAAACTCTCCCAGATAGAGGAAAGATCTTGTAGTTGCAGGTTAGTTAATATGTTCTGGGCTTAGCTGAACTTAGACACAGGTTTTTACAAACGCGATATGGACACGTGCTTTCTCTATGTATCTTTATTCCCAGAAAATACTTAATCCACCCTTAATCGACTTATGGTTTTGGGCATTTTCCTATTTATATCAAATTCATATATCCATTATAGTCATTTTTGAAGTTTTTTCTTTTAATTCGGTAACTAATAATTGCATTTGCATCGTCAAAAGTTACCTGATTTTTTTTATATTTTCCGTTTGATATTTTGTTTCTTTAGAAACCCTGTCCACTGCATTATTTCCAGGAATGTCAACGTGGACTAAAATCAGATTTAAAGTATAGATTTTCTCTAATTGGTTATTTTATCCATGTGATGATGAATCGCTTGTGCAAGTCTACTATGTCAGTTTTTTAGTGCCTCAAGGGCAGCCTTGGAATCGAATATACTATACCTAATCCATTGGATTTGTTCGAGAGATCGAGTTAATTATATTCATGAAAGGCATTTTGTATTACTCTATTTTCAGGGTTAAAATTTGAGACAATGGTGTCTGTGTCGGTTTTGTGCTTCGATTTACAGCTATATAGTAGAACTATACACACGCCTGTCGGCTTTTCCTTTGTAAATGATTTCTTCAGCTGATCCATCAATATATGGCTTGTATGAGATTTTTCCTGAGAATGCTTTGATCATCTGCATTCCTTTTGCATATCTATTTGAGATTTATTTGAAACGGATCCAAAATTTCCCAAGAAGCCCAAATATACAGGGTGAGCACAAAGTCTTGCCATGAATATAAATATTTATTGTGCGAAAAATATTATAATTGAACATATAGTTGTTTGGAAACATCGCAAGTATTGTTATAAAGTTTTCAATAAGACCACATACTTCATGAAAGTTCATCGTGTGCCTTCTTGGCAGCTCGGAGAATGTCAACGCGGTATTGTAATTCTTGCCAAGTGTTCAGTAACATGTCTTCTGCAACTGTAGACACAGCGTCATATACTCTATCAACTATCTTTTATTCTTCACCATCAGTAATTGTTGTGTTAAAGACTCTGTCCTTGATATAGCCCCAAAAGAAACAAATCAAGAGGAGTAATGTCAGGACAGCATAGTAGTCATGGTGTTGGTCCATCTCTTCCATTCCAACGGCCCAGAAATATTTCGTATAGGCATTCACGATCTATGAAACACCAGTGAGGGAGTGCTCCATCTTATTGATAAGTAATCCATGGTTAAAATTCTTTTAACTGGGGTTCAATGGACAGAATTTACCACTGATTCACCAGATTGACGTAGAAGTGGACGTATAGTGCCATCTATTCCACAACCAAACTGCTCAAATTGTACTATCCAATGATACAAAAATTATATTATTGCATTTAACGGCTATTTTGTAATGAATTTCTATAATTTATTTTTATATACTTTGTGCTCACCCTATATTTAGACGACTCTGATTTATCATTAAATTTCGACAGCGTACATTTTCTTTATTGTTCATGACAGAATCTGGCCTGACAGAAGAGTTTCACATTTATATTCTTTAGCGTACTGTCCGTACGCATATTTTCCATCGATTTCTATATTTCTTTTATACTGAACACAATTAAATTGTCTCAAATATTTTTCATTTAAATTACAGCAATGCATGTTATAGCCGACTTCAAAAGAAATAGTGTTGGTCGATTCGACAACATGTACACGCACACAAAAAGTGCTGCTGTAGTCTACAACAAAATTCTGTTCTATAAGAAACCAGGGTCGGATTCCATTTATTTAGTCAAAAATACAGGTACTTCATTCCAATCCGAGCCCGAATGTCCGTTCATAACTCAAAAAATAATCAATATATTTTAATAAAATCTCAACATGACCTAGCTTTGTGTGAAATACGACGACTAAAAGAAACTTGCAGTACCTGCAGATCAATCCAATTAATGGCACTGGGTGTACTGTCAACTACATGTTTATGCATGAAGCGTTTAGTTTAGCGTTGTTTGTATGCAGATGGTAGCCACTTTCAGATTCTTGTAGTATCCTTACAATTCATATAAAGCAAGGTGAATGTGGTGAAAAGTATGTTAATATATCTTAATTGATTTTAGATGTAAGAACAAAAATTTGCATTTGGATTGGAGTATACTTTAACTCAGCATTCTTGACATAACGGAATTTTCACCCTGGTTTTCTATACACAAATTATTTGTTTTAGTGTGGTCTACCACCCATAAATTTCGACCAAACTTCTTTAAAACACTATGTCTTTATATATATATACATGTGTGTGTGTGTAACATTATAAGCAAAAAAATTTTTTTTTTCTTTCACACACTTTTTCTGAATATTTTCTCATCAATGCTTCATTGTAGAAATGAAACTATTTAGTTCCAATAATATGTTCAGTTGATTATTGGGAATTAATATATATATTTTTTTAATTGTGTTAAAAATTCATTAAGCGAAATTGCATAATATATCAATATTAACCAATTGTTTTAAGAAATCCTTTTAATTAATTAGCGTGATTTTTTTAATTTTAAAAGTTACTTCAGTTTATATAATTCGAAATATTTTGACAAACATTTTTCTATTGATTTAAAGTTTTCATTTGCTAAATATCATTTAATTAAAATTTTAATTAAAATAGATGAGCCTTAATTATTTGTGAGTTATTCTTCAGTCATTAATTACAATCAAGGAGCAAATCCTCCTTCTTCTTGACTTAATGACATTTTTTTTCGTCTTTTGGAATTCAAAAACCAATAATCGTATTTCACGTAAATTGATTGCTGCATTAATTTATTTTCCTAACAAAATCCATTATTATGTAAGTATGCGAATACCTGCCAAGTATTACCTGTAAAAACAATATTTATAAACAAGTTAAACTGTTTGAAACATTTTTACAGTGTATTTACTAAGGAAATGTCGAAAGTATCAAATATATATTATAAATCAAAAATATGTCCGTCATTAACGATAAACTTAAAAGTAACACTAGATGAATACAAAAGATGTGAATAGTCAATTACTACACAGCATACAACCAATAAAGTGATAAAATGTCCAGACCGTGGATCGAACCCGGAACCCTTGGTATCATGCACCAATGCTCTATCATTTCGAGCTATCCGGACGACATACAGTCTTGCATTTCCTCACTATTATACATTGGCAAGGTTTATAACTTTGCAGCATCAGATGGAAAGTTAATCATGAGCACACATCTGTGGCATGCGTGCGACGAATTAAACCCACTAACAGTGAATATATATAACTAATTAAATTTTCAGCAGAGCTGAAAATCTGGTGCTACATCTAGAGAGAGATCTAGTGCTACAAAGTTGCAAGTCTTGTCAATGTATAAGAGTGAGAAAATTCTAGATTGGATGTCGTCCGGATAACTCGTAATGGTAGAGCATTGGTGCGTGATACCAAGGGTTCCGGTTTGATTTCCTATCTGGACATTTTCCCTCTCTGTTAGTTGTACGCTTTGTAGTAAATGATTATTCACATCCTTTGTATTCATTAATGTCCTGAGTAATTTCAGCTCTGATGAAAATTTAATTACTTATATAACACTAGATGTCGTGACATGCGGTATGGATGTCACTTTGATCGTATATGTTTGCACTTTATTGCATAGTTCTTATCTTTACAACATCGAATAGAGCAATATATGTACTTTCAGAAACAACTTATCTGCAAACTATTACCTAATTTATAGTTTTGAAATTTTTAAAAATAGTTTTAAGCAAGAATTTTTAATCTATTTGTATCTGTCATAATATTAGACATGCGAGTAATATAACAAAGCAAAATTAAACATTCACTATCATAAAACAAATATACGACTCCAATAAAATATTCAAAACTGAAGAGAAAGTTGCTAGGATATCCTAGTTTTCAATCTATCGCCGAAGATTGGAGAAGGAACCTACTCCTCATCTATATAATAAAAATGTATGTACAGACAAAAGTCATGTCATTATTTATTTAGAAAACATTAAGTATTCATTTAAAATCATAGGAAAAACTTTAATATTTTTTAAAATATTTATTATCTCTGTTTATTTTTCCCCGCAATAATTACGTTTGATGTGAAAAGGGGTTGTAGGGGTCCTAAGAAAATGGTAATAGCAATGGTAATAGCAGTTGAAGGGGCTTCAACTGCTGAAAAGTCTCAAAATTTATTCATGTTTTTAAGTGTAGTATATAAATTTCTTAACTCTTTCAGACCTTGTGTTCATTTTAAGTGGCATAATATACAGAGTGATTCCAAATCCTATGTACAAACGCAGAACACACTACAGTAAAACATTTTTGTATTTGGGATCATGATCCATTTATAACCCCCCCCCCCCCCCAAAAAAAAAAAAAAAAAAGAAAGAAAGAAAGACAAAGAAAAGAGAAAGAGCAAACAGGGTATCTCCACTCTGGTTCTGCGTCAATTCGTCACGCACAATTCATTACGGAACAATACATTGCACACAATTCATCGCTGCGACATTTCAGCGCTGCGTCAAATCGTCGTGGGGTCAATTCGTCGTAACGAAAATGTTTTTGAAGGCTATGATGATAAAATAAAGACTATTTAGTAAAAAAAAATTAATGATAATTAGTTTTTTAGATATAGAGAATTATAACTAACAATTTACATACGATTATATAAAACAAAAACAAATTATCATTAAATAATTTTACTACATTATCTTTATTTTATCATCATAGCCTTCAAAAATACTGTCGTTGCGACGAATTGACACCACGACGAATTGACGCTGCGATGATTTGTCGCCGCGACGAATTGACGCTGCGATGAGTTGTCACCGCGACGAATTGACGCCGTGATGAATTGTGGGAGATGAATATTGTTCCGCGATGAATTGTTCACGACGAATTGACGCGACACCCTCAACTCTAATCTGAACATTACTACTGTTCTGAAGTTTAACAAAAATAAAGCCATTTTAAAGAAATTTTCAACACCTTTATTTTTCTTTGCGCTACATGCAATAACATCATGAGAATTAGTGAAGTGAATAGTATTTATGTGAGTGAAACCGCATGCACTATCAATAACATATGACAAAATAAGATATCTACTTCAGCGCTATTTGGATGCTGATGATGATCACTACTCTCACTTTTCGTGACATTCTTACGTGTAATACAAATAAAGGTAAGTCTGTTGCAAATATTGTTATAATATCTTTATTATTGTTAAAATTATCAACAAAAACACGAGTTCAGGTGAAGCAAGACACACTTTATTTTTGATTGATTAAGCGGATTGTAACCCTAGCTTTTTATGCAAAAATAGTGCATTGTAATGTACAATTACCCTCCCCTTTTAAAAGTTTTATGTGGTATTTTCAATCAGTTACTCTTTAAGCTAGTTAAAACTATTATCACTTATCTAACTTTATTATGCATTGGAATAGACATCAAGTGTTTTGTATCACAAACACTCCTGTCATCTCCATTGACGAATTATAAATACATTTAGAAAAAAAAAACACCAAAAAAACAAACTAACAGAAAATTACCATTTAAACGTGTGTAAGGCATAAGAGATTGTTCTATCAATATAACGTATTTCGTTTGAAAAATTAAATTAATATATATATTTTTTTAAAGTAAGGTGAAGTGGGGTAAATTTAACCACGTTTTAGCGTAGTTCGAATTAAACCTTCCCCCCCCCCACATTTATTATTATAGATACTGAAGTTTACACACACACACACATATATATCCTTTATTAATGGTTGGTTGGTTTGTTAAACTATCATTTTATCATTTACTTCTGTCATCCCTAACGACATGAAACGAACTAACAAAAAATTACCCTTTAAAGGTGTGTAAGAAATAAAAGATTGTTCTACCAATATAGCATATTTCGTTTGAAAAATTTAATTAATAATCTATTTTTTAAAGTTAGATGAAGTGAGGTAAGTGTAACAACGTTTTGGCGTATTTCAAATTAAACCTTTCCCACTAATTTACTATTATAGATACTCAAGTGGGTTTTTTTTACATTCTTTATTAATGATCTATTAAGTAAGCTAGCTCAGATCTGAATTTAATAATTGTTTTTGAGCTATGATGTTCTTTTATAGATGGAATGTTTCAGTATAGTCAGTGGGTTACACTTTTCCCGGTATTCGGAACATGTAGAAACAAGAAATTTATATTGTCTTTGAAACATCTGGTTTTATTCCTAGAGCAGGTGTAATATACACTCATTGAGCATCAAAATGTAAGCTATTTTTTTAAACTACAATGAAAACAATTGAGTTCAGCTTTATTTGACTAATCTCACTCAAATATAGAGCAGTCAAATAGAGGCTGGAAAAACTTGCGAATTGGTTGGTTAAAGTAACATTTTATCATTTACTAATAAGTCAAAGGTTACACTAGCCACGTGAATATACTTACATGTTTCACCTTATCTTGAATATTTAAAGAATAATATAAAATAATAAACACATGCCCAGGGTAACAATAAAGATTTTTATCAAACAGTTATAGCCACATAATCCATTTTAAAAACTTAACGTAAAACAACTGTTGAATAAAAATGCATTATGCGTGTACCTTTCTAAATTTTTTTTTAATTAGAGGTTCCAGAAAAGGTTAAGAAATATTTTTCGAATAATTTCAATTGAATTGTAGATTTTTTTATTTAAAAGGATAATATTCGCATGAAAGTTGAAAGTGAAATGTAGTAATGTTATTGAAAATGCCGAAAATAAAGCATTGCTTTGATTTGAACTAACAATCTGATAACAGAATAACGACTGCTAATCAACTTTAAAATGTAACACATTATAAACTCCTTTTAATCGGTAAAAGACTTAAAATAAAAAAGATTATAAACAGTAAAATAAGTTTAAATAGACTGTTGACATGTTTCAGGTCAATCTGAGCCATTATCAAAACAAAAAATAATATTCTATAATTGCGCGATCTATGAAGTTATTTGAAGCGCTAATCATTTAATTTTTCGATTACAGTTAAAAATTACGCACATTAATTTTTATTTATTACTTGGATGTTTATTTCCATATTTGTAACCATGGAGTAACTTGAGCCACAATTTTGGTAAGTTAAATGATGTTGCATCGGCAAATATTGTATTGTTACGTGTTACAATCTCTATGGTTTCTCTTATAATAGCATAGATTGCAGGAGAAAATTATTTTACTTTCATTGAAATTTATTTGGATGGTTTCTTCTTGATATAATCTTGCCAGAGCTGTGGTTTTTCTATGATACTTAATATCAGCTATATGTTCTTTTTTCTGTAACTAAATTTCCTGCTTGTCATGTCAATAAAATAATTATTTGCTCCGTCTTCTTTAATAAAAGGTATTTCATATACTCCTGAATAATTCTCAAAATTAATTGGGTCAAATTTACTGCAAATGATTTGACAGGCTTAAACGTTTCAATACGTTTAATATCCAAACTCCCTCAGAAATTAAAAAATATCATTTGCAGTAAAATTGACCAAATTAATTTTGAGAATTATTCAAGTTTATATGAAATGTCATTTATTAAAAAAAGACGGATCAAAGAATTACTATCGACGAGGCATGACAAGCAGGAAATTTAGTTACAGAAAAAATAGCATATAGCTGATATTAAGTATAATAGAAATACCACAGCCCTCACAAGATTATATCAAGTATAAACCATCCAAATAAATTTCAATGAAAGTAAAATAATTTTTCTGTGAAATATATACTATCAATCCATTATAGAGAAACCATAGAGATGGTAACACGTGAAACATCCAAGTAAAAAATAATAATAACGTGCGTAATTTTAAAAAGTAATTAAATGGTGGTGTTTCAAATAACTTCATAGACCATGCGGTTATAGAATATTCTTATTTGTTTTGATACTGACTCGGATTGAGCTGAAGAAACATGTTAATAATCTAATACAAGTTATTTTACCGTTTATCATCTTTTAATTTTACCCTTTTTATCAATTAAAAGAAGTGCAAATCGACTTGTTATTTATTTTTTTCGATTTTTCTCATGAACAAATACATGCGAGTATGACAAAAAAAGTTATTCATAGCAATGTGCAATATTTAAAAAAATATATATAATACTTTAAAGAAATTTTAGAATTTAATTTTAGATTTTATATACGACAAAAAAAATGCGTAATTGTAATTTTTAAATCCCTCAAAATACTTGAATTATAAATCATAAAATGTATTTGCTGTTAGAATTAATGAAATGAAATCATTAACAAAAACTATGTATATTTCATCCAAGATGTGTTTGAAGGATACAGAATAAAAATGCGTGTTAAAACTCAGTACAGTTATTTTGTTTAAAACAAATATATACAAATTTAGATTAGAATAAAAAACCTGTAGCTTTTGACAATCAAAATGCAACAGTTACAGTTTGCAGAGTCTTGTTTCTTGTGCAAATACAATTACGTTTAAACTCTGTGTAAAAACCGAAAAAAAAAAAAAAAAAAAAAAAAAAAAGGTTTGAAACAGATTTTATTGTGAAGGCATAAAAGTGAAACCTTGAGAGACTGTAATATATTGCTTTTGCAATTTAGCAGGGAACTGTTAACTGGGTCCTGCTGAACATTTAATTTAAATGTCGCTGTGGAGATGCTAGAAGAAATTTACTTAGCTTTATATATAAATTATAAAACTTAGAAATGTTTATAATGTACAAAAAAAAAAAAAAAAAAAATAGAAATCAAGGAAAATTTTTTATATCCATATTTACACGAAAAATTTCAATCGTTCCCATAGTAATTGCAGGTCATTAAAAATATATATTGTTATATAACTGTGACATAAACGAAGTTATCTAGCATGTAACACAGCGAGTTTATCTAACAATAAAAATCAATATAATAATAAGAACTTTTACTTTTACTTTTCTGTTTATGTATAAATAAGCGTATAAAATAAATGTTTATATTTCTACTTACATACATAATAAAGGCAAGAAAATGGGAACACTTTTAAAATAACCACGTGTTTTAATTACAAATGCTTTCAATGTTATATTGTTTAATTCATATAACGTTTTCGTATTAGCTAACTATTAATGGTATTGCAACATTGAGTATGTGATAGACATTTATTTGTATAGATATTTATTTATTTTATTAAAAAAAACCTTATAATTTTCTAATTGTGTTTTTATGTAAGAAAAGTATTGATTTTCTAAATTTGAAATTTTAAACTCTGGATTCTGTGAAATACAACTTCTATATACAAAGTGGAATTATAAAACATTTCAATATGGGGGTATATTTGGTATCATTGTATGTATGCCAACAGAGGTGCCAAGTTCCCAGTAATATTCCGTAATATGTAGTTTAATCTGACCCAGTTTAACAACGCTTCAAACCAGAAAAATTATTGGATAAATCTTTATTTATTTAATTTCAGGTTTCTACGTGAAATTTATTTTATTTAATTTCTTTAAAAAATTTCTGGTGCGAAACGTATTATCTCGATTAAATGTAAAATCAAGAATAAATATTTAATATAACATTTTATCTCGTATTTTTTCCGGTATCTATTACTGAGTTTGTTTTTCAAAACAACAGAAATACCAAGAATTCTCACCTTTTTTTATAATCATCTATTATCCCTTTTGCCGAGTGAACCTTTGTCTAAAATATTGAGTTACTGAACTAACATCCATTTGTATTTTTATGAACCTAGGCTAGTCACGCGAGAACAATAGCAAAGTATTTTTAAACCAATAGCAGCGTTCTTTGTAAATTTCTTGTTTGCATTTGAAAATTTTAATGATACTTTTTGCATAAGATGTCTGAGGACGATGTCTAACCTGTTATTTTTGTCCTTTTTTGATTTTGACTGCCTTATTTTTCTCTTTCAATTTCAGAACCTGTTCAAAAATGGAAAGTATCTTCAGAAAACAAAATGCCGCGTGTGTGTGTGTGTTACTCAAGCCAGTTTTGTTGCTCTATCTTACCTCAGGTTGTCTTCTTGATAGTTTTTTACGTCTTTGGTTACAAATAATTCTGCACTCCCTTAATTTCATTGTTGTTGTAGAGGAACTTCAATTTTTGAAGAAAATGAAACGAACATCATTTTAGTCTTGTCCAAATTTATTTTTAAACACATTTCAACCATCTTTATAAATGTTAAAATAAGAATGAAAATACTTTTTAAAGAATGAAGAAATACATGGTGTTTATCCAGTGTGACGTATTATGATAATCAGCATTGTAACATAATTGTAATTAGCCTATAATACAATTTATAGTAAATTAACGCATATGCCAGCCAAGGGTAGAATAAGAATTTTCCTATGGAGAAAAAAGAAAGTTAAAAGTAATTCAATAGTATATTAATCATTTTTATCTACAAAATGTACATTGTCAATACTATACGTTGCTCAGAATGATAATGTATGTCTGTCTACACTTTAGAAAGAATTTGTATAAAAATTTCTAAAAACTGGTATATTATAATATATTCAAAAGGAATAAATATTTTATATTAGTTTTAATAACGTTCAGGTAGACGCAGTTTTCATTTAAGGAATTCAAACTGCAGTGCATTCATTACCAACCTTTGTACATCATTCCTCCCTAATAAAGGATAATTTTTACTGGCCCCTCCTCAGCCACTCCAGCATACATGTAGTTGTTTATTCCTCATCAATCAATGGTTATTAACTTTAGTTTTACAAAGCAATACCATATGGCTCGATAAAACATAAAATAAAAAAAACTTTGCTAATTAAAAATAAAAATTTAATACCTACAGCAGTTTGTGCAAACAAAATAATTAATATCTGAACTGAATATCGTACTAGAAATTTATATTTCATTAAGTTATAATAATACATATTGAAGAATTTTTTTTAATTTTTTAAAATTGGTATACATTAATCTAAAACAGATGAACATCAATCTAAATCAAATGATCAATGTTTTGTTTTGATTTCAGTCCTATACACATCTCGTTCTCCAATTTAAGATGATTTGATTTACGCATTATTTCTTTTCTAATTATTTTTTTTCTATAGAACTGCTGCCGCATCTAACGGATTTTTTATTCAGAAATTCCGAATTGTCACCAAAAAATTTGAGTAATTATTTTCGTTCTATATGAAGATAGACATTTCGCGAATAATTAAAAAATAATAATTACTAAAAAAATTTTTCTTGAAGGAATTTAGAATTTCTGAATAACAGATTAAATAGATTTGGCAGTTCTGTTCTATAGAATAATGCTACTAGTTGTCAATGCCTAATTTTTCTGCTGAATAATAACAAATTGAATCTATTTCTAAAAGCATATCAAAACATCACTTGTCCTTTGAAAAATCTTTGTACGTTATAATAGAACTAAGCTGCAATATTTACAGGCACCGTTGATAATCAAAGATGAATTAACTAATCTGAAGGCTACATTTTCCTTTTGCTCCGATAGCTTTTAGCGGGATTGAAATAATTCCATTTGCTAAGACCTCACCGGTTGGGAACCACTGTTTTAGTGTAATGGAGACTTATTTATTCGTATAAAATTAGTTTTCAAAAAATATATCTAAGTGTTATCTTCATCATTTTAAGCATGAGAAAACATAACTAATTTAAAGTGGTTTTAAATTACCATGGTTTTCGTTGTTAGTTAACCCTTTGAGCCTTGAGCTTATCTTTTTCCGTCATGCAGTTGACAAATTAAGGCAGACTTTATAAATGTATCTTAATTTTTACTATAGCATACAATAAATAGATATGTAAAGTATTTAAATAATGATCACGCTCAGATACTTTGCCTATATACAGGATGTTTCAAAAGTGACCGGTATATTTGAAAAATCAATAAAAACTAAACGGGTAGCGATAGAAATACCCCGTTTGTTGCAATATGCTTGGGACAACAGTAAATTTTCAGGCAGACAAACTTTCGAAATTAGTTGCAGTTTTCAACAACAGATGGCGCTGCAGTCTGGAAAAATCTAAACCACGATATTTTCCACAATTCCACCATGCGCAGCAATAATATGGCGTAGTCTCTGAACGAAATTACCAGAAACCTTTGTAAACCTTTGACTTCTTTCTGTGGGGACACTTGAAAGACCAGGTGTACCGCCGCAATCCAGAAACAATTGAACAACTGAAGCAGTACACCTCTCCCGCCTGACACGTTTACAAAGGTTTCTGGTAATTTCGTTCAGAGACTATATTATTGCTGCGCATGGTGGATATGTGGAAAATATCGTGGTTTAGATTTTTCCAGACTGCAGCGCCATCTGTTGTTGAAAATTGTAACTAATTTCGAGAGTTTGTCTGCCTGAAAATTTACAGTTGTCCCAAATACATTGCAACAAACGGTGTATTTCTATCGCTGCCCGTTTAGTTTTTATTGATTTTTCAAATATACCGGTCATTTTTGAAACACCCTGTATTATAATGAAGTATTATATAAATATGCAAAAATATTTCCTAACACTAAAAGGGTTAAAATATTTAAAAAAATTATCGAGTTTTGAAAATAACTCAATATTATTGTAAATATTAGTTTATCTCAATATTTCTAGAAATATTAGTCTATCTCAATATTTCTAGAAATATTAGTCTATCTCAATATTATTAGAAATGTAAAATTATTTTTTAAAGAAATGGAAAATAAAAGATTTTAATAAAATTCGTGTAAAGCACTTTAATAACAAGTAACTAGTTTATTAATTTTATAGTTTGGTATGTGTATCTGTAGCATAACAAAGAATCTGTGAAGTTTTTACCAATTTGTGTTGTCAGAAATTATAGATCAGCTTTGCGTAGAAGCAATTTGTAAAGTAACTTAACGCCCTAATGGCGTAAACGTTAAATAATTTAATTTAAAAGTCTTCAGGAAATATCATGTTAGAGAAAGGAAAGATTATTCTGCAATCATGAAAAGGAAAAGATAAATATATCACAGACTGTATCAAATTAGATTAGGAAACATCTTTAGGACAGATTGCAAGAAAATTGATACTGTTTTTTTTTATATTTCTGACATACACGATGATAGATTGCAAGGTTCGTAACTGTATGAACGGAAATTGCAACACATGGACACACACACGCAAAAATAATTTAAAAAAAAATCCTCACCGTTATTCATCATCTTAATTACATCATGTCTTAAAATGACTATT
Source organism: Maratus michaelseni (assembly GCA_963931845.1). Lineage (NCBI taxonomy): Eukaryota > Metazoa > Arthropoda > Arachnida > Araneae > Salticidae > Maratus > Maratus michaelseni. The sequence goes on along the minus strand of OZ007589.1, from coordinate 148,508,671 downwards.
TCAAGCAAGATCTGTTTGCTCTTGAAACACGATATTCAATTATCAGTTGTCGCTAAAATGTGTGAAGCAGGAATGCTTCAATGCCAAATATTATTTTAGCTCCTAATGCAAACATATCTGTAGACAAAGAGGTTTTTTTGTTCAAAAGGACTTTGTGGATACTTATTTTTATTTAGCGATCTAAATATTTTGAGAGTCTGAAGATTGAACATCCTTTATTTTTGAATGTAACAGAGTAAGGTAAAACACGCCTACTTAAATAGAAATACCAGTTACAAAATATACCAAGTACGATATGTATTTTAAAATTTCATTTAAATTCCAAAACATTTTTTTAGTATTTTAACTCCTGTATAATGAATACTTCAAACCTAAACTCCATGTAAATAATGTTTTGTACCACAAATATTATCTAATTTGATTATGAATTAAAATTATGTAAATTTCAGTTTGTTGTCGTATAACAGGTTTAGTTTTAAAGTAATTCTACATAAACTAGTAAAGAAAGTATTTTAGATAAATATACTGTATCATTTCTTAATTAAAGCATGAATCATTTTTTAATGTATTATATATTGGAAAAATATTTTAGACAGAACACTTGACTGAGGTTCAAAAACTCTTTGAAACTTCATCCGTTTATATTACAAAACACCAATAAAAGTGAATAGCTACTTTAAGATATAAAAGATGCGTTATTATTCTTCGCAAAAAAATTTATTTACACGAAATTAACTTATATATTTGTTTGTACTAGTTAAATAGTCTGTGAAAATGTTTATGAGTACATATTAATATTTGATATTAAAATAAAACTTGAAATTTAATTTAATGACATATTAATCATACCTACATAGGTTATGATAAATTAATACAACTGATATTAAATAATAGTAATCTTAATGTATAATTAAAGAAATTTGCAGTAAAATCTCCAAAGACGAAATCACTCGGGAACAAAAAAAAATGTCAGCTTTAGACAGGTCTCCGTATTAGAAGGTATAGGTCAATTTTTAACAAGAATCATGTTTTTTTTGTTTGTTTTTTCGTTTGATGAAGGTTGCCTCTATGTAGAGACATTTTCATAGGTTTTACTGTAATTAAAAATTATTACAAAATACTTTGTTAAAATTAAGTAACTGTTTTTATTGTTATATGTTCTGCAAAAATTTGTGTGTATCGTTAACGAAACATTAATAAAAACGTCCTAAATTTCTTAATAAGCTTATTTACATTTGAAGAAAATCAGTTACAACGAAGTTCACTTTTAACGAGTAAATTTTAAATATCTCCTTTTCCATACGTTATAATTGGTTTTCTCTATATTTTTTTTATGCGTTAATTTTTTGATTTATAGAAAAAATGATTTATTCTTCTTTAACAATGATGTGCTTTGTACAAACTGTAACGTGTCCTCTATCCTTCAACACACGCTTCGCTATGTGCACATTAAGCTAGAAGCATAATGAAGATCAGAAAAAAAATTAACTATCATTTATATGACCTGCATAATCTTGGAATTAATATTAGCATTTTAATGCTACTATTTTACTAGATCAGGAACTAGATTTAAAAAGAGAACTTTCTATGTATTTTCTTTGAAGAACTTAAAAATTTAAAAAGTTTGGCATACCTGTTTGAATTTCATGAAAATGAAAAAAATCTTATTAGTAATCATTTTAATGCTCAAAGTATTTAACGATCACTTTGATCTTGTGCTAGAGAGAAAAGAGAAAGACAAAGTTTCTTTGTTAATGAGTTACGGAAATCTATAAAATTGCCTCACTGTGGAATCGCAGTATAATTAATTAATATAATGTTTTAATTTAAGAATTTAATTGAAAATACTAAAAATATATCAAAATATTTTATATTAAAATGGACATTAAAATGTTTTGTAACTCAATATTAGATTTGAAATAAGAGAGAAAACACATAACTAGTACTTATGTACTTTTAAATGTCTTATACAGATATTTATGTGTAGCAATACAAACTCTTTTAATCATTAAAAAGATTTTTTGCTCTCGAAAACCAAAATAAAAACAGTAATCCAAGTATGAAATTCCATTGCAGTTAAACTAAAAAGGCTGACTGAATGCAAAATACGGCTGAAATAAAAGAATAATGGACTCTTACAATCGAAATGCAACAGTCACAGGTGGCCAAATCTTGTTTTTCATAAAAGTACAATTGTCTCTGTTGCAAGCATTAAAGTAAGTTTTACAAACCAAGAATATATTACGTGTTTGGGTTACGTGAATGTATGACAGACTTCATTAGCTAAACATTTAAATACAATAGAACAATTTTGTTTTTGTTTTTTGTATTTAACATATATTATATTTTTTTAGCTTTGCACAAATTCTAGCTACCCCATCGGAATTATCGTTCTTTCAGAAAAAGCGAGAAATATATACTGTGTTGTAAAAGGGGAAAAATGCAAAGGCAGATTTTTTTTATAAGATTAAATACACGACGTAAATAATAAAGTAATTTTGTTTTTGATTTGTATTACTAATTTAATAAAAGAATTTATTGTGAGATGCACTTTGAAAGAGAAATATATTGATTATATAGAAAAGGGCTGCCAGATAGGACACCAGTAAAAGAAACTATTTATTTAGCAGAAACAATCTTTAAACTGTTTATTTTACGAAGAAAATCTGTTAAAATAACTAGAAATTCGTACAGATTTTTCACGTAAAATAAAGAGTCTCTTACTAGTGTCCTGGATGACAGTTTTTCTGTAAAGTAAACAAATTGTTTTACGCCGTATGTTTTAGATATAAAATGTTACAACAAAATACTTTAACGGGTGTTTTAGATCTTTTAATTCAAAATAGAGTTTGAATGGTTTATTTATAATTTTGCGGATTGCTTTAAAACAGCATCTGGATCACTGAATACAGATTTTCTTTGTGCAAATAGGTAAAACTTGCTGCAATTTTGTTTCAGGTACGTATATGTGAATATGGTATTTTTTTCTTTGGCTGACATAAATAACGCATTAGTTCATTTGGTTTTACATAAATGAGGTAATTGTACTGAAGCGCTGAATTCTGTGAGGTAGTTGCATAAATCTTTAAGTGAACTTTTCAAAAACTAATATTCTTTGACTTGTACTATTTGTGTTTTGGACACCTCAAATGTAAAAGTTTAATCTGTCTAATTCACATATCAAAGTCTAGACTTAATTTTAAGACCAAATGGCACGAAGTTTGGCTATCATTGACTAATTAGTCAACGTTTTTTTTTTTTTTTTTTTTTTTTTTTTTTTTAAATAACATTCCTAAAAAATAGGGGGGAAAAAAGCAAAAACATTCCCAAGAGATTTCTTAGGTTATATAAATAAAAAAAAATCTGTAAGATGTGCGTTGTTAAATATACATGTGTGAAATAGACGATAAATTATTAATATAATAATTATTGCACGTTTTTGTAAAATGACAGATAAAATCTGTTGTAAACTGCAAAAAGTATCCAACACATATTGTTAGTTTATTTGTTACTGCTATGATCTTATTTAGATTACTAAGGTAAAACAAACCGGCATCTCCGAATTCTAATAAATTTCGAGTTAAAAATGTTTTCTGCGCACTTCTTTTTGTTGTTTGTTTACGAGTCGGGTCCTTTAACATAACAACGAAAAAAAGTTTTTATCTTCCGAACCTTTTGAAATTTCTATCGCTAATAAATATCACTGTTTCCAAGCCCTGATAAACATTTTGTGAAAAAATATGTATATTTAGCCGTGCAAATATGAGCCGAAGCGGAGGGAAGCCGAGCCGAAACAGTTCGCGTTTTAGCGTTTTCATAAAAAAAATTGCAGATTTTTTTTTTAATACTTTGACTCATCCGAACGTTTAGAAATTTTTATAGGGATGTAGATCTGGCCTGCCGAGCAGGTGTAGAAAGGTTGTATCGAAATACCGACGTTTAGTTAATTTAGATTAAAAAGAAGAGCGTCTGCAGTAAATGCGATCTGGAGTCGCGAATTTTTTAGAACGGGTTAATATTCGTATTTTTAAAAATATTTTTCACCGTCAAAGAGAAGAAGGTCTCACTTTTTAAAGGGTATTTCTTGTTAGTCCGTACCTCTAAAATTGAGCCCTAGGGGAGCGTCGGCAAAAGAGAGAAAATACCAGTGTGAAAATGATCCTTAATTTTTTTTTCAAAGAGTTAACAACAATATTTTTTTAACGGATTGTTGCGTTTAAAACGCAAAAGTGCGAAATTTACGAACATTTCATCCGTTCTTCCGTATCTTGCACGGATTCGCCGATGGCTTTAATAAAAACGGCGTAAAAAACAGCCTCCGTTCCTTTCCTGCTACGCCGTTCCGGAAGTGCAATTCACTCTATTCTGCGACGCCGGAGCCTTTGATGCGAGTTTTATATTTCGATTTTTAATTAATATCTCGTCCAATTATACGTAAAAAAATATGAGCCTCATGTTTAACAGGACCTGCTTTGGACTAACATCAGGCAAATTTTCTGACTTTTACGTGCGGTAGATTTCACTAGCCATCGCATATATGCAGACAGACAGACACTTGCTCTCATTTTTACACTAAAATTATCTATAAACATTCGGCACCTTGCATTTATTGCAATAAACCAGGATATAATTATGCTATTTAGACAAAAAGCTACTTCATTTTCTAATTATCCTTAAACTGCATAGACTATTTGGAAAAATCCTGAAAATTTTCACACTAACTGAGAAACAGTCTTTGCCCAATTAACTTAAATCTGCAAAGGCTCTTCGTAATAAGTTTGAAACATCAGGCTGATGGAAAAAGGATTCTCCAAGAATAGCTTGGCTCTTTGCAAAGAACCGGATTTCTCAATTAGCGGACGCCATCTACATTATTTTTAGATAACCAAAATCATACTGAATAAATTTTAGGATTCTGAAAGTAAACTGCACCGACATTTTAAAATTAGAAGCAATGAAATTAGACAGCAATTTTCTAATTTTGGCGCTAGATGTTAAAGTAGTAATTCTGTAACATTTGCTCTAACATTAGAATTAGTTTCAATAGATTTCGCATTATTAATTTATAATTTATTAATTAGCAATTAGTTTATAATTAATTTATTATTTATTCATTTATAATTTATTAATTTTTTATTAATTTATAATTTAATATTTCTTTACTTAATTATTAATTTATAATTTATTACTTACTGAAATCTAGATGTTAAATAATAGATATAGCAAACTTAGTAATAAGTTCTCGCCAATCTATTTCGCCTAAAGGACAGCCGAATCACGATTAACATTGTACTAAAATGTCTTATATTTAAACTATGAGAATATTTAATTTTATTTTCATAAATGTACTGAAATTTTAAAAGACAATTTCTGCAAAATAATGCTATTTATATCAAACATTTTTATTTAAGATATTGGTAAATACTAATGCATTATCTGCAAAATGATTGCAATATGATTGCTAAGTTTAAAAAAAAAGAAAAAAAAAAGAAAAAAAATAGGACAGAAAAAAGAACTTTTTGTATGGAAGTGAATTCATCATACGTAACGTCGCGTCGTGAAGTAAAAAATTTTCAAATTTGACATCTAGCCTTGGCAAACAAAAGCTACTTGATAGACATATTTAATCAAAATTGACCACATCTAAGAAAAGAAAAAATAATTTACCACCTATAGATACTAACAAATATCATACAAAAATGAATGGAAAATTTACTTTCTTTTGAAGTGTGAACTTCTTAAACGATGTCTGAAAAAAAAATAACAAGAAAATGAAGTGCTAACGGGTGAAAAGAAACGGTGAAAATTGCAATACAATGCACGACCTTAATACAGGGTCACAAAGGTCTTTCGGTAGAATCATAGATTTAAAAAAATAAATAAATAAAAGGAATACCGCATTAACTTTCCATGAGACAGGGTTAACTGATCTTTGAGATGGGCATTTTATTTACCGTTCCGTGTTTTTTGAATGATGCTACAAACTTCTCAATAACTTCCTACTTTTTCACAATCTATTAACTTTTCTTACTATCTTATGGTTGCAGTTACAACAGTGCCGGTAAGTGGTTCAATTTATCATGAAATTTTTAACTGCATAGCACAAGCACAGAAGAATGTCTTCATTTCTACTTTTGGTGTGCACTTGTAATCTGCTCGCCTCAAAGGGAGGCATTCATTAATTGCTGTCAAAACTATAGTCGTGTTACCCTAGTTCTTTTTTGTTTTTTTTAGGTCAAAAGAGATTTCTTACTTGGTACATTTTTTATTCTTCAATTTACTCTTATTATTAGTACGTTCTACATTAAGAAACCATGATCTAAATAAAAACCATAGTATATTTATTTTCGATAATTAAACAAGAATCATATTTTTACTTTAGAAATTTTGTGCACAATAAAGCGTTGTATATCAAGAGAACATCCCAGATCTTTCAGGCAGGATTTTTTCGTTAATTTTCTATTTTGTATAAGGGTCTTTGATGTTCTTACCCAGTGTTTAGATTTTAAGATGTATTTAATCATCTGTCATCTCAGATATTAAGATACCTGGTGTAAAATAACTGATAAAGTGATAATCGTCAAATACTTCTTAAAGTATATTTATTGGAAACATATATCAAATATGTTTTATAAATTACAAATATTGAATACGAATTATTATGTATTAATTTCCAGTTTTTCTGTTAAGATTTATAGAGGATCAGCGACTTTGTGTGTCACTGCATGTGTTAATAATCATCATCTCTTTGAGCAGTCAAGGATTGACAAAACTCAAATATTTTCCTTTACTTGTTTCTAATCTCATTCAATTATGTCAATTGTTAAATTTTGCTTTCTTCTACTACTTAAAGGATTTTTGCTGGATATAATCTTCAAGTTTATACATTATTAACGTGCCACTTCCATTTCTTAATTTTAAGATATTTATTTTATTCTCCAAGAAATTTAAGTGTTTTTTATTTGCTAAATTCTTCAGAAATAATTTAATAACTTTACTGAATCAATAATTTAAAATTTTAAATGATTTGTTTTTACTCTGCGTCAGGGGTTGTCAGTTTGGCCTCTTTTTTATTCAGAATTTCCGAATTCATACCGAAAATTCCAAAAAAAGAATTTTATTTCATGCAAACATGAAATGCCTGCCATTAAATAAAGTAACAATTACTATTCGTAATTTCCGGTATGAATTTAAATTTATGAATAACAAATTAGGCCAATCTGGCAACCCTACTCAATGTTATAACGAACAATTTATATTAAGAACATTTTTATTTTATCTTAATGGCGGATTTTGTTAACTGATGTAAACAGAAAATCTGAAGCTTTAAAATATGGCTAATTTTGCATCTCATGCAGATCATACTAATATCTTAAAATTTCCATTCATTATAATATTTTATTGAAAGTTAAGAATAGGGGATTAAGACTGATTAACTATCAAAAGAATTTGAAATATTTCACAGAATTTTTATATGCATGCATTTATCTCATAATAATATTCATTTAAATTTGTATATTTCGAACATCTTAACATATGTTTTGTAATATTTTAAATAAATATATAATCAGAATTTGTATTAATTAATCACTCGGAGAAAACAAGTACATAATATTAAGTAATCGTCAAGTACATTTTAAAGTATATTTACTGCAATGCATATATCAAGTATTTTTTGTAGATTGCTAACTTCTAATAGAAATTCTCATTCTTTCATTCAGATTTTAAAATAATCAGCGAATTACTGTGTCACTGCATATCTTAATAATATCTTATTTATTTGGATGAGTCTTTCACTGAAAGACTGATAAATCTCAGACAATGCTGACAGACAATACAACAATCTGCTTTACAATTTTCTAATCTCATTCGGTTGTTAAATGTTGCTTTCTTCTTTTACTCAAAATGCTTTTTTTTAGCCATGTTCATCAAATTTACACTTTATTACAAGAGTACTATTTCTATTTTCAAGATAGTTTTTCTTCCCCGGTTCATTCATAAAACCTTATTTTATTTTATTCTTTAATTTGGCATTCTTTTTCAATATCTAACATCTATACTTATTTAATCATCCTTTATACTAGGCACAAAATACACCAGGTATACAAAATGATGAAATAATCGTCAAGTACGTTATTAAACACATTTAAGACAAATTACATGTCAAATATTTTTTTTATATACTGCTAACTTCTAATATATACAGATCCTATATGTTCGGATCCTAAAATGATAGATAATCAGCGGCCCTGTCAAAGCATATCTTAATAATCTATTATCTTATAGTTTACTTACAGACTGTGAAACTTATTATGTTTTCTTTTATTCTTTTCTACTTTCCTTCTCTTATGTCGATTGGTAAATCTTGCTATGTTTTACTTCTACAACTCAAAATGATTTTCTTTGACATATTCTTAAATATAAGTCGTGTAATTACACATTACATTATTACAAGTGTATTATTTCTGTTTTCAAAGTATTTCATTCTTTCAAGATATATTGTATTTGGCGCTTGCTAAATACTTCAAAAATCTCATTACTTTGAAATTTTATCTACAATTTTATATATAATATGCTTTACTTTGCTCTTATGTTTTGCTATACTCGTACGTTAATTGCAATGTTTTGCTTTGTTTTACTTCTATAGTTCATAATAATTTTACTGAACATATTTTGAATAATTATGTATCATTACATGTGTTTTATTTATTTTTAAGGTACTTTTTTTTTCCTTTCCCAGTGAATTGTAACTCTTTCAGGCTTGCTAAATGAGATTTCTTAAACATTTAGCAAGCACAAAATACTTAAAATTCGCTGAAAAAAAAGTACCTTGAATATAGGACAAGAACACATGCAATAATATATAATTATTCAAAATATTTCAGTAAAATTACTTTGGGCTATATATTTAAAAAGTAAAACTTTTATAATTGACGTAAGAGAATAGAAATAAATAAGAGCAAAGTAAAACATATATTAAAAATATTTAAAAATTTCACATAAATTTATATATGTATGACGTTTTTCTTTGCTCTTATCTATCCTTATTCTCTTATGTCAGTTGTTAAATTTTGCTTTATTTTATTTCTTAACTGAAAATAATGTTATTGAACACATTATTGCATGTATACCATTTCTATTTTCAGGATGATTCATACTTTAGTAATGAATTATGTTTTCGGCTTGCTAAATTCTTCAGTAATATTATAATACGCGTAAAATAGATCAAAAATTGAGTAAAATACAACAACTGATGGCCATTGGGAGGAATTCGTTCTAAATTTGGGAGGAACTTCGTGTTGGCACTAGAAATGGAGATCCGATAAATCACGAAAAGATAAAGTTGTGTTACCTCTCTTTTTTTGTGTTAAAGGGGCGAAATTTCAAAACAGAGAGGAAGGGGGAGGGGGTCAATTGTTTAAGTAGGTCAAGTGTGGTATCGTTAGTATGCATCATTTAATTCTAAATCGAACCACACCATCCGCAATTCCATACGATGATTACGCCAGGTTTTAGAAATACAAAGTCGACGATTTACGTCAGTACAGTTAATATAGAATTTTACAGAAACAACTGATGGTCATTCACGAAACTTTGGTAACAACTTAGTTTTGGCACTAGAAAAGAATATCCGATGAATCCCCAAAAAGTAAAGTTGTTTTACGGTGTTTAGGGGGGCAAAGGGGGAAAACCCTATTTTACTTGCACTGAAGTAAATATATTTCACCTTTGTATTTCAAAAACCTGGCGTAACTTTGCAACAAATGATCGTATCGACTTGCGAATGGTGTGGATCAATCCAGAATTAAAAAATACATAGTAAACGATACCCCACTTTACTTATTTAAAAAGAAATTAACACTCCCACCTAAGTTAAAATGCCCCCTTTCCCCCTCCCTCAACCTAAACACTGTAAAACAACTTTATTTTGGGGGGACTCATCGAATCTTCTTTTTTAGTGCCAAAACGAAGTTCTTCCCAAATTTTCGTGAATTGTCATCAGTTGTTTCTGTAAAAAACTATATCAACTGTACTGAGGTAAAGTGTCAACGCATTGTATTTGTAAAATCTGGCGTAACTTTGTAAAGAATCATCGTATCGACTTGCGGATGGTATGGTTCGATTCAGAATTAAAAAATACATAACTAACGCAACCCTACTTACCCTACTTGACCTACTTAAAAAACTGATCTCCCCCTAAGTTAAAATGTCCCCCTATTTCTGCCCCCAAAATAGGGTAAAACAACTTTATTATTTGGGTACTGATCAGATCTTCAATTCTAGTGCAAAACGAAGTCTTCCCAAATTTTGGAGAATGGTCATCAGTTGTTTAAAAAAAAACTATTTTACCTGTGCTATTACAGCGCAATGAGATATCAGATATTAATATAACCTGAATGCGAGTACAGAAATTTATTTTTATAAGCTTCAGAAAATGTTATATTTACATAGCATGCATTGTAAATGGATTTAAAAGGAAATATTGTAATAAAATATTACTTCATATGAAATTAGATATGAAATGTGTAAGTGATGAGACTTCTGAAGAATTTAGCAATAGGCAAATAGATAAAATGAATCGTGAAAGGAATAAATATCTCGAAAGCAGAAATAGTACTAATGTAATAACATTTAAATTTTAAAAATATTTCGAATAAACGCATATTTAGTAATGCAAGTAAAGCAATGCATTATTTAATAACTGACACAAGCGACTACAATTAGAAAGGAGTAAAGAAAAATATCTAAGATTTGACAGTCTTTGAATTCTTAAGGAAATTGTAAATAATTAAGAGATACTGTGACACGTAAGGCCACTGTAATCTGAAAATAAGAATATTATACAATAATTTCTATTAGATTTTAGCCATTTATAAAATATATTTGATATATTCTTCACAAAACATATATTTTAAAATGTACGTTTTAAGAGAAGGCATCTAATTATTCAGAAATTTCGTGTTTAATTCCATATGCAAGATGTTTTTCTTTGTTCTTATCTGTTCTCATTCTCATGTCAATGATAAAATATTGCTCTCTATTAACTTCTTTTTACTCAAAATATTTTTATTGGACACATTCTTTAAATGTATCCAAGTGTACTATAATTATTTCCAAGACACTTCTTTCGCTCTTTGTCAATTTAAAGTATTTTTCGCTTGCTAGATTCTTCAGAAATCATATTATTTAGAAATTTCAAGATTTCACGTGCAAGGTGTTTTACTTGGCTGTTATCTGTTTTCATTTTCTAATGTCATTTGTTGCATTTTGTGATCTTTTTTTTATTTACACAGCAAAAAATCCTTTTATTGAACATGTTTTTAAAATTTACACATTATATATATATATATATATATATATATAATATTCCGTTCACAAGATGTTATTTCGCAGTTAAGTTTAAGTGTTTTTCATTGTTAAGTTCTTCAGAAGACTCGTTATTTAGAATTTAATATAAATTTTATATTGAATAAGTATTTTACTCTACGTTTTTAAAACATTATCTCATTTTAAGTCCATTTAAAAGGAATCTTATGAAAGTATACAATTTCGAAATATTTGAAAAGTATAAAAATATTTTTACGTCTCATTCATTCGTAATGAAATGAGATTGTACAAGTTCTCTCTAATATTTTTAAAACTTTTCATTTATATAGATAGATTCAAATATTTCAGAATTTTCTATACATATATGTATTCTATATTTATCTTACTAAATTCATAGTCAAGAAACAGATTTTGATTGGTATTATCATATTTTTAACAAATATTTAACCATCCTTCGTGTTAGATACAAAAAATCAAATGTCGCTAAAAATAGCAATGTCTTCTCCTCAAATATACATTTTAAAATATATTTTTTGTGAAGAATATATGAAATACCTTTGTACGAATGGCAAAAGAAATTCTTGTATAAGTAATAATTTTTATTCTTTTGATGAGATGACAATGACCTTGCCTGTCACTGTATCTCTTAATAATCTAACATTTCCTTAAGAAGTCAAAGACTGTCAAATCTTAGATATTTTCCTGTATTCCTTTCTAATTTCATTCGCTTGTGCCTATTATTAAATAATGCATTACTAAAAGTGCGTTTATTAGACATATTTTTAACATTTAAATATTATTACATTAGTATTATTTTTGTTTTCGAGGTATTTCTTCCTTTCACGATTCATTTTCTCGATTATCCTCTTATCAAATTCTTCAGAAGTCTCATGATTTAAACATTTCATATCTAATTTTGTATGTAATAATATTTTATTTCAATATTTCATTTTAAATCCATTTAAAATGCATGCATTTTAACACAATGAAAACAGAACATGTATAACATTTTCTGATGCTTATAAAACGAAATATCTTTAGTCGCATTCAGGTTAATATCTGATATCTCATTGCGATGTAATATTATTCAGAATATTTAAAATAACAAATGAAGTCAAATTAACTATCAGCAAGGTTTCAAAAATTTAAGTGTCAATTTTATATCCATGCATGTATATCACAAAATGATCTTTAAATTAACATTTTTTAAACACGGTTTTATTGGCTTTATCACTTTAACAAAATGAATTCATAGCGTCGAAAGGCCAAACTTATTTTTTGACACGGAATGCATGAGCTATCTGAGCGTTAGCAATGAGTCGTGCAAGCTAAAGGTGACTATATAGGTTTGTATTTTTTGTGATTTCTATTAATGAAATAAAATTGCTAAAAACGGGTAGAATTTTTTTGCACATCCAATATTTTGATTTTTTTTCTATTGCATAATATATATATAGTACATTTCAGGTATTCAATTACCAATTTATGTACTTATACTTTGCATAACAAAAATATTATGAAGCGTTTTAAACATAGATATGCAAAAATATTGCTATACGACGAAAGAGTTAAAAATCTGAAATGTATATAACTTATGTTATCTTTTTGTTATTCTTTACTTTATCCATTTGTACTTTGTTAAAATTGATTTACATAAAACTCTAGACATTTGGTGTGATATAAAGATTGCATTCATAATACTGATGAGATGCTAAATCAAATTTTAGTAAAAAGGTTTTTAAACTAAAAAAAAACCAACGGTACTCATATGTCTTTGTTATTAGTAAAAAGTAATGATAGAAGAAAAGATGTTAATGAAACACAACATGAGTTGGTTAATTTGCGAACTTTGGATAAATTCGCTAAATTTAACATAATCTGATGTAAAATACTTTGATTAGCTCGCTGACTTTCACAGCTGTGGCAACTCAGAAAAGATTTTCATACTTACTTCGTATCATTTTACTGATAATTAAGTTTAAAGCTTCATTTTCTAAGAATATGCATAGGCGAATTAAATAAACCTCTTTTGCTGTAAAAGACAGTATTCCGAAGTGTCGCATTTCGTGTGAATTTTAAACTACAATAATATATATATATATATATATATATATATATATTTAACAGATGAAGACACAACTGGAACATTATGCAATGACATTATTATTAGTTATTGTACAAAAAACTAAATAAATGTTGTATTCAATCTACGTAAACTTATTCATGTACCAATTATTTTAGTTGATGATGCTATTTCAGCTGATTTCACTATTTTTGCTGAAGAACAAATAGTATAAAATATCATCATCTGAAGAAAAAAAATTCTAGTTATCCTTGTAATCCTGAATATTTTTAAAACATTCACAGTGAATTGACTAACATATTACGTGTTGAAAGCGGCAAATAGGTAAAAAAAGATTATAACTGTATTAAAGAATTTAATTGAGAAAAGTAAAAACAAGATACTTTTTAAATTAAACAATTTAAAAAAAAGTCTGGAGTTATCCTGATAATAAAAATAGGTTTTCGTGAAAATCTGCCAAATGTTGTTTAATTAGGCTTGTCACAATTCTTTATATATATATATATATATATATATATATATATATATATGACTGTATTTCCGAACCGTAGGTTTAGGAATCGTAGGTTTAATAAAACACCAAAAATTCGCACTGAATAAGGTAAAATATTGCTATTGAAAAAAGTGACTCCCTGTTTTCCAAATGTTGGGACTATGAGCTAAGTTCATTTTCGGAATATTTAAACCTTTTTAAAAGCGCCTCTAAATTAATCAAACAAAGTGTGAAACACCAAACTAAGGCTGAGACATTTGAAGTTGCAAGGACATGATATTTTTTTCCAATTAATATCTCAAAAAATATTTATTCAACAAATAAATGTTTTTTTGTTATTTTTAGAGGTAGAATAGTGTGCAAAATAGTATCAGTTTCGGAGTTATCAACGGTCAGTCCATTGCTGATTTTGCATTGATTAATGCAGTATCATAAATGAATTGTTTTATTTAAATAGATTCATAATATTTGGAAGAGGCATACGAATGTCTTAAGTAGATAGGCAAAGATAGAAAATTGCAAAAATGAAATGTTTTAAGAATTCATTTTCAGTTTAAATTAACATTGATGCGAACACATTTTCGATCCTAGGGGTGCTCGAACAGATGTAAAATGCATGTTCTTATCCCCACCCTTAAAAAAGTCTATTAATTATGTCATATTTTTTCATTTTCTTTTACTTATTAAAGTAAATCCAGGTTAGATTCCCCATCGGGTTAGTTGTCCTAGTTACTGTATTTCAGCTATTGGATGTATGGCAGAGCTAGTCATGTTGTTCTACTCTCAGATGTTATAAAATAAACGTAGTAGACGAAGTTACAGTGATTAAGTTCTTCAAATAAAAGTTATATTCATCAGAGAAGGTAAATTTGGCTTTTGTTTTATGTTATTGTAAGATAGAGACAGGTAGAAGATGAAATATAATGTACTTACTAGAGATTTTTCATGAAATATTTAGTGAAAGTTGTTGAAATAGGTATCGTGTAATGTGTTAATTATAGGTTGCAGCGGTATTTATTCCTACTTTCAGAATCACTGGCTGGGGCATCTATAGCGGATTAAAAGGATACATGCCCCACCTGCATGGGGGATATATGCCTCACTTGTCATGTGTAATAATACATCCCATTTATATTTATCAAATATCTTTGTTCTGTGAGAATTTTATTTTAAATGTTCAAGATTGTGAGAAAAAAATTATGTTTCTTCTTTTGGTTGACCTTGGCCCTTCAGGTTCATCCTTTTCTTAACAAGTCAGGGGGCGGTGTTAGTAATGATAAATTCTCTCTTTAAGCAATGATTAAAAAAAACATTTGTTTCATTTCAGAAAGTTGGTTCAAAATATTTCAATTCCGTCATATTTTTAAGTGAAAAATATTGAAGTGTTTGATATTTATAGCTCTCGTCAGAACATTTTAATTCACACATTTCGAACATTCCCTCTCTTTATGTCAGAATATGTATTGAAAAGCGCTAAATAGAAATCTAAATACAAAATAGAAATCTAAAATCCATTAAGTATATCATTCTCACAGAAAATTCGAAAAGACTATACCAATGCACCATATCAGAGATATAATCCCTCTTTATATTTCTTTATTTGTTTAAATAATATTCCTTTCATTGTTGGCAATTTTCTCCCCCTCCCCCCACCTTGCTTTAATTTAAATTACATAAGTTTAACCGTCCGTAGAATATATAAATTATTTTGAACTCATTTGAGAATTTTAAATTTGTTTTCCGCATTAGTTTTTAGAGTTTTTACATCGAATATAAGTAGGGGAGAGATGAGAGTAATCCCTCTTAGTTTAGACTATACAAGTTTAGCCTTCGTTAAAATTATTCGACTGCCTTCAAATTTTGTATACTCATTTATTCGAAGAATTGGGATTATCAAATATCCTTTAATTTGGGAGTGTAATGCAAGATTAGTATACAGAGTCTGTAAAATAATTTTGTTTAAATATTAAATTTGATGCAAATAGGATATTAAGTCAAATGAAAATCCAAATTTTAAATTATAAATATTAATTACCTATGCTTCCTATTCTTTTGTGTATGGGACATCTATCCCGACCAAGTGGGGTGTATAACCCTGTTGTCCGGGATATATGGGCAAAATCATTGATTAATTATTTTGATAGAAACACTATTTTATATGGTATTTATATTAAAGTAATATTTTTTATGATGCTTTATATAAAATTTGCAGTAGATAAGTAACATGTGCCCTACAAAAATCATTGCTATAAAAAAGAAAAATGAAAGGTGGCTGAAGTAGGGCAACTATCCCAGTCTTACTTTATAAAGATGCAAATTACGTAAACTCTGCTATGCATGTAGCGTCTACATTCATTTTTTTGCAAACTGTAAAACGCCGCAATGAAACGTCGTTATATTGAAAGAATGTCGAAAGTTACGAAAATTCAATGTAATTTCGGAAGTGACGCGAGATTCAGGAAATCTTTTACCCAACTTCAGAAACTATTTAGAGCAGACCATTCAGAAACCAATATTCCGAATTCGTATCATATTAAACATATATACTTTTAAGTTACAGATATGGTTGAATATTTTCTAAAATCCGTTTTATACTTCAGCATATGTAAAAAGCATATTTTTTTGTAAAATAAATACACAATAAATAAAATAAATAAATCTACTCAAGGTAATCTAAAGCAAATAATTTAGTATTTTCATAAAAAATCATAGTTATATTATTATCTTAATATTTGGTGTTTCACAAAGGACCCCTAACTTTAAAAATCAATAACCCGGAAACGGTGATAGGGAGAAACATGAAACCAGTAGTATGTTTATTAAAAAAATCGCAAGAATCTTATACATAAATCTCAAAATTTAGTTAAAAATAGCGCCGATAGATGGCGTTGCGATAAATAGGCGTATCAAAGTGATTCAAAAGGTGCACCTTTTACACAACAGACTTATCGCAAACGAAGAATGAAATTGTCATTGACTCTCTGCTGTAATGTCACCGGTCTGTTTGTTGAATTTTTTTGAAAAGCTCACGAATTGTTTTCCCATCTGGGCTTTTTGCGACTTGAAATCGCGTTTGAAAACTTCTCCTTGAGGCAGTAGGACTCTGATTTAATCGGTGGTACTCTAACACAATAAACACACGTTCCTCCACGGTATTCATCACTTTCGGAAATATTTTCACTATAAGCTAATAGCGGTCAGATTTCAATGGCGAAATCTTCAACGGCAAGTCTTTCTATCCTTCTGAACTCTCTGTAGAAGGATTCTTAACGCTCTCAGCGTCATCTGTCGGTACTATTTTTAACTAAATTTTGAGGTTTATGTATAAGATTCTTACGATTTTTTTATTAAACATACCACTGGTTTAATGTTTCTATCTATAACCGTTTCCGGGTTATTGATTTTTAAAGTTAGGGGTCCTTTGTGAAACACCCTGTATTTTATAACAGAGCCATTGTAACATCTCTAAATTATAAATAGACTATCAATTTAAACCAATAATATTTTATTAATTGGTGTTTAAATTTGAAACAGTTGAATATTATATTTCAAAGCTTTTTCTTAAAATATTTTTTAAAAATTCAGCAGTTTAGATTGAAACCATTTAGATCAATTTAAAATTTCTGATGACTTTAAAATAGCTTATGCAATTTTAACTTGAGGAGTCTTGTACCTTTTAAACTCGCCGAAAATCAACAAAAACTTTCAAACTTTGAATTAGTGCATTTTCAACACTTTTTGCGTATAAGCATGAAATTTTGACTGATGATTAAGCAGATTGTGATTTCTGATATAATGCCATTAGAAACTGACTAGTATTTTACAGAATTTGAGCATTGTTGAAAATAAAGTTGCTCTTTTTTTTTTTTTTTTTTATTCCGTAAGTCATTGCGCGCATGATATCTTGAGAACGTATGACTGGATTGTTATGATATTTGAAATATATAATAAGCACATATGTATTTTAAAAATGATCAACTCTAAAAATTATTTCATTAACCATGTAAAAAAAAAATATTTTTGTAAAAAATTTCAAAATTTTACATTTTTTAATGAATAAAAATAGTTATAATTAAAAATCTTATCTTTGTAAATATTTAAAAGTAGATCATTTTAAACGCACATATGCACTTATTATCCAATTCAAATTTCATAACAATTCATTCATACGCTATCAAGATATTATGCGCGCAATGACTTACGGAGTAAAAAAAAAGAGCTATTTTAATTCCAACAATGCACAAATTCAGTAAAATATTAGTCAGTTTCTAATAGTATTATATTAAAAAATACAATCTATTTAATTAATTATCAAAACTTTATGTTTATACATATAAAGGTTTTGAAAATATAATAATTCAAACTTTGATTGTTTTTCTCGATTTTCGTCGCACTTAAAAGGTACAACACCCCTTAAAGATGTTCTAAACCTTTTCAATATTCCATAACACATGATTTATGGTTCTATGAAAAGAAGTCATGTGGTTGCTCCTAATGCATACAACATTTTATTTTTCTAAATTAAACTGTTAACTTTGATATAAAAGATTTTACTTTGGTGCTTATATTATTTTTACAGCAACCTGTTTCATATATCAATTTTTGATTTCTTTTTTTTTTATTTTTAAAAGCTTTCTCTGTCTGAAGAAACCCCCAAGTCAAGTTGCTTTTTCATCGCATAATGTTGATCAATAATTAAATAAAATGCTACTTATATCATTTATTTATATTTCAAAAATATAAATTATAATATACTTTGTATATACGAGTAAATTACATAAATATGCAAGTTTTGAAACATTGTAAAAATAAAAACTATGCTGCACCAATATTAAGCTTTCAAATTAGTGTCTTATGAAATGAAAAGTGGTAAAATAACCCTTATGAACCGTCTAAATAAAAGCAAAATGCAGGAAAAACATTATTTTTAAATGTATATAACGTATAACCATTTACATTCTCAATAAAAAACTAAACCAACCTTTACAGAACTCGCGACGCATGGGAAATTTTTACTTGATAGAAAAACTCCCTTTTTTAGTATATCTAAAAAAAATGTAGAATTTTCATCCTATATTTGTTACAGTAGCTTTTTTCCAACAGACAAAAAAAAAAAAAATCTGTAGAGATTCAACTTTAAATATTTTTAACATACAATCAAGTGTCCCAAAGATTTGTCGAAGAAAACAAAACGTACTCTGAATCAATAAAAAATAATCTTTTCTTCTTGTTAACACATTGACGGACAGTAGGAACAAGTGAAGTACGAAAATTAACACTATATGTTTTTGTAATTTTTAGAATATTAGAAGTTTTACTCTTTCTGTTTAAATAAACTTAATTTTGATTAATTCAGCACCTTTAATTAGGTTGCACTACTCCCTTCACAACCACGTCAGGGTGGCTAGTGGTCAGGGAAAAATACAGTAAAAAAAAGTGATAAACACCAGTATATTCTTATAGAAAAATTTATGTTGATTATTCGATCAAATAATCAATTTGAGATTTTCTATAAGAATATACTGGTAACTATAATTTTTTTTTTACTGTATTTTTCCCTGACCACTAGCCACCCTGCACGTGCATACTGAAGCTGCAACTCGTATAACAGGTGCTTCAACCTAACAACTTCAACCTAAAAAATTGTTTCCAAAACATGAATGACTCTGGGCTTCTACTTGTACGCGGTTAAATGCACATTTGTGCTGCTATAGCTGTAGTGTTTAAAAACGACCGTTTCGTTTTGGACGGCTATTGCCGTCATGCCACATAGTGAACTTCGCTTTGACGGCTATAAACGCGAGTGTCCGTCAACGTGTTAAATGAATATTTCAAAGAATTAATACTCTTAGAGAAGATTTTAATTCCATATATTACATTATTAATAAATAATTTTTAGAATAAATTTGAGATAATAAATAATTTTTAGATTTTTAGATAAGATAATAATTTTTAGATGTTGTTCATACAGCTTTGTGCATACCTATTTATTTTATTCACAATTAGAGAATTCTAAATTATTTAAACTGTATAAACTTTAATCAAACAGCAAAAAAGGTGTTTGAATGTATTATTTCTTATCTAAATAAATAGACTCATTTTACGATAATCCGAAAAGATTATTTTAAAATAAAACAAATTATTAATAGAAGGTTTAATTAAATATAACAGAAATTTATATTATAAATGTAATTGAAATAAAATAAAATTTTAAGATAAATTATTATTATTATTATTATTATTATTATTATTATTATTATTGCATAATCACTTGATTTCAAAAGACATTTTAGATGGGCAATTTTTTTTAATTTCATAATCATAAAATGAAGTTGTTAAAGTGTCACGCTGAATCGCCCTCTAACTGATGACCTCAGATGTCATTGGCATAAACTTGTGATACTTCAGGGGTGACAAGTTGGATAATATGTTCCGAAGTTGAACGGTGTAATATTTCTTGAGTTAAAACTGCTGCATAAATTCAAGCTTATCACAGAGGAGAATAACGTTTTCACCAAAAATTCGCGTCTTTTCTATCGATATGCAAGTTTTGCGTTGTCCAGTAAAGAGCTAGACTACGCTATATAGCTATGAGGATGAAAACAGTACAGATGTTTTCATCAGTCACGCTACTTGACTATATATAATCATACTGGTCAGAAGGTTCCAATAATTGGCTTCATTTCCAGCAACTTCTCATACATCCATAAACCTTTTATGTCAATCGTAAACCTGGGCTTTCTTGAAAGAAGTATCTGGCAGCATAGCTTTCAGAGCCTATACTAGTCACGGGAAGAAACGATCAAGCTAATGTTAATCCTATGGGAGCAATATTTTCAAATAAGATTTATTAAAATTTCAAGAACCGGTTCTGAAAGTGAAACTATCCTCATATAAAAAAAAACTGTAGCCAAAATCGGAAAAGTACAAATACACAACAAAAGATATCATCCTCAGGTATCCTAGGCAAAAAAAATCATTTAAAGATATTAAAATACAAGTAAGAAATTAGTAAAGGTAAAGATTTCACACATAGGTTTAACATTAGCGTTCGAGTTTCTCCACGTGAGTAGTGTAAGTTCTTAAGCCTGCGTAAAATTTTGTGTGGTTTGACAGCTTCCATTTCAAGAAATTCCATAATAATTTGTTGCGTAATGGAAGGCTGATTTACTTTTTAAATTATCCTCATGCTGACTGAAAAATCACCGATTCAATTGGTCGACCAATTTTTGGGCAAGTCACGTGACGAAATACATGCACACGTGTGGCACAACTCCAAGTACATGTTGGAACAAAATTCCTGCTTATATGTGATTCACTGTATTATTTCTTTCATTTTGCAAAATATTTTTGTTATCAGTATCAAATATTCATTTATTTACACTGTTAGACACTGATGCATATTTATGGTTGCAACATTATTTCAAACGAAATAAAATTTCGATCCCGTTAGAATTAATAAATACACTTCTAAAAAAGGACTATAAGAAATATTTTTAAGACTCCCTGTGCTACAAGCTCACAATCTCATCTAAAACAGTATTTTAAACATACTGATTTTACGATTTTATATGATTATGTTTTGAAACTTTTAATTTCAAGGATTATATATATTTTCAGCTTATGAACAATATGATGTCAACGGCTAGACTCTCTTTAAACGGGCAACACACATATTTATTGTGTGCAAATGTGTAGCAAATTGTGTTTAATTTTCATTTGATTACATAACTGCAGTAGTTAGGTCTGGTAATGACATGCAAAGTTGGATATAAAGAAAACTGTACTTACAACTAAGAAAGATAAAGTATCATTTGACATGAAATTAAAATGGAAGGTTAGAAATGTAGTTACACATCACTTTATCGCGTAATAATCAAATAATTGCACACTTATCTTACTACAGGAACAACTTGATAATAACAGTTCGATAGAGATGAACAGATAAGTAATTGCACAGTACTAGAGCCAAGTGCTAACGTATATTAGCACGAAATTGTATTCCTAAATTGCTGTGAATGATTTTCTTTTTGTATTAGGGTTTGTATGTCAACAAGACACCAATTTTTAAAACGCTTCTAGAATTTCACACTGTAACACTTATTCACGATTAATTATACATTTACTGTAAATCTTAATTATTTTAATTATGAACTGATTAATAGCGAATGTCACTTTCAGAAACTTTCTTAGTTTAAAAAAATGTAATAGCCCTTGTATGTCAACAAGATACCAATTTCATAAACATCTCTAGTATGTCACTCTTTAGCAGTTATCCACGACCGATTATACATTTACCGTAAATTTTAATGATTTTAATAATGAACTGATTAATAACGAATTTCACTTTCAGAAACTGTGTTAGTTTAACCCTTTATATCCTGAATTAATTTTCCAGCTACTTTTTAATTGTATTTTTGCATCATTGGATACGTTTTGGTGCAGAATAAACATAGCAAAGAGGAAAATAATTTTTATAGCGTTTTAGTGGTTAATTATGCAACTGTAACCACCATAAATTTTTTACCCTATGATATAAAATAAAATAGTAAATTTCAAATAGTAAACTTCAAATAAAATATAGGAAATGTTCACCTGTAGAGTATAGAAAACAATAGTACTAAATAACCGGTAATACACCACAAAAATTACTCAAATGAAGAACAACATGCATGTCAATTCAATTGCAAAATGGATTTCGAATGTAGCGTGGAAATGTAAAATCCCTACAATGCAAAGAAAGAGGATATGTGCGTGAATTTGCCATCTCCTGCCTACTGTCAGAAATACACTCTTTGTGCCATTGTGAATACCGTTAGGAAAAACGGTCATATTACGAATATATAGGTGTTTTAATAAAGTGGTACTTATAAGTACCATCAGGATAAAAAGGGTTAAAAAATTGTATTACGGCTTGCATGTCAACAAGGTACCAATTTTCTAAACGTCTCTAGTATTTCTCCTTCTACTCTTTATCCACGATTAAAGAAGAGCATCGAAAAATTACTGGAATATCTAATCTCATGTATCACACTTCCTCTGAAAATGACTTTCATATTTATTCATGAGAAATGTGAAAAATCACCAAATGTAAAAACTCAAAATGTATTATTTAATACCAAATATGCTAAGAAAATGTTTAATTAAAATCAGTAGCATTAATAAATTTGTAGCTAAATCTAGTATAAAAATTTTAAGTCAAAAATGAGATTGATTTTACATTGAATATAGGGATATCACCTCATTGTAGAGAATGTTATTTCTAGCTTCTTAAGTGATAAATGTTAGTCACTAAAATGTCGCGATTTAACTGCTAAGATTCAATAAATCAATAAATACATTTTAAAGGACCCTGATATATCTGGCAATAAATTATATTATTCTTTAACCAACAAGAAAAACTTTCTGCGAAGACGATTCTTCACTTTTAAAACAGAAGAGCATTTTCTCCAATAATCAATAAAAGTCACTTTTACTCAACGAGCATGTTATTTCATTTCATTTTATTCTACATAAATGTTCATCATTTAAATTAATTTACTGAAACGAAATTTTTTTTTTTCACAAGATTAAAGCATATGAACAATGTACACAACGAATATATTATTTTAAGAATAATTTCTAAGACACGAAAATAAAAATATGAATTATTTTAAAAAGTTACAAATATTGATAGAATAAGGTGGCATATGTGTTAATAGATAGAGCATATATATATGCAAGGAAGCCGTAAAATAACTTCCTCGATATATGAACCCCTAGCGGCCTAACTGATCAACAAATAGCAAGGAAATTTCAGATATTGTTATTTGAGGGTATGTGCTCGAGATTGTGATGATTTAAAACAATAGAGCTCTTACGGTTACCGTTATATTGAAAAAAGTTGAAATTTTCTAATAGCAGCATTCACTTTTTACCTGCGCAGATTCCTCAGCGCATTGAAAAACCATAATTGGCGTTGGAACGATACACATTTCTCAAAAATTACCGGATTTAAAACATTTGCAAAGAAGAGCATCATTGTAAAGGACCAGTGTCAACATAGGGAGTAGGTGCATCGACGCACTTTGCATAATTAACAGATATATGCAGTAGAAGCAACAATCACAGAACACCATGTGCAAAGCATTACGTGTGAAAAACCTTTAATAAGCAGTGTAGGGAGATTGTTTCTTCAATCAGGTGTTCGAACGTGCCAACAAGATGACACTTACAGGGAAACTACGAGGTGAATTGATAAAGCTGTTTTAGGTGAACTGGGAAATGCTGCCTAAGCATTGCGAGTTTCTAGGCGAAATCATAAGCTAGACGGTGTCAATGTTCCGTACTGTACGTGATTTGGTAAAAAAAAATTAAGAAACTGGATGAACATGTGAGAAACCGCAATCTGGACAACAATCCTGTTGAAGTTGTTGCGGGAATGCATAATACGATTACTGCAGGTCCATTGCATACTACAAGAAGTGTCCGCAATTTGGATGTACCGAAAACCACAGTCCTCAAGATTAAGTGCTTTATTCAACGGTTTCCTTATTTAACGGTTTCCTTATTGATTCCAGTGCGTCCAGATGCTGCAACCTGGAGACGAGCAACAGCGTTTCGACTTTGCGAATTATTTTCTCACCAGATATGATGCAGATAGCAGGTGGCCACTGCGGATACTATGGACGAATGAGGCATATTTCTCCTCTGAGAACGCAAACTTCAAGAATGTGTTCATTAGACTGATGAAAATCCTGACTATGTGGCACAAACGCCTTTACACAATGCTAAGGTAACTGTGTTTTGCGGCATCGCAAGCACATTCGTTCTCGGTCAGTACGTCATCGAATAGGTCACTTCCACATGTATGAAAATTTTCTCTTTCGGAAGTGTTCGGTGTACAACAATGTTGCAGAATTATGTAAGAATTATCCAGAATTGAAGCAGCGAAATGTCGTTAATGACATTGTATGGATGCAAGATGATGCTCTGCCACACGTCGCCACATGTGTTCGACAAGTGCTGCAACAGAACTTTGGTGATAGAGTCATCTCCTGTAACTTTGCAGGTTCGTGGCTACCGCAATTCCCCGACCTCACTCTGATGGATTTCTTGTTCTGAGGTTATCTGAAATCGAAGGTGTACACATGAAATCAAAGAAATTTGTCAGAATTGAAAGATGCCATAAAAGTGTCAACAATCTCCCGCATACAGTGCGTTATCGTCTGCGAAGGTGGGCACGTTGAAAACGACTAATTCCAATACAAGGTATTTTCCCTCTTCTCTCTTATATTGTCATTGATCCTTTACAATGCTCTTCTTTGCAAATGTTTTACGCCGGACATTTGCATCATGCGTGTATCGTTCCAACACCATTTATGGTTTTTCAATGCGCTGATGAATCTGCACATGAAAAAAAATATGATGTTGCCATTTGAAACTTTCGAAAATTTTTCACTGTAATCGTAACCGTAACCGTGAGAGCTCTATTGTTTTACATTATCACTCATACTTTCAAATAACAATATCTGAAATTTCCTTTTGATTGGTTGAGCGGTTAAGCCACTAGGGATTCATATATAACGGAAGTTTTATTATGACCACCCTGTATATTTATTAAGAATTTAAGCATTACAGTTAAGAATAACCCTGATAGGTTTTTTTTTTAAAATTTAGAAATTCTTTAAAAGGCAAGTTATATGATGTTATTTTGTGCGACAATGTGAAAAAAAAAAAAACTATAAGTAGTATGCAAATCATATTCAATGGTAACCATACCATAGAGAAGCAAACATCCTAATTAAATTTTGTTTTAACCGCGTTATAGAGTACCCAATCAAGTATACTTTACAGAAAACTAAAAAAAAATCCTCTTGATTTTACATGTAGGGTAGATATTCAATAACAACTAATGAATGAAGAAACATATAATCAAAAATTTATAGATCTTTTGTAATAATATTTTTTTAACGCTTAAAATGTTGTGATGTTAATTTTCGTAGCGAAAATTTAACACATTAAATAAAATTTATTTATTCCATTTTCTACGTAAAGTGAATAAACACATAAAAATACATTTAAATAAAGAAATATTATATAATTATGTAAGTGAGTATTTATCATGTGTGATAAAATGCCTAATTAGAAGCATTTATTTTAATGTTTCTTCAAAGGAAGCACAAGGTAACTGAAGTAAACTGAATTTAGTTACATCAAATGCAGTCACTAAAACTTAAAAAAAGACAACGAGCGACCAACATTATTAAGCTAGAATTTTTGCTTGAATATATTTTTTTGAAAATAAGCACATTGAAAACTGCCTTCTACAAACTGATAGTCATGCAGTTTGTATAGATGATATTTAGCATTAAATATGCACAAACTGTAAAATTTTAAATATTAATTCCCATACATTTAATTATTAAAGACTGTTTGTTACACATTAACTCAGCTACAAAATTTTAAAGAATATTCCGCTGCCATTTCCTGCGACATTTCATTTTAGAATGCAAATAGTTTCAATATTGAAATCATAAGATCAAACGTTCAGAGTTTATTAAATGATTGCATTTTTCTAGAAGAACTAGACTTTAGTTGTAAAATGAAAAGCGTCGCATTTACATTATGCCTCTTTCTTTACATTAATTCTTTACATTATGCCTCTTTGAGTGTCGGACAGCAAAATCTCTTTTAAAAGTCATACAACTAGAAATTGTATTTGAAGATTTAAGTGCAATCAAAGCAATAACCAATTTAGAAAAGAAATCCATGCAATGTCAAATAAATCAGTGTATAATAAAATAAATGAATCTCAGTAACATTCAGATAACGTATTGCCGTATAAATGTTTTAATCAATAGACAATTTAAGAACAACTTAGTACAATTTAACAGTAAAATTAAATCTTACCTAAAAAATATATTAAAGACAGATATAGAAATCGTTCATAAAAGTATAAGTTACAAAAAAGATTTTAATGATTATAAATTAGGGAGACTAGATAGATTTTGAGACTAATAAAGCATTAATTATTGATATTATAAATAAGTAGATTGTTCCTACTTGTATTGTAAGGCTGAATGATTATTAATATGTCAATTTCTTTTTAAGAGAGTCTTAAAATTGACAGTAATCAGCATTATTAAATGCAGTAGAATTCCAATTATCCGAATCAATTGGGACCGGACCCCATTCGGATAATAAAAAATTCTGATAATTGGATTTTTTCCGAAAAAAGGGTATTTTTTAATTAATTACTGTATGTATGTTGAAAACGGGAGAAAAAACTATTTTTAAAGGAATATTTTTTTCTTTTAATTAATTAAATGTAAAGGCAACAATTTTACATGTTAAGCAAGTGTTGTAGTACAGTATGTACGTACCGTACTGTAAATGAAAGTCATTGCTTGCTGAACTTCTCGGTCAAAGTAAGCTGTTTGACAGTCTTCATCCGTTTTCGGGCAGCCAAGTCGCGCATCCGCTTGACTGTGAGAAGTTGCATGTTATCACACTCAGGCTGACGCTCCATCCACTTCAACGCAGTTTCAAGGCCGGCAAATGCTTCACTAGCTGATGGTCCCGTGTCTGCTTCAACTTCGACACTAAGGTCATCTTCTTCCTCGACACTTTCAATAAGTTCATTTAGAATTTGAAACCCAGGGTCTGAAACCCAAGTGGGCTGGGCCGGCCACCTGGCGACGGACGGCAGCCAATAATCGAACTGCACTATGAGACGGTGACTCATCATCCCAATAATGTTTGCGCTGCGAATACACTAGATTCGCGGAGGGAAGGACAATAGCGCGCGTAGAGAGAATCCTTATTTTGCGAATCGCAGTACGTTTCCATTTAATTTTTTTTTCTGAAATTCTGAAAGCGATTCTGATAATCAGCGATTCGGATAGTCGGAGCTTGGATAATTGGAGTTCTACTGTATTATTATTAATAAAGTTTGCGAAAGGAAATGTTTGAATGGAAATAATTCGTTCTTAATATCTATCATATATCATTTTATGTATAAAACTATTCACTTTCTTTAATTTTTTCCCGTTTGTTTAGGATTTCGTGCCATTCATTATGTATGTTTTATAAAGAAAAAAATAAGTTAAGCACAATATTTCGAGTGATTTATTATTAAATTTAAAAAAACAGCTTATAATGTAAAATATTTAGATACAACAAGTGAACACCGGACCACAATTCAAAATCTTAAAATTAATTAATTTAATATATATTTTAAAAATGTTTCTCAACAGCAATAAAAAAAAGCCTTTCTTAAAAAAAAAATCACCTTTTTTTAACAAAATTATTAAGAGTTAGCAAAGTATGTTGTGAACAAAATAAATCTGAAATCGGTGCGATAATGTCAATAATGGAGGTAAACCAAAGATTTATCTTTATTTCCTGCCTCAAAAGGTTAATCTTCAGTAAATAAGTCTGAAATAATTTTCCTATAACACAATTTTAACTCTTCAAGTTGTTATATTTTTATGATCTTGTTCATTAATAAAATAACACAGAATTTGTGAAGTTTATCAAATTCAATTTATAAATTTTGCAAATCATTTTATGAAAAATGTAATAGATAATGTAATGTAATGAGTATTTTGTTTCATTATTTTATAAAAAATATTTGAAAATCAAAACTGGTTAATATTACGATAAGTATTTAATGATACATAAAGCAAGTAAATCAGCTATTTTTTTTTTATTAACGCATAAACGGTGTTATTAAGATTTATTTAAAGAAAGTATAAATGTGCTCAGTTTAGAAAAACTTTTAAAAAGTGAAACTAAATAGTCAAGTAAAAAATCGCAACATATTTCTTCACCATAAAAATTGCAGAAATGCTTCTTTATACCAAAAAAAAAAAATGTTTACAAGAATTTTTGGCAACTTCCTAGTTATTCATAATTTTGGAAACCTGTCCTTGTCCTCAGAAATTTTTAAGAAAGGAACCAATCAGAAATCTCGGAAATAAACTTGCTTCTAAAATTAACAGAATCGATTTTCAATCGAAAAAAAAACGTAAATCCAAAATTAACAGAATCGCGCAATAAAAATGTCAATTTATTTTTTAAACGTTCATCGAAAGTTACTGTGTTTTGAGATTTTTGACTGTTCTTTTCAAATGCTTTTGAAAATAAGAGAAAGGATTTCTGAATCGTGGGTAACTAGAATGTTAAGAACTAAAATAACTTCTTAAAAACACCATAAAAATTTTAAAATGCGCTAGGCCTTTCGAAAGATCTGGGTCTTTCTTCATCAGGCGCAAAAAGACGTGCGTCTACTATGAAAGCAGCAGCAAGACTGAAATGAGAAATGAGGGAGAGGAAACAAGCTGAAACAACAGCCAATAGGAAAGTAGAAATCAACAGCCAATAGGAAAAGAGAAGACAACAGCCAACAGCCAATCACAAAAGGGTAAAATCAAAACAATAGAGAAAACAAAATAGAAGGGGAATAAGGAAGTGAAAAAATAAAAAAATAAAAATAAATAAATAAATAAAATAAAATAAAATAAAATAAAATAAAATAAAATAAAATAAATAAATAAAATAAAATAAAATAAAATAAAATAAAATAGAATAAATAAATAAATAAAATAAAATGAATAAATAATAAATAAATAAATAAATAAAGCACACAAATAAATTAAAAAATGGAAACAGATGAAAATTAAGAATTAAATAAGTAACCAAAAAATATAAATATATATATAAACAGACTAAAATTAATTAATACAAAAATCAGCAAGGATGTGACATCCTTGCTGATACTATTTCTAATAATAACTCAAAATATAAACCTAATATTTCACGTTCTCAATATATTGCTCTGAATGAGCTTAAGTCCAATGATAATCTTATTATTACTAAAGCTGATAAAGGTGGTCAAGTTGTTCTTATGGATAAAAAAGATTATTCTGATAAAGTTTATGCTCTCTTATCTGAAGGTCCTTATATTGAAGTTAAAAAAGATCCTACTAATTCGCATCTTTCCACTCTCAAGAAAGCTGTTAAGAATTCTGTTGTTTTAAATGAAAACACTAAACATTGTGTTATTCCTTCTTCAGCCATCTGTGCTCGTTTTTATGCTTTGCCTAAAGTTCATAGGTCTCTAATATTGGTACTGTTACTTATCCTCTTGCCAAATTTTTAACATCCATTTTTTCTCCTTTATGCATTTCTAATTCTCATACGATAAAAAATTCTTATGATTTTGTTGGCAAATTAAAAAATATTAACCCATTCAATTGTTCTATGCTTTCTCTTGATGTTAAATATTTATTTACTAATGTTCCGATTGAAGGTGCTCTTTCTTGCTTGGAAACAAGATTACGTGAATTTCATTTCTCTGATATTGAAGTCAAAGATTTTGTTAATTTAACTAAAATTTGCATCTCTTAAACTATCAGACGGCTTAAGTATGGGTAACCCTTTATCTCCAATTCTTTGTGATATGTATATGCATTATTTTGAAGAAAAATTATTAAATCTGGTTAATTTTAAATGTTGGATGCGTTATGTTGACGATACTTTTGTTTTAGTTGATAATCCTTTTGATATTTCTACCATTCTTCAAACTGTCAATTCTATTGACCCTCATATTCAGTTTACTTTTGAGTTAGAAAATTGTAATAAACTCCCTTTCCTAGATGTTTTAGTTATCAAATGTGATTCTTCTTTCAAAACTTGTGTTTATAGAAAACCTTTCTCTGTCTCTAACCCACCTCATGCTCTCTCAAATCATCCTGTCAACCAAAAAATCGGTGTTTTTTATACGTATGTAAATCGTGCTCTCAAAATTTGTTCCGACTCTGCATCCCTTAAGGATGAACTTAATTACTTAAAAACTGTTGCTGTCAAAAGAGGTTTCAATCCTTCTGTTATCAATAATGCTGTGAAGAAATTCAATAGACCGTCTTATAAATCTACTCTTTCTAAATCTGTGAAAAGCAAACCTGATAATTTGGTTGTCCTCCCTTTTTATCCTCCTCTTTGTTTCAAATTAGCTAAAGTTTTAAAACGCTTCAATTTTAACATTATCTTTAAACCTGTCAATAAATTCAAATTCCCCTCCACCAAATCTCCTGTTCCTGATCTTCGTAAATGGGGAATTTATAATGTTCCTTGTAATGGCTGTGATTTATCTTATATTGGTCAAACTAAAAGAAATTTCGAAATCCGCTTAAAAGAACACTCTCGTTATGTAACTAATCAAGAAATTTCTAAATCTTCTATTGCTAAGCACTCTTGGGATTCCGGCCATTGTTTTAATTTTAAAAATGCTAAAATTATCTTTAATGCTAATAGTATCTCTGAATTGGACTTTCTTGAAAATTTAGCTATTTATCTTAATCGTGAAGTTATTGTTAATGATAAATCAGATTCCACAATGCTCTCTGCTGCTTGGAAAAACCTCTTCAGTACTTCCATATAATTTATTTTTGTATTAAATAATTTTAGTCTGTTTATATATATATTTATATTTTTTTGGTTACTTATTTAATTCTTAATTTTCATCTGTTTCCATTTTTTAATTTATTTGTGTGCTTTATTTATTTATTTATTTTTTATTTATTCATTTTATTTTATTTATTTATTTATTCTGTTTTATTTTATTTTATTTATTTATTTATTCATTTTTTTTTCACTTCCTTATTCCCCTTCTATTTTGTTTTCTCTATTGTTTTGATTTTACCCTTTTGTGATTGGCTGTTGGCTGTTGTCTTCTGTTTTCCTATTGGCTGTTGATTTCTGCTTTCCTATTGTCTGTTGTTTCAGCTTGTTTCATCTCCCTCATTTCTCATTTCAGTCTTGCTGCTGCTTTCATAGTAGACGCACGTCTTTTTGCGCCTGATGAAGAAAGACCCAGATCTTTCGAAAGGCCTAGCGCATTTTAAAATTTTCATGGTGTTTTTAAGAAGTTATTTTAGTTCTTAGTGTTTCACACCAGTTTCAACTTATTTTATTTAACTAGAACGTTCTATCGAATTTAATTTTTGTAAAAGTTTTAGCTTTATCAAGTTTCTATACAACTTGTTATAGTCTATGAATCACCTCTTTAATACGATCACTGCCACTCTCTATGTTCTTTCACAGTCTTTAAAGATAATAGGGGAATAAAATCTCAATTCATCTAAAATTTTCAAATTCTACCTGCTGCAAAATAATAATAATAACATTAATAAAATAAAAATATATAGTTCGACAATGAGTAACGTTATTACGTCCGAAGTCATTATAAGTTTAAAACAATTATAATATATTATGTTTCAATATTTGTTGTATTTTTTTATTGTTGTTTATATTGTATACTATTCCTCAGAGTGAATTTGTAACGTTACTTATAAAGAAATAATAAACTACACCAAAATAAATGATCGGGTTTCATATTTAGATAACCGAAGTCGTTATGAAAATAGTTCTATTAAAAATTTACAGAAATAGCATTCACAGTTTTTGAGAACACAGATATTACATAACAGGTTATTCAAACTTTGAAAGCAGAATTCATGTTTCAAATCTGGTAGGCGTGGTTTATACATCTGCATAGAAGGTATAGTCGTGGAAGAAAAAATATAACCCCACACTAATTCTGCGGCAAATAACCGTATAAAAATTATATAAGTACCAGTCGACTTGAAGTAATGTCCATTATTGTATGTTATGCATAAAG
Source organism: Maratus michaelseni (assembly GCA_963931845.1). NCBI lineage: Eukaryota > Metazoa > Arthropoda > Arachnida > Araneae > Salticidae > Maratus > Maratus michaelseni. The sequence goes on along the minus strand of OZ007589.1, from coordinate 148,476,103 downwards.
AATGCTTTTGGGGTCATCTACATATTAAAAATGGTAACATCTCTCATTGTTCAAATGGTAACAACTTTTGACACCATATTTACCTCCTTCAATAAAATCAGCCCTGAAAAGTACAAAGTTAATGCACTTTTTCATAAATCCTTATAAACTTATAAAATAAAAAATGTTATTAATAAATTTCGGAAAATATAATTAAGATCTTACAGGGCAGAGCACCACGAATTAATGAATGGGAAATATTGTGAAATGTTATTGGTTACTTTCTAAGATTTTCTTTCCTGTAATTGCACACTACGATAGTTATCCTTAAAGATCAAAAGCACAAAGATTCTATATCTAGAAAATTAGTGATAGGAATGAGCTTTAAAACCACATAAAGATGTTTTTGATGACACTAATTCTTTTTATGTAAAAATTAATCCTGGTCATAAATTATAACTTTTTTTAATATTAATGTATCACTAATGTGTCTGATTAAAAATATGTCTTTGAATAGAAAAATGTATGTATTTTTTGGGGGTCCATTAGTTATATTTCATTAAAAAGAGAAACTTTTCAATCGGGGGTATTTTAGGAAGATATAAATTAAATGTGACACGTGGAATTAATATTCGTACCATGAAACATTGTACTGTTCTAACTGTGCGACGATTTAAATAAAAATGCATAAGCTATGTATTTTACTGGGCTGATTTGGTTCTAAATTAGATGTTACCATTTGAAAAATAAAGTTTTCACAATTTTTAATGTGCAGGCGGTCTCCAAACTATATTCCTTCATGAATAACTTTTAATATTAGACGTTATTATCGATCGGTTGGCACCGCTATAATTTTATATGATGATTTCAGGCAGAGTAAGGTCTGGAGAGGGGAATCACCTTCTTTCCCAAAGATTGTAGATTAATTATAAAAATTAATCATTTATGTAAATGTGGATAAAATGATCAAAAGTAATACGATATTACAGAATGAAACTCTTAAATATTTAATATTTCCTATCGTCTCTTTCTAATACCTCGCAGTTTGATATTCGCAGTTAAAATTAGCTTTTAATTAAAATCTTTCATTCAAATTTCAGCATTAGTTTCTGAAATTTCAATATTCCTCTAACGTTCTAAAACTTGTCGTGCATATTTAAAGTGTAATTCATCGGCATAATGTTATGAAAGAGAAAACGAGAGGAAAAAAAATTCTCTTTCCATTTTATACCATAATTTATCTATTATGACAATTTCTAAAAGAATTAGAATGGATAGTCTCTTTTATTTTTCTTTCTCTCCGAGTATTTACTTTGTAGTTTAAAATTGACGTATATATTTGCAATTAAATGTAGCACACATTAATTATTCACTGCAAAGCAGTCTGTTGAAGAAAGAACATATTAAAAGTTATACGTGTTTATGAAAAGTTTTTTGACATCTTGTATGCTAAATGATGTATTTCCCGAAATATATAATTATAACTAGAGATAACATTTTATGACTAAAACAGTAATTTCAAAATAATATTAAATTTTCTTAAAATAAATATATATTAAGTATAAAATGCTAAAGTTACATGATTAATTAGACAGCTCAGAAAGTGTGCATAGAAGAATATTTAACCAGCCACTTAAAACTTCCCCACATTTTCGCAAACAAAAAATAAATAAAAATAAATAAATATGATGTTGAAGTTCAGATTTCAAATAAAAATTGTTTTTTTTTTTTATCATTACTTATCTTGAGAATGTCACAAATTGTGTATGCGAAGCAAGTAGATATGTTTGTTAATACATTTTATGCCTTTATGTGGAATGCCATTTTTAGCATACATATTTTTATTTGTATCATAATGAGTGATTTTTTTTACGTAATTCGATAACAGCCACTTCAAATAAAAAAGTTGCTTAAAAGTAATGTAATATCGCAAATGAAACTTTTAAGGAATCATAACTTTACAAAACCTCATCCATACGTTCGATATCCGCTTTTTTAAATAAATCTTCGTTTTAAATTTTAGCATTCTTTTATAATTTTTCGGCGTTCTTGCTTATCTAAAAAGTATTTTGGCAATATGAAAACTACGGCTTGTAATTTACTGATATAACTTTAAGAAGGGCACGAAAAAAAGAGGACAAAAAACCCTCGTCATTTTGTATTCCACTTAGTATCTTATGGCAATTTTATCGAAGAATTAAGACTCTTTTCTCTTTTCCCAAACCCGCATTTCACACTCTAAAATCATTTAAATATTTTTAATCTCCTATCATCTCATCCAAATAAATCACAGTTGAATAAACGCAGTTAAAATTAGTGTTTAATTAAAAAATCCCTGCCAGGTATCAGCATTACATTTACAAAAAAATCAGTGTTCGTGCTTATCTGAAATTCATCGGAATAATAGGAAAACTAGAGAGTATAATTTATTTGCATAATTTTATGAAAGGAGAGAAAAGTAGTCTTGTAACTACAAGACTACTTTTCTCTCCTTCTCCTACGATTCTCTTCTTTCGATGCACCGTAATTTGTCTTTTATGAAAATTTCTCAACGAACTAAGAAAAGTATTCTCTTTTCTTTTTCTTCTCCAATTCTAAATTTTATTGTATAAAACTGCGTGTCTTTGCAATTAAATATAGTACATATTTAATATTCTCTGCAAACCATTCATTTGAAATGAAAACTTATTTAAAACTTTCATTTATACGTGTCTAAGATTATAACACATTAAGTGATGTCTTTCCCGCAATATATAATTATATGTAAAGACAACAGTCTCTTCAAACTAAAGAACAGGCATAAAAGAACATTAAATATTCTTAAAATAAGTAATATCAAGTATAACTGTAAGCATTAAATGATTGATTAAGAATTTTAGAAAATGGCGATTAGAAGAATACTTAATCTGCTTAAAATTTGTAAACGAGCCTCTGTATAGAGATAATTTTACTCAAATACGTATTTCATTTTGTACTGCTTTTGAATTTCGTACGCTCCTTTTAAATTAATTTCGATGAACAGATAAGACAGGTTCCAAATAAATTTAAATCTAAAAAAAGGACAAGATAACTTTAATTCTTATGTTTATAAAAATTTACATTCATTCATTAACATTATTGAGAGACTTTTAAAATATACACTAAAACGCTTTTTATTTTGCTTAAAAGACGTCAACATATCAATATAAACATTAAAGATGTTTAAATTTAAAATTTACATGTTTCGATTTGTTCATCAAATCGTCATCAGAATATACACAAACCACAAATACAATGTACATAAAAACCAGAGAGTCTGAACAGTCACTATGTGAAAGAAGGTACAACGCCCTCTATACTTTTAATTTTAACACCGCTCTTAGCTCCATCTACAGACCGCTTCCCACTATTATTCAACCACTCAACCCAAATCTTCGGAATTTTAAATGACGACGTATCATTACATGCTTTCGAACTTCTTAACTTCGAACTATTGAGAGACGTCGAAAAATTGCAGTTCTATAGTTAGTCTTCTACAAATTAGAAGGAGAGTCATATTGAAAAAAAACAATAAAACAAACGTATTAAAGAAACGCTAAGACGTTTCGTGTATTTCAAACTAAACAACACTGGTATAAAATGGCCTGAGCTTTCTTTATGAAATTTTGAAGGTATCTTTGAAAGCACTAGCCAACAGTGAAAATGCGTCTTACATGAAAATAGTTGTTTATATGTAATTAGGGCATGGGAAAAACGAATGTGATATTTAAACCGCTGAGTTAGCTAAGTGTTATGAAATATGGTAAAATTTCAATGAAAAACTACGGTTTGGAACTATGTATTATAAGATAATATATATTATATATTATAATTTAATTATAATTAACCTGTACATTTAATAGATTAAAAGTAATGCTAATTCTGACTGTAGCTGACATATTCCTACCGTATAAGTTTTTACTACATAAGTTCGTATACCAATTAATCGTACCGTTCGTATACCAATTCGTACTATAACTTGTAAAATTAATGCTAATAACAAAATTCTAAGGTCATATTCGATTTTATCGACCCAAAATTAGTAAAGATTGACTACAGACTGCAGACAGGAAAAACTGATTTACAGACATTATAATAACAACGTACAAGTTTTTACTCTATAAGTTCGTATAGCAGTACTAGTGTATCTTAAAAACCAGAGATAATATAAAAAAAAATTGAGATCATATTCGGTTTTCTCAACACCAAATTAGTAAAGTTTGACTTTCCTCATTAAAGAAGCAAAAAAAATGTTCTTTTGGTTTTTTGCTAGTGTAATTTGATGAGCTACGCCATGTAAACAAAGCTGTTTCTGATTAGCCACAATAAAATATTTGTACGTTTTAAGAGCCTACATCAGTCACACGAAAAAACGCTCCAGCTAATGTTAAGTCTATGGGAAGGTTATCGCGCGATTTCTCGCTCGCATTTTAATATTTTTAAATGATTTTTTTGCATAGGATAGCTGAGGTCGATCTCTAACGTTGTTATTTTTTACTTTTTCGATTTTGGTTCCAATTTTTCTATATAAGGGTAATTTCACTTTCAGAACCGGAACCACTTTCAGAAAAAGATCAAAACTATTTTTTCTATTGCATCCTAGCAAAAAAAAATATATACAAAAAAATGACTTATATTTTATTACCAACTTAAAATTTTCCTTCCTCTAAAATGCTATAAAAAATTCTTGAAATGGCCTGTCAAAAATAAAATTTAATAAAGCTTTTAAATTTATGCAAGCTCTACAAATCACTGCTATAAATAGGAGGTGAAATAAGTGGCTGAAAATATTAAAATATGGTGGCCATGAAAAATTCAAAAGAATAAAATGATCAGTAGGGAAAAATTCAGTTTAAGAAAAGAAGGAATATTAAAATAGTTGTGTTATGAAAGTTTTAATATGTTATTAAACGTATATTTTTAGAAAAACTGATTATAAACTGTAATTAGATCTGAAGGTCAAACAGGAAGATTTTCAACAGACTTCAAAAGAGGAATGTTAGCAATCTAGTTTCTTAGCAATCTTTAATAATGTTCTTTTTAACCCATTTGCGTTTTTATACCTCTATCAGCAGAACTTTTGTAGCCGTGAAATTGACTGCCGTGATAAATAGAATTTTTCTGGTCATTAATGACAAAGCGTGTTTTTTTTCTTGTTACATAATTAGTACTTTATATATTTTTCTATTTTTCTTTTACGAGTTGAAATTTAATGCCTTCGATATAGGATATACCGGGTGCGCCATAAATTCGTTACAATTTAAAAATTCGTTAAAAGAGAATAAATTATGCTAAAAAATTGCGGTTTGCACCAATAAGAAAAGAGAAAGATCAGATTTTTTTTAATAACAGAAAAAGTTGTGGTTCAAAAAATTATCGATAGATGGCGCAGGCATGCATAATATGAAGTACACGTATGCAACTTAGGATTAGTAAGAGACCCGTTTCTTTGAAGCGTCTGACAAGCTTCAGCATCAAAGAACATGAAACGGGCCTTTTTCTTGTCTTGAGTTTTTTTGCCATGCGGAATTTTCAAAATGCGAGGATTGCTGAACAGCTTAACAGACCACGTTTGATCTGGTAACGGTACCAGAAAAAATGTACATGATCGAACTGCCGGTAACGAATGAAGAAGCTATGTGCGTGGAGGGGCTTTATTGACAACGTAATTTGTTTGCATCTGCTTCATATTTTGCATGCATTTTAATAACAAAAAAAGTTGTGGTTCAAAAAATTATCGATAGATGGCGCAGGCATGCATATAATATGAAGTATACGTATGCAACTTAGGATTAGTAAGAGACCTGTTTCTTCGAAGCGTCTGACAAGCTTCAGTATCCAAGAACATGAAACGGGTCTTTTTCTTGTCTTGAGTTTTTTTGGCATGCGCAATTTTCGTAATGCGACGGTTGCCGAAGAGCTTAACCGATAACGTTTGATCTCGTAAAGGTACCAGAAAAAATTGTACCTGATCGAATTGCCGGTAACGAATGAAGAAGCTATGGGCATGGAGGGGCTTTATTTACAACGTAAATTGCATTCAACTGCTTCATATTTTGCATGACAGCGCCATCTATCGATAATTTTTTGAATCACTTATATTTTTGTTATTAAAAAAATCTCATCTCCATCTAATCCCATTCGTGCAAATCGTAATTTTTTAGCATTATTATGTTCCTTTTTAATGAATTTTTACCATTTTAACGAATTTGTGGCGCACCCGATATGTATGCAGAAATAAGTGCTGTAATATAAAGTTTTCTTTAAGTTTTGAAAATTCTATTTAAAATATTATAATGAAAAATTCATTTTTTTTCTTCATTGTACAAATGAATTAATATTCAGATATAAATTTGGTTAAGGTTTTTTAGTTTTAATATTCCTATGAAAAACCAAGCGCAATCTTGTCTCAATGTGTGAAAAGACTATTTTCTGAGATTAAAGTTCCACACAAATAACTTTATCTGGAGTCTTTGAAATTAGACCCCAAAGAAATACACACAATAGACATGTGTTAAAAATTTGGAAAAGCTACTTTGAAATGATATGGCGATAGACTAACAAAGTGAATGTGAAATTTTTGTAAATGTAAAAGTGTGATAAACGTATAGATATCGACGAGGGGTCTTCATAGTTGTAGTCCATATTAATATCTGTATTTATGCCAGTTCGAGAAATATTTGAAGTTGAGTAAATAAGTTACTGGTGCATATTTTTTGTTGTTTATGTTTGAAAATCTCAGGTCTTTATACATTAGACTGGGATTTTCATGCAAATATGCTTAATGTTTTGATGAGTTATAATTTGACACTTGACGAATTTATGAATTATTCTAAATTTATATAATAAGATAATTATTATTCATGCGTATAGAGTATTAATAAGCACTGTTAATGCAGCGAACGAATGGCATCTCCTTCTCGTTTTTGTGAGTATGAAGCTGGAGAAGTCTAAAATTAGAGATAAGATAACTTTACATGAATCAAGATGGTTACCCAGAGGTAATCAAGACATCAAATCTAACTTACAGTCGAGACCATTATAATATTATTTAAAGATCATGATCCCTACATTAGTTAACCCAGTGTTCAACAGATTCTGTACCCAAGGACTTTCAAAAGTTCATTAAATGATTTAATTCAAAATATGAATAACAAGAACGAAAAATCATGCGTCAAGCATAGATTATGTAACACTTTCCAACGCTTCCAAAATAATTTTACAAATCATACCGTTTAATAAGCTAAAGGATAACATCTAAGTAATCCGTATACTTTTCATCAGCCCTGTATAGGATCTATAGATTTGTATATATACTACATAGGATGCTAAATTTTAGTTCAGTTAGGAAACGCGTAGCACAGTTTAAAATTCTCCGTCTGGAGTTAAATAATACGGAAATGTGTTCGCTTACTTTTATGCTTCCCTGTATAGGATCTACAGAATTTATACACACCACGTAATAGACAAAAAGCGAGTTAAAATTAAAATCGCGTTCAGTAACTTAAAACGCACTTCCAGGAATTATTGTTAACAGACAGTAGAGAATTCTTTTGTGTGTCCCTGTAAATGAACGATGACTGCTATACACACAGTATTCTGTAGTAAGCCTCTTGTAATGCACCTTATATAAATTTCAATGCGTTTAAAATAGGGAAACATTACTTAAATAAACCGCAGACGATTTTTCTCCATAGACGTAATATAACGGAATTCTTTTGACTGTCCCTGTAAAGTAACTATAAGTGCTATGCACACACTATTACATATTAAGCTTCTTCTAATGCACCTTAGTGATATATATAAATTTCAATGCGTTTAAACTAGTGAAACATTATTTAAATAAAACTCAAGTGATTTTTCCCCATAGACCGCAATGTAATGGAATTCTTTTGAGTGTCCCTGTAAAAAAAATATAAGTGCTACACACTTCCGTTGAAATAGGGAACATGCTATAGATAACGGCTATAACATATAAAAATTGCAGAGCAATCCGAGCATATTTGCGGGAGTTAGAGCACGGACAGACGGCCAGACGGCAGACGGCCAGACGGCAGACGGCCAGACGGCCAGACGGCAGACGGCCAGACGGCCAGACGGCCATACGGCCAGACAAACCGAAGTCATAAACACTTTTCAACTAGGTTGGAAAGTGTTAAAAATTCTAAAGCACTGATAGAACATATTCACGATAAAACGGATATAATTAGTAGGAACACAAAACTTTTTACAAATTCGAATACTGGCTATACCAGTTATACTGATTACACTAATTGTATCGAAGTGGGCCTAGTATAAGATACGGTGGCAGTAGTTATGGAAGTGAAAGCAATGTAGACAAGGATCGAATCAGTCATAATGCAAACTAGATTTTTTAAAAATTCCAAATTATGTCACTTGCACTAAATTGCGCCACCAAACTCTCGCTTAAAAAGAGCACTGATGTAACCCTTGAGATTCTGTTTTTAAGCAAAGAGAAATAGGTTATCTCTTTTTCCTACGGAAATTTAGCCAACAGGTGTGCCAAGTAAAATGTGTTACACAAGAATTTAGGGAGTGGGAAAATGAATAATTTTGCTAATGAAAAAACAAAAAGCTCTGGATTAAATTTAAAGAATGATAGTGAAACTTTTTGCCCAGATAAAAGAAAGTGAATGATTTGGACTTTTATTATGAAAAGTACGGTTGTACTTACCAACTGAAGTGTAAATGGTTTTATCAACGGTTACGAAATTTTCGTTTTTACTTTAAAATTTGACATATGCCTTTACAGAGGTTGTGAGAACGAATTGAGTTTTATCTGGGAAAATGAAATGGAATGATTTTGAATAAAATAAAATAGAGATGCGAGATGATTAGCTTAACTTAAAAAAACAGTATTTTTTAAACTCATTACGAAATAGATAATTAATTTACTAGTATTTACAAATTTATAATAAGTGATGAATTTGCCATATTGGTGAGATTTAATGAAATAAACAATATGTGATAAACTGGTATCACATATTTTCTCCCGAAAGTTTACGTCTGTCAGAAGAATGTCTAATGACGAAATGGAAAAAATATGCTTTTTTCAAAATACTACATATAAAAATACAGTTGTAAATATATTAATAATAAAACTACACTGTTCTAAAATTATAAAAGGACCCATGGTATAAAAATAGAATACCCATTTAACTTTTTTAAATGTTCACCTAATGTACATTCTAAATATATTATCAATGATCATTCCATAGATATTTGTTTCTTTGAAGTTTCAACAGTTATTTATTTCAAGATTTTTTTCTAAAATCTCCGACATCAACTTCTTGTAGTAAGCTGATATTTAAAACAAGAAATTCTAACATTGTACTCATAGAGTAGATTTTATCTATTTTAAATGCTTACTACCTTGTTGATATATGTGTGATTCCAATATATAAATAGTTTGGTATGTAAATTTCAGGTGCACCTTATTGACATTAGATAATGTTGTTTCCATTGTGAGATAAATGCATTCAGTATTCAAAATGTAAAATAAATACAGTACATAAAAATAAAAATCATATTTGTTTCATGATAATGTATACAAATTGAATAAACACATTCCAAATGTTATAAAAATATAAAATATTTAAATGTATAAAATGTAAAAAAATAAATCGAGTAGAGTAAAAATTTAAATTTTGTGCAATCGTACAGGACGGGTATACAAATTATGCCACTGGCTATTCAAAAAAATGTCACCCTACCTAATTCTTGTCATAAGCAGCAAGTATTGTGGTACCGGCTTATGGTCATTGCACTGCCTAGAGGATGAAAGTGCATAAAGAAGAGCCAATACTGCAGCCTTTTCTGACAACAATATGGATAACCTGACTATTATTTTCAATAATGATTACTTAAACATGAAAGGTAACAATTAAGAAAATCTTTAGAATGAGTAACACTCTTTACCTTACTATGTGGGCTCTACGCAGGTTTTTAAAATAACTATTTCTAGATGTTCTCATGAACATTTTGAAGGGAACCTAACTCTAAAATTTCATTGATCTTCCGCATATAGGTTGTAGGTGACCAATTTAAGTGGGAAGTATGCATAATTTTCATACAAAAATCTATCACATTGGCTTGATTGCATTGAAGTTTAAACAAAAAAATTAGTGAATTATAGTCATAGTACTTCACTCCAACATTTTTAACTAATAACAGAGAATTTCGTGTCTTTGAATATTTTTCATGAAATGTCTAATGGAAAATAAAAGAAAACTGCCCAGTTAAACTGACGGCATTGAGCTCACAGGCTATTCACACTAACTGTATATTAGACTCTTATTTCAAAGAAGTTGAAATAAGCCCTCGAAAAATGGAGAAATCGACAATATATTAAGGGGGGGGCATCCCCCGTTTCTCCCCCCTTATAATTAACCAATGAACCCCTAAAACTAATCAGAGAAGCGACTTACCACAATGAACCTATATACAAAATTTGAAGAAAATCGGATAATTCTGCATGAAAAACCCATTTATCTCAATTAAGGGGGGTTAGCCCCGCGTCTTCCCCTTTATACTTAACCCCCAAAACTAATGAACCCCCAAAACTAATCAGAGAAGCGCCTTATCACAATGAACATATATATAAATTTTGAAGAAAATCGGATAATTCTGCTTGAAAAACCCATTTATCTATATTAAGGGGGGTTAGTCCCCCCGTTCCCTCCTTTATACTTAACCAATGAACCCTCAAAACTAATCAGGGAAGTGCCTTAGCACAAAGAGCCTATATACAAAATTTGAAGTAAATCGGATAATTCTGCATGAAAAACCCATTTATCTAAATTAAGGGGGGGGGGTTAATCCCCGTTCCCTTCCTTTACACTTCACCAATGAACCCCCAAAATTAATCAGGGAAGCCCCTTACCACAATGAGCCCATATTTAAGAAAATCGGATAACTCTGCATGAAAAATTCATTTATCTAAATTAAGGGGGAGGATCACCCCCCCCCGTTAGCCCCTTTATACTTAACCTATGAACCTCCAAAACTAATCAGGAAAGAGCCTTATCACAATGAACGTATATACAAAATTTGAAGAAAATTGGATAATTCTGCATGAAAAAAATCATTTATCTAAATTAAGGGGGGTTAGCCCCCCGTTCCCCCCTTTATAGTTAACCAATCAACTCCAAAAACTAATCAGGGATGCGCCTTATCACAAGGAACCTATAAACAAATTTTGAAGCAAAATGGTTATTTCTGTCAAGAGTTATCGCGTTACGTACATACGTACATATGTACATACATACAGAACGGGCGGGCATATTAGCTCTCAGGCTTTGATAGCCTGTGAGCTAATAAAACGAGTTTTTAAACAAATTGATATAATTACCAATAGAAGTTAATTATTTAAGAGAATCTTAATTGCTAGTATATCTAATATTGTCATTCCATCTTTAAGCTAACCTTAATATTATTTTCTGCTTAAAAAAGTTGAATTTTAAAGCAAAATTAACCAAATGTTTAAGTTTTTTATTACTGTAAAGTATTTTTATTTCTATGCAGTTCTCTTACCTCTAAAAATATTAAAGTATTGAAAGGAATTTTCGTTAATCCCCGGCCAGATTAGGCCATATTGCTATAAGAGGGATATCGTGAAATGTCTAGTTGTGTCATAAAGGATTTTTTAAGGTAAATTAAACCGAATTATCGTTCTTGTAAAGTGGAAACCCTGAAAACATTTCATAGTCACCTCGTATAGACGGCGCTTGTTTCGAATTTGTAAACGTTGGCCCAAATTCCCCATTTTGTGGCTACCTTCTTTAAGAAAATAACCGAAGGACTTATTACCGATAATCATTCATCCACTGTTTTGAAACGATGTTTATATGTTATTTTTAAAAATCGCATGTTACATTATGCTAAACATTTAACAAAAAAATAAATTTCTATAGCAATAGTAAAAAAAAAAAGTTTTTTAATGGGAAATTGATACATATTATTTTCAGTAAATATATTTATAAAATGTTGTGTAACTGAGTAAAAACAATTTCCCGTCTTTAGTTATATTTTCATTTTAAAGCATAATTTATATCAAACTGTTTCATATTTTGATTAAATTGCATTTACTTACTTATTTTTCATATTTTATAAACTATATAATAAGAAACTAAAATAAAAATAATAGCTAAAATATGTTATAATGAGAAATAAAGATTATGCAGTAATAGAATGTGTTAAACATAATGGAACTATTTGACATAATTATTTGATAAAGAAAAAAAATAATGCATATGTAATAAAGTCTATGATAAAAAATAAAATATAGAATATTTTTTTTAAAAAACCAACATGTTAGATTTAAAATTGAAATGCTAATCGATATTTTATTCCCTTTGGATCTTTTTGGCATATTGAATCGATTGTATTTTAAGACATAAATTATTGAATATTTTTGACACACTCAAAATTTATATTGAATGATGTAAGCGTTACATATTTAGTTATTCACATTGAAATGCCAAAAAATCGGACGACCTATATTTACAAACTAATATCGGTTACATTAATTATACTGGTACTCAATATTATTTTCTTCAAGAAATACTTCTATAAAAATATCAATATTGGTTAAAAATTGTCTTAACTTTGGAAATTTCAGTAATGGAATGAAATGCATCTACATTAAGAAATTACTGCGTTCCCGTTGGGAAGATTTTATATAAAAAGTCAATATTTCAAAATGAAATGCATTTTTGATTTTCAATCTGAAATATTGGCTAAATATTTCAGATAAATAAATAAATGACTAAATATTATAAATGACTAAATATTTCATGCCAATGGAAGTGCATGGTCGGAAAATTGTAAACACTCTAAAGACGTTACATATATTTTCGTATACAGTTGATATTTGTTTGTTGAAACACAATTGTTGATTAGTCATCATCTGTTCGTTACTGCCATGCCCCAAAAAATAGTTTAAAATGTCAAATTTGGCGGGATTTTCTGAAAACTGGTTTGTTTCATGTAAAAATTAAAACCATTGTTTGATTCATTTGAATCTAAATAAAAATAGATGAACATTTTATTTCCCCTTATCAATTAAAGGGAATTCGTGAGTGTGTTATAAAGTAAAGATTGTTTTACATCAGCCTTAAATATTTTTTAACTAATGTTTTACTAATAATTAGCCTAAGATAATTCCCGTAACATAAGAAATAAAAAACGAGAACAACAAAATTTATATTTCTCTTGAGAAAAGTGTGTTTATAGTTGGAATTTTCTTAGAAAGTTTTTACACAAATGCTTCCAAAAAATAAAGTTTTGTATCAAATGGAATAAAAATCAGTATACAACATTAAATAACCAGAATAAGCAGTCATGTTTCTGTTTAGGTCAGATATAGCAGGCTCCCGAAGCAAAAATGTTTCTAATGTGGAATCAGTGTATTGTTCAATAACGTATTAACAGATTACTCTGAGTTGAAGAAGACTTTTATACAAGCAGAATTGACATAAAAGATATTATTAAAAAATCCCAATAAGTTCAATGCATAATATAGAGAAGACTATTTTAAATGTTTTTAAAGGCTAGTATCTAAAAACGTATAAACAATAAAGCGAACAATTGAAAAATAAAATAAAGTAAGAAAAAAAAAGTGTATCATAAAATTTTAAATTTGTATTCTAGTGTTGTAAAATGATCTTCTGGTCAATACAACTGAGATAATATATTTTCCAAAACAGTTCCAAAATATTTCTGATATTGTTGATTTTTTTTTTCATAAAAGAAAACAAAATTTAAAACATGTGACAACATTTGACCCAAAAATAATATTATCTAAGAAAAAATTTTAGATTAAAATTTTAAGCATGTATTTTAATGTTGTTAAATGGTCTTTTTATCAATAAAACTGAGAATATATATTTTTTAAAACCGTCCTAAAGTTATTTCTTATATTGTTGATTTTCTTTGCTATGGAAAATTTGACATAAGGTACATTTGACACAAAAATAATATAATATAATAAAACATTGTATGATACAATTTTAAGCAGCTATTTTAATGTTGTTAAATGTTTTTTTTTAATCAATACAACAGAAATCATTCATTTCTAAAATTATTTCTGATATTCTTGATGTTCTTTGCCATGCAAAATTTGATACAACATGTGTTAAACACATTTGCGACGACTAATTTTCGACTTTTTAACAGGAACAGCCTATGAGCATTACTCATGCTTGCTGAATTATTAAACAAAAAGGTGTTCTGAATTCATGTTTATGTTGCAAATAAATGCACTATATAATAATGGTACTGTTTCTAATATAAGTATTTATTTACACACAGCGCACTGTATAAAAAAAGACAAATATTTCTTTATCTCATATTGAATAGAGGAAAGTATATTCAACTAGGTAAATTATATTCAACGGTTGGAGTATCATAGTTCAGACTTTTTCCAACAGGGCGAAAATATGCCGGGACCAGGACTCGAACCTGGGTACTTTGGTTTGCCGTACCAACGCTCTCCCTACTGAGCTATCCCGACGATATCCTGGACTGGCATATTTCACTCTTATTTGTTGGACAAGGTATACAGGACATGGTACACAGGAGTTTCCGTAATATTTCAAGATTCATCATGTAAATTCTATAGTTATAGCTCGGATGAATGAAATTAGCGCTGCAGTTCGCAGCCTTGTCCAACAAATGAGAGTGAAATATGTCAGTCCAGGATATCGTCGGGATAGTTTATTAGCGAGACCGTTGGTACGGCAAACCAAAGTACCCAGGTTCGAGTCCTGGTCCCGGCATATTTTCGCTCTGTTGGAAAAAACTCAACTATGATACTCCAACCATTGGATATTTCTTTATCTACTAAAATATGCAATCGTGTACGAAAAAGTACAATAACATCTTCCGAGTTATCCACGATTCCGAAACCCTTTCTTTAACCTTAGAAACCTCAGAAACCAATATATTTTGAATTTTTAAAGAAACAATTATAAAATCAAAGTTTCTTTTGCTGGCACTGATTTTCGTGTTCCCGAGTAGTTTTTGAAGCACATTAATGAGCTTTTGCAAACCAGAACATCGTATTTTAGGATGCAATTAGCTCTCAATTAAGCGTTTTAAGCTGCGTAACTAAATTTATAGATGCAAGAGTAAAAAAAGAATTATAATTTTGGTGTTAATGTTAAGGCTGTTAGTTTATTATATTTGTATGCAAAACATGCTTGTTGAACATAAAAACATTTACTTGAGAATTGATTGCATCCGGAAACTTATACTTCGGGTTGAGAAAACTTATTAACACACTATAAAAACTACTCTGAATCATTTTGAAAAGTTAGTGGCAGCAAAAGAAGCATTGTTTTTATAAATGTTTCTTTAAATCGCACAATTACATCAGCTTCTCAAGTTTCTAAAGATAAAGAACGCTTTTAGGAATCGTCGATAGCTCGGAACAGGTGACTGTATATTTTATTTTGTAATTATATTATATTTTCCTAGATAAAGAAACATTTGTCTTTTATTACAATGATCACTAAATTTTATAAATAAAAGTACTGTGTATATTTTTGAGAAAAAATCTAAGACATAAAATTCAAAAGTATCGCACATAAGGAGAGTTAAAGATATCTAAAAGACGCAAATTCAGCCTTCACGAATATGTTAATTAAGCATACCGTCATATTTCTTGATGACATTTGTATCTTAAAAATAAGATTAATTAAACGTTATTGTCAACAGAATGATATAAAAGTAAGAAATTCAAATAGAAAATCCAAACTAGATCGAATGTGTTACTCTTTAATGAATTCCCCATTCAAAATTGTCAGAGAATGTCAGAAAGAAGAAAGTATAAATAAAACTAAGATTTTTTTTTTTGTTGTTCGCAATGAATCTAACACTTTATTAATAGAATGTATTGGGTAAACCAATATTGTTCATATCGAGACTGAATATACTGAAAAGTATTGAATTCATTGGAAATATTTTCAATGGTGTACCAACATTTGTCATATATTGGCTTTATATTGGATGGACTTCAATGCCACTATTACAGTACTATGACTCTAATGTTTCTTGCTACTATTTGCACAATATTAGTAAATCGTAGATACCGGTGATATTGCATTTCAATATTTCTAGTATTTGCCAAGATGTAGTAAGTACAAACTATGTTGTTCTAATACTATTTTACAACTTAGGAACGCTTTACGTAAGTATAAATGATACCAATACTTAATAACAATTACACAAAAATGACTTGTGACAATTACACAAAAGAATCTTTAAATAGAGAAGTGCATGTTTATGTAGATTTACCTGATTTTTGAAAAACAATACCGCTATACTTCGTTGAATTTATTTATCTAATGTTATGAAAAACTACATGTTTTGATGAAAAAGAGAACATTTATGGAGATGTAATGTCAATAGAACCAAATTATTTATTCTACAATTATGAATTGAACATCCAGAAAGTACTTAAACAGAATAACTATAGAAATAAAATAGTTTATAATAGTAATACAATATAGCTTAATAATATTTAACCCAATGCAAATATATTTTTGAATCATTGCTGAAATCACAATTAAATCCTATTTTTTTCATTAAGTATAGAAGCAATATTCTATCCATTTATCTAATGTAATAAAAACAGTTTTCTTTTTTTAGAAAAGTTATAGAGAAATAATTTCACTTTATCGAGACTTGTATCTAGAATCACGATTAAGCTTCCAGAATGTATTTAAGAACAATAAGAATAAAAATAAAGTTCTATGTATTGATGATATAATAAAACTCAATAATATTCAACAATATAAATTTTTGTTTGAACAATTCCCAGATTATAAGTTATTTATTGATTATTACTAATTTTTTGTTAAGCTTTTAAAATATTTAGATGGTATCTCGTCTGTCAGAAACACAACATTCGCAGTATTTTTCCTTTCAGTTGCAACGTATTTAAGTTGCGACTTAACAGTTAAGATGCAAGATAACAGTTTAAACAGATGACTCAATATAATTATAAGTAATAGTAATTTTTAAATTTATAACGAGAGTATGCACAAATAATCGTAATTAATTTCAAATTATTTGAAACAAATTTCTTTGAACCAGGCCATCCAACAGAGTGTCTATTTTGTAATAAATGCTCGAATAAACTTTATTAACAAACCAAATTGTTTTTCTTGAAGTTAAACGGTTTTCCATCGTTTTGTTTCATACATTTGTATTTATATATTTTTAGACAACTACTAAAGTTAAATTGTCATTCAGTAAGGGTTGGGTTGGGTTGATTATTGACGGCCAATTATCTACACTAGGGATATAGGCCCGGGGGGAGTGCCCTTCGTGGGGGTCTTTCTAAGGGAACCTAATCCGTATTTACGCATGGATAAATCGACGGCTCGAAGAAAACCACGAAAACTCCGAATGATTAGGCCGACGGGCGCGATTGGGATCGAACTCAGCACCTCCCGTCTACCAGCTTCGAGAGCACAACCTCTCAGCCACTGGTGGGGCGTCATTCAGTAAGGAATTATACTATTACAAATTTATTATAAGTCTCAGCATATTAGATAAATAAATTAATAATATTTATGTAGAAATATTTAAAAAAAAACCCGATTTGATTTTAAATTCCGGTTTAATATTTAATTTTGAAAATATTCCTTGAAGATTTTGAAAGGGATTTCGTTTTCCTTTATTTTATTTTATATTTTTATTTTGTTTATATAATGGATTGATGGCACTCTTTGAGAAACAGCATCTTTTAAACGAAGTTATAACGCCAATGTTTAAACGCATTTTTACTCGTAATCACCTTTTGAAAATCAATTTCTAAGAAATGTAGAATATTATTTAATCGATTTCTTTCTTTTTTTCTTTTTTAAACTTTTTTGCACATCGCCCTATAGAAAATTTGTTCGCTGAACATAACGACAAGATTTTCACGGACATAAAAAATATTTTTTATATTCTTCTATGATTGTTTACTTTTAGGGAAAAAAATCAACTAAATTTCAGATGAAAAATTCTCTGTAAAAGCATACCTTTTGTTATTATTCACCATTGAAATTTTAATTTATTTTATGTTTAAGATGAATCTGTTTTGTGATATTAAGTTTTCTAAAGATTCAGCTCAAATCAGGCGTGGTCATCTCAAAACATGTGGTTTTAAGTGCACTCTATTGAAATTACTATGTACTCAGCAGTTTAATTTCTTTTTTCCTCATAATTTTTTTGTGAATCTTTAAAATACGAATGTTTAAGCAAACAAAGTTTTATTTAAAAGTAATTTGCCGTGTGTTTAGAAGAAAGCTACCTTGAAATCCATTATTTTAACTTAATGAATATGTATCAACCCATCAGAAAAGTTTCAAATCTAAATATCTGCACTGACATTTTTTTCTCTGACTAAACAATCTCAGTTTACAGACTACATTTACTAATTACGTTCTAAAATGTAATTTTAATGTTATCTCAATCATAATATAAGTGCTTGGTGCACATGATTTGATTGGTTTTTTACGACCATTGATTTAAAACTAATTTGTTTTAACGTTATTTATTGATTCATGTTTACTTAAATACAAGGAAGACTTTGCCAAATTTGGAAACTGACAAAAATTTACCACAAATTACACCTGAATAAATCTCTATTGCAATATCTGAAGATATAACAGGGAATTTATCCAGGGTGTTCCAAAAAGATCGAAACACGCTTTAATTTTTTACATGTTGGAGATACGTAAGTAATGTAAATTGAAAAAGTGTTCAAATTAAGGTAGACATTATGGTAATGAAACAGTCCTTCTATTTCTTTTCAAACAGTTGCTATTTTTAAATTATTATATGGTCTCTGAGTTCTATAAGCTATGCCAGGTGCACCATGAATTCGTTAAAACTTTAAAAAATCATTAATTATGCTAAAAAAATGCAATTTGCAAGAATAAGAGGGAAAGATAGGATTTTTTAAATAACAAAAAGAAAGTGTGGTTTAAAAAATTACCGTTAGATGGCACTAGCATGAATAATATAAAACAGGTATATGCAACGTAGGTTTGCAGTAAAAGACACATTTCTTCGAAGCGTCTGACAAGCTTCAGTGTCACAACACATGAAACGGGCCTTTTTTTCGTCTTAAGTATTTTTGCCGTGCGGAATTTTCTCAATGCGACTGTTGCTGAAGAGCTTAACTGACAACGCTTGATCTGGTAACGATACCAGAAAAAATTGTACCAGATCGAACTGCTAGCATCGAATGAAGAAGCTATGTGCATGGAGGTGTTTTATTTACAATGTAATTTGCATACATCTGTTGCATATTATGCATGCCAGCACCATCTATCAATAATTTTTTGAACCACAACTTTTTTTTTGTTATTAAAAAAATCCTATCTCCCTCTAATCCGAGCCGTGCGAACTGCAATTTTTTTAGCAACATTTGTTCCTTTTTAAATTTTTAACGAATTTACGGCGCATTTGGTATTTAAAATTACTTTTTTCCACGCTCTGACCAGTAAAAATAACAAAAATTCCATTCTTCAACGACTAAAACTCACTGAGTTATCATACTGAGAATTTTATGATATTTTGGAGTTTTGCGGCACCAAAAAATCGTATGACCGTTTTTAACGTCTAAAAGCTTCGAAATTCAAAGTATCATAACTGTTCAGTTTTAGCCGCAGTAGAATGGAATTTTTACTCTTTTACTTGTCAGAGTATGAAGAAAATGCGTTTAAATATAATTTATGGGACTCGGGGACCGTGTAAAAATTTAAAAAGCGTCACTTTTATAAAATTAATGACAGGATAACTTCATCAACATAATCTTAAACACTACCTTATTTTCAACACTTTTTGAAATTTACATTGCCTGCGTATCTCCAAAACGAAAAAAGCAATGCGCGTTTCAATTCTTTGGGCATCCTGTATGATAAAAATTTTAATCTTGAAAGTATTCTCTTATTAAAATTTCCATTAAATCTGTAGTTATAAGGTATTTTGTAAAAAAATATTATGGCAGAACTTGGATTAATTAAGAAATAATATAATTTTCTAAATCTCTGAATTCTTATAAAATACTAAAAGTAAATGTATTGTAGTCTTATCAGTAAATATAGAGATTATTTTTGGGGAAGAAAAAGTTTTACTAAACATATTTCAATAGTAGAAAAGCCATCCCAAAGGAAACAGTTGGGTTGACTTTCAACTTCAAAAATCTTTAACTTCGTAAAATTACTTGTATTTTCTAAATATGGAAAAAGTATACAATGTGAAATATAAATTCTGCTAATATCAATAAGCGTATTAAATACATTTTGTTTCAAATTTGCCTTAATGGGATTTTAAACTCCCTTCGGGACACAAAGACTTAAATGAGCAATTCATGTAGTGAAAACAACTAAGTAGCTATTTCATTATGTAAAATCGTTGTTGACAAACGTTCCAAAAATAATTTTGGATGTACTCATTTCACATAAAATAATGCATTTCCTTAAAGAATTATTCGTTCATCTTTTAGGTAGTATATAAATACAAGTAAATTATCTCAAAAGTTGAGTTTTGAGAACAAAAAGTATACATCAAGTAAAATTATGTTATCTCAACAAAAGATTTTCTGGGGACATTTAACATAAATAGAAAAAAAAACTTTGCATTTCACATACAATATTTAGAAAATAATTCGTTTTTTTTTTTTTTTTTTTTTTTTTTTTTTTTTTGTAAATTGTTAAATGACTTTAAGAAGTTCTATTACAAATCATAAGTTAAATCTTCATTATACAATCAAAAATTTCATATATTAATTTTATAATTTTAAATCTCTTCAGGCAGTTTCTTTAAAAAGCCCTAGTCTTACTTTATACATGTTTTTTAAAGGTTTTTTATTTATTGTAATGTTATTGAAGAAATAGAATCTATTTACAAAAGCATTTTATTAATAAAAGTAGTTGTAAATATCTAATGCGCGAAAATATCAAACTTTTAATATTTTCTTCTGAAACATTTTTAATTGAAGCATTAAATTAAATATAAAATGGTAATTATACGTAGGTGGATCAAATATAAAGGAGAGTATGACTTTTTTAGTATACATAGTAAAAAATTATACTTGTTGTCATAGCAATTATAATAAGCTGTTTACTGTGTAGAAATTTGTTTTATATCGTTTTATTCGTTATGCATTCATTTATTTGTCGGTAGCCTTATGAAAAAACACAAAGTACACAGTGGGTTGCACAAAATGTAATTAAATGATTTACAACTAATAAAAACGCCAAACCTCTCGAAATGTGGTACAGATTGAATCTATAATTCGGAAAAAACAGCCTGTCGACGTTTCAAATCTTTAAATGCTACAAGTTGTTTAAAAATGGTCGTGAAAAAGATGAAACTAACCAATCCAGTATGGTATACCGCACAAAAATTTAAACAACTGCACTAAAGCAAAAACTGAGAAGGTTCCAAGTAACATGTTTTGGGATTTACGGGATATTTGTGCGTAAATTATCTTCACGCAGCACGCAGATAAAATATAATTTTTTAGAGAATCTGTTCTAAAAACGTAATTTCACTGTAAATCACTAGATCACTTTCCCTATATCTTCTGACTAAAGTTTATTTTGATTTCCTTAAAGAAGCATTTGGAGGAGCAATATCTTCTTCAGATAAAGAAGTCTGTGCAGTATAATTTATATTTTGTGCAGTGAAATTTGTACACGTTTTGTTTTTGTTTTTATTATACAAGAATTAAATAAACCTCCCGATGTCTTGAATAAAGTGTGTAGATGTTTACATGAAATTTATGCGCTGAAATCTATTTAAAAAATAACATAGGTATAATTTTAGTGTAAAAAATATTTCGAAATAATCTATTAAAAAAGTATCGTTTATATTTTTTCACCCTCGTAAACTCCTGTTATAACCTAAAAAGCAATACATACAACACGAAAAACAAAATGTACAATCTGTAAAAGAAAAATTATCTATAAAAAATACTAAATTTTTAATAAATATATTAAATATTAAATATTTAATAATTCTAAAAAATAAACAGATTTTGTTTTAAACATTATTTAAAATCACATAATTATAAATATGAAATGTATAATTTAGAGAAAAATAATTTAATTTTAGGTGCATTAGAAGTCACCAATGGTATATTTTAAACGATTCAAAAACAAATTAGTTTATTTACATTCTAAATATATGATTTAACCGGAAATTTAATATATTTTTTCAATAAAAGAAATTGCCAAAAAACTGTATCTAACTATCAAATTAATCAATAGCAATGGATAAATGAATGAGAATATCTTCCTTTACTCCGTGAGTAATTTCGATCATATTTGAATTCATCAATCAATGCCAATCAAAACAGCGACAGAGGAATAATGAAAATCATATAAAAGATGTTTTTCATGGCATTAGAGATTTCGTTTATCGATTTCCTGTGCTTTCAAAACCATTGATAGCACTTTTAACGCTTTACAAGAAAACAAATTAATTTTATTTATATTAAAAAAAACACGAAACGATGCGTAATTTAAATGCTTTTTCAATATGATGAATTGTAAAAATCATATCTATATTTTAAATAAATCAATAATGAAGAATAACAGAATCGCCACTTTGTGCCATCCTCCTTAAAGGATTTTGATGTATAAATATTTCAGTTATTTAATCAGTGCCAATCAAAGCAATGACATAGATGTAATGAAAAGTTGTATGGAAGATCGTTTCTTTTTTTCAATGTTCAGCGATCAATAAACAGGAAATAATAGATTAATACCATTAAAACTTCACTGATTACGTTTATTATATTTGAAACTTCGCGAAGTTGAATGAACAAGGTAAAATATTAATAATTTCGAAAAGTTTTGGGAAAGACTTTAAGAATACATTAATACACTTATCTTTTTATATAAAAATCAAAACTAATAACACGGGACTTATTTTTAAGAAAAACTCAAACAAAGATTTATATGCCACAAATATGAACAAAAGCATGATGAAATACTAAATGTTAAGATAATATACTTATGAATTTTCTTACATTTGTTGTTAGTAATAGGAATTGAATAAATTATTCTCATAAACATCTCACAGATGATAAGTATTAGAGTTATAATAATTTACACTTTCGAAAATTAAGATCCTTAAAGGACAATTTTTGTTTCAGAAATATTTCAGTGTTCTTCCTGATACATTCCTGAATTTATTTTTATTTATAAACGCATGGAACTGGCAGGTTCTCTAATTCAGAAACTACGAAATCGAATACTTTTTTTTCTCATTTTTCGATAAAGAGATAATTTTTCAGAAAATGCTGCCAATTTCATGTTTTGAACAGAATTTCCGGACGCAACAGTACCAAAATGGTCGTCGTCAGTCAACGTCTCATAACTCAAGATTTAAAAAAAAAAAAAAAAAAAAAAAACGGACACTCTTCGATTAAAAAAAAATATTCCTGATTGCAAGTGTCATGCTTTTACGTTGAAAAATGACTCCGTATGTTTGTTAGAAAGTTTCATAAGGAAAAATTTCGTGAACTCTCTTAAGGAAATCTCAAAAATATACTGACGTATGACATTTTTGGTTCTGGTTTTTCTCCTGTGGTTTTTAGAGGTAAAGTTTCCAATGTCATGGATAACTCTAAAATTTTACAAAAATAGAGAATTTGTTTTATAAATATTCATGTTATTTTTAACGCCGATATTTGATATTTTCCAATGTAAAATATGAAAAGGAATTTTTTTTAAGAAGGGAAAACTGCTAAAATGCTTCTTTATTAGAAGATTGTTTTTTTTTCTTTCGCTTCAGAGCGGTCATTATTTTTAAACTTTTATTTAACGGATATATTTTGAAATTTAGTGTGTAGGGGAAAGTCGGGTAGCCGCGGACGGCGGGTAACCGCGGACATTTCAATTTCTAAGAAATTCAAAGTGTTGCGTAAATAAAGAGTTATTGTAAATGAACGCCCTCTAGAGACGAAACAAATTCAGTTTAATTGCGACGTGGGCACCGAGTAAGTTAGTCGTGAGTGAATGTTTTGTTTTCGTCAATAAATTTTCAAAAAAACGAGACAGAATGCGTCAAATGCGGAGAAACATTTGAAGAAGACTGGATTTAGTGAACGGAATGCACAGACTGGGCCCATGAAGATTGGGTTTACATAGATGCATAGGGTTTTTACTATAATCGTGATGTTTGTAAGGCCAAAAAAACGGTTGTGACACCATTGATTTATGTGTCCGCGGCTACCCGCCGTTTCTTGTGACGCCAAAAAAAATAAGGCCAAACAATTTTCAATATATTTCGTTAAATAATTCGATATTATTAGCAATGTTTAATTAAAATCATAAGAAGTTCATAATTTTATTTTAAGTATAAAATAAAGATAGAAATTTCATTCATTTGTTTTTTATGTGCAATTTATCCAAGTGTCCGGATACCCGATCTTCCCCTAAATAAAATCTTTAGATGAATCAGATTTCTAATATTTTCATTTGGAAAAAAAAAAAAAAATGCAGATTCTACACACCAATGAACGATCACAAACTTAAAATTATGGCATTAGAATAAGTGGATTTTCCTCTAACAACGCCTTTTATCGTCGACTAGGAGGATTAAAAACTACTTCTTTGGTAACAGCCTATTCACTTTTGGGAAGTATTTAATAATTAAATACATACTCTCTCATGTAATCATCCTTTGTTATCCGATATAAAACTGAACAGTAACCGTAGCAGACAGAACAGCAGAAGCTACATTTTTGAATATTATGTAAAAAGTTCTTCGATGTATTATATTATACAAACCTGAACAAGAGAATGGAAAAACATTTCTTAATATGATAATTTTTTACACAAAAATTTCTATCCCTAATAATAAGGTAATATATATTAAATAATTATAAAACGATAAATATTATCATCGATTAATTAGCATGGATCGTTTAGGCAATATACCTTTGAATTTATTTCTTGAGCCGCATAAAAATTTACGGTTAAAATGGAAATCAATATGCCATTATTTAGAAAATAATTTTACTTTGTTGTGAAACCAGAAAAATAGGCGCTTTTCATGTCCACAGCATTATATATATTTTTTATATTTTTTATTTTATATATAAAAGACAATAATAATTTATTTCTGATGTTACAACAAATAACAACTTTTACAAATAATATAATAAAACCACTTAACTTTAAATTAAAGAGTAAATAATGCTTAAAGTGATAAAAACATAACACAAAAGGCTTAAAAATACCTTTTAATATATAGATGACATATGTTTCATACGCTCTAACGGCGACGTCTTCAAGACCAAAATGATCAATAAATTGGTCAAACTGTAAAACGTGAAAATTATTATTTTATTGCTTTTTTAATTTGTAAATCATCAGGTGCCGAAAATTTGGCACGCGATGTTCACGTTTTCCAGTTTGAAAAATTTAAGCACCTGCTTACACTAGACATGTGATCTCCTGATTTGTGTTTATCATTTTCAAAAACCTTGCGAAAATAGTTCATTTATCTTTTTGATCTTGAAGACGTCGCCATTAGAGCGCATGAAACATATGTCATCTATATATTAAAAGGTATTTTTAAGCCTTTTTTGTTATGTTTTTTATCACTTTAAGCAGTAATTGCGCTTTAATTTAAATAACTTTTAGTTTAAATCAATTTTCTCTACAACTTTATAATTTTTTCAAATTTAGTTTTGCCTTTTTTTAGCTATTAAATTCCACTGTGCAAATGACAAAAAGCACTACTTAAGACTTTATTCCTAAACACAGGAATAAAATAATCGTTATCTGTCTTAATCTAATTACAAAATTTACTATATCTTATAATTCTGTTCTGAATAATTAAAATATTTTTTAATTCCTTGTTATGCATTTGAAATTTGTCCTCGAAAAAATTTAACCTATATTACTCTACTTCCATTTATGACATAAAAGCATTATTAATCTAAATTGTACAAAATATCCTGAAAAACAAATATAGTGAAATTTTGACTTTGTCTACAAGTAACATACTTAGTTTTTGAAGTAAGTGTCCTGTTTTTTTCTCTGTAATTTTGTTTTTCTAATTTTAGATTTAAATATTCTTTTTAAGATAAAATAACAACACTCAAATAAAGTTTATACAAGCAAAAAAAAAAATATGTATTTGTAATCAATTATTGAGGATTAAAAAAAAAAAAAGTTATTTTCCTAACAATAAATGTCGTTCCAATATCTTTATAATTTTTTCTCCGAATGCAAATTTAAAAGGCATATTTTAGTTTGAAAATTTAATTTAGTCATGAGGACGAAAGCCTTTTATTGAAGTCACTGCTATTCAGTCAAACCTATCTTTTAAAAAATAAGATTATTGAATTAATTTCATCTTTTTTTTTTTTTTTTTTTGGCTACTAGAAAGTTCTTGAAATTTCAATAGGAAAATGAAGTATATTTAATATACAATATTGTTAGGAAATAGCAATAAGCTACATAATCCTTTGTTTTACGAAATATAATTGGAAACTGATAATAAAAGACACAAAAATTGAAATTGGATAAAATATAAATAAATATCTATAATTATAAATATTTACAAATATATATACAATATTTACAATATTTACAATATTTACAAATTACTAAAAAATATTTACAAAACTCTGTAACGTATATTAAATTGTTACACGCATGAAAATAAATCATGAAGGATAACAAAAGGTAAATTTTGAAAATTTCTTTTCTTAATTTTAGATGAGAAGAAACTGGAAAACTGTTATCAAAAGTATTTAACTGAAAACGTTTATCATACTTGAAATTTCCTTCCCAAATATTAATGAGCGAAATGAAATTTAAATAATTTGTTGTATTGAAATACTAAATAAAAACTCTATTATTATTCAATATAATTATAGAAAAGTAATGATTTCATAAGCAGTACTAATATAAACTTCTAAAAATACATAATAATAGAAATTCAAAATGATTACTAATAGGTGTACGAATATGATGAAGGGATTATAAAGCATAACAAAAAATTAAACCATAAATGTTGAAAGAATATTTTGAAAAAAAGTTTTCTATTTTAAATTTAAAAATGTGTAGGAAGAAGTATTTGTTTTAAATCTACACGCGAATCATGATGAATAGCTCATAAAAAGAGCATGCAACTCAATAAAAAAAGTTTATTAAAAATACAATAAATTTCTGGTACACGAAAGCAATAATATTTTTTACAAGAACAAAAAAAAAAAAAAAAAAAAAAAAAAAAAAAAAGATCTATTATCTGACTGAAACTTTATAAATTATACATTTAAAAAATACCGCACATAAAATTATAATTAAAAGTTTCTACAACAACCTTTCTTCCAAGTCAAAATAAACAAATACATAAAACTTTTATACAATTAAAAAATCCACAAAAGTGGGTTAAAATCGTGATAAACATGATAATTTCTCACCTTCATCTCACGTTCGTAGCACCTGTTATCACCTGAGCTTGTCATCAGTGGTTTATTGCTGGCAAAGCAACAAGCATCTGAGTAACAGAAAAGTTTCTCCTGGGGCACCGCTCTGTCGGCCGGTAACTTACAGTCTGCGTTTTCCGCTTCCAACTCTCTTCTACAATTCTAATCCCCTCCTCTTCCAGATTTCAGCATGTGCGCATCGTGAGGGAGCGTCTACTAAGTGCGTAGGTTAGTTTATATGAGATGGAAAATAAATGCGAGTTAAAGCTGAAGAAAATGCTTTTCTTTATGCAGCGATAGTTTTATACGGAGCTTGTTCTAACAAGCAAGATATTGCTAAACAGGTAGATGAAGAAAAACTAAAGTGCATTTACCAACTTATAGAACTGGAATATTTAGGGAACACTTTTGCATTTTTTTAAATTAATTAATTTATTTATTTATTTATTTATTTATTGTTATAATTTGAAGTATAAATTAACGTATTTTAATACTCAAAATTTTGGGGGAAATAGCTAAAAAAGGCAGGTTTTGCCCTGTATTATTGATTATTTTTTCATGAAATCTTTTGCAATAAATGTTTTTGCCAAATATCCTATGTGAAATTCATTATGAGAAAAGCCTGTTAAAAAATTAAATGAGCAAAATTTTTGTATTTATAAAATTTAAATGACATTTTCCACTTTAATAGGGAGAAGAAAATATCAATTTTTCTACAAATCTAATCTACTCCTCATTCAGATTTCATCATCATACCACATTTCTTCATCGCACGCATTATGAGGGTGCACCTGCTAAGTGTTTGGGTTAGTTTAGATCAGATAGCCTACATAATTACGAAGTATATCAGCCGAAAATGCTTTTTTTGCGTAGAGAAGTTTTATGCCTTTGTCCGGATGAGCGCGGTATATTGCTGTTTCTTAGATCGTAGTTTTCATCTTGTGCTACTAAGCTAAAATTTTTTCAAACATCCAAATGCAAAATTTAGTATTAAATATTATTTTCCTTCCTCGATTTGGGTGAAATTTACTTAAATACTTTTTCTATTTTATGCCATTTAGTTTAAATAAACTCATTTTTATAACTTTTGTTCAGAAAAAATTATTATTTATTATTATTATTATTTAAATTAACTATCTTATTACATAGTTTAGAACAAAATTAAATTCCACTAAAAACATTTTCGACCTCAAAATTTCTTTTAAAGAAATAGGTAACATTTATTCAACAGGTGAAACCGAATAACTTCCATAATCACATGAAAACGGTTGGAAGGGGGATGGCTTATATAAAATAATGGCGCTTTTTCTACTTTATATAAGTATTTTCTACTGTAATATATATATATATATATATATATATATATATATATATATATATATATACAACGTTAATCTTTAATCCTTTCCTATTCTCTATTTCAGCATGTGCGCGTCACGGGGTAATGTCTACTAAGTGAGTGGGTTAGTTTAAATCAGATATTCGTAAATAAATCATATATTATAATACGAGCAAATATTTTGTGTCTTTGTGTGTGTGGTTATACAATTTTTATCTTTAAAAAAGCTCTAACGATTTTCACGAAATTTTGTATTGGGCACAAGAAGACATTGGGTAGGTCAGATGTTCGAGAAAATTCGATTAGTGGGTCATTTTTGGGTCACTGAAGGTTGAAGCAGTTATTAAGTTATTGAACAGTTGGCAGTAAACGAAGTCGCAAAGTTTGTTACATTTCGCCAAATTTGGCGATATTTGTTGATATTTTGGCGACATTGGCGAGATTTGGCGGGAAAATCTACTTACCAATGCCAAAACACATGCTTGGCGCCAAATGAAAAAAATCGACAAATTTGGCGACATTTGGTGATATTTGGCGAAAAAATTGGCTTTTAAAATCTGAAAGAATTTTCTAGAAATTCTCAATAGTAGCCGAGTTACATGATTCAACCAATCAGAATCCATGGAACGTTCTCGAAAACAGAATTAAACCAATCAGGGTTCATAAAACTTTCTCAACACATGCTTAGCGCTAAATGAAGGAATGTTGCAATAATTGACGATATTTGGGAACATATGGCCAGAAAATTGGCTTTCAGATTCTGAAGGAATTTTCTAGAAATTCCCAATAGAAGCCGCGATACATCATTCAACCAATCAGAGTCCATAGAACGTTCTTGAAAACCGAATTCAAATGTAGTTTGGAAGGATGCCCTTTCGTTGTAATGTAAGTAATGTAAAATTTAGAAATATGTACGTGTTTTAATATTGAATGTTTCTGTAAATAATACTGTTAAAAAATAAAATTCTTTATAGTAATAATACAACGAAAATTGCTATATCGAGTTGAACCCAAAGCTAATTTTAACCTAGCATAGCTCGGTCGTCCCCGTTGGTTCTAATTAAAGCTGATGAAAAGGCTTTTCGTACGCAGAAATAATTTTAGCTGCTTTTCCCGAGTATATTATAGTGCAGAGTATTATTTCGGAAAGTATGCGTATGAAAAATTTTAAGCGCGTTTACCAACTCATAATACTGAAATGTTTAGTTAAAACATTTTTCATAAGAAACGTTATACTTTGGTTAATTCTGTTATATTTCGAAATGTAAAAGAAGATACATTAATACTGAAAAGTTGTGAAAGTATACCTATTAATAAAACATAGAATTCCTTTTATGTTATTGAGTTCTTTCATGGAAATGTTTTCTCTAAATATTTTTAACAAGCATCCACATGTAAAATTCCCTTAAAAAAAGAGCAAATTTTTTTTTTTTAAATAAATAATATTTTCCTCCTTATTTAAGAAAAAAATGATTATTCTATAAATCTAATGTTCTCCTCTTCTAAATTAAAGCATGTGCGCATCATGAAGGAGCATCTACTATGTTCGAGTGTTATTTGAGATGAAATAACTGTAAATAAATGAGAATAGAAGCAGAACAAAATGTTTTTATTTATGCTGAAAATCGTTTTATACACTCTCAGAAAAAACTGTAAATTTATGAGCGTTTGCCCTTCAATTTTCACGGGCAACAGCCTTATTTGATGAAAAACGGTCTGATCCACTAAATAAGCGGCCTTATCCCTTATATACTTAGAAAATTAAGAGCAATCCCCATATTCTTACAGTTCTAGCCCATATGTTAGCAAAAATACGGTACGACCCCATACACTGTCCTCCGCTAGGGTGTTAGCCCTTCATTTTACTCGTGTTTCGGAAATTTTAACCCGCCAAAACAGCGATTCTGTGATGATTATCTAACGTGCTACGTGCTACGGAACAGTAAGCAATGTGTTATTATGTTTTAAAGTGCAGTATATCCTGTGAATTATACTGCTATATTACTTTGCCCCGTAAAATTACGGGCTGCACAAAATGATGGGCATGGATTGTTTTTTTTACGGGGTATGGCTGGAATCTCTGCTGCCGGCCTCTGCCCGTAATTTTACTGCAATTTTTTTTACAGTGTACTGTTGTTCGCATAAGCACGGTTTTCATCTCGTGGTTTTGAGTTATTTAGTGAATCTTTTCCAATAACTATTTCTACAAATCTTTCATCTGATAAATATATAAAGATAAATACCATCAGACCCGTGCGAGAATTTCGCACTGCAGTCTAATAATTTTTAGCAAATATCTAATATTTTTTAGATGCAAGTTTAAACTTCTAAAAAATTAAAAATAAAATTACCTGCCAGCAACATTAACATTAGTCAAGCCATAATATAGTCACATCTACTCCATCAAAGTTACAATAAAAATTGATTGAAGATAGCAAAAGGCATGCACCAGAAAAAAATTAACAACAGTATTTTAACTGCATTAGAAGATGACGCCATCCGCTTCTTGAAAAACATGAAATAAATTAAAATAAATTGAATTCATTTAAAATACAATTTAATCTAATATAACAATGCTTACATTTTATTCTACAAGTGAAATATCACTGCTTCGATCGATCGATGGTGACTTTTTCTTCTAAACATTTCAATTTCAATTTTTCTTTTTAACCATAAATATAAAATAAATCGGTGTGATGAAATAATACTTTATTATATATATATATAATCGTTGTTGTGTATCATATAATGCGGTGTTTTATTTTTATGGCAACGTAAATTTGAGGAAAACCTGTCATTCCAATTATAAAAACAATGCCGATTTAATTTATAATTAGCAGCAACTGTTAATCAGAAACAAGTTTTAACGAAATGTGAGTGTACTATGTCAGAAGCTGCATCAAAAACCTTTCGAAAGTTACGTCATTCGTTCTTGTGCATTTCGCAATTTCATAGAAAAAAGGATGTTGACAACAGAAATAATATATAAGATTAACTTTCTGTTCCAAGCGTTTGGTAATATTAAGAACTTTTCTATTCTACATGTTTAGTCATTTAGTTTAAATATATACTTTTTACCTGTTTTTAAATCTTTTTTTTTGGTGGGGGGGGGGGGGACAAATACATCAAAGTTTTCTGATTTATAGAAATTTAACTAGCTCATTATAGACTTTAGCACAAAATTAAAAATTTTTACTGATTTTTTAAATTAAAATTCTTTATATTCAATCGTTGGAGTATCATAGTTGAGATTTATTCCAACAGAGCAAAGAATGTGTCAGAATAAATTTCTGAATAAATCTCAACTATGATACTCCAAACATTGAATATGATTTACCTAAATGAAAGTACTTCCCTCTGTTCATTAAAATTATTCTTTAAAAAAAGGATAAGATTCACACAGCCGGTTAAGCTGAGTAACTTTTAAAAAAACATGGTAATGAAGTGTTAAATGATTAAAATTATTTTTAACAAAGAACTTAATTTATACTTTCGATTAACAATAATAATAAAATAATAATAATAATAATAATAATAATAATAATAATCAATTTCTACAATACAATTTATCTCGGCTTCCTGATTTCAGCATGTGCGTATCATAAGGAAACTTCTACTAATTGCGTGGGTGATTTCAGTTGTAAATAAATTCGTAATACAGCAGAGGAGAGTTTTATGCAGCTGGTAGTAGAAGGATGATATATATCATTAAAAACTATTTTTCAGAGTGCAATATTAATCTACTTCGTGAAGCTTTTTCAATAAATATTTCTGCTAGACTTTCAAATGTAAACTGATTAAAGAAAATATTAAGATAGTCCAAGCCATAAAAATCTTTAAAAAAGAAGAAAAAAAAAAAGACATTTTTAGTTTTTTTTCTAGTTTTTCTTTTCTTTTCTTTTTCTTTCTTTTTTTTTTTCTTTTTTTTTTTTTTTACAGCTTTAAATAATCTAAAGTTTTTAGATTAAAATTACGCAACTACATGTACGATTAATTAGATCAAAAGATACATTTTTTTTATTCTGGACTATCCAGGATTTGAATTCATTTATATCAGAATATATATATTTTAAGACGTCTGTCACATATTTAAAGTGGGTGATTAACCTTCTTTGAAAGACAAAGTTACGAGACTGTGTACAATATTTTGCAGTTAGATATTCGTGTATAAATTGTCTTCGTCTTTTTTAAAAATTTAGATAGAAAATTTTGGAAGTATGATTATCAAAATAAAAAGCACTCATAAGATTTTTTTAAATACATATTTTTCTAAATCTCGAAGACAAATTAATATATTTTATCTACTCAAATATGAAAATAATATGAAACTAGTCGTTGGGGGCCACCGTAATATTTACCCATCCTGGATATGCATAATATAAAATATGAAAATAAAACATGCGTAAACTATTTATAAAATGCATTGCAATTCGAATAAAATCGTGGCTTGATGACGTCATAAACTTTAAACCGAGGCTAACGAAAAAGATAGGCTACCGCGGTGCATTCCACTTATCTTTTTTTACAGACCGCTAGAGTGACGTGATGCTCTTTTCGTACGCCTCCATTGGTGCATTCGACCATCACGTGACTCCGGCGGTCTGTAAAAAAAGATACCCGTAAAGCACCACGGTAGCCTTTCTTTTTCGTTAGCCTCACTTTAAATGCTCTATTAATTAATTGCGTAAAAGAAACATCCTTATAACTCAAAAAATGATAATCATATTAACTAAGAGTTTACTGCGTCGGTTTAAGCGTCTCATTTCCAATTAAAATATATCTTTAAATTGAAATTTGAATCAAATACAAGGTCATGAAAAATCGAAGAGTGTGGAAATATGATTACAAATATATCGGCAACTAATTACCCGATCGACTTCATTCTTTATTCAAAATTTATGTTTTTTTATTGTCTTTTATATTCACTCCTTAAACTAAACAATTTCGAATATTTTTATGTACCTTTTATCAGAACAAATATTTCGAGAGTCCGAAAAAAATCGTTCCGGATGATCGAGGTTACTGAAATTCAATAAGCTTCTTCCCATTATTACATACTAAGTACATACCAAATTTCAAGTTTCTATCTCAATTTGTTCGGGAGATAGAGCGTTTACAGACACATACACATACACACACACACACACACACAAACAGACGGACGGCAATTTTCTTTTCTAAAAATATGTTTTTCGGCATCTCCCGTGTCTGAAACGTGTACATCCGTCAAAAAAAAAAATCGACTTTCAAAACGATTACAAGACTTACCCTATACTACGTATGGTGGGTAAGTAAAATGAGTTATTCTGTTAGATGATATATATATAGTTTAATATTTCATTTCTGAAAATTACATAATTTATTTTAAGAACTTACATTTGATTTCTCTGAATAATCCACAGCACATTCATGGTTTGTTATTTTTATATTTTCGCTCTCTTTGGACTTTTTTTTTCATTTTTCTTATTATATACACCGGGTGTTTCACGAAGGACCCCTAATTTTGAAAATAAATAACTCGGAAACGGTGATAGATAGAAGCATGAAACCAGTGGTATGTTTATTAAAAAACCCATAAGAATCTGATACAGAAACTTCAAAATTTTAGTTAAAAATAGCGCCGATAGATGGCGCTGCAGGTAGAATAACGATACGTAGGCTGTATCACATCAAAAGTGATTCAAAATGTGCACCTTTCACACAATACACTACACATGTCGCAAACGAAGAATTGTCAGTGACTTTCTGTAGTATATCACCGCAAATCAACACAGAAGCTTGAGAAATAGCCTCCTCAGCTCGTCGTGCGTTAATTGATTGTTGCGGTAAACAATGTCCTTCAGTATCACTTTTGGAATTTCTTCCATTGTATGCTAATAGCGATCACGTTTCAAGTCGTCTGAGCTCTCTTTATAGGGACTTATAATGGTGTCTGCAGCGCCATCTATTGGCGCTATTTTAAACTAAAATTTGAGGTTTCTGTATTAGATTCTTACCTTTTTTTTTAATAAACATACCGCTGGTTTCATGCTTCTATCTATCACTGTTTCCGAGTTATTTATTTTCAAAGTTAGGGGTCCATCGTGAAACACCCGGTATATTTACACTGAGTGCCCAAAAAATTAGAGAATTTTAAATGAAAGTATTTATTTGAAAGTAAACTAGTACAACAGTAACGTAGAATGAAGTAACAACACAGAGTTGCTTATATAAGGAACTCTCATCTTCGTACGACATAGTGAGCACGGATTTTGCTGTAAAAATGGATAAAATAAAATATTTAAGCGACTTTAAACGAGGGATGATCGTCGGTGTGAGAAGAACTGGTGCCGGCATCTCTGACTCTTCAGACTCTTTTAGGATTTTCTCGCCCAATAGTATCTCGGGTGTTTAGAGAATGGTAGTTGAGAAAAAAAAACTACAAGCGATAAAGACCATACTGGTAGAAAAAGGTTGGTGAACGAGAGTCGTGAAAAGCGAGCAGCACGCATAGTCCGCAGCAACAAAAGGGGCAACAACACGACGAATTATAGCTGAAATCAATTCAGGTGCATCACAAAGCATATCCCAACGCACAGCATATACCAACGTAGGAAAAGATGCCTATTGTGGGCGAAGGAAAGAAGAAATTGGTCGCTTGAGGACTGTAAAAAAGTAGCCTGGTCCGATGAATCTCGTTTTCTGCTCCATCATGCAGATGGCAGGATTAGGGTATGGCGTAAAAATCACGAATTCATGGACCCTGACATGGATGCTAAATCCCTGGCATGGATGCCATGGATCCATCCATGGATGCCAAATGACAACTCTTCAGGCTGGTGGCGGTAGAATTATGGTGTGAGGAAGTGTTTTCCTGGAGTACACTGGGTTCCTTGGTATTTGTGGACATAACTCTGAACAGCACAGCTTACCTCAACATCGTTGACAATCACGTGCCCTCGTTTATGACTACCATGTTCTCTTATGGAGATTTCATTTTCAGCAGGACAATGCACCTTGCCACTATACTTGATCGGTTTTAAATTGGTTTGAGGAACATTGATCAGAGTTTAACCTGCTTTCATGACCAGCTCAGTCCCCTGACCTCAATCCTATTGAGCATTTGTGGACGAAGTCGAAAGAGCACTTCAAAAGTTGGCAACGCCATCATCCAATCTGACCCAACTTACAGCTGCCATTATGTCAGCATAGGTCCTCAGCAACGGTATCAGCAACTTGTTGAGTCCATGTCAAGAAGAATATCGGCTGTGATCAGAGCTAAAGGTGGACCAACTCGTTATTAGAGGGTGTCTCTAATTTTTTGTCCTCTATGTATATATATATATATATATCAAGGAAAGAAATAATGAGAGAAAATATCATATATATTATTTCTGTTGTGAACATCTCTTTTTCTATGCATTTACAAAACGCAAAAGAATGAATCAGGTATCATTCGAAAGGTTCTGACATAATACACACACATTTCGTTAAAACATATTTTTTGATTAAAAATATCTGTTACATTAAATTTAAATAAGTACTTTTTTTTTCAGAAATGAAATGTTTTTCTCAAATCAATGTTGCCACAAAAATAAAATACCGCATTATATCGTGCGAAATAATATTTATATAAAAATAATAGTACAAAGAGGATAAATTGGGGCGTTTCCGCACGTGTTTATTTTACATTTATGATTAAAAAGTAAAAATGAAAATTCAAATATTTAGAAGAAAAAATTGTAGCGGAAAAGGTAGGGTAAACCGGGGTAATTTGGTGCCTCATTTTCAATTATTATTATCATGATCTGATTGTATGGTATGAATCTTTTTAAAAATTTTGCGAGTAGGGGAGACCGGGGTTAGTTGTGCCAGGGGCAAGTTGTGCCATCGAGCTTCCTGGCTGAGCCAATAGGTTGCAGCACATGTCGCGTCATATGAGTGAAGAGGTTGATTGTCTCAATGTGCTGCGTATGTTTTAAAGTATAGAGTTGCGTTGTTTTCGAGATAAAAATATTTATCTTGTTTTCTATCGTAAAAGTAAATTTTGCGACCTACGTTGGAATCGTCATTGCCACTAGCTATACTGAGGTATGTAAACTACCCTAACATTATTTAAATGCTTATATTTTGAGCTGTTATTTTATGTATTTCATTTGTTAATCATGCCAACATTTCGGAAACTAATCAATAAAGTTCAAAATGGCGTCACGCGGGGCTAGTTGTGACGAAGTCTAAGAGGCAAGTTATGACAGGGTCACTACTTACCCCAGCATAATTTTTAATGGAGGTTTTTATATTTCAGGAAAAATGGTGCGAAATTACAAGAGGCGTACTGAAAGAGCTAAAGCTACTTTAATAGATTATGATTGGGCTGCAATAGAAGTAAAATCCGGAAGGTGCAGTTTAAGGAAAGCCCAAGAACTGTTCAATGTAAACCGAATGTCCCTTCTTATATATATGAATAAAAAGAAGAGTACTAATACGGAACGAAATATTGAAATGGGATATAAAAAAACCGCGTATGATATTCACGCCTAAACAGGAGATGGAGTTGTGTGAATACGCTAAACAATCAGCAAAAATGTTTTAAGGAATTAGTCCTGCAGAACTGCGAAATTTAGCGTATGAGTTTGCCATTAGAAATGACATAAACATGCCTGAAAATTGGTTAACAAAAAAACTGCAAGTGCTGATTGGCTGACTAAGTTTATGCAACGACATCCTACAATTTCCTTTCGAGCTCCTGAAGCAACAAGTTTGCATACAAGTTTGTTACAAGTTTTAATAAACATAATGTAGAACTATTTTTTAATAACTTAACGTCTGTATTAGAAGCTAATAAGTTTAATTCAAATGACATATGGAATATTGGTGAGACAGGAGTAGGAACAGTGCAGAAACCTGTAAAAATAATTGCAGAAAAGGGTAAAAAGAGAGTTGGGGAATGACTTCTGCAAAAAGGGGATCAAACTTAACTACGGTTAATGGCATTAACGCTCTGGGAAATTCAGTCCTACCGATGTTTGTATTTCTACGTAAGTTTTTTGAAGCTAATTTCATTCGTGACAGACTCATAGGCAGTTGCGGAACATCAAAACCAAGTGGATGGATTACAGGACTTGACTTTTTACTTTTCATGAAACATTTTGTTAAAAATGTAAGGTGCTAGAAAGAGTCCCCAGTCCTAGTGTTGCTTGATAACTATAGTTCTCATCGAAATATTGATGGTTTGGATATTTGCACGGACAACGGAGTGATTTTGTTATCATTTCCACCTCACACGAGTCACAGATTACATCCCCTTGATGTGTAAGTATACGGGCCTTTCAAAAAATTCTACAATCAGGCTGTATGTGGATGGTTGAAATTGCATCCTGGAAGCACTGTGTCGATCTTCGACATACCAGGTATTGTCCAAATAACCCTTCCTAGTGCTGCCACTCCAAAAAATATTCAAGCAGGATTTCGTTGCAGTGGAATTTGGGAATTTAATAGGAAATTTTTTACAGATGAAGACTTCCTATGTTCCTCAGTAACTGATCGACTGTTATCCATCACATATGAGAGCGTTAAAGACCAGAATGACAATGAAAAAAAATTACTAAATATGAAACTGTTAATAAACCAAACACTTCAGAAATAACTTTAATCAATGATGGTGAGATTGCAGGACCGTCTTCAGAAGTAAGAAATCTCATTGAATTAGATGATTCTATGACAATTGATAATAGCAATGTGTCAGTGGTAATTCTTACAGAAATAAGACCACTCCCTAAAGCAGGACCTCGAAAAGGCAAGCGATCTATTCGTTTTTTTTTTTTTAATCTGCCATTTTAACAAGCACAACTGTAAAAGAGAAAATTCGAGCAGAACAAAAAGCAAAAGAACGCAGAAAACAAATTGAAGAAGAAAAAGCAAAAATGAAACTGGATGGAATGGCCAAGCAGTGCATAAAAAAAAATTACACCTAGGTTATTGAAAAAAAGGGAGAAGCAACACCCAGAAAAAGGGATTGATTAAAACAACAAAACACGTTTTGTTGAGTACATTTTGGATGTTTCAAGCAACATTTTTAATTCAAGTGAAAAGTTGGTTTTGTTGCATTGACAAAAAAATATTGTTAACACTCTTACAAAATTTTAACAAAATTTCATAAATTTTACTTGAGTTAACAAAATCTGTTTTTTTAAATTT
Source organism: Maratus michaelseni (assembly GCA_963931845.1). NCBI lineage: Eukaryota > Metazoa > Arthropoda > Arachnida > Araneae > Salticidae > Maratus > Maratus michaelseni. The sequence goes on along the minus strand of OZ007589.1, from coordinate 148,437,113 downwards.
ACCATAATTTTGTAATTTAAATTTGTAATTTATACAAAATTTAAATTCTTGTGTAGTAGCCATAACTCTCTCACGTAACTTGGTTTATTTGACTTATATAGCTATATAATTAAACGATTAACATAATTTTTGGATAATTAAAACTTTTTTAATTGGCACGGACCAAGGTAGTTTTAAAAATCCCCCTATCCCATTTATTACTTTCTTCTATCTTTACAAGAATGGATGGTATTGGCGTCATGAAATTTTTCAACTTCTGGTTTTCGATGGATTTTAGAAGGTCCTGAGCACAATTTGACTGTTTTTAGTAAATGACAGTCTATGACTCTGTCTGTCTGTATGTGACAAAAATTTTGTGGGCGCTCTATTTCAAGAACTAATGCACGGAATTTAATAAAACTTTATATTAAGTTACTTCCCGATATAAATTGGTGCTGATTAGTTTTTGGCGTAAATAGCACAACAAGTGGTGCTTCTATGTTGCAATTTTCGCGATTTCTCAAGAACTAATGCACTTATTTACATCAAACTACAGATTGAGTTAGACCTTGACATAAATGGAAGCTGATTACGTTTTGGTGTAAATAGCCCAACAGGTGGCGCTGCTATGCTACTTTTTTCATGATTTTCACTATAAATAAATCTCAAGAACTAATGCACGGATTAATTTTTAATTCATTTTCAGCAGTCATTTACGCCTGTAATTCTTAAATAATAACCATTGAATTTTTATCCTGCTTTTTTTCCAGCGTAAACCGACAGAGTGAAATATGTCCCAAGCCGGAAATCGTACACGTGTTCTCAGAATAGCGCTCTGAGGCCCCATCATACGGCAACACAGTTAATTTTTAATTAATCTTCTGCAGTGAACTATGCCTGTAATCCTAGAATAATAACCAGTGAATTTTTATCCTGCTTTTTTCAGGCGTAATTCACTGCTGAAAATGAATTAAAATTAGCTATATGTTGCCATAGGCTGGGCTTTGTATTTTCGACCCATGTTTGCAGCAGAAATTTGCATGCTCATGCAGGGCCTGTTTACCGAATAGGCCGAAAAGCCAGTGCTTACCCCCAAATTTATTTTTAAGAATAACTGTTTACCAAAAAAAAAATTACAGGGTAAAAAATGCACCTTTTCTTTACGAAATTTTTATCTTAGAAGCTCGCTCTTTCTGAATTGTTGTTTACATGAAATTTTGATGGTAAAATTTTAAATTGTTGCAGCATACCAAAAATAAATTTAGTAAATAACAAAGCAATTGGTAAAGGGGGACCTCAGAGTAACGTCGGGCTTCCCCTACTTTTATGTCTTAAGAGAGCCCTGTGGTCATAATGACATTTCCATCTTGTGCTGTGGTTGCAGCGAGTTCGACATATATAAGAGTGAGAAATTTCGGGTTTGGATACAGTTCCTTGTAGCTCAGTGGTAGAGTTTTTTTTTCTTTTTATTGCTAAGTGTCTCTAAATGTATATTTATAAAGGACTAAGAGTTTACACGTGTTAACAATTTAACTTTTTTTTTCATTTGATTTACTATATTATTAAAACATGAAAGTGTTTTATTGTGTTAAGAACGTTATAAATGAATAAATTTTTCATTCTTGATTTAACATATCCCATTTAATCGCCTTTCTTACATAATTTGTGTATGTTACAATGCACTTATATGTGTCATTTATGTGTCTCAATGTGCCCCAAGCATGTTACAACTTGCCCCGTAGTGGGGGTTAGTAGTGACAAATTTCGAGGTTACGCAGAATTCATTTTGTGTTATGAAACACGTTAATAATGTTAATAGTAGTTTTATAAATATGTTACGCAAGATTTACTCTAATGATATGATACACTAAATGTTTCGCTTCAGTTCAAATCTTACGGCTAATATCAAAAATGTCGAAAATGTCTGTACAAGCCCCGGTCTCTCCTACTTACACATGTATTGTGTATTGTGTATTAAATATATCCCTATCATGTAAGTAGTACATTTTTAAGAAGAAAAAAAAATATTTTCTGGAATCTATCAAAAACTGTGCAAAATGACCACCTTTGAAAGTTTCAGTATCTTTCTACTTACATGAAGCCACAGAAAAAGCGAGGTGATGTACGTATGAATAAAAATGTTGAAAGTACGCTCTAATAAGCATTGCATTTCTTTTTTCTGCATCTGTGAAAATAACCCAGGAAAAAATAATAATATTGGCGCAAGCACCAAATTGCCCTGCGCAAAAATTTGGTGCCTGTGTATTTTACGTATAAATTGATTTATTTTTACTGCAGTTTTATAAGATCTGCTAAACATTTAGTCACTAACAGTCACTAACATTTTGTTTATTAATCATTTCTCAGAAGTATACAAACTGACTTCTTTATTCCAGATTGATTCAGATAATAATTAGGCTATTGGAATGTGTAAGACCTGAGACTAAACTTGCGTTTAAAAATTTGTACGATATGGAATAGCATTTTATTAAGAAACTGTTTCAAAAAGATATTTTTATATAGGCCTATTATTCAGAAGGCAGTGTAATACCTAAAATATCATCATTTTCATTCTAAAATGTTTTACTCTAGTCTATATCATTGAGTGGGGTTCATTTTGTCGCCTTTGTATAGTACAACAATGTTGATAGCTATTTCTTAAGAAATTCTTTTTTAAAAAGGTTTTTATTTTTATTATTCAGAAGGTATCGTGTCTAAATTATCATAATATACATTCTAAAATGTTTCCCTCTTTGTTATTGAGCTTCTACCTTCTACCTTCCTTACAAACCTTCTAATTATTATTTGTTCTTTCAGTGATGTATAAAAACATGTGTATTAAAACTTTTATTTAATTTAACCATGTTGTATTAATTTTTTATGGTTAATTTAGTTTGAAAGGGCATCTTTTAACGAGCATAAAACATTATGAATTTCAACAGGGGGTTTTAAATTCTTCATGTAATTGTTATTTCAAACTGTCTCTTCAAAAAACATATGCTCTCAAAGTAAAATTCACAGTCCTCTCAAATGTTATCTGATTAAAAAAAAATATGAGTCTTCTGAATAGTACATTATTAAAGGTACAAAATGGAATGCACCTTATTACCTCAAAATGGCATGCACCTTATTACATCAAAATATTCGACTGCAGTGGTTAAAAATGTGACACCAAATTACCCCTTTTCCTTTTTTTTCTTTTAAAAATAGCTTTAACTTAATAAGTACTGACTAAAATTCGTTTTTTCTTTTTTTGAATTTGTCACTGAAAAATGTATGTTTTGCCTTGTACATTTCAATCTTTTTAAAAACCTATAGTTTTTTTTCTTTTCTTTTTTTAGTTAGTTGTAGTTAGTCTTTTTTTTAGTTTTTTTAAAAATTAAGCACCAAATTACTCCACCCGGCATTGCCCTATATTCTATTAAATTGCCATATTATATTAAATTGTATTATATATGTATTCAATTATTTTTCTTCGTCCTAAGTTTTTCCCGAAGAGGATGATGTCCTTATCCTCTAATGCAGTTAAAATTCAATTGTTCTTTTTAGGTGCGTTCGTAATTATATAAATACGTAGCACCTATTGTCGTTGCTTGGTCCGTCCGTCTGTCTGTCCGTCCATCCGCATATAGCAACGCAAAAACTACCCAACCGAATGGTTTGGAATATAAGATATATTATCTTTGCAGAATTTTGTCGAGACATTTCATTTTTTTTTTAAATCGAATCAAAACTTTAGGAGATATTAATAAAAATATTTATTAAGAAATTTGAATTAAAAGAAAAAAAAATCGGTGCTTTCTTGTTAGAGGAGATTCCGAGGTTGAATCGTCAAGCGACCGAGATACTTATTTTATGACAGAAATGAATCTGCAGACGATATAATTCATTTCACAGAATAAAAATCATCAAGATCTGAATATTTATATAACTAGCTATAGTACGAACGCACCTCGTTTGTAACGTTTGACGTACAATTTCCACGTTGTTTGTTTATAGTATACAGGGATTTAAACCAAATGCAATGCTATTTTCAGGAAATTGGACAAATAAAGTAGAAACAATATATTACAATTGAATTATAAATCAATAACATTTGTTTAAATATGAGCATAAGTACGAATTACCTTTAACTATCGCATGCACGAACGATTGCAATTGCTGAGTGTAATTTAATAGTTAGCTATATAGGGCAATCAATACATAAAAGCCAATCGAATATACAAAAAATTCAGGTATATATTCAGGTACACCAAGATCAGAAAATTTATAAAACTAGTACGAATGCACCTCATTTGCCACGTTTGACGTACAATTTCCAACTTGTTTTTCTTCTTCTCGCGCGTGCATTTTGGTATATTCTATCAGTTTTTACTGTAACTTTGATGGAATAAACTATATGATATTCCGGCTTGCTATTGTAGTTTGCAGATATGTTTATCCTTTATTTTTCTTTAGAAGCTTAAACCAGTATCTGAAAAACAATAGACTGCAGTGCGAAATCCTCGCACGAGTCCGCTGGTTTATAAATAAAAAACTTAAGTTATGTACCCCCAAACCATCTAAATGAAAGAAAAAAAAAAGCTTGACTTTTCTAAAATCTTCATTCTAGAAGAAAACTTATTTCCTTACACAAAGACAATTTCACACTGCTGATCATAGAGCAACGTATACTACTAGGCAATTTTTTGGAATATTGTGAAAACAATTCTTGAAGTGAAGTTTTCAGATCATTGTATAGAAATATTAAGTGAATATTTTGCGAGAAATCCAAACATAAAATCAGACACTTTATATCTTTCTTTTTTTTTTTTTTTTCAAAAATATTAAATATGCAAATTTGTTTTCAAGTAAATAATTTAATTTACAGTTTTAAATATTTTTCAGAAATATTTTTAATTTTAGTTGTTTCAATGTCCTTTGGAACATACAAAAACTTATAATATTGCATTTAGTTTAAATATATTCCTGAAGAAGGCTGCAGCACCTAAGGACTTTTGGAGACTAAGCATTGAAAAACCGAAAGAATTTGTTGTCTGCAAACAGCTCGTGTTTATATAAATCACATTTCAATTTATTCTCTTAAACATTTCTATAAACTAATCTAGTAAATTTAATAAAATAATATCACGTGTCCTACCTGAAACGTAATCATTAGCGATTCAGAACTATTTTAAGAAAACGGCTAACGCAAATTCATTGAAATCGTATAACTAAATATGATATTTATTTGCGAAATTAAAGTGATGCATTGTAAAGATTACTGTCAAACCGATAAACGTAAAATAACGTTCTTTATACTACAGATTCTTATCCTTCGGAGAAAAACAAATGTATGAATTATTCTCATACAAATATGCCAATAAAGCCTTTTCAGGTTAGTTTAAAAATATTTAAAAACATGTTGGATTATTTAAATGGATGCCTTTCTCCTTCTCTAACAATCCAAAAGAAAAAAAAATCTGTATTTAATTTAAATAAATGTTCGATATTTAAATAAAAATGGATATTGCAGTATGTTTCATACTGAGGGTAGTTACAATAAGCAGTTATCGTATATATTATTTCTCCTGTCAACATCCCTTTTTCTAAGAAAATACGAAGCGCACAACGACGAATGAGAAAGCATATGAAAGGATTTTGAACAGGCTTCTGACATAGCACACCTAACATTCCGTTAAAACATGTTTTTTGAGTAAAAACTGCAATTAATTAAAAATTAAATCGGCATTGTTTTCATAAATGAAATGAAACATTTTCTCAAATCAGTGTTGCCACAAAAATAAATTACTGCTTTATCAGATGACGTCATCCTATAATGCAATTAAAATACGATTGGGAATTTATTTCTTGCGCCTACTATTTGAAAAAATATTGAGCTTTTAATCGGGTTTTTATTTAATTTTTACTCGTGCGTCACCTATTGTTTATTTATTTTCTTTGTTTAATCATGGCTGTGTATATGCGTAATGTATCGGAACACCAGTAGATTACGTAATTTAAGGTTTATCTTCCATTCAGATATACAGTTCATTAGGATTCACAAAAATTGCAAGTATTTATTTTATAATATTTCATTAAGCTGTTAATACGCCAGCGAAGTCTGACGTCACTTAAATGGCTGCTGGACCACAAAGTTTGAACATCCCATGTTTAAGTTCCCATAGGCTTGCAAAAGAGTGGTGTACCAAATGTTGATTTATTTATTTAAGACATTTCTGGAGCAGTTTTGCCAAATATGAGGAAATGCTTTCATATGAATTCCCTGAACGTCTGATTCAGTATTTAATTTTTTTATAATTCGGTTTTGTTTTCAGTATAGGGGTTTTGGCAACCTAGAGAAATAACCTTGGTGAGAGAAGAAAATTTGGCAAAAAAATTTCTGGCAATCTATTCCCTTTTTCTTATACACAAGCCATCATCTTGTATATTATTTCTGTTGTCGACATCCTTTTTTCTATGCACATACAAAACATACAACGATGAATGAAGTATCATTCGAAAAGTGTTTGAACAAATTTCTGAGATAGTACCCCACATTTCGTTAAAACGCGTTGTTTGATTAAAGAAAAAAATCCGTTAATTAAAAATTAGTGCTAAAACGTACCAGGAAATAATATCAAAGATTGCAGTGCGAAAGCTTCGCACGGGTCCTTCTGGTATATATATAACAGAATTTTATAGTATCGTTTATGAGTGGATTGTATTTAAGTAAATGTTGATAGTGCAGTATATCTCATACCGAAATTAGTTAAAATAAGCAGTTATATATATATATATATAATCGAATTGCAGTATCGTTTATGAGTGGATTGTATTTAATCCGTATTTCAATACATCTGTACTAATTAAAAATTCTTAAATCAGTCGCAACAGAAATTCTTGTTATAGTAAGCATTCTAAAAACAAATTGTTCGGATAATATATTAATATGTTACACATGCAATACCAACCTAAATGCCTATACATGTCTATTTCTAACATTATATGTTAAAGTTGTCGCATGTTGTTAAAAAATAATAATAATGTTCATCCTATTAATCCATTTTCCACTTGTTTTTTCATGTTAGATTTTTGAGCACATATAAATCCATCAGTGCAACACAATGTATGGTAAACTTGACATAATGAAATTGCATCATGTTTGATGCTTATTCTTTACTACATATTTTTATTTCATTTAAGCCTTTAAAGTTTAAAATAGCAATTTGAAAGCTGTATGAACAAATAATACTTCATGCTAGAAAATTATGTGTTTCTGCAATAACTGTATATTTAAACCACAAGGCGTTTATTTAGTCTCTAACGCTGAGCTTTCTATGGAACTGATTTTACTGATTTTATTTTTAAATGAAATCTGTTCATTGTATATATGCCCTCATTAGCTATTTTTTTAATTATCCTTATATATTATTTCTCCTGTCAACATCCCTTTTTCTCAGAAAATATGAAACGCAGAACAACGAATGAGATACCATATGAAAGGTTTTAGAACCGACTTCTGACATAGCCCACTTAACAATTCGTTAAAACATGTTTTTGATTAAAATTTGCTGAAAAATAAAAATTAAATCGGCATTGCTTTCATAAGAGAAATGAAAGATTTTCCTGAAATTATTGTTGCCAAAAAAATAAAATATCACATTATATGATGCTCATAGCAATTATTATAAAAAACACCGCACGGGTTTATTTTATACTTATGATTAAAAAGCGAAATTGAAATTTATATTTCCAAGTCCCATGGTTTTCCCGAAGCGGATGACGCCATCCTCTGATACAGTCAAAATACGATTGTTAATTTTTTTTTCGCGCGCGTGCCTTTAGCAATTTTGGATCAGTTTTTAGTCTAACTTTGATGGAATAAATGAGATGATATTCTGGCTTGACTAACAACTAAATGTTGTTTGCAGATATTTTTATCCTTGCTTTTTCTTTAGAAGTTTAAACTTGCATCTAATAAATATTACATATTGATAAAAAATGATACTTCTCTATACTATAACTCTGTACTATAACTTGAAAACATAACTTGTCAAAAACAGTAATTATATCGACACAACTAATTGAATAATTATAGTTATATTGCTTTTAAATTCAGAACCATTTATAAAAAATATGAAAACTTAAAAAAAAAAAAAACACTATGATGTGATATATGAAGAAAAGAAAATTAAAAAAAAATAAAGGAAAAAAAAATAAAAGTGCATTTTAATCATGAAGTATTAAAATCGGTACTTCTTTATTATCCCGTCGACCACTTTTCATAACAAAAAACTATCGCCAAATAAATGGGAGAACGTTGCCATTGGAATATAACAAAAATAATAATAATAAAAAAAGAATTTAAGGACACAATTGTTATTTTAATTAATAAAATAACTACTAAATCAGTAAAACATAATGAAAAATTCACGCAAATGTCGAATGTAAAACCACTAGATGACGTAACAAACACGCATAATGATTCTGACATCAAGTAAATGGGACTGCATTTTTGGCGTTTAAGCTTACAGTTTGGCGGTAGTTTTTTGTTATGAAAAGTGGTCGACGGGATAATAGAGAAGTACCTAAAAAATATTAGATTTCAGTGCGAAATCTTCGCACGGGCCCTCTGGTTCCCAGTTTAATTTTAAATTTAATTTAAAAAAAAAATGTTTATGAAATTTCTTCAAAATGGTGGTATTAGAATTATTTCCATTGTTGCAGAGAAAAGAGAAATAAGGGGGTTTATTTATCTTAGTGTATTGACTATATTCTTATTGATGCCATTTTCTCATTATATTCAAAATAACTTTTTAAAAAGAAATTTGTACAGAAAATGATGTCACGCATTTCTCTTCATAAAGCCACTACATTTCAATATTTAATCATTCCGCTAATACTGAAATTGTGACGCTAGGTATTGACTCAGCGAGTGCAAATGACGTCATATTTTAAAGTAAGCGATCATTTTCATTGCTAAAACTAAATATTTTACCACTAATGCTTCTAAACAAGAGATAATTTTCTGTAATTTTTATTCGGTTGTACTCAGATTAGTAAAACTAAGCCAAGTGTCAAGTTTAAGTTAAGTTTTCCAAGTCAAGAGTGCGAATTTTCACATACAAAGTTGTAAGGTGACAAACGCGACTTCAACTTTGCATATATATCTACCCTATATATATAAAATCCTAATGAAACGAATTTGTGAAACGATTTTATGAAACGACTGATTAAACGACTGATTATGTTTCAAGGCTATTTTTAATAAAATATTAAACGCTTGATGGTGAAATTAATACCAATTGTTCATAAAAATCCGCGGATGTCAAAACTGGTAATAGAATTTTGAAATTGGAATTAGTTTTCGAGATATTAATTTTTTTCTAATTTTAATGACATTTCTGTAATGATGGCAACTAATTACTCAGTTTTTTTGTGACAAAAAGGGGAAAAAAATTGAAAAGGATCCCGATAGGGATTATTGATTTCTTTTTATTCGTCATTTTCAAATTAAAATTGAATTTATCTTTTATTTCAATCGATAATGAAGATAAGATTGTGATTAAATTATGTTTTTCAGGAAAATGTGAAAAAAAATCACATTTCTATCGTCAGGATTCAATCGTCGGTCAGCATTTAATTTAATTTATAAACTGAAAATATTTTTAATAAATTCGTCCAAATGACGTCATTTAGGTAAACGCAAAAGAAAGGGAGGAAAAGGAATTAATAGTAATTATTATTTATTGATATCATTTTGTTATTTTTTTGTAAAATTTAACTAAACGAAATTATAAAATCATTAATTCGGATATTTGAAACTAATATATAAAATAATAATTGCCCAACTGAACGGAAGAATAAAATATCCTGCTTGGTTTTCTATCCTGCTTGGTTTTTTCCTCCAAGCTTTTTAAAAAAGCGTCAAGACTCCTATAATAGAAAAGCACCAAAAGTTCATTGGGTTTATTTTCATAACTTTTGGCAACGAATCTATGTATATTAACGAATCTATCCCTTTTTGAAGCTCGACTTACGCCAAACCTAAAAGCAAAGGATCCTATAATGGAAAAGTACCCGATTTTCTTATGGACAATATTCAAGTGACAGAACATGGTGTAAAATTACCGCGGATAGCAAATTTGTTTAAATATCTCATCAATTGATGCCGAATAAATGAAGTCATGCATGCACAAAATATTTAATTAATTTTGTATGATAAATAATTATTAGAAAATTTGTATATACATATTAATTTAAAAAATAATTTACATATTTAAAATAACATGAAAATATGCATGATGGTGCACTAAAATAGAGAGAAAATTAAAACCTGTTACTGAAAATGTCTATAACATAGTACTTTTCAATACCATGGTTCTTAATGTTATTCACAAGCAGATGGAATTTTTCTCATCCTTGAACGCAAAGGAAGAATAGAATAGAGATTGTTGTTATAAAAGTCCGAGAGGTAGTCACAATTTAAACCTAACCATTTTATACAAGCTGGTTTTCAAGTAGTAATTGATTTTACTTATCAATCCCGAAAACAGTCGTCGCAACAGCTGTGTATGAGGCCATGATAATCGAAAAATGTCCCATTAAAATGTTAAAAGCATGTCAACCCAATTACATATTTACCAATATTTTTAAAATAAAGCACGCTGTCATGTTTTTAGAGGACTCGAAGTCTGAGCGGGGGTTGGCGAGCGTAGCTCGCAGGGGGTAGGCCCCCTAGTTTATCAATAATCTATTGCCCGTTAAAATATTTTTTAAATGGTGATTTTAATTTAATATTTAATTAATAATTACTTTTTTTTAATTTTTTACTAATTTTAAAAGATTTTCAAATAAATATACACGATAAATATAATTATATATTATTATATAATATTATTAATATATATATAATTATTATTAATATATATATTTTTTTTTATATACGGATATGAGATATATTTTAAATACGGATATGAAAAGTACGTGTGTAAATGTTGAAATGGTAAACTCGTTACGTTCAGATTTTATTTGAAAAAAAAAAAATCTATGACTATGACCAGTCCATAATACGAAGCATAAAGAGCCTCAATTGATAACTTCATCATGATTATTTATCTTGATTATATTTTACTGATTATGTATGCGAATAAAGTTTAATTTTTCAATAATTTGAACAGTTGAAATTTATGGAAATAGTATTTTGGTAACTTTTAGTAATTTTATGTTAGCCGGGTGCCAGTGATATATATATATATATATTACATAGATATACATATATACACATACATGTGTGTATATGTATTGAGTGTATATGTATTGTGTTATTTGTTTTTACAAAAACAAATAAATTTAGCATATTTTTCTTTCCCATTGTAAACAGTGCCGTAAAGTGATTGATTTTAAAGAGTTTTAATTTGTTTTATTTGGAAACAAGACACTTAAAAGACAATTTTACTTTTTATAATTGTCGAAAACAAAATTGAAACTAAGCTGCCTACATTAAAACAAAGTGTTGTGAAGAATAGTTAGTTATACTAGTATAACAAAACTCTATTTTAAATATAGTTAATGTTATATTTAAAAGAAAGAGAATTAACCAACATATTGTCTGTTTGTTTTTTCATTTTTGCTTCAAAGCAATTTGAAGTTTTTTTCCTTATTCTTTATTATTATTATTTTTTATTTTTTACTAATTTTAAAAGATTTTCAAATAAATATACACGATATATAGAAGTGTTATTTTTTTTATATGCGGATATGAGATATATTTTAAATACGGATATGAGAAGTGCGTGTGTAAATGTTGAAATGGTAAACTCGTTACGTTCAGATTTCATTTGTGAAAAAAATCTATGACTATGACCAGTCCATAATACGAAGCATAAAGCGCCTCAATTGATAACTTCATCATGATTATTTATCTTGATTATATTTTACTGATTATGTATGCGAATAAAGTTTAATTTTTCAATAATTTCAACAGTTGAAATTTATGGAAATAGTATTTTGGTAAGTTTTGGTAATTTTATGTTAGCCGGGCGCCAGTGATATATATATATTACATACATATACATATATACACATACATGTATGTATATGTATGTGTATATATATATATATATATACATGTGTGTGTGTGTATGTATCACCGTCGCACGGCTAACATACAATTACCTAAAATAATATACATTTTTAAGTTAAACTAACCAATGTAAGATGGTTTGTTTTTTATGGTTATCAATTTTGTGGATTTATTATATATCAATGTAACAGTTTTTTATAAACATTTTCATTCGTCACAATTCGACGGGTTCTACCTCGTCATTGATTAAATTGCTTATACAATATGATACTAGAAAAATACGTTTTCTGAAAACTTTTATACTTCAACTTGAGTTTCCTTCGTAAAAAGACATTCATAATCGCATTTAAATTACTTCGTTCAATCTCAGTTTGTTTACCTGAGCGCTAACATTATAAAAATGTGTTTAGAGATTAATGGTCTTAAATAGAGATCTCATTCAAACATACAATCTAAGAGTCATATTCTGATAAATATGCATAAAAATACATCTTGGTCGCACAAGAAAACCCATTTTAATTTCATTTGTCTAGCTGGTTCAAAAATAAATAAATAAAAATAAACACATAAAAATTATAAATAGCATCATTAAATTTAGAAAATAAGAATTGATAAAAAATGTAAAATGCCTATCTTAAGTATATTTTTTTTCTCTTTGAGAGAGAGAAAAATAAAATAAATGAGAATATTTTTATACTATTGCCTTAATGTTTTGTTATTACTCAATGGAAATCACTACATAGTATAAAACAAAGTCGCTTTTTCTGTCCCTGTATCCCTATGTACGCTTAAATCTTTAAAACTACGCAACGGATTTTGATGCGGTTTTTTTTTAATAGATAGAGTGATTCAAGAGGAAGGTTTATATGTATAATAACATCCATTAAACAGTGGAGAAATACTGTTATTTTTGAGGTTTTTAATGTGATGTCGTATATAATTTCATTTTTTACATTTGTTATTTTGACCGAAAAGGTTACCATTGCTATTTTTTTGGCGATCATTATTGTTGCAGAAAGAAATGAAAAGGCTATACATCTCCAAAAATAAAAGAAAAACTGTGTTAAATTAATTTTAAAAAAAAGAAAAAGAAAGAAGAAAGAGTTTTGATGAGAGAATATTATAAAACGAAAATATTTAATTTAAACATGATTGGGAATGTTCGCAATGCTTAAAAAATTATTCAAGGGGCAAGATTGCTATCGAAACAATATTTCGCGATTTATCTTTTGTTTTTGGCGATTTTGATTTTACTTTTGATCCTAAACAATTTGATTTTAAGCCAAAAGGTGTCTTTTTTTTTTTTTTTTTTTTTTTTTTTTTTTTTTTTTTTTTTTTTGATGCAGAAAAAATTGAAATGGCTATACAGCTGGAAAAATAAAAGAAAAAGTTGTTATTAATTTTATTTAAAAAAAGAAATAAAAGAAAAACAGTTTTGATGAGAGATTTTAAGCCAAAAGGTGCTTTTTTTTCAAGTGTACGATCACTGGCGCCCGGCTAACCGAAAAGTACCTTTTTTTAAATTCAAATGCAAACTATATTAATGGCAATATACTTCTATTTACTTCTACATATATGAAATTTCGTTCCGGCTGCTTATAACTCGAGTTCTGCTGAATGGATTTTCGTAGAGCTTAAACTGTATAAGATAATTTTTCAGGGAAGGTTTTATTGTATAACATACCGTTCTGCGTAGCTTAGTTAAAGAATTATTCTGGGAAGTTCTATAATCAGATCAATCCGTTTATGAAATATTAGCCTTTTTAAAAGATTTTGCCGAATGGATTTCGATGAAACCTACACTGTTAGATAACTTTCTAGGGAAAGTTTTATTATATAACATATCATTCTACGTTGCTTAGTTCTAGAATTATAGGGGGAAATTCGAAAATCAGGTGATATTTTTTTTTATCAAATATTAGCTTTTTCAGTATTTGATTCGGATTATGAAAGATTAGCCTTCTGAAAAAGTTCTACTGGACGGATTTTGATGAGAATTGTATTGTTAGTCAGATGCTATTTCAGGAATGGTTTTAATGTACTACATATTGTTCTACGCTGCTTAGTCAAACAGTTGTGTGAAGGTTATACAGTCAGGAGAACCCGATTCCGAAAGATTAGCCTTTTTGAAAGTTTTTACTGGGCGTATTTTTTGCGACTTGCATTGTTAAGTAGATAATTTGTAAGGATGGTTTTAGTATATTTTATATTGTTCTGTTTTAGAATTACGTGGAAAAGTTCTATAATCAGATGAACCCGATTATAAAAGATTAGCCTTTATAAAAACTTCTACTGAATGGATTTTGTTAATTAGTTTGCATTGTTAGTTCGATAATTTTTAGTGATGGTTTTAGTATATTGCATATAGTTTTATCATTCTTTAGCAAACCTTAACTGTAAATGACCAAATAAAAGAGTTGGTCCTTAACAGCTAAAATTTTGACTGCACATTAGAAAATATAATAGCGCAATCACGTCATTTTTCAGTAATGTGGAAGGATATTCCAGGTAAATATACAGATTGCTTTCAAATACAAGGTCAAATTAAACGATATATTTTGTTTGCTTCAAGGTTCATTTGTAGAAACTGACCAGCGCAGCGGGCGTAGCTTGCTAGTTTAAAAATAATTAATTATTATTTTTTTAAAAATCAGTCCTGTTTTATGTAAAAAATAAAATGAAAGCAAATTTTTACTATGAATGTTAAAATGCTACTGTTATTATCTATTATTATTATTATTATTATTACTGTTACTACCAGAATACACTTTCAATTATTAGGGTGAAAAAGACAATTAAACCAGAACAGAAAAAACATAACAATAACTGAGATTACTCCAATACAAATCAAATTGACATGACAATTTTAGACAATAATAAACCAATATATAATAGTTCTATGTAGCACAATAACACTATGTAAGACAACATAAAATAACACAATATGATAGACGATGGAGTATAAAATCAAGGAGCGTGGAAGCACAACACGATCTAATATACTAACATATATTCATACAATGACCTAATAGTGTAACACAAAATAATGCAATGCAAAAGAATTAAGTAACATATTAATATAATACGACGTAACGGATATCAATCAACAGGAAAAAATTTCACTGACACGGTCATATTAGAAAACAGCTGCACAACATAACCACAATGTAAAGTCCCATGTTACAAAATTCCATACTAGAAATTACTCTAACTACTAATAAACAAAGATGTTTGTTATTCTTTGAGTATCGTGAGATAAAAATTGTAAAAAAAAGGAATTGTAATAAAATCCGAAACGTTAGTCACACATCCATAACCTGTAAGACTATGCAAAAGATACATTGACTTTTGGCGTAGTATATGTTTTCTTGCAAATTTACATTTTCGAGGTTTCCTGTAATGTCAGTTAAATTACTCTTTTCTCTTCAAAATTTTATAAATAATTTTAAAACAAATACATATAAAAAAAGTAAATCAATGAAAAATAATCAAAATTATTTCATTAAAAATTAATGTTTAAAGCGAATATAACTTTACACTTAAAATAAAAATATAATGCTGCATTTTTCATAAATGGGGTACAACAATCCTGATTCAATCTTATTAGATATAAACATTATTAAAAGTTATTAAAGTGTATTTCATTTCAATCATTGAATTATATTCTACAAGAAGTTTATTTTACGATAATTTCAATATATGTATTCATTACTTTTGATGTCATTTTTTTCAATAAATATATTGAAACAAATATTTGAATTATCTTGAAATATTAGTATTTTCTCTAATATTTAAATACTTCGAATTACGTGTAATATAAGTAATGCTTGTTTGCTTTGTTTTCTTTAAAAACAGAAGACTAGAAAAAAATAGACTTCTTTACAAACTTCTTTAAAAACAGAACTAAGCAATTTTTTTTTACATAATGAAAGAGGAATCTGTTAAAGATAACTCTTTAAATCTTTTGTAAAATTGCAACATATCGCCGTTTTACTTATTCGAAAGACAATATGCTTTTTAATTATTTGAAGAAACTATTGTTTACATAATTCCATATACAACATTTCAAAATTTATTCTTAAAAATAAAATCAGAAAAAATATTTCTTTTTTATCAACCTCCGGTCCCTCCAAAAATCGTTGAATTATAAGCAGCCTTTTATATATTTAGCACACCTTTCCTTCCCATTGTAAACAGTGCCGTAAAGTGATTGATTTTAAAGAGTTTTTTAAGTACAGGGTGTCCCAAAAGTCTCCGTACAACTTCAAAAATTTACTACACAAAAAATAATAAGCCTACAGCAAAAATAATTACAATAGTACATAGAGTAACTTAAAAAGTTTTTTTCTACTACTTTAGTATACTTGTACATGAGATCCTTTCGTTGCACGAAGAATATAAAGTCGATGTTCCAATTCCATCCACGTGCGTTTCAGCATGCTAACATCAACAGAAGTTACAACTTTTTTTACAACTATAATTTTAATGATTTTAATATAAAGTTACAACTGTTTGGATCTTTTGTTTCAAGTGAACAGTCTCGTGGAATTGAAACGAAAGATCCAAACAGTTGTAACTACTGTTGATGTTAGCATGCAGAAACGCACGTGGATGGAATTTGAATATCGACTTGATATTCTTCGTGCAACGAAAGGATCTCATGTACAAGTATACTAAGGTAGTAGAAAAAAACTTTTTGAGTTACTCTATGTACTGTTGTAATTATTTTTGCTGTAGGCCTATTATTATTTTTTTTTTTAATAAATTTTTGAAGTTGTACGGAGACTTTTGGGACACCCTGTATAACTTACTATAAGAAAATTACGTAATTCCTAAATTACTTTATAAAATAAGAGAAAGACATAATTTTCTGCAAAAAAAACAAATATATTTAGCACACCTTTCCTTCCCATTGTAAACAGTGCCGTAAAGTGATTGATTTTAAAGAGTTTTAATTTGTTTTACTTGGAAGCAAGACACTTAAAAGACAATTTTTCTTTTTATAATTGTCGAAAACAAAAGTGAAACTAAGCTGCCTACATGAAAATAAAGTGTTGTGAGGAATAGTTAGTTATACTAGTATAAGAAAACTTTATTTTAAATATAGTTAATGTTATATTTAAAAGAAAGAGATTTAACCAGCATATTGTTTGTTTGCTTTTTCATTTGTTTCAAAGCAATTTGAAGTTTTTTACTTATTCTTTATTATTTATTTTTTTTAATTTTTTACTAATTTTAAAAGATTTTCAAGTAAATAAACACGATAAGTAGAATTGTTATTTTTAAAATTATTTTTAGGTGTGTTCGTAATTATAGAAATACATAGCACCTATAGTCGTCGTCTGGACCGTCCGACTGTCCGCATGTAACAGATCAAAAACTACCCAAGCGAATGGTTTGACATTTTATATATATAACTGATTCAGAATTTTGTTGATTCATTTCCAATTTTATCAAAACTTAAAAGATGTTAATGAAAGTTTTCTTCATTCTATTAAATCTTATCATACGTAATTAATTCAATGCCAGTTTGCCATGGTGATTACGTCATATTTAAGAGTGAGTCATATTATTTCCCTATTACTGAATTTAAAAACCGAATTTGTATACTAAAATTGTTTAATTATAGCAATCATATAATCGACCGACAGTTTTTTGGATAGATGTTTCCGAAGAAATAGATATTAAATGAAAAAAAGAGTTAAAATATGGATTTCAAGTTCAGAAATTTTCAAAACTAGGCTTAAGTTTCCCATTGGAATATTCATTACATTCCCACAAAAGATAAAATGGTGCCAACTTAAAATGTACTTATTTTATTACGGAAATTAATCATTTCATAATAAGAGACGATATAATTCATTTCACTGAAATAATAACGATGATTTTTTTTTCATTGTCTTGTATTGGATATTTGCGCGTAGTATAATTTTAATGTAATAGAATTGTAATTAATTGCTTGTAAAAGTGTATTGAAACTTAATTTTATAAAATAAAATTAATATCTATGCTATAAAAGTCTGCACATAAAATAAATGTGGTATTCATGCATTTTTGCATAAGAGTGCAACAGCTATTGCACCAAGATCTGAAAATTTATAAAACTAGCACGAATGCACTTCATTTGTCACATTTGACGTACAATTTCCAATTTGTTAAAAATTTCTAAACGGGAATTAACTCATTAATTTTTCATAAATAAGTTGTAATATAGGATTGTAATATAGGATTTTTTTTTTCTTTCTTTTAACAAAGCATGATTTTTGAATACTAACTTTTTTTGCTGTCTTAAATTGTAATTTTCCGCTTTCTTTTAATGTAATAAATATTCTGCATTATTTTTAGTTTAGCTATGCTTTCAAATGTGTGTTCAATAATACGCGCAGTGAGTTGTACTCTATCTCTGTAAATATGAAAAAGAAATTAATCTATAGAAAATCAATACTGACAAAGTATTGGTTTACCCTTATATATATATATATATATATATATATATATTGCTGGAGTTTGTAAACTCACGATATTCAGCCATTTTCTTTGATATTGTCTGTTGGTGAGAAGTACTTAGTATATAACTTCTATCCAGTTAAAATATTAGGGCAATACTAACATTTTACTCGATAATTTTTTAAAGTATGTAAATATTCAAATAGTTACAGACTTATCAAAAATATTTTATATTTAGTAAATCGTCACAATTTTCTCAAACTCGAAAAATATTTTCTGCTGCAAGTCTTTGAATTATATTCTATGAAATTTCCTGTACTGTATTTAGTGATAGTTTATTTTGCTTATTTTTATTTACATCTAGATCAAAGAGCTGCATAAAAGGTTTTGAAACATTAAAATAATGAATATGAAATGTCTTCTTATTTTTATGAAATTCCTGTAAATAACATAAAATATAAATCATAATTTTTTCAAACTTTAAAGTTCATCAAAGAAGCCACGCGAAAGGATCTTTTCTTACATTTAATACGCCGCTTGATTTGTTGAAAGATTTTAGTTAAGATGATGACGATAGTTGTAATATTCGACACATCAGATAAATGCTAGTCAAATTATTCTTAATTTTCATTAAGTTTCTAGTTAATATGCAAATATTCTTGCGGCTTTTAAAATTTGGTTACTGCGCTTGTTATAATCAGTTCATGTAATGTACTGCTAACAAAAAAAAAAAGACGGAAATACTCCCCCCCGCCACATACTATTTCATGACTAAACTGTTGCGAGGGGTACCGTTCAACAGGAAACTATGTATTTTTTAAATGTATGTTTACAAATTAAGCTTAGTGGATCATCTTCATATTGAAATAGTACCCAGCTCTAAGATTTTCAATATGAATGCCTAATTTTGACATCATATTTGGCTTTTTTCGGTAAATTTTACATTATGATACCAAACGGAAAGTTAGTCGGTTAAATAGTATAGAAATTATGGTTGTTTAAAGTTTGAAGCTTCTAATGTTAAATGTATTTTTAAAAGTTGCAAAAAGAAAAAAAAATCGGCAAAGTGGGTAGTTTTTTCAGTATAACGCAAAAATTACTTGACGGAATGAGATGAAATTTTGGATTCGCAAATTTGAAGCTATAAGAATAAGATTTCTATTAAAATCTGTATATGTTACAATGCACATTTTTTACGAGTATTAATTTCATAATATATAAAATATGAAATAATTTTGTGCTATAATTTGGTAATCTGTGATAATTTTGTGATAAAATAGTAGGGAGTATGGTTGTTATAATTAACTGTACATGAAGCCAAATTCAAGGGGGAAAATTAAGAAAATGAAAGCAATGAAAGAAAGAAATTTAAGTGAGTGGAATACCTCAAGTATTTTAATCATCAAATTGTCCCCAAAAACGCAAAAAGTAAAATTTTTTGCTAATTATATCTTCTGTAAGGTAAATGGATTTCTTCAGACTGTAATAGTAACAATTGTTTTTTTAATTTTTGTACCAACCACTACATTTAAGTTTTGACTCTAGGATACATTTTAAATAAAATCAAATGCACTGCAAATGTGAAATGTGAAACTATTCACTAGAGAAGTATAAATCTTATGTAGAGAAACACATTTGATTTTTATATTTTCATGTATATTTCTTGAAATAATTATTTCTTCGTGTCGTTTTCTCTGTTATGTAGTGCTATGCACCAAATATATATAGTTAATTTTCTTGCAATTTTTATTTATGAAATATGAAATTAACATAAAAGAATTATGAGTTGCAATCTACAAATATTGTATCACAAATCAATTTCTAGAGGCTTCTAATATTAATGCACAGTATTTCGGTTCATTCACTTCAGTAGTCCACCAGTACAGCGTTCTGAGAAACTATATAGTTATGAAACAAATTGATTAATTTCATAAAACTAATTAAGAAAAGTGTCAATTGTATGATGGAATGTTTAACGATTTACTCAGCATTTTTTTAATACTAATTATATTTTCTAAAAAATGTAAATTAAATTTGAATTAAATTCTAACTTTTCAGTGGCAGATTTGAGTTTTTATACCGTCAACAGAATCCGTTCAGAGGAATATCTGAGGAATCATAGGCACTTCCAGAAAAAAATATTTAGGATAATTATTGGATCAAGATTAGCATTCTTTGGATCAAATTAGGCGTTAATACTGAAATTTTAAAGTTTTTTTCGTTTGAAAATGTAAAGACGTTCTTTCGTTAATTTATTTTTCTCTTAAATAAATTTAATCCGATTCAACAATATACATAAGCACCATTGATAGTAGCCAAAGGTGTCTATCTTTTTATTATTTTTAATACCACTATTTCCAATCAATAGTCTCCATCGTAAATTTATGCTACAAATGTATCAAGGAAAATATTGTATGAATATAGTGGTAAATAACATATAAAAATAAAGTAAAAAGTCGCCTGGAACAATCTTGTACCGGAAAAGAAAGAAATAAAAAGGTACTCGAAGAATAAAACAAAATAAAATTTCTAACCACGTAACGTTTCTTGTTCGACGAATTGAATATTAAATTTTAATAGAATTTGTATTTTATTTTCTAAATTGCAGGTATTTTTTTTTATTTTACATGATATGCATATACACTATACATATATAAGTTTAAAAAAAATAAAGAAAATATAAAATATGAGCATCAGGCGCTACTCAGCTCTTTTGAGCACACGAGCAACATAAAATTTAAGCCAAAATTGGAATTATATATTATTCAAAAATATATATTTTTTAATTTCATGTTTTGTATATTAAAATATACTTATAATTTATTTGTTTATTGTTAGACTTGTGGAGTATGCAATCTGGCTGTGTCTTACGAAACCTGGAAGGCTAAATACTTTTTTATATATTTTTGCTGCTCGAACCTTTTAGGAGGTAATTTTTTTGCATTGGTGTTGTTTCTTGTTCTTATTACTATGTTAATCGTTTAAAAAAGTTTTTACCATCTTGATAATATTTCATAATTCTTAATTTGGCTTAAATTGTATATATATATGTGTGTGTGTGTGGTATTATGATGAATAATATTTTCAGCACAACAAAATATTCTTCAAATATACCAAATATAAACCAAAAGGTTTGATAAAATAACAACATATACAACTGTTGATTAGATTCAAATACAAATATATAACAGTGGATTAATATTTATGAAGGATACAAACTTTCTTATCTCAATATAAATATAATTAGCAAGCTTCACCGAGCATTGCATCAAAATTCAACCAACAACCATGGCTAAAATCTATAGAACACTTGCTCGTGTTTACGTGCTTTTCTTCTTGCATTGCATGAAATTATCTTTCTTCTCGCCTTTATTGCAGCTCGTGGATATTATTAATTCAATGATTTCATATCGATGACGCTGTTACTTCTAATTATTCGCACACACACACACACACACACACACACACACACACACACACACACACACACACACACATATATATACAGAGAGAGAGAGAAAATGGAGAGGGGGAGAGAGAGAAGGGAGAGAGAGAGAAGGAAGAGGGGAGGGCGAGAGAGAAGGAAGGAAGAGAAAGAGAGAGAGAGAAATGAAAAGATTATGGATTGTTAGTTTTTTGGACTATCAAAGTATTTAGATAGAGTAGTCTCTGTAGATTATAAAGGCTTGCTAAATAAGAAATGTGTTCAGATATATTTGCATTAACTTGAACTTAAAAAAACATTTGGCATTATAACATTCTTAAAATTTGCGTCACACATTTTAGCAACACCTAATAAATGAATAGCGTGTTTAAAAAACAAAAAGATCTTGTTGGAAACATTCATTTTAAGACATAATGTACTTAAGATGATAGATAACGGTTAGAATTTTTTCGTCTTGTTGTTTTTGTTTGCCTGTGTGTTGAAATTTAAGTCCATCTGATTGCAGAGTCCTGTGATTTATCATCGTACACGTCTAAAATAATAATAAAAGATTGACAGTAACAATTTTGTGTCACCCTCTCCTAAGTGTTAATTCAATTTGATATAGTTAGATATAAAAAAATTATATTGCTGTTTCATTAATTGGAGTTACTTTTTAATTATTTTGAGATAATTGGAAAATCTAAATTAAAAAGTAGAAACATGTTCGTGATAAACGGTAACGTCATATTGACGGTAGTAACGACCTGAAGAAACAATTTTGCTTTTATCGGAAAATTATACATTTCTAAACATTGCAAAATTTAATGTTTTCACCGTGGACTAGGGAAAAAATGTACTTACAAATACATTTGGTTTGACATATGTATCTCAGTTGACTGCTTTTTATGGCTTTTAAAATAATTTTCAAGAACGATTTTTTTTAATCTATCTTTATCGTGTGCAGATTATACGGAAGATTGATCTGCTTGCACTTAAAACAATATAAATCAACAATATAAATTCAGCATTTGTACTATCAGCATTTGCAGCTAATATTTCATAATGAAATTAAAATCTCATCAATAAATAAATAAATAAATAAAATAAAATAAACACAAGTTTAAAATATATGTAATCATACTACGAACTTAAACACTGAAATAATCAGAATGAAATAGGTTACTATAAATAGCGAAATCTTTGTTGGCGATAACCCTTGGCATGTGGGAAATGGAAAAGTACTGTATTTAATAAATTTCAAAACTTTATTTAAATGCATTATTGATATTTTTCACATAAAAATACTTTTTGGTATTGATAATGGTAAATTAAAAAAGTATATTAAAGGTATAAAATGTATTATAGTTCTCAAAAAAATAAAAAAATAAATAAAAAATCACCTATGTTTTATTTGCTGGGCAGTATGTTTTGTAACCCCGGAAACCGGGTTGGATCCCCTAGTGTTTATAATAAGTTGAATTCTTGAAATTTTTAGGGTTCCGTACATAAAAAGTTAAAACGGAACCATTATAAGATGTGTCTCTCCGTCCGTCTGTCACCACCCTTACTCTCGTAAACTATGGGACGGGGAAAGTTCAAACTTGGGAAAGTTATAAAGCTTTTTTAAACACATATTTTCAGATTATTAGCGATTCACATACATGTTTAGAAAAAATTTAGGGGAATAATTAAGTTACTTGAAAAATAAAAGTTTTCTTTTTGTATATCATGTGGGGTATCCGAAGAAATATCTCATAATATCGAACTCAAAAATATATTTGTTTTAATATTAGGTATTATATTTTCAGAGATATCGTCGAAAATGCACTTGAGCATTCAATTATATGTCCCTCCCCCTCTTATTTCCGTATCTATTGAAACTAAAGTTATGAAAAAAATAGGGGTAGTAGGAGTTTATTTAAACCTTGCAGGAAAAGTATAGCGATTTTCCTAGGTAACATTCTTTTTTTCAGAAAAACGCATTTTTCTGTAATACACAAACTTTACTTTAACAGCAGTCAGCGGGGGAGTTGACGGGCGCTCAAGGTATCTATCGACGCAGAATCATCAAAGGATAGCTGATAATGATTTTCGAAACAAATTGTCGGTAATTAGCCGAGATATTAATTAAGTTACTTAAAAAAATTTCTTTTTATATATCGTGTAAGGGTATCGTTCGAAAGATCTTGTAACATCAAACGCAAAAATATATTTGTTTTAATTTTACGTATTATATTTTCAGAGATATCGTAGAAAGTATACTGAAAAAATATGTCCTTCTCCTCTCCTTTTTCTGAATCTACTGAAACTAAAATTATGAAAAAATTAGGGGTCGTAGTAGTTTATTAATTAATAAATAGTAATTAATACATTTAATGTACGGAACCCTTTGAGCGCGAGTTATACTCCTACTTGACCGATTATATTTATATATATATAATCTATCATCAGACATTTCAGAAAAGTAAAAGAGCAATAGTACCAATATTATTAGATGCTGTACTTTAGAATTTTCTAGCAATTTCATAAATATATATACTATATTTAAATAAAAACGAAATAAAGACAGAAAAAAATCTGCTGTTTCCTTTTTTAACTTACCATTTTCTAAATTAAACATTATAATATGTTTGTGGGATTATCGTGTCAAGTTTTTTACAAATGTTTAGTGGGCATTCCACATGTATAATTTTGTGAGGCATGTGTTAAAAATCAACTTGTTACACAGTCACAGGCTGTTCATTATACATTGGAAAAATTTACTAAAAAAAAATCAATTATTTAACTCCGTCTATGAGTACATACCACAAATTTCATGAAATTCATTACTTTTAAATTTTATTAAAAAAACAAATTGTAATTTTCCATTCATTATAAAAAATTGGATAGTTCGGATGATTAGAAGATTTTTGTGCATTTTTAAACATTATTACTATTAAAATACAGATTTAAATGCTTAAGTGATGAAAATAGAACACAAAAAGTCTGATAAAAACCTTTTTTGTTCTATTTTTATCACTTAAGCATTTAAATCTGTATATTCATGATAATTAGTGATTTTATTATAAGATTATTATTACTATATTACAACTAAAAATTTGATAGTTAAAGGCCAATTCCTCATACTGATTGTTATAAATTATGACTACTTTCAAAACCTGCATGATGGATTTCTCTCCTTTTTTTTAATTTTTTTAATTTTTTTTATGAAAAGAAAAGTTTAAAAATAAAATGATATATTATGTAGATGTCTAATACGTGATTGATAAATTCTTCAAGAAGTGAAAACAGCAATAATAGAGGATTCCAAATCTAATTAGATGTGCATAAAAAAATGTATGTTTGGGCGAGATAAAATTAAGTTTGAATTCTGTTGGAGAGATTTATTCTCGGATAAATTTTGCCATTATTTTAAAAGTAGTGATACTAAAAACATTTTGTATTTTAATTAATACAAACATTAAACGTAGATTCACTCTAATATTTTATGGTATTTATTTGCTTTTTTTAAGAAGCGTGAATTTTTGATAAGTTTTTAAAAATAAATTATTCTTACGATAGGTAACTTGTTATTAATACTAACTTGTGAACATGTGCATTCAATCCATTTCTATTCATATTCAGCATCAAAATATTTAAAATCTTTTTTTTTTCACCGTTCTATTCTTATTACTAATAAAGCAGTTACTAAATGTTAGCATTAATTTTTTTTAATTTTTCTGCTCGCAATTTTTTTAGCAATTATTAATGAAAAATTCAGCAACTCTACATGATTATTTTTTTTTTCAGAAAAAATAGAAAAAGAACTTTAACAAGGTGTCTAATTACAAATAACTTGTAGAATTTACAATTTCATTATTTACATTTTTCACATTCATTCGTATTTTATTTAATAACTCAAACACATATGTTTTGCGTCGTACTGCAGTAACGTTAAGCGAAAAAATTGACTAATTTTATTTTTCTATATGGAAATGAGTAAATAGGTATTGACAGATAATACGGATGTAAAACAAATGATTTATGAAATCTTGAAGAGTACAAGATCTGTATAAATGACGGATGGCGAAAATTCTTAAATGCGAATTGTTTAAAAGTTATTTGGCTGAGATAAGTCTGTTTGACACAAAGGCAAACATTCAGTGAGAAGAAATATATGGAAATGTCATACAGGCACCTTTTTTGCAAATGTTTTCAAACATTTGCACACTTAATGCTATAGATAATGTTATAATAATGGCCAATAGAACAACTAAATACATTATGTTGTATTTTAAAGTTCGATATTAAAAACGAAAAAATAATTGAACGATAGATTTTAGTTTTCAGGAGAAGGTAATTTAAATTTTAATGATATCGGATGACTGCAACAATAGTTAACCAATTAGGAATATTTTCAGTTAGTTCTTCTTGTTTGCCCTGCTCATCGAAAAATTATGTTAAAAAATGATTTCTTTGTTTTGTTTTTTTATGTTGAATAGGATATGTGTATAGCATATTCGTATAGCATATTCGTATAGCATATTCGCATTTATGTGTACAGCATATTCGCCCACAGTGTGCCCTGATTCTGTTGTAAATATAAAAAAATCATTTAGCTAGTAGTTGATCACTCAGTGATATTAGTTACTAAACTCTGATCCACAGGTTGATGATACTTCACAAGAAGAGTATAATTACTAGCAACAAGCATACAAAACCATACGTACAAAATTTTTCGAAAAGTATACAATGTTAAATGATCAACGATTAGTGCAGTCAACCTAGTATATGGAAGTTTAAGCAATTTATGACAGGTTGATGTAGAATATGTAAAAGTGACTTATAAAAAAAATATATAGAATTGTTTGAAAATTATTTCCTTCGGATAAGAATTGAGTTTGATACTCAGAAAATATTCAGTGGAAGAAAATTTTTCCTGGCTATAATTTCATAATTTGTCAAAAATTTATTGTTTAAAGTAACGATATTGATTGTATTTTATGTGTTTTTTACTTAAAACTAATGATAATTCCTCTAAATATTTAGTTATTTTATAAATAGGTTCTGAACTCTTTGAAAATATATAGATCTCTATAGAATAAATGTAAACATAAGAGATTAAATACAAGAAACACAAGAAACGTGTTATTCTTCAGATGTATTTGAATTAACTGGAACTTATAAAAACATTTGGCATTGTAACATTCTCAAATTTTGATTCACTTATTTCAGCGACACCTAATAAATGAGTAGCGTGTTTAAAGAACAGGCAGATCTTGTTCGAAACTGTCATTTCAAGACATAATGTAATGAAGATGATAGATAACGGATAAAAAAAAATTCTACTTCTCCCTTTTTCTTTGCGTGTGTGTTGAAATTTCCCTCCATCCGGTTGCAAAATCCCGTGATCTATCATCGCGCGTGTCTAAAATAATAATAAAAAAGTTAACAGAATCCATTTTGGGCCAGTCTATCCTGAGTGTTTTTTAGCAATCCAATTTGATAGATATGCAATACTTTTATTATCGTTTAATTAACTGACGTCACTTTTTAATTATTGTGAGATAATTGGAAAAAAAATTAATTACTTGAAATTCTCAATGTTTTTTTATAAACAATCTATCATCATACATGCTAGAAAATAAAAGGGCAACAGTATCAATATTATTACATTCTGTTATTTACAATTTATCGCCATTATATATATATATATATATATATACTAGCTAACCCGCCCGGCGTTGCCCGGGCCCGAGATAATTACAATCTTAGGGACAGGCGTTAACCCCCTCCCTCACCATACCCGCAAATATAATGAATAATTTGTTCAAGAGAACCACCGTCACCTACATTAACGCGATCATTAAAAAAAGAATTACATTTTTCTGATAATTAGAACATAATGAAGACGCTACGCTAAAATAGCCGGCAGATGACACCCCCTTCCCGACCTCAATTTCAAATCTATATCTTAATTAGTTACCTAAATTTTTGTTCATTAGTAAAATTTGGCAATTATTTCCTTTCATTTTCGCAAACTAAAAGAGGGGGATCGGCCAGAGAAACAGATCTCTTTGTAGTTCAGTTTTTAATGAAAGCAGATCCGTAACTTTCTCGGATCGTTTTCAATGGCGCCTGCAGATTTTTGGCAGTTTTTTGCATAAATTAAAAAAAATTACCGACTGAATTTTTCAAAAATCGCATGGTCAGATGAAGAATATTTTTTTACATATGCTCAGAAATTTTGAAATTGATATCTCAATTAGTTTTCTTAAAATTCGCTAATTAGTAAAATAATTTCGAATTTGTTCATTTCCGCTCGCAAATCCAACGCGCCAGTTCGTGTCATTCGCTATTTTGTTTTAAAAGATGACATTTTAGAAGCGATGGTTAATGAGAATCTAATTAATATCTAGGCTAATTATCAAAATATTAAAATTCTGAGGCTCAGGTGCACATGGCCAGACCTTGGACTACCCACACCTAAATTTCCATACTTCCAGGTGGGCTAGATTTTGCTAGCCATAGCCAACAGACACACGGACAAACACACAGAGCGAAACTTTCTTTTATTAGTATAGATATATATATATATCTCATCAAAAAGTCACCTGTAAAAAATGCAGCCAAGTCTCGTAACTCATTTACCGTAAAAAGTACTGAGATCGTATAAAGCCAAGTTTAACTATCTTATTAACTCTGAAATTTTCATTCACAAATCACTCCTAGTCTCTACATCTTTCGTTAATTATTATTTTATGACTTGGCAATTACGTAGCACGAGAATGCGATGTATATAGTTAGTCGTCTTAATCAAATAATACTATAACATATTAAAGTGTAATAACTTCCCTGTGCGTATATATAATTTGTCTTAATTAAATTATCCCATCCCATAACATAGTAAGGTGTAATAACTTCCCTGTGCTGCGTAATTGCCAAGTCACAAAATAATAATTAACTAAAGATGTAGAGACTAGGAGTGATTTGTGAATGAAAATTTCAGAGTTAATAAGATAGTTAAACTTGGCTTTATACGATCTCAGTACTTTTTACGGTAAATGAGTTACGAGACTTGGCTGCATTTTTTACAGGTGACTTTTTGATGAGATTTCACTTCTTTTTGTAAGTAATCCTCCTTTTCTTGATTTTGGGTTCTTTTTGGAGATCATCCACTGATTTTCGCTAAGCCCAAACTCTGTCCCTATTATTTACAGGTATAAAAAATTTGAAGCTTTAGTTTCGTTTGCAAAGTACTGTAGATAAAAAGAGATTTCAGGTTCCTAGGCAAGCACTAAGTTATGGGTGGGGGAGTGTCAAAAGTACTCTCAATTGCTTCTAGGATAGGTGCTATCCATCTGAGATATTACTCGCAGCCCTAGATACTTGATATTTAACATAAAAGAACTTTTTAGTATAAAAAGAAAGCCAAATTAAAATTTCCTGAAATTTCCAATAAATCAAACTATATTCCTTTTTTCGATGGGTTTTTTTTTTCGTTTTTTTTAAGTCTTTTTTTCATTATTTACGGATATTTTAATTTTTCCTTACTTTGTGTACTAAACCCTGCCTTTCTGCCAAATGTCAAGCTTCTAGGACTACAAAATCGAATTATTTTCAAATTTTCGACTTTTTATAAATTTGTTGATTTTTCGATTTTAATTCTAAGTTACCTGATTGTCATGCCAATATAGTAATTGTTTGATCCGTCATCTTAGGATCATTTAGGTTCAATTTAGAGATAAATCAAGTGAATCTTAGTCACCATGATTTTATTTAGAAAGGACTAACAAGCCATAACCAGCCAGTAATGTCGGGATGGTAGGGGAGCTGTGAAAATTTTTGTGGAGCTAACATCATTTAACAATCCATATTTCATATGTGAAGTAAATATAGTACAACCTGTGAAAGAAAACAAACCTGTCTATAATGAAATCGCCTATATCGTAGCCAGTCTCATAGCGGAACTTTTCTATAACGAAATTCGTAAACGAAAGGAAAGAACACCACAATCCGGGGGAAATAACATAAAACAATTAGGGTCGTTGTACTAT
This sequence comes from Maratus michaelseni, assembly GCA_963931845.1. Classification (NCBI taxonomy): domain Eukaryota; kingdom Metazoa; phylum Arthropoda; class Arachnida; order Araneae; family Salticidae; genus Maratus; species Maratus michaelseni. The sequence continues at coordinate 148,407,157 of OZ007589.1, read as the reverse complement.
CTAATAGAACAATTATCTTAAAACTAATGTTTCTAGCAGTGCAAAATCAAATTGTTTTCGAATTTTCCATTTCTTAAAGATATTTCGATTTTTCGATTTTATTTTCGAATTTAATGAATATTTTAATTGTTCATTTTATTGAATAGTAAATTCTACCTTTACACCAAGTTTTAAGTTTCTAAGACTACAAGATAAAATTATTTTTAATTTTTGATTTTTTCGAATTTTTTTTTAATAATTTTCTGGATTTTTTAATTTTTTCTTATTTTGTATCCTTTATTACAAATTTCAAGTTTCTAGCGCTACAAAATCGAATTATTTTGAAATTTCCGATCTTTTTCAAGTTTTTTATTCTATTTTCGATTTTATTGTGTTTTAATTTTTCCTTTTTCTGTATCCTAAACAATAAGTTTACGCCGAATTTTAAGTTCTAAAGCTACAAAATCGAATTTTTCTCAAATTTTCGAATTTTCGAATTTTTTTTTCGAATTTTACAGATTTTACAGATTTTTTATCTATTTCTTTTTTTGTATCCTAAATACTACCCTTATTCCAAATTTTAAGTTTCTAGCTTTACAAAATCGAATTATTTTCAAATTTTCGTTGTTTTTTTAGATTTTTCGATTTTATTTTCAATTTTTGTTGTGTTTTTAATTTTTTTTTTCTGAATCCTAAACACTACCTTTACACCAAATTTTCAGTTTCTAAAACTACGAGATCGTATTATTTTCAATTTCTCTCTTTTTCTTTCGTTCTTTTTTTCTTTCTTTTTTTTTTTTTTTTTTTGGATTTTCGATTTTTTTTTTAATTATCCATATTTTTTAATGTTTCCTTATTTAGTATCTTAAATACTACCTTTATTCCAAATTTCAAGTTTCTAGCGCTATAAAATCGAATTATTTTCAAAATTTCCTTATTTTTCGAATTCTTTCGATTTTTTAATTTTATTTTCGAATTTTATTGCGTTTTTATTTTAACTTATTCTGAATCCTAAACACTATCTGTACCGCGAATTTTAAGTTTCTAAGTCAAAAAGATCAAATTATCTAAATTTTTTCAATCTTTTTCGAATTTTTCGAATTTCTGATTTTTTTTTCGAATTTTCTGGATTTTTTAATATTTCCTTATTTTGCATCCTAAATACTACCTTTATTCTGAATTCCAAGTTTCTAGCGCAACAAAATTGGATTATTTGAAATTTTTCGATTTGTTTCGATTTTTCGATTTTATTTTCAATTTTTTTTTTTTTTTTTTTTTTTTTTTTTTTTGTGTGTTTTTGATGTTTTCTTTTTCTGAATTCTAAACACTATCTTCACACCAAATTTTAAGTTTTTAAGACTACAAGATCTTGTTATTTTCAATTTTCAATTTTGTTCGATTTTTTTGAATTTTCGAATGTTTTTTTTTTTTTTTTTTTTTTTTTTTTTTTTTTTTTTTTTTGAATTTTCCGGATTTGTTATTTTTTTCTTTCTTTGTATCCAAAACACTAGCTTCATTCCAAATTTTAAGTTTCTGTGTCTGCGGGATCTACCCAATCTTTTTGACGACGCGAGAGTGAGTGAGTGTGTGAGTGACAAAAAATCGAAACTTTGAGTTCATATATCGTCTGCACTAATTTATGGGTATTTTTTGAATTATCCATATTTTTGAATTTTTCCTTATTTAGTATCTTAAATATTACCTTTATTCCAAATGTTTCTAGCGCTATAAAATCGAATTATTTTCAAATTTTCCTTATTTTTCGATTTTTCCGATATTTTCGATTTTTTGATTTTATTTTCGAATTTTATTGCGTTTTTTATTTTAACTTATTCTGAATCCTAAACACTATCTTTACTGCGAATTTTAAGTTTCTAAGGCTAAAAAATCAAATTATTTTAATTATTTCAATTTTTTTCGAATTTTTCGAATTTTTGAATTTTTTTTTTCGAATTTTCCGGAATTTTTAATTTGTCCTTATTTTTCATTTTAAATACTACCTTTATTCCGAATTCCAAGTTTCTAGCGCAACAAAATCGGATTATTTGAAATTTTTCGATTTGTTTCGATTTTTCGATTTTTTCAATTTTGCTTTCGATTTTTTTGGTGTTTTTGATGTTTTCTTTTTCTGGATACTAAACACTACCTTCACACCGAATCTTAAGTTTCTAAGACTACAAGATCGTATTATTTTCAATTTTCAATTTTGATGGAATTTGTTGAATTTTCGAATGTTTTTTTTTTTCGATTTTTCCGGATTTTATAATTTTTCCTTTCTTTGTATCCTAAACACTACCTTTTTTCCAAATGTCAAGTTTCTAGGGCTACGGGATCTACCTAATCTTTTTGATGACGCGTGGACGAGTGAGTGAGTGAGTGACAAAAAATCGAATGTTTGAGTTCATATATCGTCTGAACTAGAACAGACAGAAAGTTGTAATTTTAAAATTTGGTCCTGTGTGCCAAATACTCTCTATAATTGAAGTTTAAAATTTTTGGGATACTCCAGCGCGGAGATATGGGGGGGGGGGGTCGAAAGTGCCCTGAGTTGCTTCCAGAAAAGTATGCTTACGGCTGTGCTTTCTCGACTTGGCGGAGGCACTGCCGTGCCTCCAGATATATATACATATATATTGAAATAAAAACAAAAATAAAATTATAAAACACAAAAAACTAATTGTCTGTTGGTATTTTTTTTTTTTTTTTTTTTTTTTAATGAACACCTTCTAAATTAACATTATAATATTTTAAAGACATTATTGTGTCAAGTTATTTTATAAATGTTTACTGAGCATTTATGATATATACTTTTGTCCGCCATGTATTAAAAAAGCAGGTTGGTACACAGTCATAAAATGTTTATTATGGATCGGAAACAATTTGCTAAAATAAAGAAATCAATTAAGTCCGTTAAGTACATACCAAAAATTTAGCGAAATCCATTAATTTTAACTTTTGTTAAATAAATATTGTAACTTTCCAATCATTTTCAAAGAAATGGATAGCACTCTGGATGATTAGAAGTGTTTTGCGTAATTTTAAACATTGTTATATTAAAAAAAAAGGAACTTGCAAAGCAAATTAAAAAAATTAATTTATTTCCATATTGTTAAGCCCGAGAAGGGACAGATATTAAAATTATTTTATTTAGTCAATGCTACAATAATGTTGCATTTTTATATTAAATCTTGCTCAGTCTATTTAATCTTAAAAAATTAAATTTAAATTTGAAACATGATATTAAAGCAACTTTAAAACATTTCATTTAGAAATCTAAATAAATCTTCAACTTTTTAAATTATTTGAACTTCTCATGTTTCTTGTCTGTTAGAATTTGCTACAATACAAATTTTGCATAATGCATGTAAAACTGAAAAAAAAGTTGAAGATTTATTTAGATTTCTAGATGAAATGTTTTAAAGTTCCTTTAATATCATGTTTCAAATTTAAATTTAATTTTTTAAGATTAAATAGACTGAGCAAGATTTAATATAAAAATGCAACATTATTGTAGCATTGACTAAATAAAATAATTTTAATATCTGTCCCTTCTCGGGCTTAACAATATGGAAATAAATTAATTTTTTTAATTTGCTTTGCAAGTTCCTTTTTTTTTAATATCTCAAGTTTTTTAATAACAATTTAATATGAAGCAGATAAGATTCAAACGAAGCAAGTATGTCAAAGACTGCACATATCAAAATCAGTATTGGTAATATGAAATATACAGTTCAAACATTGATTATTCTGTAAACAATTAAAATAATAAAAGTAATTTTTAACAAAAAAAAAATGTATATAACGGACTTTAACGGATTGTTTCTCATCTTCATAATGATAATAAACGAATCATGTTCATTTTTGCAAATAATTTTATTCCATCGTGTAAAATACATTTGCAACCACTTTGGAAAGAGACACTAGTAAGCGGTGTGTGAAAGCTATTAATAAAATCTTATGTTGTTTTATCACATAAGAAGCATAAAAATAATAATGAGTATATATGAAACAACTGTATTCTGATTTTGTTATAAAATGTGTAGTTATGGAGGATGAAATTTTCAGCAAAATATTTCTTTTTGTAGCTGAATAAATATTTTACCTTATATTGACAATTTCTTAATTTAACATTTCTGTAGAAGGAAAATGTAAACATCTGCAAGATTTTTTACAAAACGTGTACGATCTGTTATTTTCATATCGTCACAATCAGTCCATTTATTGATCTCGTTTTCATTTGAATGCACCGGTTGGTTCCTATTTGAGACCACCATTTGGCGAAATCGTGCCAAATCGTCGATAGTTAGCCAGATGTAGCTCTTTTATTGTTGGAAAGGCTGAGCAATGATATTTTTTGTGATGACGCGTTTGTTACGTACGACGTATTTGTTACGTCATCAAGTGATTCTTTATTCGACGTTTATTTGTATTTTAATGATATTTAATGATTTATAAGTTATTTAAAACATGTTTTTTTTAATACAGTTAAATAACACTTACGTCATTAAATGGTTATGTGATATATGATATTAAAAGAAAAAAAAGCATTGAAAAAATTTCATCATCTGCTTCTTTATTTAAAGCTTGATTTTTTTTTTTTTTATGTATGTGAGTGGCTACTCTTGTTACTTTAGAAGAGTATAAATTAATTGATTGCAGTTTTCATGGAAGTCTCATGTTCACGAAGCGATCATACATGCGGTATAGTGATCGCCGCATTTACAAATTTCGTGTAGTTTTGTGATCTCTATACAACGAGGTTGCTGTATCCAGTGATGTTTTTTTTCGGTTTCATGTTCGCGAAGCGATCATACGTGCGGTACAGTGATCGCGGAATTAACTAATTTCATGTATTTTTTGGGATTCCGATGCGAAGAGGTTGCTGTATCCAGTGATGTTTTTTTTTCGGTTTCATGTTCGCGAAGCCATCATACGTGCGGTACAGTGATCGCGGAATTAACGAATTTCGTGTATTTCTTGGGATTCTGATACGACGAGTTTGCTGTATCCAGTGATGTTTTTTTTTTCAGTTTTGTGTTCGCGAAGCGATCATACGTGCAGTACAGTGATCGCAGCATTAACGAATTTCGTGTATTTTCGTTTTTTCAACTTCACATTAATCGTTAACTTTTACGTAATATCGATGAAATGTGTATAAAATGTTGTTTTTTATTGCTCATATCATCTTTTTTATATCTATCTTTTTAAATTTGTCAAATAAAATATTTTATTTCACTCATAAATGCAGTATCTAAAAAAAATCAACTGTGTATGGTATAATTTAATAATTCTGTATTTAAATTATCATTCTTTTGTCCAAATTGTTTTGAACGAATAAAATTTTACATTCGTTACATTGTTACTCTCGTATAAATGCAATATATTTTTCAGTGACGTTTTTATCGCTAAATTCATTACTTTTCCTATGTGTAACTATTTAAAAATTAAGAATGGCAACATTTTACCACTTGCTTATTGTGGGTTACAATATGATAAATGTAAGTAAACAATTTAGAAATCGCCAATGTGGCATCATTTTTAAAAAGCGCCAAATGTTGGCTTGAAATAGGACTATGCCGAATGCACCATTGTTATATAATGGCCTGAATCAATGAACTTTCCTTTATGCAAAATAGCAGATTTTGTTTTAAAGGTTATATTATTTATTAAAACCTTTTGGTTTGAAAATCCTGTTATAGGGCACGTAATTTTAAAAGTTTTATTCTGACCCATAGAGACATTTGTTGAAGAAAATCTGGCTAGTTGCACAAACAAATATTTTCCACAAGAATTTAATCGAGTTTGACACATTTTAGTTCTGTTTTTGCAATGAACACAGGCAATGTTTTCAGTCTGCCATCGTGTTAGGAGATCATTGAAATCAACTGCATCTTCCCTCTTATTAAAGTCATGTGGAAATCTCACAATAACTGCATTAAATGGTTCTGTACTAATACATATATCTCGATAACTTGGGCACTACATTTCTACCAAAGATCTTGCTTCTGTTGAAAAAGATCTATGGCATTGACTTTTTGTTTTGACAAATTTTCCAGTAGGTAATCAAGAAATTCTAACGGGTCTTGATCAGTACCATCATGAAACTTTACATGAAGTGTTTTTCTGACTTCAAGTGTATCTACGGTTTCAATCTGTGGATTTTGCAAAGTAGTGAATATTTGTTTCAAAGCTTTTGTTGTAGGACCAGGATCAATAACTCTTTCCTGAATTTTTTTAACTAATTCTGGGATACAGAAAAGAGTTTGCAACATAGCATTTGCGTAACACAAACAATCTGTATTTGTAAAGCCTTTAAAGACAAAGTAATTTAAATCAGTAATATGGTTTTTATTATTTTTTTCACTAACAATTACTGATATGTCAGATGAAACAACCATTTTACTCTCAGGGTATTTTCTGGAACATACAGCTAATTGTGGCAAATCAGATCTGTATTCCTTTCTAAGACGATTATATTCCTTAATAGCATTTGGTGAGGCATAAACTTTACTTGCATCAAATTTAAGAAGATGTAAACCTTCTAAACTTGTGACTCTGGATAAAGCAACATAAGACATGCCACTTTCAAAAATGTTAGGACCCAAGTTAATCATTACACAATTCAGGCTCATTCCTTGACTTAATTTCACGATTTCCTCGATAATATCGTGAATATTTATTTGATATATCACTTAACGGTTCAGACAGAGATACTCTTTGTATAGGGTTAGAATACTCTTCAATTGGGCCATTTAAATCAATGAAATGCCGAGAGCAAACATACCAGTCTCTAGTCACCGTTTCTGTATTTGTTATACCACAAGCAGAAAGCCATTCGTTACATTTACTCAAGTTTTTCTGTGGTTTAGGAAAAGGGAAAAACAAAACTCCCAGCATATAGTCTTTGTAAAAGTATCGTGCATCACTCTTGCAACCAGAAAATTTGCATTTTTTCACCATGTTGAATTTTAGTAATCATCGATTAAGAGAGAAATTTAAAAACGCATTTCGTAACATCACAGGATCACTAGATAAGTAAATATCGAACATTCATCCAATTTTGATAAAGACAGTAACATCTAAATTAAAGTCCAAATACTGCTTAAAGTGATAAAAACATAACACGGAATATTTAAAATACCTTTTTAATGTAGATCGTTCACAACTATTGGTGACATCTTCGGATCTTAAAGATAAATACAATATTCTCGCATATTTTTGAAATAGTAAACATATACCACGAGATCGCATGTCCAAGGCTAGCAGGTGCTTAAATTGGCCAAAACTGGGAAACGTGAAAAATTATTATTTGTTTTTATTTTTATTGCTTCTTCAATCTATCGATCATCGCGTGCCAAATTTTAGCTAATTATTTTAAATATTCCGTGTTGTGTTTTCATCACTTTAAGCAGTATTTGGACTTTAATTTAAAGACTCCACGTTTACTACATTTAGAGTTTTTTGATTGGAGGATTTATTTTTTTTACAGAATTAGGTGTTTTGAAGAAAATTTGTGGAAGCGCGTACAAAAAGTCGGAAAAACTCTAGTAAATTAACTCGTTCAATGGGATTTCCTGTGTTAAATTAACATTAGGATGTCACACTAGAAATAAATAAGCCTTGCGCTACCGCGCAAGGCTTAATTACAAATAAAAATGTAATAGTTAAAAGCCAATTCCTCATACTTATTGTTATAAATTACTTTTTTCTAAAGAAAACCTGCATGACAGATTTCTATTTTTTTTTTTTTACAAATGGAAAAGTTAAAAATATATAATGATTTATTATGTGGATGTCTGACAAGTGATTGATAAACTCTTGAAGAAGTGAAATCAGCAAAATTAAAGAATTCCAAAACTATTGGCTGATATAAAATTAAGTTAGACGCGCACAAATAACTGTTGGGGAGATTTATTCTTGGATAAAGTTTGTCATTCTTTTGAAAGTAGCCATATTAAATATATTTTGCATTTCATTTACTTAAAACAAACATTAATTACAGTTAATTACAATTATATTAACTACAGGTAATTACAGGTATAGTAATTACTGTTAATTACTTCAGTAATTGTACGTGGTTAATTTTTTTTAAGAAAAAAAGAAAAAGTACTTTAACAAGATGTGTAATTCCAAATAACTTTATTAATTACAATTTTATGATTTAATTTTTTTTTTTAACATTAATTCGTGTGTATTCAACAACTCAAACACATTTTGTTGTGCATCATACTGCAGTAACATTAAACGGAAAAAAAGCATAACAAGTTTTATATTCTCATATGGATAAATGCTCAAAATTGTAATGATACATAATACGGATGCAAAACATATGATTTGTGAAATCTTTAAAAGAACAAGATCAGTATAAATGACGGATGACGAAAATTCTTAAGTGCGAATAGTTTAAAAGTTTTTTGGCTCAGATAAAAACTGATTGAAAACAGGGAAATGTTCAGTGAGAAGAAATATAAGGAAATTTCATATCGGCAACTTTCACACAAATGCTTTTTACATTTTTTCACACTTTATGTTGTCCAACAGGACAACTAAACACATTATGGTTTATTTTAAGGTTTGATATTAAAAACGATAAAAATTGTATGATAGATTATAGTTTTCAGGAGAAGGTAATTCAAGTTTTAATGATATCGGATGACTGCAGCAAGAGTTGACCAATTAATAATATTTTTAGTTTCCAGAGTTGCTCTCATCTGACCTGCCAAAAATGAGTTTCTTTGTGCTTTTTTTTTCTTTCTTTCTTTCTTTCTTTTTTTTACTATTATTTTTTTTTTAGGCCATGGTATAGAAGTTTACGATACTTCTCAAAAAGTGTGTTTTTGCTACAAACAAGCAATAGAAGTAATATATACAATACATTTCGGAAAGGATATCATAATAATTTATCAACTACTGGGGATTGATCAATGGCTAGTGCAATCACCCTATAGGTTGGTGCTGGATAATGATATCTAAGTGATTTAATGAAATATTGAAGTAGGATAGATAAAAATGACTGTTAAACAAATTTCCATAATTGTTTGAAAAAACTGTTTTATTGAGATAAAAATTGAGTGTCATATTCAGAAAATACTCGGTTAAGGAACATTTACCCTGGATATACTTTGTCAATTTTTTTTTTTAGAAACAATATTAATTGCATTTGTTTTTTTTGTTTTTTTTTTTTGTTTTTTTTTTTACTTAACACGAACAATAATTCCTCTGACTATTTAGTTATTTCATAGATATAAACTGAACATTTTAAAATATTTAGATCTCTATAGAATAAAGGTAAACATAAGGGGTTCTCTAAAAAAGAAACATGCTCTTCCTCATTTGTATTTGCATTGATTGGAACTTAAGAAAACATTTGGCATTGTAACAATGTTAAAATTTGCTTCACACATTTTAGCGACACCTAGCTACATTAAAAGTGTCTCTAAAGAATAAACAGATCATATTAGAAATAGTCATCATAAGATATAATGTAATGAGGATTGATAGGTAACAGTTAAAATTTGTTCGACTTGTTTTTTGTTTGCATGTGCGTTGAAATTTACATCCCTCCGATTCCAGAGACCTATGATCTACCATCTCGCACGACTAAAATAATAATAAAAAGGTTAACAACATCTATTTTGGGTCAGTCTCTCCTAAATGTTTTTCAGCAATCCAATTTGATAGATATAAAAAAAATCTATTGCCATTTCATTAATTTGAGTCACTTTTTAATTAATGTGAGATAATTGGAAAAATTTTGTAATGGCATGAAGTTCTCAATGTTTTCATATACAATCTATCATCATATATGCTACAAAAGTAAAGGGGCAATAGTATCAATATTAATAAATTATGTTCTTTAGAATTTTCTAGCATTTATTTAATATATGTTTTAAAATAAAAATAGAAAGACAAACAAAAAAGAAAGCACACACACACACGCACAAAAACAAAAAAAAAAAAAAACATACAGTCTGCTGTTTTTTTTTTCTTAACTTGACACCATCTAAATTAAATATTATAATATGTTATCAACATAACCGTCTCAAGTTATTTTCTAAATATCAACTGTGCATTCCTGATCAATATTTTTCGGAGACATGTTGTAATAAAACAGGTTGTTACACAGTCATAGACTATTTATTATGCATCGGAAAAATTTATGAAAGTAAAAAATCAATTAATTTGCTCCATCTTTGAGTACAAAGGACAACGTTAATAAAATCCATTAGTTGTTAATTTTGTTTAAAATTAAAACTGTAATTTTGCAATCATTCTCAAAGAAATTGATAATACTAAGGATGATTACAAGTTCTTTGTGTATTTTTAAACATAACAATTGTATTATAAATAAAAATATAATAGTTATAGAGCAATTTCTCATACTTATTGATATAAATTATGACTACTTTCAAAAGAAAACCTATATGACAGATTTCTTTTCTTCTCTTTTTCTTTTCCTTTTTTTCTTTTTTTTCAGAAAAGAAAAAGTTAAAAAATATAATAATATAGTATTATGTGGATATCTGATACATGATTGATGAAATATTGAAGCAGTGAAATCAGCAAAAATAGAGGAATCCAAAACTATTGGTCGTGCTTAAAAATATGTTTGGCTGATTTAAAATTAAGTTTGACAAGCAGAAATAACACCATTGGGAGATTTATTCTCGGGTAAAATTTCCCATTCTAGTACGGATATTAAATACATTTTGTGTGTCACTTACTTAACACAAACATTACATACACTTTCACTACTATATTTTATGGTACTAATTTGCTTAAAACAAATTTTAAAGGGCTGGTTTTTTAATCATTTAAAAAATAAATTAATATTACGATAAGTATTTTTAAAAATACTAGGTGAAAAACATGTATATTTAAGCAATTTTTATTCATATTGCGCATCAAAATATGATATAAAATGTTTTTTTTTTTATCTTTCACTTCCTATTATTATTACTAATAAAGCAATTAATAAATGTTCGATTTAACTTTTTTTTTTCAACTCTCGTGCAGGCTATTTGTTTAGAAATTTTTAAAGAAGTCTGTAATTCTACACGGTTAATTTTTTCACAAAAAAAAATTAACAAGGTGCCTAATTACAAATAACTTTACAAATTGCAATTTCATTATTTAAAGTAATTTTGTTTATTTTCACATTCATACTTATTCTATTCAACAACTTAAAAACATTTCGTTGTACATCATACTACAGTAACATTAATAGGGTAAACAGATTGACAAATTTTATTTTCTTATATGGAAAATTATTAAAAATGTACAGAATATCGATGTAAACAAATGATTTATGAAATCTTTAAAAAAACAAGATTAGTGTAAATGTCAGATTAAAAAAATTCTTAAATACGAAGGGTTTAAAAATTTTCTGGCTGAGATGAATGGCTGTTTGAAAAATAGGCAAATATTTAGTGGGAAGAAATATATGGAAATCTAAACTAGGCAAATTTTACACAAATGCTTTCAAATTTGTTTCACATTTATTATTGTTCAAGAGAGTTACTCAACGCCTTATATTCTAGTTTAATGTTCAATATTTCAAGTGAAAATTGCACGTTAGATTTCAGTTTTCAAGAAAAGGTAATTGAACATTTTAATGATATAGGATGACTGCAACTTTAGTTGACCAATTAAGAGTATTTTCGGTTTCCGGAGTTCCTCTCGTCTGCCCTGCTCATCGAAAAATTATGGTTCTTCGTCAATTCGTCGCGCACAATTCATCGCGGAACAATTCATCGCGCACAATTCTTCGCAGCATCAATTCATCGCGGCGACAGTTCGTCGCAACGTCAATTCGTCGCGAGCTCAATTCGTCGCGAGCTCAATTCGTCGCGGCTCAATTCGTCGCAGCGAAAACGCACAATTCATTGCGGAACAATTCATCGCGCACAATTCGTCGCAGCGTCAATTCGTCTCAGCGTCAATTCGTCGCGGCGTCAATTCGTCGCGACGTCAGTTCGTCGCAGCGAAAACTTCTTTGAAGGCTATTATGATAAAAATAAAGATTATTCAGTAAAATTACTTAATGATAATTTGTTTTTTAGATTTAGAGAATTGTAACTAACATTTTACAGGCAATTTTGGAGCAATCTTTTTTTATATGTGATGTTTGTGAATTTCTCTGATCAGAACATGAAGGTTTAATGAAATAGAACAACTCATTTCTTATTTAGATTAGAGATCGAATAAATATTGCTTTAGATTACCGAAAAAATGCGGAAGATTTAGGATAAAATCAACCAGAGCATGAAAAAAAGACGAATACAAATACTAGAAAAAAAATTACATATGCGTACACAAGGTACAAAAGAGGACCCCCCCCCCTCCTTATATTTGAAAGAATTAGGAAGTAAAAAAAGTATTTAGAGATGTAAACATAAAAACTTTTTGTGATTGTGATTGAACTGATCGCTTCATGAATGCGATTTCATTATATGATATTTTGGCTTTAAAAGTTTTTTCATTCATTTCATCTATACTAATAAAAGAAAGTTGTTTGTTTTTCTGAGTTCTGTGTGTGTGTACGAAATGACAAGCGAAATCTACCGCACGTAGAAGTCTGAAAATTTGGGTGTGGATAGTCCAAGGCAGTCCCTGAAGACCTGAGGCTCAGATTTTTCATATTTTAAGACCCGGGGTCCCTGGGGCCCTTTTAAGGTTTTTTCATCTAAATTGTTAATAATTTGCCCCGGTTTTATCCAATCTCCCTTGTTTTCGTGGCCATTTCTCCATTAAGCTTTCCCCCCATTTCCACATTGCAGGTAGGGCCCTGGCCCCCTGTGGCCCGACGCGTTGTTCACTTGAACCTTTTGTGTGCCATGCATTTTTCACCCTCTGTAATGCGTGACTGTTAAGTTGAGTCTTGGACTCCTCTCAACGGGCCACCACCCTCATATTTCTATTGAAGCCCTAGGGCCCTTTTTTAGCATTTCTTTCAAATTTTATTCTAACGATTAATTTATAACCTATACTTAATTTCATCTAATTGAAGATGTAAAGTGCTACGTACTAGGATCTTTTAAGATGTTTTCGTCTTAAGGTCTTAATCAAAACTATCAGTTGGCCCCTTTTGGGACCTCTCCCTTAAAAATCGACCGATCCACTAAACTTTTCTTTACTGATAACTTTTTAGGATTTCCAGCTACAAAAGAACGACAAAATTTTCTCGGTGAAGTCCCGACACTCCTGGGCACTTTAAAATTTTTGTGCCCTAAATTGTTAATAATTAGCCCCATTTTTACCCAATATCCTTCGTTTTTGAGGCTTTATCTCCATTAAGCTTTTCACCATTTCTACGTTCCAGTTAAGACCCTGGCCTCCTGGGACTCAGTATAGGGGAGAAAAAGAGGGGGTAGCTGAAACAAAAATTTGCCGAAATCATGTTAACTAAAACTCATAAATTAAACCCGTTGATGGATGAATTCTGCTGTCTTGTTTGAAAATGTCAGCCACCCTAAAATTTCAAACCGCTATACCTCAGCCATTTTTTAAGATAGAGGCAAATTAAAAAATGCTCTAGAATCCTTGAATCAAGACATAACATTTAACGGAAAAAATTTTGAGGATTTCTAATTTTATTTTTACAACTTTTTGAAATTGTAATCTTTAAATGGCTATACAATGAGAACAGACAGACAATTTGTAAAAACTTTTTCTTTCGGATTCTCTGACCCCTAAAACGTGTAAATCCGTCGAAAACCGGAAGTCGAAAAAAAGTTCGATTACAATACTTTCTTCTATAGAAGAAAGTAAAAAATCATAAATTGGAAACATTTACTGAATACAACAAGCAACATTAGTGGATGAAAATAATTAAAATATAATAAAATTATGGTTTACTTTCTAACTAGGTGACCCACCCGGTGTTTTCCGTGCCCGTGATAATAACCATAAACAGAACTCAAGCTTCTATGACTCTTTTAAAAGAAGCTACATAGAGGGGCCCAAGAAGGGGATTAATATTCAAAATTGGTGGTAGCTGAAGTCCGAGATATTTTTTTGTCATTCAAGTAGTAGTTGGAAGTCCTAAGTAGTTGTCAGACAAAAAAAAGCTAGTGAATCGGCCGATTTTTAAGGGAAGCTAACAAAGGGGGCTAACTGATAGTTTTGAGCAGGGCCCTAATAGGAAAACATCTTAAAAGATCCTGGGACTTAGCGCTTTAGAACTTCAATTAGTCGGAATTAAACATAGGGTATAAATTAATCATTAGAACAAAATTTATAGAAATGCTTAAAAAAGGGCCCAAAAGGCCCAATAAAAATATAAGCGTGGTGACCCGGGGAGAGTAATCCAAGGCTAAACTTTAAAGTCGCTTAGTAAGAGGGTGACAGAATTATGGGCGTGAAAAATGCATAGCACACAAAAAGTTCAAGGGGCCTCGAGTCGGGCTCCAGGGTCCTAACTGGAATGTAGAAATGTAGGAATAACTAAATGGAGAAAAGGCACCAAAACCGAAAAAAAATCGGATTTAAAGGAGAAAGTTATTAAAAATTTAGGGAACAAAAACTTCAACGGTGCCCCTATACCAAGTCCCACGGGGGCTCGGGTCTTAAGAAAAAAGCCTAATGAAGAGAAAAGCCTAATGGAGAGAAGGCACCAAAAACGAAGGAGATCTGAGAAAAATGGGGCAAATTATTAATAACTTAGGGCACAAACATTTTAATGTGCCCAGCGGGCCCGGGACTTGTCCGAGAAATTTTTCTGTTGTTCATATAGTAGCTGGAGGTCCAAAAAAGTTATCATTAAAAAAAAAAAAAACTAGTGGATCGGTCGATTTTTAAGAGAGCTATATTAGAGGTCCCAAAAATGACCAAATGATAGTTTTGAGTAAGGCCTTTAGAGGAAAACATCTTAAAAGATCCTAGTACGTAGCGCTTTAGATCTTCAATTAGTCGAAATTAAGCATAGGGTATAAATTAATCATTAGGATAAAATTTGAAAGAAATGCTAAAAAAGGGCCCTAGTGTCACAGTAAAAATATGAAGGTGTTGGCCCGGGGAAAGGAGTCGAAGACTCAACTTAAAAGTTACGCATTGAGAGGGTGAAAAATGCATGGCTCACAAAAGGTTCAAGTCAACACCACATCGGGCCCCAGGGGGCCAGGGTCCTAACTGAAATGTAGAAATAGGCGGGCAATTTAATGAAGAAAGGCCCACAAAAAGAAGGGCCTATACCAAGTCCCACGGGGGCTCGGGTCTTAAGAAAAAAGCCTAATGAAGAGGAAAGCCTAATGGAGAGAAGGCACCAAAAACGAAGGAGATCTGAGAAAAATGGGGCAAATTATTATTAACTTAGGGACAAACATTTTAATGTGCCCAGGGGGCCCGGGACTTGTTCGAGAAATTTTTTTGTCGTTCATATAGTAGCTAAAAGTCCAAAAAAGTTATCATTTAAAAAAAAAAAAAACTAGTGGATCGGTCGATTTTTAAGAGAGCTATATTAGAGGTCCCAAAAATGGCCAAATGATAGTTTTGAGTAATGCCTTAAGAGGAAAACTTCTTAAAAGATCCTAGTACGTAGCGCTTTAGATCTTCAATTAGTCGAAATTAAGCATAGGGTATAAATTAATCATTAGAATAAAATTTGAAAGAAATGCTAAAAAAGGGCCCTAGTGCCACAGTAAAAATATGAAAGTGTTGGCCCGGGGAAAGGAGTCGAAGACTCAACTTAAAAGTTACGCATTGAGAAGGTGAAAAATTCATGGCCATCAAAAGGTTCAAGTCAACACCGCATCGGGCCCCAGGGCCCCAGGGTCCTAACTGAAATGTAGAAATGGGCGGGCAATTTACTGAAGAAAGGCCCACAAAAAGAAGGGAGATCAGATGAAAATGGGGCAAGTTATTAACAATTTAGATGCAAAAACCTTAAAAGGGCCCTAGGGGAACCGGTTCTTAAAATATTAAAAATCTGAGCGTCAGGTCTGTAGGACCTTCCTTAAACTATCCACACCCAAATTTTCAGACTTCTACGTGCGGTAGATTTCGCTTGTCATCGCGCACACGTACACAGAACTCAGACAGACAAACACTTTCCTTTTATTAGTATAGATGAAATAAATGAAAAAACTTATAAAACCAAAATACTACTTAATGAAATTGCATTCATGCAGCAATCAGTTCAATCGCAATCACAAAAAGTATTTTATGTTTACACCTCTCAATACTTTTTTTACTTCCTAATTCTTTCAAATATAAGAGAGGGGGGGGGGGTTGTACCCTGTGTACACATATGTCAACTAATAATTTAAAAAAAAAAATCTAGCATTTGTATTCGTCATTTTTTCATGATCTGGGTGATTTTATCCTAAATCCTTCGCCATTTTTTCGGTTATCTAAAGCAATATTTATTCTATCTCTAATTTAAATAAGAAATGACTTGCTCTTGTTCATTAAACTGTCATGTTCACAATAAAGAAATTCCCCAAAAAATTACTTATAAAAAAATTCCTCCGAAATCGTCTTTAAAATGTTAGTTATAATTCTGTATATCTAAAAAACAAATTATCATTAAATAATTTTACTAAAGTATCCTTATTTTTATCAGAATAGCCTTCAAAGACATTTTCGCTGCGACGAATTGACGTCGCACATACGTGTATTTGAACGTTCTAGGCGGCCAAAAGTCAAATTATTGAAGTACTAAGGTTGTTAAAAAGAACGACAATCTGAGTTAAAGGACAGTTTCGAGAATAATATCCAACCCCTTCCACCTTTCCCCCGCGAACGTGACTCGTTCAACTTTAGTCTGAATTCGATCGTTCAACTTGTTGTGTGTGTCTGTTCTCGGCATTCGTGTAAAAACATTAATTTTACGGTGAAATATTTATTATTTTACTTTTATTTTGAAAGTGTTTGTGATGGATCCTGATACAACACGTAATAATGCAAAACTGTAATATATATTTTTTATTTTTTAGCATTATGAAATTCAGTTGTTGTACTTTGAAGGTACACTCATATTAGAGTAAGATTATTTCTAAAATATTTTACTTAATCGAGTGTTTGTTGTACTATCAAGTCACATCCTGATTTAATTTCTAACTGAATCGAAAGTTTGAAGCCTTGAGTTGTGAAAAATCAAAGAAACTGCCGCGGAAAAGCGCGGATGTGTGTGTTGGCGCTTTGAACTTTTTTTTTTACTAAATATAAAAAAATATTGACTCTCGTAAATAGCATTCCAAAAGAAAATATTTTTATTGTAGGTTCACAAGGTGCCTCGCGAGTAAGAATTGTGACCCGTACATATTTGTTTGATCGAATGCAGAGCTTTTATTTGTTCAATTTAGAAGATAAATTAAATGTCTTAAAAGATCAACTAATATCGGGTGAAGGTTACACAGAACACCAAATTGAGAACTTAAAACGCAATTTCGCGCACTTTAAATCGCAAATTAAGCAGTGGTGATTAAAATCCACAAGTCGATGCTACATATATGGTGCAACTTCTAAGGACTTCGATAAAATTGATATTCAAAATGAAATTAATTCTGAAGCTGTCGAGTTTGGCCTTTCAATTTTACACGCTAGAATTAGACTTTTTGAAAGAATTCTAGATTTGGCTTATAAGTTGCCAGTAAAAAAGTATAGAGAGCGGAAGACTGAAGCAGAGAAAAATTGAACTGGAAAAAAAACTCAAAATCCAGGAAAGATTTCACGAAGAAACTGGTTTACTGGTAGACATACCAAACGCAAATTTTGGCAATACCAATGATGTTTAATACAAAAAGGCTGTTTTTTGAAGACCCCAAATTGGCTTGTGACATAACAGGCATTAGTTGTGACCTAATATACCGCTTAAAAGTCGTACTGGAGACAATTCCAAGTGGACATATAATGGATCCGGAAAAATACAAGAAATATGCATTAGATACTGCTCGTTTATATGTAGATTTGTACCAGTGGCATCCAATGACTCCAACAATGCACAAAATATTAATTCATGGTGCAGTTATCATTAAAAACGTATTATTGCTCATTGGACAGCTTTCAGAAGAGGTCGGAGAAGCGCGTAATAAGCATTTTAGGCTATACTACCAAGACTTCGCGCGAAAAATCCCGAGGGAGAATTGCAAGAAATATATTTTTAATCGGCTGCTTTTAACATCGATAAGTAGCACGAGAAAAGTAAAAGTAAAAAGGGATGAACTCATTTTTGCCAGAAACATTTGCTCTTCTTTTACCAATGTTCGTGATGATTCTTCAGAGAGTGACGAAGATGAACATTAGTTTTTAAAAATAAAGTTTGTGCTTTATTTTAAATCGTCTTTATAAATTTATTTAATAAATGTATTTTTTCTTTCAATTGCATCCTTTATATTAGATATTTAATATAAAATAATTGTGGCCGCGTAGATAACGCAAATACCCGTATGTGCGTCGCGACGAATTGATACCACGACGAATTGACGTCGCGACGAATTGAGTCCACGACGAATTGAGCCCGCGACGAATTGACGCTACGACGAATTGTGCGCGATGAATTGTGCGTTTTCGCTGCGACGAATTGAGCTCGCGGCGAATTGACGCCGCGATGAATTGACGCTGCGACGAATTGAGCGCGATGTATTGTTCCGCGATGCATTGTGCGTTTTCGCTGCGACGAATTGACGTAGCGACGAATATAGCCGCGACAAATTGACGCCGCGACAAATTGACGCTGCGACGAATTGTCGCCACGATGAATTGACGCTGCGAGGAATTGACGCTGCGACGAATTGTGCGCGATGAATTGTTCCGCGATGAATTGTGCGAGATGAATTGACGCGACACCAAAAGTTATATTCCAAAAATTATTTTTTTATGGTGATTAAAAATTTTTTATTGCATTTTCGTCTACGCTGTGTAGTTAACTCACGATTTTGTTCTAAATATTTACAAAAAAATGTTAGTAGTTTATTATTCAGTACTATTAGTTAATTAGCCTTAATACACTGTAAAAAATTTAGTGTAAAGTTCCTGAGAAAACCTGTGGCAGCTATTCTGCCATAAGTTTTCCCAGGAATTCCACCGAAGAAATGTCATGAAACTTACACAAGTCAGTTACACACAAAACATATGGAACTTTACACTGTAAAAAAATTCTTGAAATAACGGGAATTCTACTGGCAGTCTAGATGCCAGTAAGTACTATTTCCGTATCTTAACAGGAACAAATTCCGTAAATTCCAGGAAATTTTCCATAATTTATCGTTTTTAAATTTCCGTTTTATAACAGATATCTTCCGTATTTTTTATGTCGTAACCAAGGAATAGATACATTTCTGCTTTTTTTTTCTTTTCATTCCTGAGTGAGTGTACAGTAAATAACCAACAATGCCCCGAGCGGAATCGAACACGGAATCTTCGTTTATTAAACTGACGGTCTAGACCACTGCGCTATGACTGGTCGCGCCACTTTCTCAAATATTGTTACTTATTTTAGTCGCTCTGTATGATGTAAAAACTTGAGGTTTCATCGGTACATGGATTGTTTCAGAGTTCCAATGTCTTTAATATTTCCTTTTTATAATTTTCAATATTTTGCTGTATTATTTGATGCCTTATAACAGATAAATTTTATTTTTTTATGTATTATATGCGTAAAACATTGTATTAAGAGTAATGATTGCTTCTTTTTGCAATAGTACCAACATTTTCTTTTTTCAAACATATACTTTTTTAAAATTATTTTCCTGATTATCTATTTATCATTTCCAATAAAAACAACAATTATCTCAAGCAGACGTGTCTATTACATGCTATTAAAATAAATCAGGATTTTCGTCGATCGGGTAACGTAAAAATCATGAATTTCCTCATTCGGGAGCGTAAAAATCAGGAATTTTGCCAATCGGACGCATAAAAATCATGAATTTTGTCGATTCGACGTGTAAAAATCACGAATTTCGTCAATCGGGAGCGTAAAAATCCCGAATTTCGTCAATCGGGAGCGTAAAAATCATGAATTTCGTCGATCCGGAGTGTAAAAATCATGAATATCGTCGAACATGTGCGGGAATATAATGAATTTCGTCGAACGGGAGCAGGAAAATCATGAATTTTAGGGGAAAATTGTAATTGGGAAATTCTGCATTTGGCCGGTTCTTTCCATATTTTTAATTGCCAGTTTTTCAAGTTTAATCGACAAGTGGCGACTGGCGAGTGCTTATTTTCACCTATAATTAATGACCTTGGGATAGGTAAGATTAAATCAGGCCTTATTAATTTATTTAAATTAATTTATAAAAATATAAACTAACGAAATAAATTAAAAACTTTATAAAATTATAAATTTCATTTTTTATAAAAGTAATGAAAAAATATTAGCTAATTTTATAAATTTAAGAAAAAAAATATAAACTTTATAAAATTGTAATTTATAAAATAATAAATTTTAGTGTAATTCATAAATTCGTAAGCCAAATCAGTTTAGTTTAATACCAATTTGCGTAGCGATAATTTGCAGAGATATTATGTTATGAAAGCTTTAAATACCCAATATTGCCTCACGTTCAGTGTTCACAGATAACCGATAACTTCTCTTTTACGAATTTATAATTCCGAAAAGTTACACAAAAGTTCAAAAGTATACCTGAGAAAACTAAGGAATGTTACACACAAAACATATGGAACGTTTCACAGTTAATCAGTAAATTCCACTTTCTCAAGTATTCAGAAAAGTTACACAACATCGTGGAAGATATTATACCAGATTTCTCCGATATTCTCGGATCAGCAGAAATAATCCGAGAAAACCCAGGAATGTTACACAGTAAACGTCAGGAACATTACGTAGATTTTTTACAGTGATATAGAAGTGAATCATACCTCTCAAGAAGTGTATAATTATTAGAAGCAATCAGTGGAAACCATCGTTGAAGACATTTCGGAAAGGATACAATGTTATTTGATCAACGATTAGTGGATTCACCCTATAATATATATGTTTAAGCAATTCATGAAATATTGATGGCGAATAAGCAAAAGTGACTGATAAACAAAATTCTACAATTGCATGAAAATTGTTTCCTTGATATAAAATACTCAGAAAATACTCACTTGAGGAACATTTATCGTGGATATAATTTGTCTTAATTTTATAGTTTAAAGTAGCGATATTGGTTGCATTCTGTGTTTTGTTTCACTTAACACGAAGAGTAGTTCCTTTGAATATTTAGTTATATAGATAGGACACGTAGTTTTTCAAAATATTCAGATTTCTATGAAATAGATGCAAACTGAAGAGGTTTCTATAGAAGAAATGTGTTTTTCCTCATATGTATTCGCATTTACTGGAACTTGAGAAAACATTTGGCGTTGTAACATTCTTAAAATTTGCTTCATGCGTTTTAGCTACACCTAATAAATAAATAGCGCTGCAATCCAATTTGATACATATACAAAACTTCTATTGCCATTCCATTAATTGCAGTAACTTTTTAATTATGACAAAATAATTGGAAACAGTTTATAATAGCATGAGGTTCTACATGTTTTATTATGTACAATTTATCATCATACATGTTAGAAAACTAAAGGAGCAATAGTATGAATATTATTACATTCTGTGCTTTAGAATTTTCGAGCATTTTTTTTTTTTAATATACTATATAAAAATAAGCAGAAGAAGGACATAAAAAAACAGTCTGCTGTCTCTTTTTTTAACACACCTTCTAAATTAAAAATTATAATATGTTAGCAACATTATCGCGTAAAGTTATTTTACAAATACTTATTGTGCATTCCAGATTTATACTTTTGAGAGACATGTGTTAAAAAAAAGGTTGTTATACACTCATAGACTGTTTATTATGCATCAGACAAATTTGCTAAAATAAAAAATAATAATTCATTAACCCCGTCTTTGAGTACAAAGTGTAAATTTAAGAAAATACATTACTTTTCAATTTTTAAAAAAAGATATACATAAATTTCCAATCATTTTCAAAGAAATGGATAATACTTCAGATGATTAGAAATTTTTTGTGTATTTTTAAACATAACAATTATATTACAAATAAAATTACGATAGATAAAGATCAATTCTTCATACTTATTGTTATAAATTATGACTTCTTTCAAAAGAGAACCTGCATAACGGAATGGTCTATTCATAAAAGGAAAAGTTTGAAATCACAATGATATATTATGAGGATGTCTCACAAGTGATTGATAAAATCTTGAAGAAGTGATATCAGCAAAAATAGATGATTCCAAAACTATTGGACGGACTTAAAAAAATGTTTGGCTGAGATAAAACAAAGTTTGACAAGCAGAAATATCTCCATTGGGGAGATTTATTGTCGGATAAAATTTGCTATTCTTTTGAAAGTACAGCGATAGTAAATATCTGCATGTCATTTACTTAACACAAACATTAATTAAAGTTTCACTCCAATATTTAATGGTATCAATTTGCTTAACGATTGTTTTAACAAGTATGGATTTTTGATAATTTTTTAATAATATTTTTTTAAGTTATGTATTTTTTAAATACTAGCATATATACATATATATATATATAGATATATTATTTAAACCAATTCTATTCATACTGCGCTTCAAAATATTATTTAAAATATTTTTTCCGTATTCAATTTCTATTTTTATTACTAATAAAGTATTTACTAAATGGGTAATTTTTTCAGAAAGAAAGAAAACGAAATTTAACAAGATGTATAATTACAAATAATTTTACAAATTGTAATCATATAATATTTTTTTCGCATTCATTCGTATTCAATTCCACATATCAAGAACATTTTGTTGTACTTCATCCTACAGTAACGTTAAGCGGAAAAACAACTTGAGAACTTTTATTTTCTTATATGGAAAATGATTAAAACCCTCTGACTGGTCCAGCAGAAGGGCAAAATGGTAATGTTGTTTTCTAAGTATATTATTTTAAATGTTAAAAAAAAAGGATTATTATTCAAAATTATATAAAAAACCTAATTACATACATGAATGTAATCCTTGAGAATATTAAACATTACTCAATGTATTAAAATTGTATTATATTTGTAGAATTGTAGTAATTTAAATAATGCTTGTATTGCAGTGAAACCTGGAACGTAGTGAACGTATTAAAACGGGTGTGTAAGTGAGAGGATTTTAAAAATATAATGATACATAATACTGATGTACAGCAAATGATTTATGTAATCTTTAAGAAGTCAGGACCAGGATAAATGACTGGTGGAAAAAAATTCATAAACACGAATGTTTTAAAAAAAATTTCACAAACAGCCAAAAGTTCAGTGAGAAGAAATGCATGGAAATCTCATATAGGAAACTATTATACAAATGGTTTTGAAAAATGTTTCATGTTTATTGTTATCCAATAAAACAACTAGATACAATATGTTATACTGTAAAGTCCGTTATCATAAACAGAAAAATTGCACCATGAATTTTAGTTTTTAGAAAAGGTAATTTAAATTTTAATAATATTGAATGACTGAATCAATAGGGGACCTATTAAAAATATTTTACGCTTCCAGAGTACCTCTCGTCTGTCCTTCTTGCCAATGAATTAAGTTCAAATAATGCTTTTCTTCGTTTTGAAATACTCAATTAACACAATCAGCACAATTTTGTTTACGCTATGTTGCTAACTCGCGATTATGTTCCAAATATATATATAAAGTTTTGCTAGTAATTAATCACTCATCGTTATTAGTTAATAAACCAAGGTATAGAGGTTGATAGTACTTCTTAAGAAGTTCATTATTATTACAAACAAACAGAAAAAAATCATACGTACACGACATTATTTTAAAGGATCTAACGTCAACAGATGAACTACTGGGGATTGATTAATGACTTCTGCAGTCACCTTATAAAATATTGAAATAGAATATTTAAAAGTGACTGATGGACAATTTTTCTAGAATTGCATGAAAGTTTTTTAATTGAGATAAAATTTGAGTTTCATACCGAGAAAACAATCAGTTCATAAATATTTATCCTGGATATAATTTATCAAAATCTCGTTGTTTGAAATAACGATATTGAGTGCACATTGTGCGCGTGTGTGTGTTTTCATTTCAAAACTTCGTATGCACATTTACTGTATTATATAGGTATGACAATTGAGATGATACTTGTTCCAGGACAATATAAGCAGATAAAACAACGTTTCAAGCGCCAGAACTTTTCAAATAATTACAAGCTAGTTTTGGTAGCATTCAGCTTACCGTCATCAGTGCCAGTACACTGATGATGGTAAGCTGAATGTTGCTGAAAGTAGTCTGCAATTAGTTTTAAAATTATAGTGCTTAAAACGTTGTATTATATCTCTATATATGACCTGAATTATTTCAATATGTTTCAAAATATATTTCAATATGCTTTACTGTATTTCAAAATGTTTTGTGTAGCATTATAGTATTTAAAAGTATTAACCCCTTCGCGACGAGCGTCCTTTACGGAATTTATAATCTTTTACCACAGGTTTTTTAAAACAGAAATTTTCGCCTATATGAATCGCAGAAATGCTACCATTAAATAAGGCACAGCTTGCACTAAAAAATAACTGGTGGGAATAATCGAGGATTCTGAGCATCTTATACGTCACGTATACGTGTTGCTCGTCCCCAAGGGGTTAAAAAACCCATGGATTTGTAAATAACTGCAAAAGTGTTTAACTAATTCTACTTATGCTTAGATACTATTTTGCACCCACGCGTGTACATAAACATGTATATTTTACATAATTACTTATGTGTTTATATTAAACAATATAATAAGGAAAGTTTAGACTTGAAGTTTATTACTTATTATCATTAGCTTTTTATGATTATTACTAATAAAGCATGTTATGTTCGTTTGGTTGATAAATGTTTCTATTTATATGTAATTAGTTCGCTGAGAAATTATCAATGCAAACTTCGATATTTCTTAAGAGAATTTCAAGAAAAAAATAACTTTCACAAATTAGGTAAATACAAATGACTTTGCAAATTACAAATTAATTAACGTATTTTTTTTTCTTCACCATTATTTTTATTCTGTATAACAACTAAAACATGTTATATTGCGCGACATACCCTAGTAATTTTGAACAGCACTATTATTTGACATATTCTACATGCACGACATAGTGTAGTAACTTGAAACAGAAATATTACTTGACATATTTATATTTTTTATTACTTTATAATTTTTTTTAATAAGAAACGTGCTTTAAAATATAATGACATAAAAATATGGATGGTTAATAAATGATTCATGAAATCTTGAAAAGCAGATATAACGATAAATTATGTATGGCACAAATTGTGGAAGAAATTTAAAAATTGTTTTGGCTGGGATAAAGTTAAGTCTGACGACTAGGCAGAAATTCGTTAGAAAAACGTTTTCATTAATTAAAACTTGCATATTTTTCTTTAAATGTTTCACTATTAATAATATAATTTGAGATCAAAGATTCGTCAGGACAAACATTTATTTAAAATTTCAAACTTATTCATATCACGTATTTAAACGTATATATATATATATATATATATATATATCATCCTCTTTTCCTCAGTGTTGAGATTTCCATCGACCGAATTTTATTTAAATTTTTCTCTTACAGAGTTTTCAGTAAAGTACCTCATATTTATTTATATTATTCTCTCTCGTAATATTTTGAAATGTTTTTTTTTTTTAGTTTTTTTTTTCTTCCATGTCTTGCTTTTACCAGAAGGTGCCCATTCCATAATAACTTTTGGTAACCTGTCGTAAATCATTCTTTTGACATGTCTGTACCATGTCAACCGTTTTTAGTCAATAAGATTACATGTATTATTTTCTATTTGCATACTTTTTTTACTTTGTTTTTTTCTACATATCTATATCTATATATATCTAAAATAATAAAGACATACGTTTATCTGTTTATGTGTCTGTCTACAGTTTTTGAAGAAACCGCTTTGCGTAAAGCTGCAGCATTTGTGCATGAAGGTATCAAAATGTCTGAATTTATGCGTCTCGAAAACAGTTTTATAGTTTTTCATTATTTTTTATTAATTAAAAAATAGTTGAAACGTGCTGCTTCTATTGATTTGTTATTCACAATCCATGCCGATTGATGATGCAATTGATACGTATTCAAAAACTCACTCAAAAAGAGTTAACATTTTAAAAATTGATATTTGATTTTGTTAAGAAAAAGAAGAATACTTACAAAATTAAACAAAACTAAGTTTTATTTACTGAAAGCTTACCTGTACATGCTGAAGAGAAAATCTATTTAAAATATTTAACCGTCTTAGCTTCTAAAAGTAAATAATGGGGAGAGTTGAATTAAGTTGTTCACCAATTTATAGGCAGTGGAAAAAAAACCCGTTTCTCAGAGTAAGGTAATTTTTTAAACTAGTGACGACAAACTTTCTAGAAAAGAACACCTTTATAGCGAACATGGAGAAAACAGAACTGCGAGCGGTGGTTTTATTTTCCATTGCTCTGGGAAAATATAAATGCTATAGTAATAAGAGTTGTACTTTTTCCAACAGAGTGAAAAAGTGTCCAGATCAGCATTCAAACTCAAGACCCTGGCTGAAGCTACCAACGCTCTTTCAATTCAGTTATCCTGGACAAATCCGGAGAACACATTTCACTCAGACAAACTTTTGGCAATGACATCTGGTTTGTTATCTGAAACAGTTCAACAAAATAAACGGTAGGTAAAGGAAATTCACTAAAATTTCAATACGTAATTAATAAATATATTATAATTATGTATCCAAAGTTTAAAGGAGTTCCTTTGCATGTGGTTTATTCAGTTGAACTGTTTCACATAATAGAGCACTCATTGCCAGAACGTTAGCTGAGTGAAATGTGTCCACCAGAACAGCTTAATTGAAAAAGCGTTGGAAGATTCAGTCACAGTTCTGGGTTCAAATCCAGGCCTACACTCTGCCCCCTCCCACCCGAATTACAACGCGTATTATATCTTTAACAATCAGCATGATTGTGTTAAAATAATTATATGAGATAGTGAGAAGTTGTATTCCGCGCGGTTTCAAAATTAATATCTCGAAAATTAATTGACAGATTTGAATGATTTTTCATGTTTTTTTTTTTAATTTAAAGTTTTGAAAAGAATAAAATATGTTACATAAAGCTCATTTTATGATTATTTAAAGATGAAAAATATTAATTACTTTAAATTACGTGGTTAAATGTCAAACTTAATAAAGCGCTAAATAATTGAATAATTTATTATATATATATTTTTTTTTAAAGAAGAGGACTAGAATGATTTTTTTAAAATTTTATTAAAGAAGAGGACTAGAATGAGATAGGGTACATAAAGCCCACACGGAGTCTAGCAGGCGAATCCAGCACATTATACGCTGTCAAAGCTGGCTCCTCCCCCGCACTAGTTTCGTTTGGAAGGATTTTCGTCAAAAAATAAATGAAATTACAATAATTCGAGTTTCGTCAGATTTGAAACCTATTTGCTCGGGTTTATCCAAATCCCAGGTCCGTTTGAAAAAACCAATTAACGCAACGGGCGAAACTATGCATTTACATCAGAATTCAAAAATGGAAAATTTTGAATATCTTATGAAATCTTCAAAGGAGCTTCATAAGAATATTCATAGTAAACATATGTTATTTCCTTAAATATAGGCGCTGTTACTTTTTACACGGTTTGTCGAATACCTACTGAAATTCTTGACAAATTGTTCTTGAAATTCAAGGATTTAAAGGACATGTTTGACTTCAAGAACAGTAGAAACAGTATACTGCAATTAAAAAAGTAATATATTGAATATTTCATGATAAATGGACATTTGTATGAAATAATTTATAACTGCGAATGCGCGAACTATACCAAAGATTTTTTCATGATTTGGTAGTCAATTCTATAGTGTAACTCATATAAAAAACTAGTCAAATATCGTGAAAACTCAGAAAGATACTTAGATTTATTTATGTACATGGGTGATATTTTTATTGTGCTCATACTTAACAATTAACAAATTGGAATGTCGGAAGCTTTTTTATTTTCTTTTGCGTGAAAATGTCACGAAAATTTTAAACTTTAGTGCGAATTTTGGCCTACTTTTTCCGTGAAAAACATTCAAACCTAATTATTATACATGGTATAATCTGGTAACTTTGAATATAAAAATCGCTTGACTGACTGACATTTTTTCTACGAAACGTGTGAAGCAGTATAATAACTTCAGAATATGGTCATTCAAGAAAATGAATTACTTATGAAGTCTTGAAAAAAAGAAAAACTATACAATGACGGATGGCGAAAATTCTGTAAGTGACTTTTGACAATATACACCAACTTAAACGAATAATATTGTACCAAATAATTCGATAAATTAAAACAGATAAATTTCATGAAATTTTTCCTTTTTTCAGAAAATGAAGGGTTTTTAAATATAATGATATAATATATATGTTTTACAAATGATTGATGAAATCTGTAAGAAAAGAATCAGTAGCAGTTGCGGATAGCGAAAATTCTAGATGTGTTTAAAAAGTACTTAGTTGCCAATAAACTTAGTTTGACAAGCAGAAAATATTCCGTTGCGACTGTTTATCTTTGAAGAACATTTCCCATATGTTTTTAATCTCACGCTTTAGGATTTTTTTCAAATTCTCACCATACAAGCATGTTTATTCCATGCTTATTGCGTAAATATTACATCATATAATATCAATAAATTCAGATATAAAAATTGTTTATTCCCGTAACTCATGTTTTATTCTGATTATTCATAAAGCATTTATACTGTAAAAAAAAGACAAATGTTTTTTAACCTACAAAAATGTAATATAATATAAGATAATCACTTTCAAGTTACCCACGATTTTGAAAACCTTTATCTTCAGAAAACTCAGAAACTGGATTTTCGAGATTTAAAGAAAAAATCGTACAAACGATTCTGTTTCTGCTTTCCGGAATTTTCGGAAACGTTTCCAAGTAGCTTTTACACTGTATTAATAAGTTTTTTCAAAACGGAATATAGGTTTTCGGATGCTGTCAATTCTCAAGTAAACATTTGCAGCTGCGTAACTGAATTTATATGAATGACTTTTTAAAAAAATGTTAATGTTAATGTTAATGTTATTACGACGGGCAGTCGGAAAATAAGTTTCCCCTGGCGACTGTTGACAGGGGTGTGTATGAAAGACAAAAAATGTAATGAGATATTAAAGATAAAACATAACTTTATTTTTCCACACAAGTACCAAGTACATTGAGACATTTGTCATACCGCTTTATAAGCTTCAAAAAGCCCTCCAGGCAAAAATCAGGTATTTGCATACGGACGAAGCGTTGAACGGCTATGGGCGAAAGTCGACACAGCAGGTTCGCATTCAACGTGCAAAACGCCGATACACCATTGGGTAGCGATCGACCGCAATCAAGCAGATGGCGCAAGGGAGCAAGAGGCCCACGAGAAGCAAGGGAAACATTGTTTTTCTAAATGCTTCTTTAAATCTGGAAATCTGTTAGCTTCCGGGAGATTTTGGAGATACAGGAACGCTTTTCGGAATACGTGGTAACTCGGAATATGTTATCTTATATTTTCTTTCGGAGTTATATTATATTATCGTAGATTATGAAACATTTGTCTAGTTAATAGTGTTTATTCCAATCAATGCTTTTTATTAAATTATGTGTTATTCCATCATTTAAAAAATATTAAAATTAATTTCAGCAATTCTGTTTAGTCTATTTTTTAATTAACAAAAACAACTTAAACAAAATGACAAATGACTTACAAATTACAAATTTTTGTTCTTCACATGTATTTGTATTTTACATATAAAGTCTAATGTATTATGTTGTTCGACGAAGTGTAGCAACTTTGAACATAAAATTTACTTGACATACTTGGCTTGTCTTTTTTTAGGAGAAAGATTAAAATAGCATATTATACCCCTTTGCAACAAATGACTCATGAATTCTTGAAGAAATGGAAACAATACTATACAAGGAGCGTATAATACAAATTCTGGAAGTGTTTTAAAAACTGCCTCTCTTAAATGGAGGTGCGTTTGAAGAGCGAACAGAAAGTTGTTGAGAAAAATGCATTCTCGAATAAGGTTTGACATATTTTCTTCAAAATATGTCAATACTGATTATGTTTCATGTTTTATTTACACAAAAGAATTATTATCCGCACCGAACATTAAGTAATTAATATAGTTTGAGGCAAAAGAATTACACCCAAAAAATGCGTTGTATGTTTTATTATTTTGTTTAAAATATAGCATAAACATATTTCAATATAATAAATCAGATAAAGAACGAAATATCAGAAAAATATAAAGTATAATTTCATTAAATTAGCTATCACAAATGCCTTTATAAATTGATTAATTTTGGGGAATTTTTGGTTTTCACGATCACTTGTATTCTATATAACTCAAACATAAAATGTTTTATGACACAATTTGATAATTTTAAAACAGAAAGAGTTCTTGATAAATTTGACCTAATGTGTATCATTTTATTTTATTTATTTATTTATTGGTTTGTTTTGTTTAAAAATATATAATCTCATATATTGTGGAAGTTTACATCACAACTTTATAATTACATAATGGCTTATGAAAGTCATAAAGAAACAGAGACAATAATCAATGACATTATATATATATATATATATATATATATATATATATATATATATATATATTTATATATATATCTACCTAGGAATTCAAACGAAATTATGTAATGCACTTCAAGTTTGGTAATTTAGAATGGAAATATTAAAAAACAGAAAAACAACATTTTAATAACAATGAAAAGAAATGCTTTAAATAGTAGATTAAATAGTAATAGGGATGTTTTATAAATAACCGTTCAAGCCTTGGAAAAAAAAATCAAAGTATATGAAAAATAATTAAAATTCCTAAAGTATTTAAAAGTGTTTGGCTGATATAAAATTTATTCATAGTAATGTTGTTTTAAGCTATACTATTCAAATACACAGTCGAGATGCATGCACCCGACTGCGTTTTTCTTCTTAATTTCTTGTTATTTACTCTAGAAATGTACTCTTGATCATTTTCTCCCTTTTAGACAGTGAATATAAAGCAAATATCTAAACAACGCCACCTTAAGTATACTTCGAAATATGTTTTTTTATTTTTTATTTTTTTGCTAACAAAAATAAAGAATTTGTGCATACAAATTTCGTTGAAAAAAAAAAAACATTGAATGTTTACAAATGAAATAATAGTTTTTGAATGTACATTTTAAATGATAATAGAAAAAACAGTGGGAGAAACTTAAACTACTTCCTCCACTTCTTAATATCTCTTTGAAAATTTAAATATATTTGCGCACATGCATTTTATCTAAAGTGAATCAAATTAAAATATTATTGTATTATTGTAGCTTAAGATAACATTAAAAGTTATTTGTAAATTCAAGTATTATTAATATAACTTTTTAATATTAACTATATGAAAGTTAAAAGAGTTCTTCAAAAATTTACGAATTTAAACTAATATAAAAGATACAAAAATTAAAAAGAATAGAAAATGTGTCATTCGAAAAGTTAATACAGGTTTTTTTTCTCCTCTTTTTTATACCTATTTCGTAGAACAACGCAACACACTTTTTTGTTCGATGTAGGTCAATAATTTCAAGAGAAACGTTGCATGACAGATTTAAGTTTTCAAGGAAAAAATGCTTAAAAATGTAATGATGTCTAATATGGATGTTTAAGAACTGATTGGTGAAACCTTTAACAAGTAGACTGAATAGAAATGACAAATGATGAAAATATTGGAAGAGCTTATAAAAATGTTTGATTAAGATAAAATTAACTTTAACGAGCGGAAGGAATTCCACCGGGGGAAATTTATCCTCAAATACAGTTTGACACATTTTTTTTTAAACTTAATGATATCGACTGTATTGTGTGTTTCGTTTTCTTAACATAAACAATTTCTTTACTAGACCCTTTATAATTTTGGATTGAAAATCAATCAAACTCAAATGTTTTAGTGGGAAAAAAATGAATTTAGCATACTATTTGTTTTGTTTGTTTTAAAAATAGTTGAGAAATGCCAGTAATTCTATTTAATTAATATTTTCAAAAACAAAATAAATAAAAACTTTAAAAAATAAATAACTAAAAATGAATTATTGTGTATGTTACGAGTACAGTTTTTTTAAATAAGTTACAGATTTTTGTTTTACAACTGCGTTTAAGAAGTGAGTGGAAACAACTAGATGTTTAAGAACTGTTTGGTGAAATCTTTAACAAGTAGAATCAATAGAAATGACAAATGGTGAAGATTTTAGAAGAGGTTATAAAACTGTTTGGTTAAGATAAAATTAAGTTTAACGAGCGGGAGAAATTCCACCGGGGCAAATTTATCCTCGAATAAAGTTCGACACATTTTTCTTTTAAACATAATGATACTGACTTCTCTTTGTGTTTCGTTTTCTGAACATAAACAATTCCCTTAGTAAACACTTTATAATTAATATATTTTTTGATGGAAAATCAATCGAACACAAATGTTTTGGTGAAAAAATGCATTTAGCATAGTTTATGTTTTATTTGTTTTAAAAATACTTGAGAAAATGCCAGTAATTCTATTCAATTAATATTTTTGAAACAAAATAATATAAAAACTTTAAAAAATAAATAACTAAAAATGAAATTTTGTGTATGTTACTATTAAAATTTATTAAATAAATTACATATTTTTGTTTTACAACATTTTGCGCTTTGTGGTAGTTTATAAAAATAATAAAATTTAAAAAAGTCTATTTAAATAACTTATTTTTCAAAGCATTACTTTTAGCATTTCTTTCCATTTTATCTACCACGTGATATACACTACGCCATTAAATAAATTTCGATAACTTGGTGTAAAAAGAATACATGTCCGATTTGATGCTTTCAATGAAAAAATGCTTAATATTATAATAATACATAGAATATAGATATTTAACAAATAAATAATAAAATGTTAATGACATAGAATGATTAAAAAGGAAACTTTATTTAAATTTTGGAAGTATTTTAAAAAAGATTTTCGAGGATAAACTGGAATTTGACTTCCTGGAGCCTCAATTTATGCCTCATTTTAAATAAAAAATTTTAAGAAATTGTGTATCTTTAAATCTATTAAACTATAAATAAATAAATGTTGATTAACATTAAATATTTAATTTTTAATATTTGAACAAAAATCACATTTAAAATATTGCGTTAGAACAACAGAAATAGTAAAAATTGCAGCTGTCATCATACACGGTATAAATAATGTTTAATTTAAAAAAAATCATAAACTAAAATTTTTATCCTTCAATAAATATTCTTAACACATGTTGACTTATATATATTTAAATGTATAAATGTTTCGTATTTCAGTCTCTTATGATGTACATATATATAGGTGTGTGTGTGTGTTTGGAGTTACACGGCCCTTAAAAAAATACCTTTTATTTCACAAATTGGATGGAACTTTGGCACTTTGTCTTATAATTTTATGACCATTTTTTGTGTTTTTTGCTATTATCCCCATTGGATAATAAGAGACTGGTTTTCAAACATTCTTATGATGATTCAGTTAGTGTGAACGAGAGTTTACACATTATTCATTTGAAAAACTCCTTCAACAGATCTTGTCAAATTAATAAAACAAATTTTTGTGTTTGAGCTACAAAAAGTCACAAAATGGATTTCTTGAATTACTCGTCAAAGTTTATTTATTTATCTACAAATTAATATAAAGCAGCTCTAGATGTATGACTTATGCAAAATGTGAAAGTACACACATTAAGTATAGACTGGCATAACGGATAAGGGACTAAATCTGAAAAGTTATACAGAAAAGTATAGATAGACAGTAAGAGACAGTTGCCTTTTATTACCTAGCAAATAACAGAATAGGGGTAATAAAAGACATTGCTAAAAACACGTGCATTAAAAAACCTTTTTAATTTACAAAGTAGAATATAAATTAACATCTTATTAGTTAAAAACTGTAGTAGCCATTATATTTAAAATTTCAACCTATTTGATACTATAACATTGTATTGTGAAAAAAACTTAAATTATTATAAGTAGTTCAAAGAGAAGGTATATAATAAATAAATAAATAAATAAATAAACTGGTAAATTTATATCGCATAGGTATAAAGGTTAGATGTATATTCTCTATTTTGTAATTGTAGCATATTTTCATAATTTTAAATGGAGCAGGTATAGAACGCACTCCGTGAAATGCATTTGAAATATTTCTCCCTATCATTTTTCTGACAGAAATCGTATTTCTTCTTTTCAAGCCAGGAGGGGCGATAAACCTACCAAATGAAACCAGTTGGCGACTAACATTTCCCCCTCCCCCGAGCGGAGTGCGTTCGAGACCTGTTCCTAACTGGAACAGGTGTAGAACGCAATTTAGGGTATTTTTTTTTTTTTGCATCTCTTATTGCGCTTGTTTCTTATTTCTACACCTTCCCTATACTATAAATTTTTTTGAGACAAAACATTTAAATTACTCGATCCTTTTAAATTTATTTTAAAATCATTTTATGTCTCTCGTTTTCTTTATTATTATTATTAAAAAGATGCTTAAGAATCCTATTGAAACATAAAACGGGCATTTAATAAATGATTGATTAAATATTGAATATGTTGAAATACTACTATTAATGCATGGCAAATTTCCGGAAGTTTTAAAAAATTGTATCCGAGATAAATTTATATTTGATGAGTAGGAAGAACTCCGCTGGGTAAAATTTATTCTTGGATAAAGTTTGTCACATTTTTCGTATAACGTAACGAAATTGATTACATTTTGTGTTTCGTTTACTTAACACAAACATTATTCCCGCTGGATATTTAGTAATTAATATACTTTGAGATAGAAGAATCACAAGAAAACATATTTTTTTTATGTTATCAGTTTGTTTAAAAAAGTGCTAGTTTAAAATTTACAACAAATGTGAACATTGTATGTGAAAGTTAAAAAAATATATCGTTACAATTGAACAAAAAATACATACATTACAGTAATGTTTAAAATAAGCGATTTAAATAATACCGTTTTAAAAATATATATTTATTTTCCGTAATTATCAATGAAAATATATTAAAAATTTCAATATTCTAGTGTTTTATTCCTTAAAAATAGATTAATTTACCAACTAGCAAATTCTTTTATACGCTTTGAGTTAAGCAGCATTTTCTATTATGAGCAGAGGCCATTATCGTTTTTGTTTAAAGTAACTGCAAATCATATTTGAATGCTATTAGTTCAACTAATAGAAATCGAGAATCATACACAGTTTCTAATTTAAAAGGAATATTTAAAAATGCTAGTTTAGCTTTTACTTTTTTAAATTTTCATAATGATAAATGTTTTGAAATGACACAATGGCAAATTGTCTATTTTTGTTTCATTCAACAACTTGATTAAGGAAATATAACTATATATTCACTAAATAATAAAATACATATAAATAAATATTATATATATCGGGTGATTACGCCCAATTTCTAACTAAAATTAATTTTCTCATACTTTGAGAATAATACTGCTGATAATATATATATCCCGGAACATTGGGTGATGATATATAACAAACAATAGTATAAATAAAAATTATGAAAATGATTGGAGTTTTTTTAATTTTTTAATTTATTAATTAATATGCAACTTACAACTTGTTATGTTTTCGTATAGAGGGTTCTTTTATACTATTGCAACTAAAAATTATATGATGATCATTTAACCCATTTGTCCCTACACTGCAAAAATCAACAGTTATTTTTTGCAGTGTAGTGGCAGGACCAAGATTCATACCACTAATTTCGAAAAATAATATTTGTTTTATTTATTGACGGCAATTTGCGATTAAATAAGGAGAATATTGCCATTTCAAAATAGTTTCTTTCAAAAGTTAAAATGTTACCTGTCATGTTTTGTTTTTCCACCTATGTCAGATATACAGAACGTAAAAGCAACACCAATTCATTTAGCTTCCTTTTTGTAACTATCTACACTTAGTTAGTTCCATACCATTTAGTTTTTGTTTTCTGCATAAAGTTTAATTACTAGATATGCTGCTGTGCAATGAGCTTTCACTTCTTAAAATTAAAAAGACATTTGAAATCAGACATTTATTAAAAATAAAAAATAACACATTAATATCACAAAATAAATTCAGTTACAGCAGGCGTTTCAAGCTTTACACAAACTCCTCATCAGTACAAATATCAATCGGGAACCAAAGCTGTTGTTTCCACATGTTCACGTTGAATATTATGCATTTAAAATATTAAATCACCTGGGAGTATTAAAGTGGTACCACATATTGTGGTGGAATTAATTGTACATGCTTCATTTAGGGGATATTTTTGTAATCTTGTAAACCAACCTTCTAGAAAAAAATCTGCTTTTAAAATTATTTTACTTAAATTTAATTCGTTTAATATTTTTGAAATCTGGGATGTGGTCAGAATCTATTGAATGATTAACAAGTTTCAATTATAAACTGCCAGATTTGTAAGCGGATGTTGCATGGTCGTCCAGTTTCCCCAATATAAACAGTGTCATACAATCTTTATTACCGGTATTCTGAAATGAAAGAATTTTAGGCTTGAATTTGCAACCCATATTCTACATAACATTCTGAGGTTTAAAGGCTTTACCAATGTTAATCGATTTGAATAAATTAGATATTTTGTCTGACAAATTTTTATAATATAGATTGGAGGCATAACTTGTTGGACTCCTGTGATTTATGAAGGATGATACAGATTGCTCTGAAAAAATTATTTTTAGTAATCGTATAGATAGAGTATCAATTATAATTAAAAATAGGTAAAGATTTTTTTCATTTTGTAATTGAAGGATTTCGTCATTGCTACAATGTTTTCTTGCCCTTTGATCTAAGTTTCTAACAGCAGCAATTTTAGTTTTATTAAAAGTCTGATTTTATATATATTTTTAATTTTAAAATTCTTATTCAGACGTAATATATTTAGTTATTTTAAACTTTCGCGTCATTTGACCGTGCTCTTTGACCATGGAAAGTTTTCTTACCAGTGTAAAACAACCAATATTTCAACAATAAATGCGAAATATGTCCTCCGGCAGAATTAATAAAAGATAACAAAGGAAAGAGTTTTATGTTTAAAATACAAAGAATCTTAATCATACATAATTGATAAATATATATTAAGATCTTAATCTTGGATAATTTTCCATATAGAAAATTTTGAGCAAAAATGTTTATGTTAAAAGCGTCTTAAGTTACCACCAGAATCCACATTGAATTCTAACAGTCGAGAAGGTAGGTCAAAAGGAATAACTTTTTTCTTGACCGCAATTGCTACGGGCCCCTTTGGGTAGTAATATTAAATTTTTAAATCGTACTATTGATATGATTTCTTGAATAACACCTAAATTGCTTAAATTGCTCCGAGCTCCATAATTCCTCTCGGCGGGTCAGCACACCAGTCCTTGTTTCTAGGTATACCTGAATTGATGTTCAGTACTGTAAGGAGTGATAATAAGTGTCAAAACAATCAAATTTTCTAAGGAAACCGGTGTCGCTATCCACTTATTAAATAAAAAATACAGGGTGTCTCACACCAAGCCAAATCCACATTTTCATTCATGACTGTAACAACAGTGAAAATATTTTAGTGATATCTTCAGCATAGTTACTTTGCTTTCTAAGAAACGTAATAAAAACACAAAAAGGGCTAGAAACGGCAATCCTCTATGTACCAAATAACACTGAGTTGGATGCTTCAATCTCGAGTGGTAGCTAACATTGCATACGATATCACGTATCGAATTACACAGAAACTCCAACAATTTCTTTGATGTCACAACATTTCACATAAAACAAAGTTATTGTGTTAAATATTTCTCTAAAATATATGCATTACTGTTATAGTTGTTAGCGAAAATGCGATTTGGGTTGGTGTGATTTTTGATTTAATAAGTGGATTGCGACCCTAGTTTCCTATACAAAATTTGCTTGTCTTGACATGTATTATCATCCCTTACAGTTTTAACTTCTGACCATCAATTCAGATACAGCCGAGGAAATCGTCCCATGTTGCATATCCAAATGCTTGGGGCACCTATATAATATCCGGCCAATTGTTGTCAAAATGTTTTAGAAATAACTCAAATAAAATATATTGCGTTGTCACAAGAAATATCTTATTTTGACTTCGTAATGTAAGTTGATAAGGAAATAGTATACTTAGAAAATAAATTCATATCACTAATTTATACAGCATGAAATCTGTTTCTCCTTGTAAGAATAATCTATCATGCATATTTGTTTACACAATTGCAAAAAAAAAAAAAAAAAAAAGCCAAAGTGGAACAAGTATACAAAATCATGTCACATAATGTGAGTTTTTGTGATATGAAATATATTAGAATAAAACATGCGAAATACTTACAGAAGTGATATATTGCAATCGGTAAAATCCGAAATAAATTCTTTCAAATATAGGAGTGTCAAGCACATGATTTAATATGTCCACCTAACTTGAAAACAAGCCCGATGCACTTAGCGAGAAAAAATAAAAATATAAAGGAAATATTTAGTTGAAAGGTATGCTTGCCAATCCACAGCAATGCATCATATGACAAAGATCAAGGTTTAGTATGTATGTGTTGTTTTCCACATTGGGATAAAACTATATTTTCGTCAGGATTTCCTTACAAATGTCAATAATGTTTGAAAGGAGAATCGTGCAATAAACACTTCCCATGAAGTATCACAAAGAAAAATGAAAGGGGAATTAGTTTAGAGAGATACTTTAAGTAAAGGATATTTTTCTAGCAAAAAAGTTATTAATGGGAAAATCTAGGCTGCTCACTATTTATTATTATTATTATTATTATTATTATTGAAAAAATGCTATATTAAAAGCTCGCGCGTGTCCCCAGGATGTATGTTGTGTGCATTAGATAGATGCATATAAATACACAGGTAGCATAATACGCATGGGGTATTAAGTATTAAAGTATAGAGTATTGCAAATTTAGCTAAAAACGTCTTAACTTGTGGATGTAATTAAAGTATTAAAAACTGTTTATTTACCGCATGCGCGTAAATAAAATTTCTCAGTAAGTCAGCTTATACACGTTTCTTTTCATTTTCGTCATCAAATCAATTAGTTATTACCGTTAGGTAATTTAGTTGTTTGTCTTTATTTTATAACCCGGAAGTTTTCATTACCTCAAGAATCCTTGAGTCATAAAAACAAGTAATTAAAAAAATTGCATGTTGCTCTTTTCTAGAAACGTAATTAAAAGTCTATTAAAATATGATTTACGTTAATTGGGTGACATTAAATCTCAATAGATAGATTTTCAAGTACAAAATGAAAAATAACTTTAATTTAAGTAGCAATATGTAGCAAACTTTATCGTTAAATAAGCACTCAAATTGTGTTAATTAATTGTTCTAAGTCTTCACGAAATAAAAAACATGTACGTGATTTGAAATATTGTCAAGCTATTTTAATAGTCTTAAATAAATAGTCTTAAATAAAGTTGTTTATTAAGAAGTAATAGAATAAGTAGGTAAAGACTCGTGAAATATGATCAGGAATGGAAATAGTCATGAGCTAAAGGACCCAGGCCCAGGACGGCAACTAAGGGTCGGATAGCTGTTTTCTTTTTAATATGTAGAATACTCCATATTACCAAATAAACCACGTACTATTACTCTTTTTTATAAAATATAAATGATACTATTCTGTAAATTAAAGTCCAATAATGCTTAAAGTGATAAAAACATAACACGGAATATTTAAAATACCTTTTTAATGTAGATAACATATCTTTCGTTCACAACTATCGGTGACATCTTCGGATCTTAATGATAAATACAATATTCTGGCATATTTTTGAAAATAGTAAACATATACCACAAGATCGCATGTCCAAGGCTAGCAGGTGCTTAAATTGGCCAAAACTGGGAAACGTGAAAAAATATGATTTGTTTTTATTTTTATTGCTTTTTCAATCTATCGATCATCGCGTGCCAAATTTTAGCTAATTCAAAGGAAGCGGTTTCGTTGCAAATGCAATCTTTTCGCAAATATATTTCTATAGATTCACGGATAATGGATGGGAAATAAGCTCTTGATTGAAAAATTATTTTACTATTCTTGAAATCAATCTGCAACTGCTCCTTTCTATATTGTCTGGCTTAAGCGGTGGTTCTTCTGTCATGTTTGATATCTGCCATATGTTCTTTTATTCTTGTTTTAAATTTTCTGTTTGTCATACCTATATAGTATTGTATTGTTCCATCTGCCTTGGTGAATGGGATTTTATAAACACCGGAAAGTTTGTTAGGTTCTAGTGTGTCTGTTTTTCTACATACTATGATTTTTAATTTTGTGGAAGGTTTTGCAATAAGGCAGATATTAAATTTTTTAAGTTTATATTTTAATCTTTCAAAGAGTCCTGGAAAATATTGTAAAGTTGATATTTTTGAGTTTCGTTCATTAAAAGTTGTCTTCGTTTTATTATTATCCATGTTCGTAATTAATTTATTGATGGTGCTGTCTTTGTATCCGTTATTTCTTGCGATGTCACGTATTTTATTTATTTCATTATTTAATTGATTAGGGGTACAGGCATTAAAGGCTCTTCTAATCAAATGTCGGAAGGCAGATACTTTATAGGAAAAAGGTACTTGAGCGTTATTAGGAATAATGGATTGATTAGTTATTGGTTTTCTGTTATTTTGTTCAATTTCCAAATTGAATTTAATCATAGAATCAAGGCTATTGATCGGATCAAGAAAGCTATTAAGTGAGGTTTCCATGTGTTGCCAAATTATGAAGATATCATCGACTTATCTGAGCCATGTATGAGGAGTATAATCTAATTTTTTATAAATATCGGTTTCTAAAGGTCTTAATATGAATTCAGCTAAAAGTCCAGATATAGGGGAACCCATCGGGGCCCCATTATTTTGCTTATAGATTTTATTGTCAAATATAAAATAGTTATTGTTAACTATAAGATTATGAGCACTCTTTAACCCCTTCGCGACGAGCGTTCTTTAAAGAATTTTTAATCTTTTACCACCGGTTTTTCAAAAGAGAAATGTTCGCCTAATCGAATCGCAGAAATGCTATCATTAAATAAGGCAAAGCTTACAATAAAAAGTAACTAGTGGGAATAATCGAGGATTCTGAGCATCTTATGCGTCATGTATACGTGTTGCTCGTCCCCAAGGGGTTAATGTTATTTTCATATTGTCATTAATGTTCCTTAGGTTGTCAAAACAGTTATTTATTCTTATAGTGACTTGTTGGGTGTCAACGGATGGTATAGAGAGATGACATCTAGACTTGCTGTTAAATATTTCTTTGGAAACTGGATGTTATCCAAACGTTGAATAAATTCATTCGTTGAATTAATTGCATGATCTGAAGGAGGTAATATATTTTTCAATAAAATCATGCTAAATTCACTTTGGAAATTGAACAAAACAACACACTCCCTTATTTGGATGTGCTGTTAATCAAAACCCACCATGGAATTGAATGTACGGTACATAGAAAACCAATAACTAATCAATCCATTATTCCTAATAACGCTCAAGCACCTTTTTCCTATAAAGTTTCTGCCTTTCGACATTTTATTAGAAGAGCCTTTAATGTCTGTACCCCTAATCAGTTAAATAATGAAATAAATAAAATACGTGACATCGCAAGAAATAACGGATACAAAGACAGCACCATCAATAAATTAATTACAAGCATGGATAATAATAAAAATAAGAAAACTTTTAATGAACGAAACTCAAAAATATCAACTTTACAATATTTTCCAGGATTCTTTGAAAGATTAAAATATAAACTTAGAAAATTTAATATCTGCCTTATTGGAAAACCTTCCACAAAATTAAAAAACATAGTATGTAGAAAAACAGACCCACTAGAACCTAACCAACTTTCCGGTGTTTATGAAATCCCATTCATCAATGCAGATGGAACAATACAATACTATATAGGAATGACAAACAGAAAATTTAAAACAAGAATAAAAGAACATATGGCAGATATCAAACATGACAGAAGAACCACCGCTTTAGCCAGACAATATAGAAAGGAGCAGTTGCAAATTGATTTCAAGAACAGTAAAATAATTTTTCAATCAAGAGCTTATTTCCCATCCATTATCCGTGAATCTATAGAAATATATTTGCGAAAAGATTGCATTTGCAACGAAACCACTTCCTTTGAATTAGCTAAAATTTGGCACGCGATGATCGATAGATTGAAAAAGCAATAACAATAAAGACAAATAATAATTTTTCCCGTTTCCCAGTTTTGGCCAATTTAAACACCTGCTAGCCTTGGACATGCGATCTCGTGGTATATGTTCACTATTTTCAAAAATATGCGAGAGTATTGTATTTATCATTAAGATCCGAAGATGTCACCGATAGTTGTGAACGAAACATATGTTATCTACATTAAAAAGGAATTTTAAATATTCCGTGTTATGTTTTTATCACTTTAAGCATTATTGGACTTTAATTTAAAGTTAACAAGTGATTGTATTATACTAGATACTATACTGTTTTCCTTACATGAATTAGAAATGAAGTTATAGCCCGTGGTGGAACTGCATTTGAGTATTGTACAATTTTAATTTAACCCACACATTGCTTTTTTCAGGCCCGGATGCTACAAAAATATTCCGTATAGTCTTAACCTTTTAATAAAAATGATCCAGTTGCTTTTTGGGTGCATTAAAATTTATCTTTTTATAATTAATTGGCATTTCTGATTTTTATTCCTGTTTAATAATAACAGGAATATCATCTACTCTATAATGTATTCTTTATAATTCAAATTACGATGCATTTTCAAATTCTATTCTATTCTAAATAAAAACATAAGTATCGGAATTAATGGACTTAAATGTTTATTTTCAACAATTGTAAACTTTTCGAGTCCATTATAACCGATGCACGTGCCATTGCTTCTATTTAGAATAGAATATATAACTTGAAAATGCACCATAATTTGACATATAAAGACGAACTGAAGTTATTCTAGACCTTATTAATTGAAGTGTGAACTTATGAGGAATCACTCAATACAGAAGATTAAGAAACTTTTTATGAAGAAGTCTGAAAGTGAATTACATTCAAGTAACGAATTTGACATTTGTGAATTTCCTGTTTATTATCTTAGCAGTAATGAAATTAATAAATGGATAAAAAGATACCAAGATTGAATTTGTGGACTGTCCCATAGAATCTCCACTTTCTGCTGACTGAAAAAAAAAAAAAAAACATGGATCATAAATGCAGTTCTGATTTAAAGACAAACACAGAAATGTGAAATTCTGTTTCCAGTTGCCCTGACTGAACCTACTTTTCGAATAATTTATTTTGTATATCTTTTGTTACTTTTGTATCACTCGATTTTCTGAATATTCTGACTATAAGTCTGACCTTGTGATTGTAACTCTTTATATTCATTTTAATGTATTGATTTATATTTATATTTTATTGTATTATTAATTTTTATTCAGGAGATGAATAAAATTTAATAATACAACTATCGTACCAAAATATTTATACCGTGCTGATTTATTATCGAGAATCTAATTCCACCAGCAACAATTTAAAAGACCAACATAATGGTCAATCAATATGATGATTAAATGTGTGTTTTTCTATATATTATTTACAGGATTGATGTTTTCTCATAAATAATCCTAGATTTTTATTTTGTGTGCTCAGAAATTATGAACAGCTGTTAATGAAAAAAGCAGATTTATCTTTTATTTATTAAGGTGTCTTTATTAAAAGCATTATGTGAAATACAAATTAAGAAATTTTAACATAGTAAAAAACTTTTATTATTTTTTACCTAATAGTTTTTCTGAATATTTTTTTTCTATTTTTCAAAATATATAATAAAGCAAAAAATACGAAATTAAAAGATTTCATCAATTTTTCATATATATGCGTATATATATGGAAATGTGCATACATACGTACTATTATTGCACGTACGCATATTGTATATTGTACGTACCATAAGTAAATATGAATACATACGTAATTACATATATACATA
The DNA here is from genome assembly GCA_963931845.1 of Maratus michaelseni. Classification (NCBI taxonomy): domain Eukaryota; kingdom Metazoa; phylum Arthropoda; class Arachnida; order Araneae; family Salticidae; genus Maratus; species Maratus michaelseni. Next base: position 148,363,079 of record OZ007589.1, on the reverse strand, counting down.
TAATAATAATACTAAAATATAGAAATCGTTTTTCGTAATAATAATTTCGTTAAAAAACACAAGGCTTGATTTAGGCATAGACTACATGGATTTGGATTTACGGCGGCAACTGGAGTTTTAAGAGCTTTTTCTTCCACCTGGAAAATATCGCAAATTCTTAAATGTACAGGAATTCATAAGTGTTACTATCACAAATATAGGACGAAGTTAGATATTGTAATAATGATTCTAGAAATTACTGTTTATTACATAGTCACATGAAAAAAGAAATATCTGGCCTTCCAAATATCGAAAACTTTATGATATTGCTCAGATTTTATTTCTGGATTTGGCAATTCTTTAAATATCTTTTAGATCTTTATAAATAGTTTTAGCTAAGTTAAGATGGCTTAGTTATCTTCTATGTGTCAAAAACTCCCAAGTTAGAGGGAATAAATTTTTCGTTACTTTCTTTAGAAAGTAATTCACGCAGAGAAGAAATATAAATATATTTAGAATAACGTTTTGAACAACCTAAATTCAAGACCTTATTAGTATGTTTCTCATAATTGAATTATCTGCCTTTATTATTAAAGACTGTTAAATTAAATTTAAACAGTTGAATAAGTAAATTAGAAAAATGTTAACTGAAATAACAGTAGTAAAAATTTTTGAGTTTTAATTCGTCGAAACCTTCTGATTGGATAATGACCAAATTTGAAAACAGTACACATATAAGACGCAATACTTACTAACAAGACACTTGAATCTAAGCATACTACACATTAATTTATTAAACTCAAACTTTTACTGTTAGAAACTTAATTTATCTAAATTAATATATATGTCAATTAAAATTAACTTCAGTAAATAAGTACATCTTGTGCTGTTACTTGCACTACTATTACTTCACTCTGATGATGACTGATTCTTGAACAAGTCTATCTTCAACTCTGAGGAAACCCCAACTATTAACCGTAGTTCATCGGTCGCCACATTGATATATTGGTAATGATGGTCTCGAAGCCGCCGCGGTTGTCCGATGTATAAACGCCTCGCCTCCTCACACCCACTGGTCGCTGTCTTTAAACTTATTAAATTTAGCTTTTAATTTTCTTCTGGTGGCATCTCAGCTTCAGGGATCAGGCGTACTACCGTTCCGGTCATTAACTGAAGGAAGAGACCTTCGCGTTTTTTTTTCCGCGAAGTAGCAGCGACATGCCCACAGTATGTTTCCAAAATTTTATATTCTACCCTGATACCACGCATGTGTAGGCACTTTTAGTCTAACGTGAAGAAAAACTACAATTCTGAAGTTTGTAGTACTTTTAACGGACATTAAGGAACTAATTACCTTTTCTTTAAAATTTCTCTTTTCCATATAGCCAAAATAACATGAACCGTCACTGAACACTCAAAAGTTAATACTGGAAAGATATTTGGAAGTTACTCATGTTTTCTACCTATTCTGGTTTATAACGTATATTCAAACTTTTAGCGAGCGCGCTTTCATAAATTTTACGGCAAATGAGAAGTTTGTTACACTTTATTCTCACACTTGATGTCAAAACTAAAATTTAATCTATATTACTTATATGCATAATTACTTTTCTAACATGTCTCTTGCTGTGAAATATCTTACAATATATGTTAAAATATCTTGCATTTGTATTATCCTAACTACTTTATGGTAAAACTAGGCTGCGCTGCCTAGGCAGGCGCTTGTGGAGCGCCCGGCGCTTCTTCGATTACCGAACCCAAGTCCTGAGGGACTTTTAACGCGCACAACCGGATTTGTCTCTCCGTATGCGCTTCGGCCGACTACTTTATGGTGAAATAAATTACAGCATGCTTGCTCAAAGGTTAAACAAGCTAATCCTTTGTATTTTCTGAATTACAAAGCAAAATAATCCATATATTATAAAGCTATATGCTACAAGTTATATCCTGAAAAAAAGGGAAAAACAATTTTATCGAAGGAAAAGTGTTTCCTTTCCAACATTTTCTTTGTAGACCTTGGAAGAAACAGAGGGAAGGCTATAGACAATTGCAGTGGTCATCATGGTCGCATAAAACACAAATCCGACTCTGGATTAAAAAAAAAACTTTTTAAAAATTATTAATTTTTTTTTCAATTTACATGACAATAACTGCAAAAGTGCATATTTCCTCCGAAAAAGAATACCAAAATTTAAAATCTAATCATTTAGTAACTATATTAAATAAAAATATGAAGTAAGTTACACATTTACAAAGTAGCTCATAAATTTGCATCTATTAATTGCAAAATTAAATCGTATTGTAATAGTGTTTATTTGACCGAAAAGAATATTCAAACTAATATGTGAAACTAAATCAAAGGTTGGTCTGAACTAAGCGTTTTACGTTCTGTTTATCCTCATAGTACAATGAAGTGCAAAAAAAGATCTTACGTTTTGAAATTAAAATTGAGCACTTTTACAAGTTGATATTTGCAGCGCCATCTAATATTCACTAAAATTTGACCACGCATATTTGTTATAGCTAATGAATTATTGAAGTTTAAAGTTAAGAGTGTTCTTTTTGAGAAACACTGTATCATAAACATGTAAGCTAAGTACTCTATTTATTATAATAAAGAATATTTTTTATATTAGTTTATATCAAATTGCAAGTAAAATATAATAGAAAATTCATCCGTGGTAAATAATTGTCGATTTTGATTTTAAAAATCCTCTAGATAAAATCCTCCTCCTTTTACTGAATTCACATGATCTGATATGTTTGAAATATGTCTAAATACAAAACTAAAATCCTTTCTCCACTTTCATTCAACAAATCTTTGTAAATAAATGTCAAGAAACAATCCGTACAAAACTGATTTTTTAAAGGGAAATTATGTGTTTATGGCAGAAAATCGGACGTAATACTGTATTTGTGTATTTTGGTATCGGAAAGTTATTTTACAATTTTAAAATGTCAAAGATTTCGTCAACAGCACCACAGAAATTTACTGAAATTTCTATCGCAATTTTAAATCTATTCTTTAACATTTATGTCCAAAAGTAAAGGTTTTTTTTTATATTTTAAACTCGTTTAAATAAAAAAATCTTGTGCTTCTCCTTAGATTTTATATTAAATTCCAAATAGAAAACTTGAAACAAAAGTATACATATTTACATATATACATTTACATATTCTACCGAGAGCAACAGATTATCGATTTTATTATATAAACTTTCATACAAATTCCCTTTTCTTACTGAGAACACAGGTTTCAATGCATTTGAACAATACTTAAATGGAAAATTAAAATATCGTGTATGTCTCCTTTAATCGAATTTTGTGCAAATAAATGTAGAAAAATAATCAAAACGTCAAAAAGAATTTGATTTTATCTGAAGATCAAATAATGTAGTGACTTTATATGTTTTGTACCTGAATGGTTAGTATACAATTTGAGCAAGTCTATATTGTTACAATAGCTTTAAAATGGAATATTTTCGAACTATATACATATATTCAAATATGCATTTACATCTTCATCCACGAGAAACAGATTGTCGATTTTAATTCAAAAACTCATGTAACATTCCCTTTATTTTTCAACATACACATGTTTTGGTATGTTTTCAAGATACTTACATGCAAAACTAAAATTCCCTCTGTACGTCACTCAACAAATCTTTAGAAATAAATGTCAAAAAGAAAATCTAAATCTGTCAAAAACATTCCGATTTCGCTTCGGGAATTGCGTTCTTTTGTCAGAAAATCAAATGGAATGGCACCCTTGTGTATTTCATAATTTAACCGTTAGTTTACAAATTGCAGGTTTTGTCAATAGGATGACGAGAAAACAAATTCACCATTTTTTTTTGTCTTCTTTCTTTTTCTGTTCTTTTAATATGTTGTATGAAATGTTCAATTGTTTGAGTCGTCATATTATTATATTACAAGAGAAATGTGATAAAAATTATTGTAGTTTTCTAAGTGATGTGTTTTCTAAGTGTTTTTTAAGTGATGTGATTAAAATAAGACATCAAAAATCTAATGTTTACTAATAATGCAATTTTTATGCTTATCAGGCATCTCAAAAAGGATTCTTTTAATCTTAACATGATCAAATACAAAAACATTTTAACATATATTATAAATGAACGTTTGAAGATGCTTTAAGCTTCATCAATAAATTTACACGAAAAAATATTCACCATTTCTTTTGCCCTTCATTTATGCTGTTTCAAATGTTGTAATGGGAAATGTAATTGTTTCAGGTCATGATTATTACATTAACGGAGCAATATCATAAAATTGAAAAGGACTTTTACTCTTTACATTTTTCTGCACAAGTACATTTAAATGATTTGATAAAAGAGATTTTCTCAGTGTAATACTATTTACTAAGAATGTATTATTTATGAGCATCAAATTAACGCATCATTTATAAACAAATTCTTCAAAAAACTAATGCTGATCATTTAAATATTATCTTTTTAAAATGCAAATAAAAGAATATATGTATTGAATAAATTTAAAACGTAAAAACATACATTATCTCAGAACAAAATATCAGTTCTGAACAATTTAAATATTTAATAAAAAATGATCAAAATAATACCTATTTTGAGAATAGAATGAATAATATCTCTAGGTTTAAAATAAATTATACGCAATTTTACAAATTTTCTAAATTGCTTGGAAATATAGCGGAGGGCATTTGTTATTGTAAAAATGAGGGATAGAGATAAAAGTATCCAAAGTTCTTTTTAAATTTTCCAGTCACTTTATTTGAATTTATAATATTTATTTACTTCGTTTTGCTGATAAACACATTTTTAAATAATTTTCAAATTCTTAAAACGATGCAAAATATATTTCACTGTAAAATTAGATGTATTTTTTCCGAAATTCTATAAGTAATAGACTAAAACGTATTGTTTTACAAGATTTATATCCTATAAATTTAAAAGGGTGCTATAAGTAATAGACTAAAACGTATTGTTTTACAAGATTTATATCCTATAAATTTTGCAAGTAAACATAAGAGTCAGACTTCATTGAAACATATCAATACTTTTGTATAATTGTATGTTTCTGACATAAAGATTTTTGGCACAAACTTTGTAAAAATATTTCACCTTGATTAATGAAATGTTGATACAATGTGGTAAATAGATAATTTGCTTGAAGGGGGGAAATTTGCATATATAACACAAATTTGTTTGTATTAAGTTGGATAGATAGTATGAACAGTGAGTGACAGTTTTCACTATGACATTTTCATGTGAATGTGTTCAGTACTGCTATCTCAAAAAAGCAAATGTAGATGACAGTTAAACATTTACTATTTTGCACAGAGTAATGCTATATTTAATTATTTCATAATTTTTTCGGACTCAAATGAAACAGAAGAATGCTTATAATTTTAGCTTATCCTATCATTTGTATTTATCGTAAGCTTCTATATTTTCAAAATTTGCGCCATTTTAAAAATCTGAAGTACGATGTAAGATGTAAAGTTCATGGGCTCTCATGCAATTAATGCATTATCATAAGTGACTGTAGCTTTCTCGTATCTCACATTTTCATCCCAGAACTTGGTTTGTTACGGCGCCAAACAAATTATAATCTATAGAGCGCAAGAATTCGTCTCAAACATATTTGAACAAAACAACAGACAATCTACTTGATCCTGGACACCTCATATGTGCGATAAACGATGACAGCTGTCGGAAAAAATTCCAGTAAAAATTCAGTTAAAAGAATGTAAGAATTTAATTTTTGATCAAATCTGTTCGGTGTAATCTTGATTCCTTCTTGGAATATCTTTGTACCAAAATTCGTACACCTTCAGAAGCACAGACAAACTTTTATTAATATAGATTGAGAATAAATAAGAAAGCTTGAAAGATAAATAAAAAAATAAACAATAAGACGTATTTTTTTCCTTCAGTACATGAAAATAAAAAGGAACAGAAATCACATGAAAAGAAATTAATAAATTTAACTATTTTATATTGAAATTAGTACTGTTTTATACAACTACAACTAGTTGGAGTTAGCTTGTTACAAATTTAGACAAATCCATTCTTTAATTACATTCAGAAACTAGTAAAATCTAGTTCATGCATGATGATTAGGGTGTCCCAAAAAATCAACTTTTAAAATTGTGAATTCTCACCCTCCAAAAATGTTCTTTCTGTGAATATAAAACACCTTGAATTGTTTAAGAATTAAAAGAAAAATATTTAGAAATGCTCCAAGGTCATTGAATTTCCATAAAAATGACCAAAAAGCGTGAAATGCGGCATTTTTATTAGCTATATTAAAAACTATTAATGTTCAAATGACACTTTTTCATTTATGAAAGCTTCTTATATATTATTTCAAACAAATTTTGTATAAATTATGTTTTTGCTCTGGGTAGAAAGAGGCATAAATATTACTGAAATCAAGAAAAATGTGATTTTGAAGACATTTCTATCTTCTGTATAATTCTGCATAAAAAGTGAACTTAGGTAAACAATTATCTTACAATTGGTAAATACAACTAATGAAGAAGAATGTTTTCAACTATCACTTATTTATTTACACATTTTTCTACACATTCACACATTTTTTATGACGTAACATCATTTTTAATCCTATATTGCTTTATTGTTTGTCATCTTATTCTTTCAACCTTTGAATCAGTAAAATATAATTAGGAGAAGCATCAAGACTGCAAATATACACACACAATAAACCGATTAAATCGTTGTATACCTTGAAACTCTCGAGCAGTTAATACCCTCGTGGTTTCATTCCAATTAAACAATAACTCCATTTTTAAGGAATAAATGGCTTTTGCCATCCAGCGAACTCGGTGAAGAGCACCTGGTTTTCGAATGGTAAATTGAATGTCTAATTCATTCATTAATGATGCAAGATATTAAAGTTCTTTGTAATCCTCCCTAGGTAGTTTTGTAGCAATTTTTACCTGATCACACATAAAAGTTTTTAAACTGTCTGTTGCTGTTATTATGTGCACTGATTGTTTTTTTGGTTCATGGTGGTTGAGCTTAGACCAGTTTTCTCGGAATATCTTACATAAAAGGATTTTAGGACCAGTCAATTGTCCAAAACACACACTGAATGCATCAGAAAGTAAAACCTCAAACATGTGATGCCGACATGCTATCCACAAGAGGTTTCTGCCTATTTTTTGCTCAAGATGAGTATATGCTCCATTGAATCTTTACTACTTGTATGGGTTATATCGAAACACATGACAATTACTTGAGATTCAGATTTAAGAGCTCAAAAACAGCATCAGCTGCTGCTTTGCCAGTTCCAGACAATAACGTAGAAACTCCAAGAAGCTTAGTACTTTTATCTTGCAAAGAATAAACTAGTACCGCTAAACGATCAATCTTTCCTGTGCTTTCCGATGACAAATCGGCTAAAAGTTTTCTGTCCCAATTAACAACTGACTTATTGCTTCAATTTGTGTTTTTAATTGTTCAGCAGTTTCTTGGTGAAGACATTGGCGTTTCCTATGAACTGAACCGGTTTCGAAAGTGAAAGTATCTTCGTAAAAAAAATCCGCAAAGAAAGTTGAAAAAAGTAATCAACGGCGGAAATAGAGATTGGTCTCAGCTATCCAATAAATCGTTTCAAAATGCTGAAATGCAAGAGAGATATAAGAAAACTAATGCCCTATAGGATTAACATTAGCGAGCGGTTCTTTTCGCGTGAGGGGAAGTAACCCATAATAAAATCCAGCAGATTAATAAAGATTGAAGAGCATTAGAACAGTAATGAATACAAAAATGAAGTATGGTACTCGGATAGATTTGTATAATTATGAATTTTTATTAAAAAATGTAATAAAAAATATAACATCAGATGAAATCATTGTTAATCATGATAAAGTGTTCTTAAACAAATTGTAAGAGAAGTGTGGTAGAATTTTGCAATACTGCATATTAATTAGAAATTCAAATATTCCATAAATTCCCTATTTTCTATTAGCTTGGTGGACCTCTAAACGTTTGTGAAATGGCTTGAAATTTTTTGTAAGTAAAAAAAATTGTATTTTTTGCAGTGTAATGTACAGAGCTAAATAGAAGTATAATACTTAATTGGAATGAACTGTATTTGTTATGGTTCTGGGTCAATTCGTCGCGCAAAATTCATCGCGGAACAATTCATCGCACACAATTCATCGCAGCGTCAACTCGTCGCGGTGACAACTCATTGCAGCGTCAATTCGTCGCAGCGTCAATTCGTCGTGACGTCAATTCGTCGCAACGAAAATATTTTTGAAGGCTATGATGATAAAATAGAGACAATTTAGTAAAAATGTTTACTGATAATTAGTTCTTTAGATATAGAGAATTATAACTAACAATTTACATGCGATTATATCTAAAAAACAAATTATTATTAAATAATTTTACTAAATTATCGTTATTTTATTATCATAGCCTTCAAAAACATTTTCGTTGCGACGAATTGACATTGCGACGAATTGACACCACGATGAATGGACGCTGCGATGAGTTGTCGCCGCGACGAATTGACACTGCGATGAATTGACGCTGCGATGAATTGTGCGCGATGAATTGACGTGATACCATTTGTTATCAGTCAATTGTATTAAGTCTTTGTTACTCAACAACTCAAATTTGAAAAATATTTATTAACATTTTAGCACACACCATTTTAAGCATTTAAAAAGTAATACAGAAAATTTAGAACATAAAAATAAAAAATTATTGACTCGAAGGTACGTTTTATATATCTCCAATAAGCAGAATATTACATACTTCTCATAAATATTGTCAATTTTCTAATACAAAATTGCAAAGTATACAAACTTACCTTCGTAAAAAAAAATCTATTTTTGGATGTCTCCAGCATTTTTAATTTTATAACATTTACGCATTTCATTTTAGCAATATTGATGCAAAACTTCTCAAATGGTAAATAAAACTTTGGCATGAAAAATTAACTGAGTATCGTTGTCTGTTGAGAATTCCATGAACAACATATATTAATTGCTGCATTGGGAGATATCAGCGATAATAAAAAATCGTTTTTTAAAGCCGTAAAAGTAACATTGAGTTTTGTGTATGTTGCAGATATGCAACGCGGAGATACAAAGGGTTAAACCGTAAATTTAAATAAATCTCTTTACCTGCACTGTAAAAAAAAACATTCCGTGAAAAACGGAAAATGTGCCGGCAGCAAAATTGCTGTTTATTCTCTGTTTACTCATAAAATATCCATTTTTGTATTCCCTCGTTTTCAAAATGGAAAGTTTTCGCCATTCAAGACGAGAAATGTCTGTGAGCAGTAGCGCAATATTAAAGAAAATCTAAATAATAATTATGTATACTGATATATATATATGCACGGAACATGTATTTATATTGAACATTAACTCACCAGTTTTGTACCGAAGATCCTTAAAGATGAGTGCTCTGTCCCCTACACCAACTGGCCACAACCAACGACAGGGTTATAGACCAAAACAGACATTACAAAAATTTAACTGGAATTTTTCCGTTTTCTCTCAACTGAATAGGAACATTTCCGTTTGTTTGTCTTGCATGGAGCATTTGCGTTTTTAACATTTAACGATTAAGGATAAAAAGGAATTTTCCATTCATTCCGGAAAAATATACGATTTCCACTCAAAATATAAAGTTTCCATTACAATACAGAAACTTCACATAAAATCACCCGTATACACAATAGGGTGGATCGAAATTTTTTTTTTCACAATTTCAAAACCTACCTATGCGGAAAAGATGTTCTATTGTATGGAGATTAAGAGAAAAATAATTAAAAAAATTAATTTTATAATTTAATACTGCCGCAATGGGGTTGAAATTTCTAAAAAAATGAAAAAAAAGACATAATTTTGGTTAGATGATTTTTGAATAAAAATAATTGTTTTAATATTAATCAAAACCTACCTATGCGAAAAAGATGTTCTATTGTATGGAGATTAAGAGAAAAATAATTAAGAAAATTAATTTCAAAATTTAATACTGCCACAAGGTGTTTGAAATTTATGTATTTGAGTCTTTTTACGGTAAAGAGTCAAAGTGATTTTTGTTAAATGAAATATATATTTTAGCAATTTTAAATATTAATTGCAATAAGAGGACACTTAGTTGGTTACAAGAAAAAACTTCAGCTTCTTATTTACCAACTTCTTTATTATTAAATAAAGAAAAACCTATAAAATCGTCGAAATTACAGTGGGCGATATTCATGTTTGATGTTGAATATTGGCATGAGGATTCGTGATTCGATGCGATTTCTTATAAAACCATCTCTTCTATATGATCAACAAACAGCAAAAGATGCTTCAGTGACTGTTTTGACTATCCGTTCCGTAGCTTGAGTATGGCATGGAAACCCCTTGATAGTAGATATTATTGCCACCGGAATAATTGCTGGATTTACTATTGCTTCTGAAATCATGTCGTCACTAAATCGTTCAGTTAGTGGAGGTTCTGTCACATTTTCCCATTTAATCAAATCAATATAATCCGTCGCACAAAGTTCAAAATCTGGTAAATTGAATTACGGATATTATTCGTTGAAATGTTTGGGATTGCAGTAGACCGTTTGACTTCGCTCGCTTTTAGAATCCTTCGAAGGGCCAATTGCCTTACGTGAGTTCCGTCGTCAGGTAACATCGATATCAGGATATTTTCTGGATGGCAAAAAACCCATTTCTCCTAATAACAAGGTCCTATTCCACCAGTGAAGCTTCTGGGCCCAGTCGTGGTTCCATCTACGTACGCAAAAAGATGACGTAGTGGAAGCTCATTGGCGTGTAACTGACACACAAACCATTGTAGTGGACGCTTCAGATTCAGTTCTAAATTTCGAATAACATCTTCTTTAGCACCTGTGTTAATAGATGTTTCGTCGCAAGCGATCGCAACCAACTTTGTTACATCTATATTGTTGTCAACGCAGGACAAAAAATTTACGATGTCTTTTTCAATGACTTGCACTCTCCCAGTATTTACAGATACGTGTCCGATGTACTCGGAACTAGGTTCTTTTACCAAGCTTACGTGTTCTTCTATTATGACTTTTCTTCTGTTATCTCCTAGTGATATAGTCCTAGGAGCGTCCATCGAAGTATAAACTAAATTGGTCATGGTCAGAATCTTTCAAACCGGTAGAGTGGTTCTTGCCTTTGTTCTCTCACGTCGAATTTCTGTCAACGACGTTCGATACATCGCTTTGTGAGATAATGCCCACATCTTGAAGCGCAGCTGACACGATGGCAGCGCCTACTCGGTCGGAAATGCCAAAACGGTCCAATGTGTTTGCTACTGCATGTAATTTCGTCACTACAGATGTGACAGTGACACCGTCAGCGTTTTGGGCGCCGCTTTCAATGATAGCTGATGATGAAGAAAAGTCATTATGCTCGCACATACATATCGCTTCAATTTACACCCGTTATTCATATTCATATTCAAATATATTGAACTGGAAGAAACATCAGGCAGTGTTTTGTTTTTATCCACGTATCGCCCTTGATTTAATTTTCGTTTCTCGGTCTTAGTTATTTGTAAAGTGACTTTCCGATCCAGCGACCCGATTACCACTTTTCTTACAGTTCGCATGTCTAATAGAAATTCTCTCTTGTTCATTGGTACTTTCCGTTCTCTCTTACAGAAGCAACATTCAAATGATTTACAAGTACACGCCGATATATCAAAAACAGCATTTGCGTTTTTCCGGAAAACACCAATCTGCTTGCGATAGCTTTCAATCCCTTTTCTGGCTTTGTAAGATTTAGGAAGACCGCGACATTTGCCGTGGTATAATCGAACTCTTCTCAAAATGCTATAGTGGTCAATTATTTTTATTGTTTCCAGGTCTCTTCTAACTTATTAGCAACTTCTTCACATGAGGAGGAAAGTGTAGATGTAGACAATGTTTACTTGCTTGGTATTCTTTTGAATGCCAACATATGCACTTTATTACGTTACTGTAGGTAGGAAGCATATTCGTTGGCATATCACAACCAGACCAATAGGGCAAATAATGTCTTTTCTTAACATCGCCATGGTGCAATAATATTCAGCGTACACTACGCAAAAAAAATACACTTACAAAGAAAACTTACGCAATGAAATCGAAATTAATTTAACTTTGCGAGAACAGCGCCCGATTCCATAAACCTGAATGAGCCTTTGAACTGAATGAGCGAGCGGTGGGAACACGTTTATCCAGTATTATTCAGAGTAAGGCTATTATAGGAGCCCTATTAACTATTATAGGAGCCCTAATTCAGAGCCACGCGGGCGTATCATATGACGTAGGGAAGATTCCATGACGTAGCGCTTCCAACTTATGGAGAGGTGGAAGGATAAAGCGGGAGAATGAAAAAGCTGGAATTGTCCTTTTTTTCGAAAATACAACCCCCTTGCGGCAGTATTAAATTTTGAAATTATTATTTTTTATTAATTTTCTTTTAATCTCCATACAATATAACATCTTTTCCGCATAGGTATGTTTTGATTAAAATTAAAACAATTATTTTGAATCAAAAATCATCTAACCAAAATTAGGTCTTTTTTCACATTTTTTTCGAAAATTCAAACTCTTTGCGGCAGTATTAAATTTAAAAATTTTTTTTTAAATAATTTTCTCTTAATCTCCATACAATAGAACATCTTTTCCGCATAGGTAGATTTTGATTAATAATATTTATTTTTTCACCATATAACATCGATCCACCCTAATACACAAGGATTCTGTTTACAATTTTTAAAAAACACCGCAAACACTTTCGCAATAGCACGTGGACAAGATAGAGGCTGGAGAGGAAAGACATTCCGATAAACTCGCAAAATATGTATTAGAATTTATAAAAAAAAATTGAATTAAAAAATTAATTCATTTTAATTACTTAAAGTAATTAAAGACTGAAATGAAAGAAAGTGGTATCCGTGCGTGTTAAAATTTCACAATAATTTGAAAATTTGTCATCAGATAACCAATCATACTGAAATAATAAATAAACGACCGAATGTATATCAATCTTAGCGATACGACACTTTTGAAAAATATTATAAAATTAAATAGATTTATAATAGATTAAATGAAATATAAGATATAAAACGGAGGTGATGCAAACAAACAAAAAATAATAATAATTTGCTATGATAGGAAAGAAAACGATTATTTAGGTATAATGATTGATTACAAAAGCAATACCTCTTTTCTGAAATACCAATTAAATCTGGCATAAAGATTCGTCAAAAGATGATGGAAATGCCTCAAAGAAGGTTTCGTTAACTTAATTTAGGGATTTTTTATTCCTTTTTACCGCATGTTTGCGTACGTAATCGAATAAGATTGGTTGTGTTATCACTTCAAATTATAACCATCGGACTATCGGTTTTTTGTTTTCAAAACAATATATTATTTGTTTGGAACAATGCGTTAAATTAAATTTCATAAAAAGGCGTTTTCCATTGAAATTCGCGCAATTTAATTCAAAACATAATATTTGCAATATATGTCTTTTTTTTTTTATCTTTCTGTCGCGTCGTAATTCATGGAACTATTAGATGAAAAATCGAAACATTTTCAACATTCATTGTTATTTAAAGCATCACATATTTTTCTATAAAACTCAAATAATGCTTCTTTAGAATAAAGGATTCAATTAAGTACATAGCTGAATTAAATATCGTGCTAAGTTTTCCCATTTCTAATTAGAAGTGAGAGAAGTCTGAGACATGTTTAAACTATTAAAGGAATTTTTAGCGGAGAAAATATTTCAATTTTAATTCGAAATTATTTATGAGCCCTTTTTTATAAAAGACAACTTTATTGTTATAAGTCATGTCACTCTATAAAGACATCTAATTTATATATTTTCCCTGAATCTGAAATTATTACATTAATTGTAAAGTATTTAATATCAGGAGGCTGTACATACATAACGTTATCAGTTTAGGCGGAATGGAGGGGGGGGGGAGTTCTGGCACATGATATCGTAAGCTATCTCCAAGGGGAGGGGTTGTTGTCTTTGATATCGCTATCATTTTTGTTTCAACGAAAATATTCACTTTTTCTCTAACATTTTCTTTACTGCTATCTTTAAAATATTCTGCCTTTTTTTTATGAAAATACAAAGTTATTATTGAAATCTTTAAAGGATTATAACTTTTTTTTAAATTAAAAATATGGAATACCCCGATGATTGGCATCCCTATTTTTCTACCATATGTATATGCGTATATAATCCGCTGTAGCAGAAACCACATGTAAATTATGTATGAAATGATACTTCTTGTGTTTACTATTAAAGAAAAGAGAAAGAATTTTGTTCATCTGTTTTGTTGATAAGAAGTTCCGCTTGCCCCATCCCCGTGCAGGGGACAAGTGTAAAACACATTATTACTGTTAAATACATTATGTAACAAAATCCTATTATTTAATACTTTTAAATAGTACCTATTTCTATTAAGTCTTATTTGATATACAGTTATTTCATATATAATAGTAATATTTTATGGACATCCATAGCCTTCTCTGTATTTAAATCTGTAAAGTATGCAAATAAAAATGTATAACCATACCTGTATATAACTGCAAGAAAAATTTATATATACAATGATAACGATAATTCTACGATCCCTCGAACCCCTAACGATATCGTTAAGAAGGGGTTCAAAGTTACTAAAATGTTGATAACGTTACATATGTACAGCCGCTTAAACAGTTTTAAATTACATCGATAAATATGTCTCCGATTGACAAAGAACTCATGAAAGTAAAATTTGTATTTATGTTTTTCTCTTCTCCGACTTTCGCAACGATTTGCATTCTCATGCTATAAATTTACACATAATGATTTTCTATTAGACGTACTTAGCGGGCTTTGAAAAGCAGCGTAATATCCGAGAAAGAAATAATTTATGCAACAAGAACTTTTAAACTACATTCAAAGATCAATATGATGTGTAATAAATAACAAATATCCTATTTCACCAATCCCCAACGTGAATTTGCAGGAAGGACATGGAAGGAGAAAAAATCCGGAATCTGAATATTTTCCGGCATTTAAATTAATGATGCTTTTTAAAATTTTAAAAGAATAGAATTCAAAACCAAGAAATACAAAATATTTAAGCATAAATTTTAAAAATACAATTCCCTTACTTTAAGATACATAAAGGAAAAATCATGTGTCACTCGTAGATTATGAAACAATTTCTAATACTTCTAGATTACTGAAACGAAATTTTACCATTTAATATGGTAAAAGAAGATATCTAAATAAACAATTTAGAAAATTCATAACATAGATTAACAACAAATATCAGCAATTAGCACCTATAGTCGTTAAGATGATCGAATTCTTTTAAGCGTTCCTATATGTGATCTATAGATTTGTAGATACTACGGTTGGTTAAAATTTATTTCAGCTAGAAAACATATAAAATATTCGAAAAATTACTTTCATAAATTATCGTTCATAGAAGGTAATTTGAATTTTTTTTATGCAGCTTTGTATATGATCTACAGATTTTTATACACACAACATATTATGCTAAAATTTTATTCAACCCACTACGTAATGTACTAATATTTGGTTAGGATTAAAAACACATTCCGCATCTGAACACTTCCAGCGATTATAGCTTATAAACAGTTACTATAACCGAATTTTATTTGTGTCTCTATCAATGAACATAAAAATGCTATGCACTCCATATTGTACAGTAAACAAATTTAAAGTAACCTCAGAGATGCACATGGATTTCATTATGTTTGAAATAGTGCGACATTATTAAAGTACATTTTAAATGGTTTTCCCCGTAAGCTATTATCTAACTAACGGGATTATTTTGTATGAACCTGTAAATACATATAAAAATGATTAAATGCTTTGCACTCCGTATTCTACAAAAAGTATGTATTAGTGTACCTCACAAGTAAAGGTACTATAGTCTGTGGCGGCGAATTTCAATTTTTATAGCTCATTCGATTAGTCTCCTCGAGCTAAGTAATTTCCTACCTCGCATATCGGCTATTGAGTTTTGATAATGACAGAAGGCCGGTTCAAAGTTCAAAATTCCGTTCAGTGAAAACCAGTTACCGTCAAAGAAATAAGTAAGATATAAATTTATTTATGGTTCTTATACTGACATGTATTGATGATAATCAATTTTTGACACATTGGTCATTACGAAGAAGTGAGTAAAACAAAAATGTTTCTCACAGTGCACACAACGAGCAAAGGCTTCTTCAGCTGACTCGACGACGCATTCAAAACAGCTCTGCTTTCTTTCTGGGATTTTAAAACAGTAGTCTCTAAGGATGACATAGTTTTCGTCTTTATCAATGTATCCTCCTTTGGCTAGTGCGTACTTGAACATACGAATGAACGTAACTGATACAGATTGATAATGTGTCAATGATTGAAGATTTATGACATTCTTCCTATTCATGAGGAAAATATTTAATTCGTGATTTCTTTGACGGCAACTTATTTCAATGAACGACATTTTAAACTTTGACCCGGCACCCTGTCATTATCAAAAGTCAATAGCCGATATGCGAGGTAACAAATTATTTAGGTCGATGAGACAAATCGAAAGAGCTATAAAAATCGAAATTCGCCGCCACAGACTATATGTAACTTTGTAACAGCCATTTGCTGTTAGTGAGAGTGAACCAGGCTAGTCAGTAGTAAAAGTGAGCGCAAGATGTAAAATTTAAAAGTCAAGTTTATTAAAACTTAATCGGGCAGGGATTTGAAATAGAACACTACTAAATTTTCTTTGATCCAAAAGAATTCGGCTTTCTCGAAATTCTACTAATCAAAATAAATCTTCAATAAATTATTGATAAAGATTCAAAACGTAACTTACAACTTGAAGAAAACAGCAAGTCAGGATGCCTTCAGCAAAAATCCAAACTCCTCGATGCAAACTAGTCGAACACTGATTTCAATATGTCTGCCTAGACTAACTCTGAAAGGGCACTCCGTGAGCACCCAAAATTTACTTTGTTGAATTAGCAGAAAATATCGTAAATAACTCTTACCAACCGCTTATTCTCACTTTCAGTTTCAGATTGATGTGCTCAATAGCCGGATCTAAATTTACTCCCATATAAGAAGAACTCGACCCAAGTTCCAACTTTCCAACGCATTCCGAAGCTTAAATACTCAAACATCGATTAACCAGATGAAACAATTTGCATAAATATCGATGAAAAGCAGAAACTCACAAGTTCTGAGGCTTTCACAGTCATCCGTCGAAAGTTAAAGAGAGATAGCCTTGATAAACTTTTACGCACATGGACAATTAGTGGACAAAAACTAAGTTTTCATTCAAAACCTCGCCTACTCTCATGACCAGAGTAATCGATACATCATAACTTTACTTTTCAGAAGCGCATAACAATTTCTTTATGGTTGATGTAATGTAACACTATTAAATTGCATTGCAAACGATTTTTACCTATAGATCATAATGTGAGAGAATTCTTTTCTATGTCCCCATAAACGACTTATAAATACTACACACTCCATTTTCAATAGGAAATGTCCTATTGTAAACCTCAGTAACGTATTTCAAGCTCATGGTAATCGAAATATATTTACGCGAGTTAGAGCTTGGACGGACAGACAAACTGAAGGCATAGACACTTTTCAACTATGTGGTATATTATTATGATACAGGGGTCTGATAACTGACTGAAATTTTTTTTAAGTTCAGTAAAATTCAAACGTAGACAGCTGCTTCAGTTATTCTGGCAGGACAGTAATGTGTGAAGCCAGGCATTTCTGTACTACGGTTCCTTATTTTAGTTTCCAATATTAACAAGAGTTGGCTTATTTTGATCCTCATAAACTTTTATCCATTTTACCCAACAGTTTGAGACAGCGCTTTCAGTAAAGAGGCAATTATCGGACACATTTAGAACTAAACAAAAAATCGTATGAAATTTTTGTATGCTGGTTCAACTCGTTTCACCTTCTTTACGCCAATTTTCCACTTTTAAACAACTTGTGTCATTTCCTAATTGTACTTTCAATATGTGCCAAATTTCAACAGGTTTGACATTTTAATTTATTGAAAGTTTAGTAATAGTACTTTGTGCACTAAGTACATTAAGCATATCTGGTGTTATTGAATTCGGAGCATGTATGCATGTTTTTAGGTCATCCAAGTTGCGTGGTAGCAGTAACACATACACAATGTCTTTCACAAAGCCCCACAAGAAAAAGGCACACGGTGAGATGTCCGGTGACTTCGGAAACAGCCTGTTTCTTGAAATTGATGATACCACTTACGAATGCTTTTGTAAGCAGGACTGTATTTTCCAAAACGTCTACAAAACGCACTTTGCACTAAAAAAACAGATTCCGTTTTCGCTGATGTGTTCCAATATGTACGCTCAAAATGATTTTATAATAGTATTTTAAAATACCGCACATCATTTTGAATAGCCCTGTATACAATACATTAAATCAAAATATACAAAATATCCATTCTTATCCTTGTCGAATACCTAATGCCTTAATCGTTAATTTTAGAGGTATAATTTCAATACCAAAAATATTTAAAATATTATTCTTCATCATCTTCGAAGCCATTTTCGTCGAAATAGTTACTTTTATTTCCCATAGTAGGATTCTCGCAAACTTAATTTGAATGGTGTGTAACGATTGTTGCAAATCTCATACAATTAAAACTACGTAGTCATATCATAAAATACTTACATATATTTAAAAGAAAAAATAAATTGGTATTCATAAAATATTGCGCGCATACGTACTTACGTAACAATGCCAACAGAGCAAACTCTCGCAAAGCTAAGCGATACTTGGAGAATTATCGCCAAATTAATCGACAAAAATAAGTCACCATAAATGAAGCCAACTTGGCGATAGCTGACTAATTTCTCGAAATCCCCATTCAAATTTAATATTGACGAAAACTGCTAATTTTGAATAATGTACTTTCACGCATTTTAGCTTTTGTGTTTTCAAGAAAAATTAGCTGAATTCTTAAAATTAAGGAAAAGGGAAGATACCTTTTCTTCCCGGTGCACGGCGTAAGGACTTTTTTAAATTATGACGTGGTCATAACGCCATCGTAGTTCTTACATATGTTAATATATGCAAAATAAAATAAAACATACGTAAAAAGTTATGAGCGCTTTATGTCGAAAAAAAAATGATATAACGGAAAAAATATATTAAAATTTGCTAAATACACACTATGTTTCTGATCTTGTGACCAACATGTGACCAATCTTCAAAAATAAATCAATCAGACAGTCAGTACACATACATCCTAAATTATATTAAATCAATCAAATCATCCTAGAAAAGAAGGAGAAATATAACTATTTAGGGTGTGGGGGTGCAATACGTATCTCACCCATCTCTTTGTTTTATATAAATCATATATCATGCGATATTACGCTCTATTATAAAATATGCTAAATATTTTAAATGCATTGATAAATTCAGGGAGTGGCCCAAATGGATATCATTCCCCCTGAAGAACTGAGATTTTGTATTTGGTAATGATTAAAAAGTTGCAAATTTCCCACGAGAATTCCATACTGTGCCCTCCTTCTCCACGGAGATGCAAAATTCCATCTCGGAGAAAAATGTCTGAATTCTATACTATTTCTAATGGGAAATCATTATGAGTTATTTGTACCCCTAGGTATATAAATAGTTTGGAAATAGGTCAAGAAAATATAGTATTTTTTGCTTTCATGAGCACTGCTTTTTGTGAGTGATAGACATATTTATGGATACGATTTCAATTTCTATCGTCTTCAGATGCTTTAAAATTGATCTAATATTTCATGTTTGAAAAGAATGATATAATACTAAACTTCTTGTGCGCTGATGTGGCGTTTAAGAGTAAATATATTTTACTATAAAATTTAGAACATAAATAGTTTGAGATAGAAAGTAGACTTTTTTCTCTGTGTAAGGGGGTTCAGGGGTCAATTTTTTTTCTATATTTGTAGGCTTTTTTAAATGATTTTTCTCGATATGTGTCTTTCTATAAAAACTACTTTTCTAATAAGAAAATTTAGAAAACTATTTATTTAATTTTAAATTTTAAACTTATTTAAATTTTGATGAAACTCATGAACCACTTGTCCGATTTCAAAACTTTTTTTTTCACTATTGTATCCAGAAAATGTTTCTTATTAAATTCTCTCCGGGATATGTAAAAAAAATTCTTACAAAAATTATAAAAAAAATTAAAAGAAATAAAAAAGAGTATTTTTGAGAGTGATTTTTACTTCGAGGATTATATTTCCAAAGTGTTTACAGGAAATTAAAAATCCTGAAGACAATTTGTTACATAACATAAAAACTTCGTACAAAATTGCATACACATATCTTGGAAGAAAGCTTAGCTATATACTTTTAAATATGACAAATTAAGAAAAAATCCATTTTGAGATAAATAGACTTGAAGATTTAGTTACTGGTGGAGAGAGCCTGAAAGTACAAGACAAAAATGGTTATATCTACTTATGTAATCATTGTAGAGATATGATTTAATTTAATTTAATTTAATTTAATTTAATTTAATTTTAATTTAATTTAAAATTAAAATTAAATTAAATTAAATTAAATTATTTTAACTTTGTACTATTTTATTAGCGAAAAAAAATGCATTTTTTTGTAACTTTTGACCCCGGCCACCCTTAAAATTGATTAAATAATTTAAAAGAATTTAAAAATTTTCCCATTTCTAATTCGATGAACGCCTTTTTCATGGAATACTCGACAATAGTGAATATTTTCCGATGTTATAGCTAGTTAATTAATAACGATATTTAAATTAATAATTTTCATTTTTCATCTGATTGTGCCCTTTTTTGTGTCAAGACATAAACACAGAATCACAGAATGCATGTTATATGGTTTTAATTAAGTTGAGACTGTAAGCAGTTCATGCAATAATTCAAAATGTGCTACAATTTTAAGTTCATTTATTTCGAATTTATTATTATCCAATTTACTAGTGTAAAAACGACAATTGATTGAAATATACTATTGACACGTACATAAAATATAGTTACATTATATGCGTGTAGACAGTTTTGAATTAACTTATGGTAAAACTATAAGCAGTTACGCAATAGTTTGGAATTAGTTACAGTTTAAAGTTCATTTACTTCATGTTTTATTTTGCAATTAGATAAATGCTGACATAAATCGTTGATTGAAATATGCAATTGAATAACACAGTTACTATACATATAATTATTTCATACCAGATAAATACATATTTTATCGGAAAAATTTTGAATTTCTTTTTTCACATCCGGTTTTAACCTTTTATAATTTTTTTAAATCTCTCAAAATTCAAATAAAATTTATTTATTCATAAAAGTTTCATAAATAATATTTATATATTTCAATATTTTCCCCTAGACACTGATTCAATGCCTTTAAAATTTTAAACTTTTTGAAAATGTATGACTTTTTAATTTAATTTTTTTATTTTAATTTAAATTCTCGAATTCTTGCGTGTCCTTTTCGTTCTTCAACTTATTTCTAAATGGAACAGATACAATATATTTACGGCTAATTTTGATTTTTGAAAAGAGTGCCAAAGTATTTCGCATACATTTTTTCTCACTCAATTTTTTTTTAGTGAAATGTATTAGAAAATCGGCAGATCTTTATTTTTTATCTTATTTTACATAATATCTAATATCTTAAAATACCGAATGATTCTTTTAGGTTATATATATATATATATATACAAAATATTTAAACTTACACACATAAAAGTCGCAGCCTTGCCAACATATAAGAGTGGGAAATACCAGACTGGATATCTTGCTGATAGCTCAAAAGGTTTAACATTGGTGCGATATGCTAATGATCCAGGTTCAATTTCGGTCCAGGTTCGACATTTTTCACTCTATTAATTGTACGCATCGTAGCAAGTGATTATTGACACCTTTATTATATTAATTGATTTAGAGCGTAGTTTCAGCTCTGCTAAAAAATTAATTAATTAAATATATATTCTCCTAGGCTGGGATTTAGTTCGTCTCTCATGTATGCCGCAATAGAAGTGTTCTCATGAAGTACTTTCCATCCTGTGCTGCAAAGTAAGAAGCCTTGCGAACATATAACAGTGGAAAATGCCACACTGGATATTATCCTGGTACCTCAAAAGATAGAACTTCGGTCCGTTATGCCAAGTATCAGGGTTCGGTTCCGGCCTGGCCATTTTTCAGTCTGTTGGTTGCACGCTGTGTAGGAAATTACAATTCTCACATTTATTGCATTCAGTAAATATGTTTTTTAAAGGATGACAAATAAATTTATGTATATACAAAATGTACATTTTTATATATTGTAAAAAACAAAATTTCATTTATTTCTTTACTTATATTGTCACAACATTTTTACATATCTTGCATTATAAACATCCATCAAACTTCGAAGCTATAGTATTATATGCAAAGATGTTGCATATTTTAGATTTATAAGCTTAAGTGTAATTTTGTACGTGTATTCATTACTTGTTTCATATCAGCGAATTTCTTTTAATTTTAGACTAAGCATAAATCTGAAAAAAATTAAAATTTCACATTTTTTCTTTATAAGTACTTTTAGCGCTTTTCTTTTCACATGCTAACTGCAAAACAGCTCATATTTATTAGTTTTCAATTTTATCTTCAAAAAAAGCTTTTCGAATAAATTTATTAGCAGTTATGTATTCTGTTGATTTATATAACGCGATAACTTTGTATAATAGAAGCTTATTCTGATTACATTTTGTGGTAAAATGACTATTGTTTAAAAGTAGATTAAGAAAGAACTATACATGTATTTTTGAAGCACTTGTCTTAATAGGTATTTATGAATGCATCTTACACGCGTGTTGTATTTAAATCTTAAAACAGATGTAATATATGAAGTTTGAGAAGAACGACTTAATTTAAATTACTTTTATGTCAAGGCTGCTTCGGAGAGTTAAAGGTGCATTTTATTAAATATGTTTTATAAATAGGCATTAAGGAAAATTAGGCTTTTACTCTGTTAAAAAAATGGTTGTTGTAATTCAGATCCATTTATAAATTCATCAAATTTTAATTCCATATACATCGGGCAAAGAAATATTAGTTAGGGAAAAATCTTTGTATGATATAAACCATTAAATACCATAAGATGATTAATTGAGAAAAAACATTTACCATTTTATAACCATACAAATGATGCTAGGCCATATCGTTTATATTTTTATGTGCTTATGTCATACGTTTTAAATTAAAGCAAACTAATTTTATAGACAAAAAAAACCCTACTTTCACAACAAACAATATATAGCACAATATTCTGAATGTTCCATCTGAGTATTAAACAGTGGTAAAAAAAAAATCAAATGTTTGGTTAACGTAAACCTATACATCAGCTATTATTTATCACATACATCAGTTATTATAAAAATTGTTATATATTGGGTCATCCGGAAAGGTCTGCTGCTTTTCAAAACAAAGCGCGGTTTCGTCTGATTATATTTTGCCACTGCTGACGAGGAATTATCTCGAATGACCCAAATTTGTAAATTCGTTAAGATTGGAGAACAAAAAAAAATTATCTTCGTCTTATTATGCTCTTTTATTTCAAGAAAGGTAAAAATGCTAGTCAGACTGCTAGTAAATTTTCTGCTGTATATTGACAAAGTGCTGTTTCTGAAGCATTGTTTGTAGGTGGTTTGGGAAATTTAAGCCTCGAAGATGATGTCCTTTCTGGACAAACATCATCATTTGTAAAGGAGGACCTGTTTAAAAAAGCTATCAAATGATCTTACACTGTACTTTTTGTAATATTTAGTATGTATGATAACTCTTGAACTGTGTAACGTGTATTTTCAGCTCTAGCTTCTTTTAAGGGGTCCTCCTTTACAGATGATGGTCGTCCGTCGATGATGGTCGCATCATCTTCGAGACTGAAATTTCGGCGCTTAAACTTCTCAAACCACTTTCAAACTGTGTCATCTGAAACAGCACTTTTTCCGCATGCACCACATATTTTAAGAGCAGTCTGAGTAACAGTTTTCCCTTTCACGAAATAAAAGAGCATAAGTGACGAAAATGAACTTTTCGGCTCACCATTCTTATCACTGCACTAAAACAAAAACTATGCCACAACCCAAGCAAGAATTATACAACGGACTCACAAAAGACCAAATTCACCTATTTGGGTCATTCAAGATCACGCCTTGTCAGCAGTAGTAAAGTAACTAGACACAACCGTGCTTCGATCTGAAAAACCACGGAACTTTCCGAATGACCCAATATTTATTTTACAATATATTCAAAATATTATTACTAACATTAATTATCATCTTGTTATTAATTTTCATTTTCAAGTCAGGCCAAATTTTTATACTTTTAATCTATCATAAAACTTCAGTGTTCACCTTTTTTCTATCATCATACTTGTTTGTACATTTTAAACATTAAAATACGAAGTAAAATTAATAAATATTTTCACAAATAATTGTTAAGATGTGCAATGCTTATTTTTGGCTATTTATTTGCTTCTTGATCGCAGATGCTTAGTCCCAAAAAACTCAGTTTATCCCAAGATTTATTGTCAAAAATCCTTCTTAATTCCCCAAAAAAAGTCTAGATTATTCTCAAAAAATCTGGTTTGTTATCAGGTTTAAAGCGTATTTTTTCCAGTCCTTGAAACACTATACGAGTGCAGCATTATTCACACACTAAACGTGAAAGTGTGGTAATCGAAAAACATCCAAATTCCTTATTTTTCCTTTCATGTCCCCCTCAGACTTTCATTTTAAGCATACATTTAACAAATCAATTTTATTTATTATTTCTCACTTTCTAATATTTATTTTTAATCCTATCATAAATCATACATTTTATAAATGCATCAATATTTAGTAATTTCGTAATTTTATCGAAAAGTGGATATTATAGTATTACAATTTGCATATTTAAATATGTAATAGTTTCTTAATCATGGAATCAAATTTTAAACTTCGGTATTAATTTAAAATCTGAAAAACATTTACATTTCAGAATCCAACTATATCCTCCATTTTCTATCTAATATGCTTTAACTTTTTCATATTGATGGAACAAATTCAAATTTATTTTCTGTTCCTCTTTTTTTTTTTTTTTTTTTTTTTTTTTTTTTTCGAAAATAATGTTAAAGTGTTTCTGATAAATTTATTCTCATTCAGGTATCACATCGTTTCAAAAAATACGCTAAATACATTTAATGGAAAACCATTACCAGCTAATTTATGACTGTAAGAAAGAAAATCGCTGTGAAGGAGAACTGCAGAATAACCATTTTTCAAAGTGCTCTGTTATGATATTAACATTTTGATTTTATAACCTAAAGCATTTCTCATTGAATAATATATAACTAGGAATTATTTTTTATTGGCGTCAATTACTATTAAAATTTTACATATGTTTTTCTTCTGCCAATTTCGATGTAATATATGAAAAAAATAGCCTTATCCTACTTAGCTGATTTGAAAATCATACATTATCATACATATGCGTGTAACCGCTTTAAAGAAATGAAGGTTCAGGCGGAATTCGATGATATTCAGAGAATACGAGAGAATAAATATTCATTGTTCTTTCTTTTACAAGCATCGGTTGTCATCGTTCTTCCACAAGTATGTCAATCTTCAACTGTGTTTTTTTAAAGGACTTTTTTGTTCTTCCTGTTTTAAACTTATCTTCAAGAGTGTTTTTCAAAGGATTGCCCAGTTTGTCGCGTCAACCCAAGGCTTACAAACGATAGTATACCTCTCAAGGTGGTAGTTAACACTGTCATCTGTCGAGATGATAAATATTTATTATTCTTTCTTTTACAAGCATCGGCTTTTATTGTTCTTACACCTGTATATCAATCTTCAACTGTATTTTTTAAGGACTTTTTCGTTCTTCCTATTTTATAGTTTTCTTCAAGAGTATTTTTCAAATAATTACCTTTAATTTTGTGTCAATCGAAAGCTTGCAAACGGTAGTATACCTCTCAAGCCGGTAATTAACACTGTCATCTTAAATTTTACAAAAAGTTTTATCGTTTTTTCCCTTGACCAATCAAGTAATTGTTCAGTAAAAGAAAATGTTATTTTACATTTTTTTAAATAATTGTTTTATTTTATGAATGAAGGTGTTTTGAGGTTTTCTATAATAGTATGATAATGCTAAAATACTAAAATTCTAATTGAGGGGTCGTCGCAAGAGACTGCTAAGCCACATTTTTGAACTTCTGAGATATATCATTTTGAAAGTTAGATCATATAATCATATACTCATATCAAAATATATAACATAAAGTTCTTTTTCTGCCAATTTCTGAGTAAGATTTGAGATATTCTGAATAACAATATGATATTACTTTAATGATATACACATTTTTTCTGGTAAAAAAAAAGTTCTAGAAACATGCGGGGCAAAAACGAAACGTGGGACATATACTGCCACCTAATGACATTAGAAAAAAATAATATGTAGGATATTATAATTTACAACATTAAGCAACAGTTCTAGAAACAGTGTCAGATTTACTTCACCAAAAATGTGGCTTAGCACTTTCTTGCCTCTACCCCTTCAATTAGTCTTGAAGATCTGAGAGAATACTTAATAATATTTAATATTTTATTATTGAAATACAGTAGTGCGCCGATTATCCGGACCGGTCGGGACCGTGGCCGATTCGATTAATGAAAAATCCGGATAATTGACAACTTTAAAAAACGTCTATGACAATGTTTTTTCGGGAACAACCCTTCACAAGTTTTCCAGACTTAGGACTGGTAATTGTAGTAGTGCACATTTTAGCATATTACAAATACAAATGATGCGTTTAAGAGTTATTTTTTAACTTTTTTAAAATTTTAATTTCTACAAAATTGGTCAAAGTGATATATAGAAGTACACATAGAAATTATTACATATATATCTATGCATACCTGTACAGTACATACCTTTAAAAAATTCATTTTGATAGTGAAAAGAAATTATAATAGTCTTCTGCTTCACAGAAGATATTCTTTTTTTCTGCAGTCATATCCCTTAATCTTTTTAAATGCAGTAATTGAACGGGATCGGCTGAATCTTGCCTTTATAGCCATTCCATCGCAACTTCAAGCGCATTAAATGCTTCTGTGTCTGTTGGTCCTCTAGATTTTGCGTTTCCATCTGTTTCATCATTCTCGCATTGCGCTTCGCTATTCGTCTTCTGAATGGTCAATATTATTTCTTCGTCGTTCAAAATTTGGAAACCGGGATTGTTCTCGTCGCTTTCAATCCATTGTTGGAAATCTTTTGCGTTAAATCCAAAATGTTCTAAGTCTTCTATAAAACTTTCACTGCGAATTTATTCATTGCTTCCTTGCATGGATGTCCTATTTAAAATCTTGTTCCAAAAGCATTTTAATGAGGAAACTTTTACAAGATTCCAAGCATCTGCAACCATCATGCATCATTCTTTCAAGTCAACTTGCATTGCGTTAGAGTGGTCAACTTCGTCTAATAAAGTTTCCTTAAAAGCTGTTTCCTGTATAGCCTTTTCAGTGTTTCTATAACATATTGATCCTTTGGTTGTAAAAAGGAAGTGACATTCGGTGGCAGAAAAATGACTTTAAGCATTCCATTTTCGCGTTCGAGTACGTCTTCGTTTGGATGAGAAGGTGCATTATCTAAGACCAATAGAACTTTTCCTAATTTTCAGATTTCTTTTAGATGTTTTTTTTTTACTTCAAGAATAAAGTTTTTTTCATATCATTCGATGAATATTTCACAGTTCATCCAGGCTTTACGCTAATTTGTATAGACAACAGGCAGCGTTTTCACACCTAGGTTTTTTGAGTGTCCTATGACTAACAAAGGCAATCTAAGTTTTCTAGTTACATTCGTACGTCAGTAGCATAGCAGCAGTGTAATTCTGTCGTTGTTTACTTTTCTTCCCGGGGCAGATTTCTCGTTCGCAGATGCTAATGTTTTTCTCAGCAAAGAACGCCAGTTGAGCCCACTTTCATCAGCATTATAGATGCTGATGAATCATTTTTGGACCTCGTCATCATTTTTGGATTCGATCAAATTTTTAAATTCCGAAATGAATTTCTCTGCGTTTTTACTCGATTTCTCCTTGGACATTAATTTTTGTAATTCCGTGACGCAGTAACGGATTCTAATTCCGTGACGCAGTGGGCCAGAAATGGGTTGTCCTTGTGAACGTTTTTGCGAGACCCAAACATATAACGCTTTATCTACATCTTCGAAATTAGATTTTTTTCATAGTTTTCGTTTGACACTGCGTTCTTCTTTGTCCAAAACTGATACAAATTTTAAAATCTATTCGCTTTTTTAATATACGATATAGTTGATGTGCCAATGCCATATTCAAGTGCTACGTTATTCCCGTTTCCGCTTTTTTTCAATCTTTTAACAGTCTCAATATTTTGCTGTAACGATAGCACGACTCTTTTGCGCTTTCCAGACATGTTTGAAAACACTTACTACATCTGCAGAAGTTATTGGAAAAATAGCCTGTGTACTGTAGCACGTGTTTCAAAAGCAAATGAAATTGGAAATGGATTCCTTCTTCCGCCCTCTCTAATTCTTGGAAAAAGAAGAATAATAATCCTTTTATTTAGCCCTTTCTACGCCCCACCCTCTATTTCTCAACTTCATTGAAACTGTGCAGAACAAATACAAGCGGACAGAGATGGGGGGGGGAAGGTCTTTTCAAGGACACCAAGGGACAAAAGCAGCAATTTTTTGACCCCTTTCAAAGAATTTGAAGATAGAGAAATTTTCGAGGAAAAAAAAACGCGAAATGAAACTTCTTAGGTTCTAGAAGCAGTTGATTTTATGCATTGCTCTCCTTGCATTTGTTGGCAATTTTATTGTTTCAGCATTAGGGAATGGTTATTTAATGGTTAGCTTTCGTGACATGCAGCCAAATTTACCTTACAGCGTCTAAAAAAGTTTCACTTCAAAAATTTGGAGAAGGCGAAAAAAAAAAGAAAGAAAAAAAAAACGCATGGCCCTCGATCGATCCGGTTAATTGGATTCCGGATAATCGGCGCTCAACTGTATTTAAATAATGATAATAATTTTCAATATTTGAAAATAAAGTGTTGGTCACTTTTTCTGAAAGAGTTTAGTACCACCTGTTAATATTTCAAATATATGCCACAAAGAAGAAAATAAATCAATAAAATATGCAGCAATAAGCTTTCATTTAATTTTTCTCCAAATTTCACTTTTGTTATAAAAAATGTTCTTCAATTATGACTGCTTAAATTATGAGCTCTTAAATTTGGAGTTGTGAATTTTACCAAGTATTTTAAAAGGGTTATGCACTCACATTCTATATTGTGTATTCAAGAGGCTCAGGTAAGTATCTTTTTCTGGAAATGTATCTGGGGATTTCAGTGTCAATCATTATAATTGTAGTCGTAGCACTCCGTAGAAAGTTGTACATGAAGAAATAGAAACAGTTTTTGAATGTCGGTTTGTCAAAAATTCAAAAGGAACTTCTTGAACAATTCAGTGCGATTCCAAACCTTTATAACAAATAGCGCAAAATTCGAAGGTATAGGGAATGGATTCTACCTGAGATGAATAGAAGTAGAATGAGTGATAAGCTGAATGCGTCATAAGATTTCGTATCTTTAAACATACGAAACAAAAAATCATTTTTGAAAAAATTGCGAAGAGAGGATAAAAAATGCATATACTTTGAAAAATCTTTAGCAAATTGTCCAGGCGATCAATCGTTTTCAAATAAAACGGTTACGTAACTGTAATTCATCTCTATTCTGAGAAATGAGAAAGTTTTATAATATGTTCTGTCCAAGTAACCGTTATCCATAAAAATGGTTGAATTACTGGACAGTTTGCTGCTGCAGTTTTTAACAGTGCAGGTTACATGATAATTCCAAACGAATCAAATATGCATGTGCCATAATCTACTACACGTTTCATACTATGTAGAATATATGTCAGCTGAATCAAACATAAATGTATATTGCTACTTAATTCAAACAACAGTTGTTTAAATTGATTTGCAAAATCAATCAGAAACATTCTTGTATTCGTAAAAGATCTTATCCGCGAAATTGATCTACTGCAATCGAGGTTGAATGGTTGGTTAAAGGAATTTTAATAGCAGCAGGATATTATATATGTACTGTACATATGCAAACATATGAAACAATACCGTAGTTGGCATCATTTTGACACTTGATTAACCCTTTTTCTTTTCTGGTCCAAAGCAATTATTTAATCAATGGAAATGATTAGAGAGATAGCATTTGGGGTAATTAAATTTTAGTCACTTATTTTTAAATACCTGTTGAATGAATTTAAAAAAAATTACGCTTAAAATTGTGAAATGAAAGTCATTCCTGGGATTATTACAAATATTATGTTGTCCATCTTACAAATGTACAGGGTGGAAAATAATGTTCGGAGAAACTCAAATAACCTTAAAACGCATATAACTGGAATTGTAGAACAAGTGTTTACTTATAGTACAACGGCTATGCTCTATTACGTGCGAGTGATTGCAGTGCCTCCAATGGCAACATTTAGAAGTTATCGATCCTATCTAATAAGCTACGAAAGATAATGAATAAACATCAATTTTTTAAACTATAGCGGGCATTCGATTTAGTGTTGCCTGATGTCTTTCTTAGATGTAAAAATAACTGTATTAGAGAAAACATAAAATATATTTTTTTTATATCCGATGCACATTTACTAATGCAACGAAAATATGTAAACATGTTAGAAGTTATTTTAATAAAAAAAAAATCATTTCAAATATGCTCAGTGTGTCCACAATCGGCAACCATGCCTGTATATGCATGCAAATGTATGCCCTTCTGCTTATGCATTAATTTTAATATAATAAATATAAAAGAAAAATTATTCATTTTTAATCAATTGAAAAGTGGTGATTTATAATTTATACCACATAACCTTAATCCCCCACTGTAAAAATTGTACCAGGGAATTTTTGAATCAAATTTTTCTTTTGTAAAGTATGTGATGAATAGCATTTTTAAAATTTTCCAAATCAATTTGTTTGTAAATTTGGATAACATAAAAACATTTGAAAATTGAAGCAACAGAATTATATTACCTCTGAAAGTTTATTACACATGCTTATTTCGTTAATATCATGATTTAGCAAAAAGGGATGTAAGCATTACAAAACTCACTCAATTTTAATTCCATTAATGAGTGTTTATAAAGCTTCCCTTAATAGTAATCCTTCAAGAGACCTCAATTATGTTAAATTAAGTTCTCTGATCGAAAACTAAAAATATATTAACTTACCAGCAATATCTTGAATTAATCTTCCAAAAAAGCTTTAATAAGAAAATGAAAAAATAATAATAAAGCTAATTACTATTCAATAGTAGTTGAAAAATATGAATCAGGTTTTCTTTAAAGATAGAATTAAATAGCTTGGTTATATTTAAAAAAAATTTTGTTTTATCTCTAAATGATAAAATTGAGTTTCATTATTTTTTTTTTTCAATTTGGATCGATTCACTTTTCCCATAATTATTCTAAACAAAGAATTTTCTCTTTTTATTTTAAGTATGGTTTATTTTTCAATCGAGTATATGACTGGAAACGAAAAAAAAAAAAAAAGAGACTAATGAAAGATTAAATGATATTAGCTCAATGATAATAATTAGTTTTGAAAACTTAATTAATGTACGCCCATTTCATTTGCTATAATTAAATAACTGTTTTTAATAATTTATAGAAAAGAAAATCTATCATGAAAAAGATTACCTTTATAGAATATCTGTATTATTGTTATTATTATTATTATTATTATTATTATTGCCAGTGGACACGTGAGAAGATTTCGCACTGTAGTCAAATACATTCAGGTTTAAACTTTTAAAGAAAAATTAAGGAAAAAAAAATATCTGCAAACAACATTAGTGAAGCCAGAATATCGTCTCATTTATTATATTGAAGTTACAATAAAAAATAATCAAAGATAGCAAAAGGCGCAAGAAAAAATTAACAATCATATATTAACTGCATAAAAGGATGACAACATCCGCTTCTAGAAAGGTACAAGAGAAAGGAAAGTAAATTGAATACACGTAAAATACAATTTAATTTAATATTAAAAAAAGCATAACTTTTAGACTCACGTAAAATACCACTGCTTTAATCGATCAATGGTTTTTTTTTCTTTTAAATATTTCCATTTCAATTCTGCTTTTTAATCATAAATATAAAATAAACCCGTGCAAAGCTGTTTTACTTTATCTTTTTTATACTATTTTTGTAATCATTGTTGAAGACGACATAATGAGGTATTTATTTTTGTAGCAATATTTAGTCGAGAAAAATCTTTCACTTCATTTATGAAAACAATGCCTATTTAATTTTTAACACGTTGACGGACAGTAGGAAATAGTGAAGTTCGAAAATTGACACTATATGTTTTTGTAATTTTTAGAATATTAGAAGTATAGTTTTACTATTTCTGCTTAAATAAACTTAATTTTGATTAATTCAGCACCTTTAATTAGGTTGCACTACTCCCTTCACAACCACGTCAGGGTGGCTAGTGGTCAGGGAAAAATACAGTCAAAAAAAGTGATAAACACCAGTATATTCTTATAGAAAAATTTATGTTGATTATTCGATCAAATAATCAATTTGAATTTTTCTATAAGAATATACTGGTAATTATCTTTTTTTTTACTGTATTTTTCCCTGACCACTAGCCACCCTGCACGTGCATACTGAAGCTGCAACTCGTATAACAGGTGGAAAATGAACTTCAACCTAAAAAATTGTCTCCAAAACATGACACTGGGCTTCTACTTGTACGCCGGTAAATGCACATTTGTGCTGCTAGCCGTAGTGTCTAAAAACGACCGTTTCGTTTTGGGCGGCTATAGCCGTCATGCCACATTGTGAACTTCGCTTTGACGGCTGTAGCCGCAAGTGTCCGTCAACATGTTAATTAACAGCAATTTGTAACCAAAAACATGTTTTAACAAAATGTGGGTGTATGGTGTCAGCTTTATTATTACTGCTAGCTAACCCGCCCGGCGTTGCCCGGGCCCGAGATAATTACAATCTCAGAGAATGGCGTTACCCCCTCCCTCCCCATACCCTCAAAGATAATGAATAATTTGTTCAAGAGAACCACCATCACCTACATTAACGCAATAATTAAAAAAAGAATTACATTTTTCTGATAATTAGAACATAACGAAGACGCTACGGTAAAATAGCCGGCAGATGACACCCCCTTCCCGACCTCAAATTCAAATCTATATCTTAATTAATTAGTTACCTAAATTTTTGTTCATTAGTAAAAATTGGCAATTATTTCCTTTCATTTTCAGAAACTAAATAGAGGGATCGGCCCGAGAAACAGATCTCTTTGTAGTTCAGTTTTTAATGAAAGCCGATCCCTGTCTGAAACTTTCTCGGATCGTTTTCACTGGCGCCGGCAGTTTTTGGCAGTTTTTCGCATAAATTAAATAAATTACCAACCGAATTTTTCAAAAATCACATAGTCAGATACAGAATATTTTTTTACATATGCTCAGAAATTTTCAATATGGTATCTCAATTAGTTTTCTTAAAATTCGCTAATTAGTAAAATAATTTCGAATTCGTTCATTTCCGGTTGCAAATCCAAAGCGCCAGTTCGTTTCTTTCGCCATTTTGATTTAAAAGATGACATTTTAGAAGCGATGGTTAATGAGAATCTAATTAATATCTAGGTAAATTATCAAAATATTAAAATTCTGAGGCTCAGGTGCACATGGCCAGACCTTAGACTATCCACACCTAAATTTCCAGACTTCTATGTGCGCTAGATTTTGCTAGCCATCGCCAACAGACACACAGACACACACACAGAGCGAAACTTTTTTTTATTAATATAGATTATTATTATTATTATAATATCCTATGTCAGGAAAAAACCGTTGATCACAGTTTCCTTCGTGCATCCCAATAGAGCTCAGCCATGCCACGTTGACAGAACTATTACTCGTTTAGCACTACCCGAAAGACACGTGTGCTTAATGAATAGTATGAATGCGAGCAACTCTACCTCCCAAACTATCTATATTTTAAAACCCAGAAATGTTTATCAGCAATGCTGACGTCATAACGATTATGGCAGGAATGTGGGTACAGTGTATGAGAATTACTATATTTCAGTTAGTTATGCGGAACATATACATATATTCGCTTCTAAATATACCATACTTTTAATTTGTGCACACTCGAATAGAACAAAAATGTGCTATCAAATAAAATTATTTTGAAAAGTGTAGCCAAATTTACTGACTTTTGCGGTTTTAAAAATAATCAATAATGCTGACGTCATAACGATGCTGGCAACAATGTGGGTACAACTATGTGAGAATTACAATATTACAGTTAATTATGTGGAACATATATATATTCGACTCTAAATATATCATAATGTTATTTTCTGCACACTTGAATAGAACAAAAATGTACTATCAAATAAAATTTGTTTGAAAAATGTAGCCAAATTTACTGACTTTTTGTTGTTTTTAAAACTAGTATTTTCCATTGGAATTTTTTAAAAATATTTTACGACATGATTCAAAAGCAAACGTGCATTTGCAACAATAATTTAAATAATAACATTTTTAGTCATAGAAATAAATATGGAAAACTAACAGAAAGTGGAGGTGTGTTACCTCAATAAATAATTGATTATCCAAGTTTGGCGAGAGACCCTTCTTAACCTTCTTCACCTATCAAAAATAAGTGTACTTTGTTTCGTAAAATTAAAAAATGTCTGACAGAATTCGATAGCATATCGATAGTTAATAAATAAGATTAGAATACATTTCATTTAAACATGTAGCTCTTTAAGAAATCAAAACTTTATTATTAGATAACATAATTGATATTTTTCACAGAAACATGAATTTTGATGTAATTGGTATGCATGCAAAAAAAATTGTATTAAATCTAAAAAAAATATAAGAGTTTTCAATTAAAAACGATTTTTACGTACTTTAAGTACATCTACAAATTGTCAGCGAAACCTCGCCTCCTCTCCCGTCAGTTAAATTTGATTGGCAGGCTACTCTCTTCTGATTGACTGATCATGTTATCAGTCCAATCCTTTAGTGTAAATTTTATTTTATAGCTTTTTCTCTAATTCTTTTTAATATTTTTTCTTAAAAATTTGTTATTATGCTTATAAATACCCACTTTTTTTAATTTCTCCATAATTTTAACTTTTTCTCTTTATTTAATGCAGATTGGTTGTCTTCTCTCTTCTGATTGGCTGGTGAAGTTATCAGTCCAATCCTTTATTTTTCTTTTCCATTGTACTAAAAATGTGCTAGAGCTATACTTTTTTTTTCATAGCTCCTCTATGATGTGACATATATTTACTGATCTACATGGAGTGGCGTTGATTTTCAACTGGGAATCACATTGAAACACTCAACTGTTTACGGTTACTGTTCAGCACATCTGGCGGTATGTGCTGTAACACAGATAGCTTGGGTTTGATTCTGTGTATTTTTAGAAGAAATATTTTGGTTAAAACAGAATTCGTTTCTGAGCATCAAAAAGAAAAATGCCCATTTTATTTGAAATAAATATTCATAAGAGGATTTTTCAATCATAAAAGTATCATAACTGAAATTGAGTTTTAGTCATAACGGAAACCCATCAAAATAATTTTTATAAATGGATATCGTGTTTTTTTAAATACTCAGATCCTTTTGTAATAAACCAAATTTTTCAAAAGTAAGTGCTCGTATTGAGAAATTCAGAGTTTGGTACAATTTCAGTATGAAGACGACCTCCTTCTTTTATTAACAAAAGCTTATTTTATTAACATAAATTGGAAGAAGACATACTTTTCAGTCGAATGGCTATTACAGTTTTTTTCTGGGATAATTTGGTGATGAAAATGTATCCGATATCCTCTATTTATTTTATTTATTTACTAGTTGGCCCGCCCAGCGTTGCCCGAGCCCGTGTAATAAACTCAAATCTTTTAAAAAACGAAACTCTGGCCAAGGTCTCCGATGGCTTCGACACCGTATACCGGGCACGATCGCACGCTCCGGAAAATCTTTTATTTCCCCCTTCCACAGCCAGGGGAGCAACCTCTTTCGGCCAGAACCTCTGAGACAGGTCAACGTTGCCTACGGTACTGTACAGTAGGCGTGCGATAAAATCGAGCTGGTTTCGAGAAGATGGAACATTATAAGTCGAGTTATTGAAATAAGGTACAGTTAGAGAAAATAATCATGAGTGAGGTGCCATGTGAAAGGGATGTTCAATTGTCCTTCAGAAAATGACTAATTTGGAGGACTACGATGCATCTTTAAAAATTCGTTTGTTTGCTTAAGCTAGGAACTTAATTACATATTTGCCTTAAACTATTATTCGATATTATTATTATTATATATATATTAGTCCTTATTCGGAAATAGTGGTAACCGCTACTCATAAATTTACTTTAATGTTATAGAAGGTGACTATTAAGTTAATTATAATGTTTGGAATCAGTTGCGTTGAAATCGGAAAGATAGTTGCGGAGATACGGAAACGGGGCATAGTTAGAGAAAAAACTTTGAAGGAGGGGCCGGGGGGGGAGGGGATGTTCAAGTGCCCTTCAGAAAATGACTAATTAGGAGGACCACTATGCAACTTTAAAAATTCGTTCGTTTGGTTAAGCTAGAAACTTAATTACAAATTTGGCTTAAACTATTATTCAGAAATAGTGGTAACCGCTACTCATAAATTTAGTTTAATGTTATAAAGGGTGACTATTAAGTTAATTATAATGTTTGGAATCACTTACGTTCAAATCGGAAAGATAGTTGCTGAGGTACGGAAACGGGGCATAGTTAGGTAAAAAACCTTGAAGGAGGAGTCGGGAGGGGGAGGGATGTTCAAGTGCCGTTTAGCAAATGACTAATTAGGACAAACATCTATAAGTTAATTATAATGTTTGGAATCACTTACGTTCAAATCGGAATGATAGTTGCTGAGATACGGAAACGGGGCATAGTTAGGTAAAAAACCTTGAAGGAGGGGTCGGGGGAGGAGGGGATGTTCAAGTGCCGTTCAGCAAATGACTAATTAGGACAACCACTATGCATCTTTAAAAATTCTTTCGGTTGGTTAAGCTAGGAACTTAATTAGAAATTTGGCTTAAACTATTATTCAGAAATAGTGGTAACCGCTACTCATCAATTTAGTTTAATGTTATAACGGGTGACTATTGAGTTAATTATAATGTTTGGAATTACTTGCGTTAAAATCGGAAAGATAGTTGCTGAGATATGAAACGGGGAATAGTTAGAGAAAACTTTGAAGGAGGGCCCCGGAAGGGGGGGGGTGGCGGATGTTCAAGTGACCTTCAGCAAATAACTACTTAGGAGGATCACTATACATCTATAAAGATTGATTCATTTGGTTAAGCTAGGAACTTAATTTGAAATTTGGCTTAGCCTATTATTCGGAAATATTGGTAATTGCTTTTTAGAAATACACCTTGAAGCAATGAATGCTGATTTTTACGATAATTTAGTAAAAATGGAACTAAATGGAGATGTTCGGAATATTATTCCTGAGATATTACTGAGAAACTGAGATTTAAAATAGCGGTATTCTGTATATAAAACAACAATTAAATGCTACGGGTGAAGCTAAAAAAATGTTAAAATAGTTAAATGTAATTAGATCCTTACCTCTTGCAATTCCCGCAAATATATAACAAAAAATCTGTTAAATAAAGTGTTCTGTATTAATAGTCTCTATCATAATAATATATGTCCTGTTTAAAAAAAAAAAACCTTAAACCCAGATAATTATAATGAAGAAAAACGTGCCTGGAAATGTCTTAAACAGGTGGCGTTTGTGTAATTTGCCGTGAGTAGATGGCGCTACATTAGCTTGGCTATATGCAGGTAACTGCAATCCATGTTGGCACTATTTCGTTATAAGTCCTTATCTATGCATCGTTACTCTGATTTATTTAATGTGTTCAGAGAAGATATTCTACACAACCAACCAACCGAAGAAAAAAAGCGTATTTTTAATAAGAGCTCTTCGTGCATTTTAATTAATATTTCAGAAAGTAATTAAAATATTAAAATTCTGGCGTTCAGGTACACCAGGAGAGGGTTTGGACTACCTAAATCTAAATTTCCAGCCTTCTAGGTGAGCTAGATTTTCCTAGCCATCGCCAACAGACACACACACACACACAGACAGAAACTTTCTTTTATTAGTATAGATTTATTTATTTTGGCTGACTGTACTTTGTCGAATTTTATTATTATTATTTTTGAACTTCTGACCATCTGTTAACAATACATTTTAAAATTAATAATCGAATAGTATTAATCGAATGATATAATGCATTTTTATATGCTTTAATATATTTAAGGTTTGCTTAAGATTTTTATATTTTTTAATTAATAAATAAAAATACGATTGCTTTATTTAGTAAATAAAAAAATTTGATTTCTTTGAGAAATAAATTACTAATTTTTCAATGTTGATTTATGTATATAATTCACGTTTTTCAGTGGTCGCATTTTTACTTGTTTCTTTTAAACACAGCGCCCTATTTAACTATCCTTCTTTTAAACCTTTATTTCAATATTTTAACTATAACTACTCATTCTAATATACTATATTTATAAGATTTGTATATTTATATAATTTTTTTAAGCGATAGCATGTTTCTTAGATTTTTATGATTTACAACCAGAAAATAAATATCATTTCTAATCCCCCCTGCTAACATTAGTTTCTTATACAGATCTCAACAACAGTAACTGTTGCAATTTAATCTTTTTGCATTGAAGATTTATAAAATAAATAAAGATTGAGCATACGGTAAAACTCTCCTCCAAAACTATACATTATTTAGGCTTAACTTAAAATCTGCAGTGAAGAGATTCTAATTTATCTTCTAAATTAACTTCTAGCTACTGCTATCGCTTTATAAAAAATCTAAATATACATATCTGATAAATATTTGTATTAAATGAGAAATGATATAAAAACGTTGAAATAAATTTTTAAAAGAAGGATATTTAAATAGGGTACTAATTTTAAATAGGGTGTTAATTTTTGACTTGTTAAGAAAAACAAGTCAAAAATCTGACCATTGAAAAACATGAATTTTATAAATAAATAAACACTGGATAATGAAGAAATCGAAATTTTGTTTATTCAAAAGATCAATATTTTTATTTATGTTATTTAATTTAAAAAGAACTATTGAATTTTTCATTTTTTAATTAAAATATTTTTTTTAAATCTTAATAAATCTTAAATGTATTAAAATATATAAAATAATATATAATTCAATTAACATTATTCGATTATCAACACATGCATTCAAACTTTCAGTTGGAGGTTAAATTGAAATTTTTATTCTGAAAAATATTTTTACTGAAAAAATTAATTACATAAAATTAATTGATATAATATGTTATTTGAACAATCTTAATGTAAATTAGCTTTTCTTTTTTCTGTCTTTTTCTGTTATTTAATTTTTAAAAATATAGTAATGTATCTCTTAAAATAATGTATGGTCTTTAAAAGTAGCAGTTTTTATGAGATGGGTATGGGTTCGACCCTCGGTAGGTTTTCGTCTGTCATGTGGATCTAATGGAATTTTTCTTTTTTTATTGTTAAACTTTCTTTTGTCTATACTGCATTATACTTCTTTTTTACACTTTTCATTGTATTCTTATGTAGTTTTTACTACAATTATATGTTTTTTTTACGGCTCCACACTTACCTTGCAAGTCGATTACCTCTATACTGGATATTAAGTTGCTCCGCAACTAACTGATACATAAACCTCACTACATTGTTCCATTGTTAATGAATTCGTTCAAAGTTCTTTTGAATAATTTACTAATAATGTGCAAAAACAAATTTAATTTTTTATTCAAATGAAAAGAACTTAATAATTCATGAAAGCTTTTCAAATAATGATGGAATTTATTTTAGAAACTATTTTTTTGGTGTTGCTATTTGTACTTAGACTGATTGTACTCAAAACAGTATGCTGAGGATATGAATCGCAAAATTTTCAAAATATTTTTAATCAGTAAACGATTTTAGCAATGGAATAGCTGCGCACCAGCAAACCAATTGCCACTACTAAATTTATATAGTGTTTTTTCGACTTATTTAATGACAAAATTTATGCAAGCATTCTACAGGGCTCTGTCCTTGGCCCCACTTTGTTCAACGTATTTTGTAACGATATCCCTCGCACTTTGCGTACTTTACTTCCCTGTATGCGAACGATATAAAAATTTACACTTCTGCACATCACCCACACACTCTTTACAAAATTCTTCAAAAACACATAGACGATTTCACTAGCCGGTGTATTCAATGGCGTGTTAAACTTAATGATCAAAAAACTGCTGCAATCTATTTCTCCAAAAATTTACTTATCCTAACCGTATTAATATCAACAAAATTACTATTCCCTGAACTAATGATACTAAATATCTGGGGGTTATCCTTGACAGGAAACTTACCTGGAGTAAACACTTTTCAAATATTGGAGGCAAAGTCACCGGCATCTCTAAATCCCTCTCACCTCTTCTCAAAAGTAATACTCTTTTTATCACAAATAAAGTTATTCTCTACAATGCATGTATTCGCTCTATTCTCACCTATGCTTGTCCAATCTGGGACTTTGCAAGTAATACCAACATGAAATATTTCTATAGAGCGCACAACGGAAAACTTCTCATCATCAGGAATGGCCATCGTTATCTCAGAAATACTACAATCCGCAGAAATATTACTCTGCATCACTTCCTTGAAAAAACGCATCTGTCAACTTCCAAAAAAATCTATAAAACTATCTACAACATCCCTAATGAAACTGTCGCGGAATAGTCAGACTATGAGATATCTGACCCTGCTAATCGTACACGATCTAAATTTTCTATGTTAATTGATGATAAAGATCGAGTTTTTCTCTCTCTTCAATTAAACTTAACTTCTATTGTCATTTGTATATGTAATAATAATAATAATAAACCTTTTAGTCTGCTCTGGTGACTTTAATAATCCTTAATTTTTTTATGTTTTATGTAATTTTTATACTTAAATGTATGGTCTCTGTAAGGCGACTTTTTTTATGAGATGGGTTCGACCCTCGATAGTTTTCGTCTGTCATTTCCTTGGATCTAATGGAAATTCATATTTCTTTATTGCTAAACTTTTATTTTTCTAAATTATATTAAATACCTTTATTTTATTTTATCTAATTTACTACATATTAATTATTTTTTTCACGGCTCCATATTGGTCTCTCTATTGGTCCCCTATTGGTCTCTCGCTTACCTATACACAAGAAGTAAAGTGCTACGCAACTAGGTATTCCAATCAGCTATCTACGTTGTTCCATTGAAATTTAAGAAAGCAAACTATACTATTAAAATATATTGGTGTTAATCGTCTCACTGTTGCGCAGCTGTTCCATCATAGGGTAACTTATAATTCACAACCGTGAGATAAATATTTGCCTTTTCATATGCAATCATACAATTATAATATTTAATATAATAAATGTTAATACAATTATCTGAATCAAAATGAACTATGAATACCTTACGTGCCTTTAATCAAACGGACTGGATCAAGTGGTAGTCTTGTATAATAACGACCTTTTGATTCCTGAAGTTGTACTGACAGAAGAGCACTTTATGGCTTTCACATATAATTCCCGCAGTGTCTATAAACATGTAAACGGGGATCAAATGCATTATAATTATGTAATAAAGCATTAAAAATTATGCGAGGCTTAATTATTATTTATAGTATAATGTCAGCTTTCCGAATAGGCAGTTCTATATAGTATTAATATATTATAAAGGAATACACAAACACACATGTTGTTAATTTAAAAACCAATTTTTATCTTGTGGAAGATTCACTTTTTTCAAAAAATTCTACTAACACAATTTTTCAAAATGTACTATAGAATTTTAAGTAGCCTGTTATAAAGATGAATTTGGACTCTATATCCAGAGTTGGAATCCCAACATGCCTGCCCGAGCCCGATACCGAAAGTATGCAGTAGAAAATTATTAATGACATTTTAAAATTGCTTAAAGAACAATTATCTCTTTTAAAAATTCCTTTTTACATAGAAATAAGTATTAATCCTAAATACTTCCTCATGACAACGTTTCGCAATTTTCATGTTCCTGAAAATCTGTTAAAAATTGCAATTTTTTTATTTATATCCAAACACTAGAAGAAAAAACTCACAATTCTTACACATTTAAAATACCATTGTACAACTATGTAAGAAAGACATAAGTTATGTTTTCCATTAATTCTGGAAAACGACTTCCAACAAAAAGCAAGGATAGACAAGTGATATCCCACGGCTTCTTTATGTTACTAACACTGACCGTGTTAGTAACGATAATCGAATAAAAGGTAAGCTACTCAGGGTCCACAATTGTAAGTTCCTAGGGTGAAAAAAGTGAAAAATGGTCATCACAATGGACGTTAAAATGTCAGTAGATTCTTTACTATACTTTGCTTTAAAAATAAGTTAAATACAACATATGAATTATCAAAAATCTAAAAGTTAAGTTACTCAGGGTCAAACAATTGTCAGTTCCCAGGGTGAAAAAATTGAAAAATGGTCAACACACTAGATGTTAAAATATCAGCAGATTCTTTACTATATTTTGCTGTAAAAATAAGATGAAAATTAATTTCCTAGAATCCTTCTGTAAAATGAATTGATGTATCAGAATAGTTGATAGACTTATTTATATACTGATAAATGTAATATCCTCAAAACTTAACCAACAAAAACAGTGTTGTCAAAAAAGCTAACACTTTTTTCTTTCACCTATATTCATAACAAACAATAACGAAAAATCATGCGTCAAGCATACATTATGAACACTTTCTAACACATTCAGAATAGTTCAACAAAACTTCACAGTTTAATAAGATGAAAGGTGATGTCTAACTAAATAATTCAGAAAACGCATAACACATTTGAAAACACAATAAGCAATTTCTATCAATATTCGGAAAAATAGCGAATTTTTTTGACCAGCTCATTATATAATATGTAGAATTTATGCACACCAAGTAATCTGCAAAAATTTAGTTAAATGTAAAAACATGCACCTCAACTGAAAATTCATTTTCAGCAATTATCGCTCATAGACAGTACTGTAACTGAATACATTTGTGAGTCCCTGTAAATGAACGATGAATGCTATGCACATCCTATTCTACAGTAAACATATTGTAATTTTTCTCGCTGATATATATCAATTTCAATATGTTTGAAATAGTGTAACATCACTGAATTACGCCACAAACGATTTTTCCCCATAGACCGTAATGTAACGGAATTCTTTTGATTGAAACTTCTCTAAAGTATGTTTTTAGGTTTAGTTTCTATTTGTCCGAAAAAATAATGACTTATATACAGGAATTATGGACTTTGAAGTGAAGCTATACATATGCAGTATAAATTATCTTTAGTATCTCTAGCAGTATAAATATCTATCTAGTTTCAGCCAGAAATATCGACACAAATTTTATAAAAGAAAAAAAAATGGCTGTAAAGAAAAGAGAAACATTTCTTAATCTAGCTTGAAGGGTTACGAAAATATAATATAATGACTTCCATGTTACACCGATTCCGAAAAGCGATCATTTATCTTCAGAAAGTTCAGAAATCAATACATTTCCAAGATTTAAACAAGCATTTCTGAAAGAAATGTTTATCTTGCTGCCCGTAATTTTCGGAAACTTTTCGAGGTAGTTTTTACGTGTATTAATCAATTTTGTCAACCAGGATGACCACAACATGGGTTTTGCGGATGGTATAAATTCTCAAGAAAACATTTTCTTATTCAACAAACACTTTACAAACACT
This sequence comes from Maratus michaelseni, assembly GCA_963931845.1. NCBI lineage: Eukaryota > Metazoa > Arthropoda > Arachnida > Araneae > Salticidae > Maratus > Maratus michaelseni. The sequence continues at coordinate 148,319,074 of OZ007589.1, read as the reverse complement.
TTTACATGATAAATCAATAGCAATAATATTAACATTAAAACTAACATTATTTTATTATTCATGCATCTATAAATTTCGTGGCGAAGATGAAAATGTTTATTTCAGATTTGATAGCAACGGAAAAACGGATATTTCGTGATGATACAGATTTAAAACTTGATTAATACAGTGAAAAAAATAATTGGAAACGTTTCCAAAAACTACAGGCAACAAAATAAGCTTTTGTTTCAGAAATTCGTCTTTAAATCTTAGAAATGTTTTCTAAGATACTCAAGATTTAATATATATATATGTGTTAATATATGTTAGTATGATAATTAAATGAAGTCTTCAAATTGGATTAAAATGATGTATTACTATTTACGAAAAAGAACTATTTACAGGTTTAAATGCTTCAATTACATCGTTCTACTAAACATCTCTTCTATGTAACTTCAGTTACACTTCTCTTAGCTACAGTCACATCCTATTTGTTCCGAATCATCTCGTCATCTCTGGCGGCGGGAATGTTTTACCGCTGAAGCAATGGTGGCGCTGCTCTCAGTGCGTATCTGCTCCCGGGCCGTTGCGATTCCAACACTCGGCCATTCTACTTGCCATATCCTCATGGGGACGTTGCCAGGAACTGAAAATTGAAAAGAAAAAAAAGCAACAGAAAGAGAAAACAAACAGTTAAAAAAAAAATATATATATATATATATATATATATATAGCAACTGATGAATATTGGTGATGATTTTTTTTCTCGTCTTCGTCGTCATCCGATCGTCTTAAAGTTTGCCGTCTTGCATCAACTTAAAAATTCGTCGTCATCTTATAGTCGTAACATTCGTCTTAATATCACCAGATCATCTTAATATTACCAGATCATAAAAATATTACAACATATTCGTCGTATGAATTTAATTGAACACATAATTTCGTCTTGCTGTATACATGTTAAAAATTTTCATAAACTTATCTTCGTAAATCAAATTGAAATGAAACAAAATATTAATACATATACACTTGAAAATAATAATAGAATCTTTCTTGACAAAAATGGAAAACACAAAAATATACTTGAATAATTAAATGAAAGACATCGTGAAATAATATAAGACAAAAATATAGAAAATATGTACAGTATAAGAATAAACTAGTCGGATGTGCCAATCCCAAAACTTTCTTCTATCTCAGTCATGTTAATACTTCAAAATTCACTATCACATCGCCAATAAAATCAATATATTTCGTCATTCTGTTTCGTCATGTTGTACGTCAGCTGCTTACGAATCGTCGAGTTACAGGGATGCGAGCAACCGATGTATACTAAACTACGAAAAGTCCTTCTGGCCTGTACCGACAGGAACAGATAGCCTCCCTATTCCTTGGTTTTACGATTTTAGCTAATTTTACTGGAAAACACGAAGGTAAAATGCGAGGAACCTAAATAAAGAAGATTCAATCCCAATTCTCGTCAACATTGAATTTGAATGAGAATATCGCCAAATTAGTCCCCTACAGCCAAATTGGCTTCATTTGTGGCAACTTATTTTTGCCGCCAAATTTGGCGATATTCCGCCAACTGTCGCTAAGTTTGGCGAGAATTTGACGTTGGCGAATATAAATATATAGTGTTAAGCATATAAGAATAGGAACAATGGTTGCAACAATGAAAGAAAATTTGCCGAAACCATGTTAACTAAAACTCATAAATTAAACCAGTTTATGGATGAATTCTGCTGTCTTGTTTGAAAATGTCAGCCACCCTAAAATTTCAAACCGCTATATCTCAGCCATTTTTTAAGATAGAGGCAAAAAAAAAAATTGCTCCGGAATCTTCCGATCAAGGCCGAACATTTAACGAAAAAAAGTTTTAGGATTTCTAATTTTTTTGAATTTGCACATCTTTTTGAAATTGAAGTCTTTAAATGGCTATCACAGCGCCCCCTTTCGTCGAAATATCCCCAAATTCTAATAGAACCTGTTTTCCATAGCCAAAAACTTAGAAAAAAAAATGTGGTTTAATTTGAAGCATAACTTCATACACTTTTAGATGGTACAATAGTGAAAATGGAACAAAAATATCGATCACAGCGCCCCCTTTCGTCGAAATATCCCCAAATTCTGATAGAAACTGCTTACCATAGCCAAAAACTTAGAAAAAAAATTTGGTTCAATTTGAAGCATAACTTCATACACTTTTAGATGGTACAATGAAGACGGACAGACGGACAGACGGACGGACGGACAGACAGACATTTTGTAAAAACATGATTTTCGGAATCTCTGACCCCTAAAACGTGTAAATCCGTCGAAAACTGGAAGTCGAAAAAAATTTCGATTACAATACTTTCCTCTATTATAGATAGAAGAAAGTAACAAGTTGGAAATTGTACGTCAAACGTTACAAACGAGGTGCGTTCGTACGCACGTTTTAGAATTAAATTCATGATATCCCGTGCGTAGAACGGGTTAAACAGCTAGTTAAGTATATATTTTATGACACTGTTCATACAAATATCTTAACTAGTTATATAAATATTCAGATATATATGTATTAGCTAGTTATATAAATATTCAGATCTTGATGGTTTTTAATTCTGTGAAATGAATTATATCGTCTGCAGATTAATTTCTGTCATAAAATAAGTATCTCGGTCGCTTGACGATTAAACTTCGGAAGCTCCTATAACAAAAAAGCACCGATTTAAAAAAAAATTCAAATTTCTTAATAAATATTTGTATTAATATCTCCTAAAGTTTTGATTCGATTTTAATAAAATTTGAAATGTCTCGACAAAATTCTGCAAAGATAATATATTTTAAATTGCAAACCATTTGGTTGGGTAGTTTTTGCGTTGTTATATGCGGACAGACAGACAGACGGACAGACAGACAGACAGACAGACGGACGGACAGACGGACGGACCAAACGACGACTATAGGTGCTACGTATTTATATAATTACGAACGCATCTAAAAAGCGTTGAATTTCATCTTTTACGTGGTTGACCACGGTTTCATCATATCAGCTGCAGTGGATGTTGTGTTTGGACCCTCATGGTGTCCAACCTTTTCTACCTCATATCTGTCATGACTGTTAACAGCTTTGACTTTATACGGACCAAAATATTTGATTCTAAGTTTCAGGCCTGGTCCGAATTGAGTACGCTTAATTGCGACTAAGTCACCAATCTGATATACTTTGGGCGGTTTTCTACGTTTGTCATAAAATCGTTTGCTTTGTTGTTGGTGTTGAATAATATTATTTTTATTGATATTATTGTCATCTTTATTTTTCATTTTAATCCCAACCAACAATTCGAATGGGGAAAACTGTGTTATATCTGACTTTGTATTATTGATAATTCTTTGTACTGAAGGGACATGTTTGTACCATTTGGTGGGATCATCCAAAGATAACTTAGTGAAAACCGGGATCAACGTGACATGGAATCGTTCGACTTGGCCATTTCCACGTGGTACATCAGTAGCGATTGGGACATACTCTATGTGTTCTTCCTCACAAAATGTTATGAAATCAGTCGACGTAAAAGCGGGCCTTTGTCGCAAATAATGCGACGTGGATTTCCAAAGACAGTTTGTTGGAGTTTAAGCTTGTCTAAAGCATCACGGGCAGTTGTGGATTTTACAGGATATATCCACATGAATTTAGTAAATGCATCGGCTACCGTCAAGAGATGCTTATAATTTTTATTTGTCGACGGTAACAGTCCTAGAAAATCGACATGGTACGTATCAAGAGGAGTGTCACCTTTGGGAATTGGGTGAAGGAAACCTTCGGGCTTTCCAGACTTCCTGGAAGACAAAATGCATGGCACACAGTTCGCAATGACAGTTTGTACTAGATTATTAAGATTTGGAATGTAATAGTCTCTGTTAAGGATATCCGCAGTTTTTTTGAGTGGAAAAGTGACCTTTAGAATGTGCATCTTGTATAATTTGATTTTGCATGGCTCGTGGGATAACTAATAGTTCGCAATCTTGAACAAGTTTATAAAAAGTACACCGTTCTTTAAGAAAAAATTATTCACGGGTGAATGCTCAACAGTTTGCTTCATACTACTTATAAAATCATTAGTGGCTTGAGATGCAATGATTTTTTGTGTAATTTCGTTGTGTGTGACTAACATTACTGGGTATCGACTTAACGCGTCGACGTGTTGCATTTGTTTTGCAGTTCTGTGAGCAACAACAAAATTAAAATTTTGGAGAAAAAGAGCCCATCTGGCAATCTTTGCACTAACCTCAGCTTTATCCATAGTTTTTTGGAAGGTTTCACAATCTGTGACAATTTTGAATTTAGTTCCATGTAAATATACTCTGAATTTTTTTAACGCTTCAACGACTGCTAAAACCTCTAATTCATAACTGTGTAATTTTCCTTGTGTAGGGGATGTCTTTCTACTCATGTATAAAACAGGATGAAATTTGCCATCGGCAGATTTTTGTAAAAGAATTGCGCCGAACCCAAACTTAGATGCGTCTGTATGTACTTCTAATTCGGAACCAGGGACATAAAGATGAAGAACAGGTTCAGTTGTAAGCAGCTTTTTTAGAGTGGAAAATGCAGCTTGTTGCTCTGCGCCAAAATGAAATGTAGAATTATTTCTCAGAAGATCACTTAGGGATTTTGCAATGGCTGCATATCCAGAGATATACTTACGAAAATAACCCGTTAAACCTAAAAAGGATTGTAAATATTTAGCATTCTGGGGTTCTGGAAAATTTTGTACAGCTTTGATTTTCAAGGACGATGGTGCAATTCTATTATTTTCTATCACGTGTCCTAAGAATTCAACTTTACGGACAAGAAATTGACATTTTTTGAAATTAATGTTCAAACTATAGCTTGATGCTACTTGTAGGACGCGTTTCAGTTTAGCAAGTCCGTCTTCTTCAGTGTTTACAGGTATGATAAAATCATCCATGTATAAAATTAATGTGCCGTCTGCTAATAAAGGACGAAAAACACAAGCTAAATATCTGTTGAAAGCAGCAGGGCTAATGCTCAACCCGAAAGGGGCCTTTAAAAATTCCCACTGACCATCATGAGTGATGAAAGCGGTATATTTAGTGCTGTTAGGATCTATATCCACATGGAAAAAACCATTTTTGAGATCAATTGATGTAAACACTTGGGCACTTTGCAATTGATCCAAAACATCATCAATGAGGGGTAAAGGGTAATTATCCCTTACAATTTTTTTGTTTAATTTTCTATAATCAATACATAAACGTGTAGAATTATCTTTCTTTTTAACAAGGACTATTGGACTGGCGTAGTCACTGCAGGATGGTTTAATGATGCCTTCTTTGAGCCATTGCTCAATTTGAGCAGAAACAAGTTGTTTTTCAGACAATGACATTCGACGAGCTCGTTGACAAACGGGAATATCATCTTTTAATATAATGGACATCTTTAGATTGGTGGTGCGCGTTTTGATTGGTTTATAACTATGAATTAAATTATACACTTCGTGTTTGCATGCTTTATCACGAATATGACTTAAATCTACGTCAAGGGGATTTTCAACAGCATTTACTAAATGTACAGTCGTGGAAAAAAAAAACGGAACACCCCCCACTAACTCTGCAACAAATTATAGTAGAAGGAAGTGACTGGTACCAAACGATTGGAAATAAAGTCTACTTTTAAGTGATGTATATAAAATTTGCTTAGGGGGCCATATACATATAAAAACACACCCAAACTTTGTTTTTTTCAATAGCAAGACCCAAATTTGACAACATATTTGAAATCTGCAGTTCAAACTATGCCTAGATACCAAATTTCATTAAATTCCTACGATTAGTTTCTGAGAAATTAATTACTTTATAATGAGCATATTTAAGGGACTGTATCCAAATTGAAGTTCGGTACTCGATTGTTGAAATGCTGCAGAATGTCACCTTTTAATGTATTATGTTTTACCGATATGACCATTTTACTCACTTAATAAGTTTCGGTTATTGTTATATGCTGTAAGATAATGTTTACAAGTATTGAATTATCCGATTTTAACCCCTTGGGGACGAGCGACACGTATGCGTGACGCATAAGATGCTCAGAATCCTAGATTTTTCCCACCAGTTATTTTTTATTGCAAGCTTTGCCTTATTATATCTTAGCATTTCCACAATTCAATTAGACGAAAATTTCTGTTTTGAAAAACCGGTGGTAAATTATTAAAAATTCTGTAATAGACTCTCGTCACGAAGGGATTAAAAAACCATAAGATTATTTGTAATTAAAATAGTCTTAGAATATGTAAATGTTATTGAAATTTTACAGGTGCTTTTATAATGTTTTTTCTCAGATTTTGCATCTATTTAACTCGCCTTTTCTTTAGTTTATTGGCAGAAACGTGAATAATATTGACAGATACAAAATTTAGAATAAATAAAAATAGTATAAAGCAGCGTAATGAAACAAAGTAAAAATAACAAAAAAAAACGCAGATAAATTGTTTTTTAGTCTGAAAATAAATCCAGACATTGCTTTTTTTTAGTAGCGAGGGGGGTGTCTTGTTTTGAGATATGTTCGCAGAATTTACATTCCGATTTATTTGAAGACCTAAAACTAAATATATGTTATAAAGACATCTGAATAACTTTACATCCGTTATTCTCCTTCGGAATAGGGGTAATAATTCTTTGATTAAACCTATTCTGGTAGTTCATTTGAAATTTTACAATTAACTCATTAATGCCTCCTGGCAAGAAAACTTGCCATATGACATTTATTATTATTATTATTATTATTATTATTATTAGATTTTTTTGCACACTGCTAGCGATTGGGAAATAATCTTGCCTATCAGAAAACCATAAAAATAACTTGTAATTTTTTTCAATTAGCCTGTTTAATCGAATAGATTTAAATACGAAAGTTATAGAAGAAATATTGTAATTTTTTCTTCGCAATAAACTACCAATATAAACCTTACCTATTAATCCATGTTGAAACAGTTTGAAGAGACACTTGAAAATGCCCAGTTATATAACGAAAACTTCTTCCAGCTTGCCACATGCCAATCATTTGGCCTTTCGTTGCTTCAGTTAATTGTGGGGCCATTTTGTTTCAGCAAATACTCTACACTTATGCATTTATAATAAACTTCACTTCAAACATATATACTGCAGAAAAAACAATATAGCTTTATTAGACTGGAAAAGAAGCTATAAATCCATTTAAAGGTAACAAAAATTATTAAGTTTTTCCTAAGAAAGAACTGATCATGTTTTTCAAAAATGAGCTTTATTAATTTAAAAATAAAAGCGAAACTATTTTCCATAAATGAAAACATATATCTCATGCAAATACGTTTTACGTAATTTTAATGAAAAATTTTAAAGCAGACATTGAAAAAGTAAAATATATATATATATATATATATATATATATATATATATATATATATATATATATATATACTAATAAAGGCTGGGGTTCTGGTGCCTCGCTATCTTATATCTTACTACAATCGCAGGTCGTTGTCAGAGTTGTTTAACGTAAGATCACGAAGCATTGAAATACGGTTTACGCATTGTTTATAGTGTAAGACAGACTTAATCTCTAAGTTTATCAAGTCACTATAATCCCAGCCTATGAGTACAGTAGGTGATCGGTTAACGAACTTAATCCGTTCCAAAACAATGTTCGCTAACCGAATTGTTCGTTAACCGATCATAGATTTAGCACAGAGTTGTATGGAAATTCAATTAATTCGTTCTTAAAAGCTAAATAATATAAAACAATTAATATAAATTCTTTAATTTATTTAAATGTAATAATAATAAAACATACATTACATACATATAGAGTTGTCCTTCCTTGAATCATGCTTTTTTTTTTAGTTTGTCGGGTATTAAATATTTGACAAAAGCTTATTTTTTCTTTCTGGAGTTTTCAATCTCCGCATTTTAATAGGGTTAATATACGTCCGCATATAATATGGACAGATCGCAGTTTCATGGCTTTGTCCGTGTCGTTCCGTACTTAAAAAATATATGACATGCCCTTTGTAAAAACTTTAACGATCACATTCATTGACTACAGTATTAAATCATATCAGTTTATCACTTTGACATGTCAAAAACTTCGTTAGTTCTCTAAAAGATCGTGTTTACTGCAGAGCCGGTAAAACTCAAGTGGAGCCTAGAGCCTGTTAATTATTTAAGAACTAAATTTCAGTTAAAATAATTAGCTTCCAATTAAAAATATTTCTTTAAAAAGGGGACGCAAAATATAAAAATTAATGTTTTTGTACTGTTCATTCTAATTTGAGGGCCCTAAAATGTAGGGCCCGAATCCTCGGTAGCCCTTGAATTAATTAGGCCATAAGTATACAACTGTTAAAATGTTCGCAAAGTCGATAATAGTAGATGAAATTAAATACAGCTCTGCAAATCTGAAACAAAGCATTGCTTCTTCTTAGATTTGTTTTGTGAGGTGTTCGTTAACCGAACATGTGTTCGTTATCCGAACATAAAAATCTCTCGCAAAAGTGTTCGTTAACCGATCTGTTCGTAAACCGAACAGTTCGTTAACCGATCACCCACTGTATAATATTTTCTCAAAGAGGAATGAGAGCTCTCCGACCCGAATATCGATTCTTACCACTAAATTTTAATAGTATTCTCCAACGTGAAGAATTTCAGAAATTTTGTCCTTGAATAAGGTAACAAATACTATTAAAATTTAGTGGTGTCAATCGGGATTTCGAGTCGGAGCGCTCCCATCCCTATTCAAACTATGCTTTAATGCACATCATAGACGGCCCCTTAAAGCAGCATTTTGTCGTTTTTTAAGCATAATTTGAAAACTACTTGGAAAAAAAAATTGAAATTTTGAATACACATAAAGCAGGACATAATAAATATAAATCCATCAAAAAAATTGTAGGTTGCAATTCATAATTTTTTCGAATATTAATTTCATAATTCATAATTCATATTATAAAATTTTAAAAATTACAAATTTGACGTAGTTATGTTTGGGTTTTTGAGTTTTATAACCAAACAAAACGTTAGCACATTAGGATTATAATTTCAGGAGATATTAATAAAAATATGAAAATGTAATTTAACATTAGAAGCTCTAAAATTTGAATGTTTATAACTCAAACACTTATCATCCAAATGACTTAAAATTTTGCATCTAGGCATAGTTTGAACCGAAGATTTAAAATATCATGTCAAAAGTGGGTGTTGCCATTGAAAAAAATAAAGTTTAGGCTAGTTTTAATATGTAGATGGCCCCTTAAGCAAATTTTAGATACATCACTTAAAAGTAGACTTTATTTCCAATCGTTTGGTACCAGTCACGTCCTTCTACTATAATTTGTTGCAGAGTTAGTGGGGGGTGTTCCGTTTTTTTTTTCCACGACTGTACAAACAAATTATCCTCAGATGCTGGTTTACTAAGAGAAATACCAGTTTCGTCGTAAAGTAATGTGCCTTGAGTAATTATATCTGTACCAATGATAAGTGGGAGATTCATGTGATGTTTTTCAATGACATATATAGTTGTAGAAAAAATAGTATTATCAATATCAATCTTACCAGAAAATGAGCCAACTGGTTTAGAATTACCACTACCAAACCCTGTTAATGTTAAACCCACGGGTGTTAATGCTGACAAACCCAGCTGTGCATAAATATCTTCACGAAGTAAAGTAAAATTGCTTCCAGTATCGATGAGAGCATCAATCGTAACACCAAAAATTTTAACTAATTTATGCATTTCATTACGAGAACAAGTTAGAGTATGTACTTGAGAATGATCATTCGAATTTTTTGCATCCTTTGATTTATCACATTGAAATGATTTATGCCCGTACCGATTACAAGAAAAACAGAGGGGACCTTTATCTTTATTTTTACAGTCTATACTCACGTGATTTTTTTGGCCACAATTGTAACAGAACTTAACATTACGATTTTTGAAATTCTGGGAATTAAATGATGACTCAGCATTATCAGGTTTAGATTTAAATTTAGGAACAAATTTTTCATTGTGCTTCGGTTTTTCATCGTGAAAATGGCGCTTATTCTTGAGAAATCATGCCGAATTTTATCGTAAATTTTTAACTTTTGTTTAAATTCCATGATAGTTTTACATTCATACAGGATTGATTTTTGAAAAACTGACCCAGGAATACCTTTAATTATGTATTGCATAAGAGCAGAATCTTCGATATTACCGCGTGAACCCAACTGCTTCATGATTAAAAAATATTCATCCAATGACTCATTTTCATTTAATTTTCGCGCATTTAGAATTTCATGTAACTCAGCAGAATTATATAATTCACCAAATTCGGAAAGTAGCAACTCTTTTAACTTATTCCATGAATTTATGTGACTTTCTGTTTGAACTAATAATAGCGCTTTACCTCTTAAAGATCTTTTGGCGAATAAAAATTTATGCAGCTCAGTCAAATTAAAAATATTAGCTACATCTTCAAAATCGGATAACCATTTACATACACTTTGAAAGGAACTGCTGTCGAACGGTGCAAGAACAGTTTCGATATCATGAAAATTTACAGTAGGGTAGACCGGGGCACGTTTACGCATGGGGCACGTTTACGCAGTGCACTTTTTCCGAAACGAGTTATAAGTTTTTGAGCGACAGTCGAGCTTCGGTCTAGCATGCAGAAAAGATAATCTGTTTTCTTTCAAGGTGAGTAAATTTGGTGTTGAACTTATTGAAACTTATTGTGAACTAATCATATTTAGTTAAGGATAAACAAATATATGAACATTAACAGAATTTTATCCTTTTTTGAGAACTGTATTTGTATGAACAGAAATGTTATTAATTTTCGTTGCACGTTAAAAATCAATCCAAACATGGCGACGGGGCACGTTTACGCATTGACATAGGGACACCTTTACGCACATTCTTACTGTGATTACCAATCCAAAAAAGGTGGCAAAAGGTGGTCCCATGACAAGTGTGTAAAAGGAAATACTTTATTTTTTGTTTGTAAAAACTGTAACAGTGATGATTAAGATGACTAAATAGTTTCTGTTTTTAACTAGCAATAAGCCCTATGTTTTCAGTTTAGCCTATAAAACGTTCTTTAATTAATTCGCTTTAATTTTTCTGTTTTTAAACAGTGTTTTAAGTTATAAATAAAACATCTCAATTTGATTAAATATTTATTTCACTTACTCTTTGGTATCACTTAGAATATGCGTGAACGTGCCCCGTTCCCGGAGCAAGCTTACGCACATGACTTGGACCTAAAAGAATTTTTTTTTATGGTTAAAAACACAAATAGGGCAAAAGCTGAATACACAAATTTTGACTTTATTAACTGCTTTATAAAACCACAATGTCTAAAATTTTCTAAGTTAAAAAATAAAAATTAGAAAATTCATTGAAAAAAATCCGCGTAAATGTGCCCCGGTCTACCTTACTTGGCAAAACATGTTGAACTGGAAAATGCTTGTTAGGATAATGAGAAAATTCTTCGTCAGTGCTTAAAACACTTGAAACCGATACATTACTTTGTTTAGTTTCAACATTATGAGAATTTAACTCAGAATCAGACTCAGCGTCACTTTCGTTTTGTAAGATATTAGCTTGTAGCAATGTTAAGTCTGAAAGATACGTAATCAATCGTGTAGCAATGTCAACTAAATTTCCCTCGCTATCAACACAAAGTAGATTGCACAAAGTAATTAAATCATTCAAAGAAAAGTCGGCTGTAATTTTATCGACTTTCTTTTTAAACTCATCCGAATCCGTGACAAGATCAAAACCAGTAAATTCCCGTATTCGTTTTCTATTCGAACGATCGCCTTCATTATCATATAAAAATCTGTGGAAAAGTTTTATCTTATTTGTTTTTTCATTCTTGAAAACAGTTTCCAGTTCAGCTATTTCAACGAGTTTCATGATTAAAATTGAAATATACAAAAGAAAGAGACGAACAAAAAATGAACTAACTCACCGCAAAAATATTTCCTTTGGATTGAAGAAAAAATAATTCTCCGTCGTCACGTAATATAAGAACAAGGGCTGCTTCATCACTCTTTATTATTTTTTTTTCTTTTTCTTTTTCTTTTTTTTTTTTTTTTTTTTGTCGTGGAACAACTTCTGCGTCGTCGTTTAGCACTGTAAATAATGCGCTGAATAAATAACAGATTAGTTGTCTTTTGTCATTTTTAAGGCTGGTTTAGAAGTTTTCATCTAGAATTCCAACGGCGAGTGGCGTTGTCTTTAAGAGCGATTAGTGTCGTCTAGGGGCTTTGATTATATTCACTCCGAATTCCACCGGCGAGCGCCCATGTTAATATATGTTAGTATGATAATTAAATGTCTTCAAATTGGATTAAAATGATGTATCACTATTTACAAAAAAAGAACTATCTACAGGTTTAAATGCTTAAATTACATCGTTCTACTAAACATCTTTTCTATGTAACTTCAGTTACACTTCTCTTAGCTACAGTCACGTCCTATTTGTTCCGAATCATCTCGTCATCTCTGGCGGGGGGAATGTTTTACCGCTGAAGCAATGGTGGCGCTGCTCTCAGTGCATATATGCTACCGGGCCGTTGCCATTCCGACATATATATATATATATATATATATACGCTTATTGTAACCGTGGGTAATTTGGAAGAGGTTGGTTATATGTTTATAAAACTTCGTGTTAGATTAAGAAACATTTCTTAAATTTTACAGTGCATTAAGATGGAATAATTTTATTTTAAATAAATAAATATACATATTAGAGACACTTTAGGAACTTCAAATGAACTTATGAAGTTGATAATACAGTAATATGTCTAAGGCAGTCTTGTATTTAAAAAAAAATGTATTTTACATATCTAATTTCATTTGTCAAAAGAATATGGCACCTAATTTTATCACTTTTAATTTAGGAACTGCAACGAAAGATTCCAGTAAAAACTTTTTAACAAAGAAATAAATTTAAGTTACATTAAAATAATAAAAAAATTTAGATTTATATATCAGTTCTGAAAAAAAAAGTTTATTTTAAGTAAAACATATTTTAACGTACCTTCATCAAATAAAGTAAACATCTGTTACATCGCGCATGCCGGGAGACAAGAAAAAAGTCCAGTAATTCCAAGAGCATTGAAAAGTAAATTTGAAAGAATATTACAGATTTTTTTAAAAGTCAGTTAGCTTTATAGACATGTACTTCAACATGTGCTGAATTGCCAAGTCTCCGGCTTTTTGTATACCAGAATTTTCTTATAGAAAAACAAAATTTTCTGCACTAAAATACCGCTATTCAAAAATGCAACGTAGATCTGCATGTGTATAATAATTTACTTCAAAAGCGCTGATGAGTTTGATTTTCTTTTTTCGAGAGAGAAAAATGCGGACACGAAGAAAAATACGATATAATGTGAACTATTGTTTCAACCATTTCAGGGACAAAGTATTAATGGGGCTAAAATCTTAAAATGATTGATGTCACAAGAATTTAAAAACATATTGATTTGAAAATATATAAACGTTTTTATTCACGAACAAAAGCAAAATATTTCAGAAAATTCTTATATAATTTTGCCATTTGGGGAATGAAATTGGGCGGTATATATAATATACCACCGTTTTTCACAGATTTAAATACTTCTTTAATAACCAACTGGATTTTATATTATAATACAAGTATTTCTTTTAAAATTTTCGGGTTACTAAACGTTTACACTACTAAATATTTCAATACGGAAATCTATATTTTTTACTTATTTTAATACATATTTCATGTACCTGTAAATCAATATTTCATCTCGACGTACAAATTTCACAAGGGATTTCAATCCGATATAACTCTAGCATTATTGTCAATTTAACTAAATATGCGTCGGAAGTAGCCTGTGATTAAACCATTGCACTAAAGGAAGTTAGAATATCGTTATGTTAGTATATATATTCCGAAACATCTACTTAAATACAAATTCGTTAACAAATTCAGATCACAAGTGAATAGCAAATGATTTGTCCGCGTTAAAACAACTTATTAGCATCTGGATTGAGATATTTATTATTGCAGGCATATCACAGGGTATTAACTGGAATTTCAAAATATACCGAACTTCCTATAAATTTCTAAAGATTTTCAATGTAATGAAAATAACAAATTCAAAGTGATGAAAATACTCGGTAGAACTGAATGCAATTTGCAGGAAACTTATTCCACCAAAGGGAGATTTCTTTGGTGAAATTTCTTCGTGAAATTATTGTCTGTAAAAGGCAGTTCAGCAACCAAATCCTCGAAAATTTGTAAATGAGAGTAATATAAAATGTAAGCTGACTACTGAAAGCTCCTGCTCTTGAGTTAACTTATTGGCTAAAATCTCCAAAGTATACGTAGCAGCCCATTCTTTTTAGCGCTTATAATAGCAGACGTGGCGGGTATGAAAGAAGACATTTTATATTTGCGACATGGAGGCACAAATAAGCGTCCAAATCAGAGTAATATAATATTCAGGAAGCAAAAATGGCTTGTACTCCAGTTATCTTTTTACTGACAAAAATCTCATAAATATACGTAATAGGCAGAAAATCTTACAATCCAGAGATAATAAGCTTAATTAATTGCTAGAAGGTGTTAAATAAAAGCTATAAAAAGAGTAAAAAAGTTTTTATATTTAAACTGTCTACATATTTCGGTTTCACCGAAGCCTTTATCGAGACAAATGGGAATATTCTACAATTACATGATCTTTAATGCAATGATTTGAAGCATCAGTCACATTCTCTTTCGGATAACTCGTGTTATTTTATTTTTATTTTTACTTTTATTTTTATTTCCATTCTCGTAAACATGGTGTAACTCAACCCGTGGTTTTTGCAAGCTAAATGACGTCGTATCGTTACATATTGAATTTTTACGTCAATTCAAAAATTCAATATGTAACACTATCACAATCACCCTTATTTACAAAACCACGTTTATATGTTTGAAGATTGTACAAAGGTTTTTCATATAAATTCTTTCTGACTCGTATATTACGTTGCTTTACGAAATATGTTAAATACATCTCATTGGAAACCACTGTGACTGTATTTGTGTGTCCTAAGAATGAAGATTGTTCTTAAATGGATAGATAATTATATATATACTAGCTGATCCACTCGGCATTGCCGTGATAACCATAAACAAGCCTCAAGTTTATATAATTTTACATCTTTAACCCAATTTTGTATGAATTTTTATTTTTAACTGAACAATTCGCGAAAAAATATTAATATATAGCGGTAAAAGAGATCATAAGAAGACCTTTTTTTCACATAGTTTAGTTTCGTAGTTTACAACAAATTAGTTCTTGTTGTCCGAAATCTTTGATCTTTTTATCTGTTATAAACCTAACAGTTTACAGCACGTAAAAATTTAGTGAAAAAAAATGTTATCTTGTTGTAAAAGAAATATGTTTTCTTCTCGCTTTTTTTCTTTTGTTGTTGTTGTTTCCGCATCGAGTCCTTTAACATGAAAAAGAAAGTTAATGAATAATTCTCATCTCTGAGCTCACTGTCCCTGAAACCATCTCTGAACTCACTCAACAAATGTTTTTGAGCTATAGATGTAACTGTATCCACGCTCTCTTTAAAATTTTGTAAAAAAAATATGCATATTTAATAGTGAAAACATTAGCCAAAGCCGAGCGAAATTTCTCATATATATATATATATATATATATATATATATATATATATATATATATATATATATATATATTAAATATTTCTACTCGTTCGAACGTTTCGAAATTTTTGTAGGTGATATAAATTTGGTCTGCCAAGATTCTCTAAGACGATTGTGTCGAAATACGAACGTTTAGTTTCTATAAGCGTAGAAAAAAGGGAGGCGCGAAGTGACCTGCAGTCGCCAATGTTTTTGAAAGGGTTAAAATTCGTATTTCTAAAAATAGACTGCACCGTCGAAGAGAAGAAGGTCTCAGTTCTAAGCTATCCGCTTTAAGAGCATTTTTTTGTTTGCCGGTACATCTAAAATTGCTGCCTGAGGGAGCGTTTCCGTAAGGGGAAAAACATCAACTGCGAAAACGGCCCTTTTTGAATTTTTCTCAAAGGGTTAACAACGATATTTTTTCAAACTAATTGCGTCTTTTAAAAAGTAAAAGTACGAACATTAAAAATCTTCTCCTTTTCCATATTCCAAGCGGTTTACCCATGGAGATTAAAAGTAAAGGCGAATAAACGCCAGTATTTTGTTCTTCTTTCCTTTCCCTTCGAAAATCAGGTTCAGGGGCACGCTCGTTTGCCGATTTTTGCAATAGCTTTTTTGATGAGTTTTTAATTAATATTAATTATAAAAATATATATCCTTACTCAAATTTTCAGACTTCTAGGTGCCTTAGGTTTTCCTAGCCAGCGCAGACTTACAGGCGCACACACAGACAGAACGAATCTTTCTTTTATTAGTATAGATATACATATATATAAAACTTTCACGTGAATTTTTCTGATTTCAAAACTTATTTTTTAGTGTGATTTTGATTTAATATCATCTATGAATGCTTTAAAACTGATTTCATATTTTATGTTTCAGATGAATGAAATAAATTTTCATAATTTGTATTTAAGTCTGATTATAAGTTTTTCTTATCCGGGTGCGATTATAAGGAATACTCAGGCACTTGAATATCATTTTCTGTTCTTAAATGTGTATAAAAATAAAATATGAATAGAGCATAAAAAATATCGGTAGATACGTATTATCCATGCCAGGAAGATAAATAAAGAAGATATATAAAAGAAGCCCAATAATGATAACCTTATTTTTTTGTCATGTAATTTTTATATGTTATTGAGGTTTGCTATAGAATGTTTGTCATTGAAAATGAAGTTTGTAGCATTTATAGTTCATAAACAAATTCAGTTACACTTGGGGGGGGGGGGGAATCGTTTGTGAGCCATTTTAATGATCTTAATATAATTCTAACATAATGAAATTGGTATGAATCATTGAGGTGCATAACTACATTTTTTCTATAGTATATGAAGTGAATATCATTTATTGTTCATTTACACAGACACACAAAAGAAGTCGGTAACAGGACTGATTAAAATAGTAAATTGTTGGAAGTGCATTTTTAAATAAAACTAATATTTGTCGCATAATGCGGTGACACACATTAATAAACAGAGTATAAATTCTATATATCATATAAAAAGCTGCACAAAAGAATTCGCGCACATTACCAGATTTGGAAAGCAATTTCAGAAAATAGGTTTTTACTGCGGTATGTGTTTTATTAATTGTTTGCTTAGCTATCTCATTTCATTACATGAAAAAGTTTATTCTCTTTAATCTTATTCATTACATGAATAAGATTATTGTTAGAAATTTCTTAACAATATTCTATTGGAAAATGTTTCATAATCTATGCCAGATGCAAGATTTTTTGTTCCTTTTTCTTTCTACATTGAAACTGCCCAGTTAATATTATATAGTTGCCATGTGAATGGCAATTGTAGAATCATTTATATATATATCTGTGTAATATGGTATCAGTTAGATACAGATAATTATGTTATATCTATAGATGCAGTATGTGTCTAGGATATATATTTAGTTATTCACTATCGATGGAGGTGGAATTATAGTAAATTAAGATCTCACCTATTTTATGAAGGAGATTTAACTTCATATATCAGAATGCAATTTATATGTTAAATCGCTCCCCCCCCCCCCACTTTAAAGTATAAGGTTCCTTTTCAACGTGAAATTTAATTGTCTGGTCACAAATTATTTATTCTCAGTTTTCTTTTCCTAAAATGTAAGCTCTCATTTTATTTCGCTCGTTAATATCCTCTGACCACATTTTCATCTATTAAAAAAAGAAAAAAGAAAAGGCCTTGCGCCTGGCAACAGTAAGAAATCTTTGTTCACAGATGCACTCTACATCTGTATTTTAACGGATCATCATCTACTGTCAATTCTCACGGCATATACAAATTATTTCTTCTTTTTATTATTCATATGGCCTTTTACTTGCCATATATGGTATATCGGCGCCCGCTTGGGATAATTTTAGCTCACATCTTCCATTTTTAGAAAGTAACCTTTTAGGGCGGTTTCTCTCAAAAATGTACCGGGTTACAGTATGTGGTTTAAATCGGACTGGCGTTAAAAATTCATAATTCCTCTCTGACGTAATCCCATTCGCTTTATACTAACAGATAAAAACTACATCTATCTCCTCGGACTACTGTATCGCCAGAATATATATTTTGGCTAATTTTTATTGCTTTGATTTCACCAATGCTTCATACGAACTGAGAAAGTTGTAACAGTTTGAAATAGAGATTCAGCTCCTGCCCTGTGTAGTGAAAACATGTAATTGCTTTTGCCTCCTCTCTAGCCACCGGTGTCTGTTGCCGGCCTTGTATTGCGATCCTTCAAAGAACCTGGATGGAAATAAACGTAATATTTGTGTGCATTCGACGACTCCTTTCATCGGGAATTATATTAAGCACGGCTTTGATTATTCAAATATCCTAACTAATAAAATCTTATCGAAGTGTCAATCCCTGGGAGAACAACCTCTTTCACACATTTATTTTTGTTAACGATGATATTCAGCTGTTGAAGAATTAGTAAGTCAGCATTTTTTTAAAGTTGGAATTTATAAGCTTATTGCGAGATCTCAGTGGCCATTCAACTAAAGCGTTGCCATCAGATCCTAAATAATAAGAAAATCCAATAATCAGGTTGGCAGTCACATATAGAGAGCAGTGTTATGTTAGTAATTGTATCCGCGTAGATCTCTTACTAATTTAATGATCAGTCATGATAGACGTCAAGTACTTTTAACAACCGGAAGGGACATCTATGCTCTACAGAATTGGTTCCTAGTCTGAGCAGTTCCTCTCGAGCAGAAAAGTATTTTTATTAACTGTATAGAGCATTGAACAAAATGTTCACTGCCATCTTAAAATGGTTATGAGTTTAAGAAACATTAAAGAGAATAAGAACTCCAAAATAACAATATTAATTCCAAAGGACATTGATGTACGGTACAGATCTTAAAACAAGGAATCAACGAAAAAGGTCTCATCTGAGGGCGTACATTCTGTTTTATTTCTGGTTGTGTAAGGAACACAAATACGAGGAAAAAACGCAATGCGAGAACCGTACGCTAATCAATAGGCGTTACTACTTAACCACGGATGAAAAATAAAAAGTTGTCATAAAATATTGAAATCAGCAAGAAAGTTTTAAAACGTGTTACCAAGAAAATGACAAGAAAGTAAAATCATGCATGAAGCATAGATTATGAAACACTTTCCAACACTTCCTGAATTCTTTAACAAACCTTCGCTGTTTAATTAGGTAAATAAGATGCCTAATTAAATATTTTTAAAAACTCAAACCACATTTGGAAACCAGATTTAACAATTACAGACCATAGCCAGAAAAGTACTCTAATTCTTTTCTGAAGCCCTGTATATCATGTATAGATTTGTATATACTCTTTATAGTATGCTACAATTTAGTTTAGTACGAAAACACATAACACAGATGAAAACTCACCTTCAGTAGTTTCTACCAATAGACGGGAACCTTTTTTAATTCTTTTGTACAGCCCTGTATACTACCTAAAAATTTCTATACAAAACATTAAAGTTTATTTCAGGCAAAACACGCTGTAAACTACTGAAATCACACTTCCAGATATTATCATACCTAATTTGTCATGTATCCAGATGTATCCAGTTCTTTGCGTGGTCCTGCATATGATTTTATTTATCTTCAAAAAACATATCTTAGAATACCAAACATATTTTACATTCAAAATGCATAACTCGATTAAAAAATCCTTCTAAGCAATTTACGCCGATACAGAGTACTGCTTACGAATTCTTTTGTGTGGCCCTGTATATGATCTATAGCATTTATACAATATGCAGACCACATAGTATGAGAAAATTTAGTTAAACACATACCTAACTGAAAGCGCACTTCCAACAATTATCGTTTATAGACAATACTTCGGATACAGTACTGTATCCTAAATCTTTTGAGTATCCATGTAAATGAACGATAAATGCTATGCACATCATATTATACATTAGGTATCTTATAGTAAACCACAGTAATGTATATCAATTTCATTAAATTTGAAAGAGCGTAATTTAAATACCCTGAAAACGGTTTTTCTCTGTAGACCATTATGTATGTAAGCGAATACTTTTGGGTGACCCTGTAAATGAAGGATAAATAATTTGCACTCCATATTCTACAAAAAGCATGTTTTAGTGCACCCCAGAAATTGATATAAATTTTATTATGTTTGTAATAGTGTAACAGGAATAAAATGCACCGCAAACGACTTTTTCCCATAGACCATAGTGTAATAAAATTATTTTGAGTTTCCCTGTAAACTAATTATAAGTGCTACAAGTATCATGTTCGATGGTAAGTGTCTTGTAGTGCACTTCAGTGATGTATATCAATTTCAATATATTTGTAATAGTATAACATCATTAAAATACACTGCAAAATATTTATCCCTATAGACCATAACGTAACGACAATTTTTTGAATGCCCCTCTAAACGAAGTACAAGTGCTGCATACTTTATTTTCAATATTGAACATGTCACTACATATATCAATATCATATATCAATTGCATATCAATCCGAGTACATTTACGTGAGTTAGAGCACGGACCGATGGCCGGAGAGACAGACGGCCAGACAAACCGAATTCATAAACAATTTTCAACTATGTTGGAAAGGATTAAAATACGAAGCTTAGGAATAAAAAATATTATTATAAATAGAATGAAATTTGACACGGAAAAACTAAGATACCAGGTGAAGAATAGTAGATTTTAAATATGAGGAAAGTAATATATATCCTAATAATATTATAAATCTGATTGTGCGCAAATGTTAGGCTGAAGCCAGCGTCAAAATGGAGCCTCTAATGATCCTGTATTTTTGCATACAGATTGATTATAACCCTCATTTGAACATAGGCTGGGTTTTGTTTATTTTATTCAAATATTTTTCTTAATAATTCAAAATTTCGTTTTTTCATAGAGAGTAAATGACCATTTTTTTCGTATAATATTTTAACATGGTTAAATTTACTTTACCGTTGCTAATACTTTATCGTTGCCAAAACTAATTCAAATTCCGGAATAATAATTTTTAGTCAACAATTTAGTTTCAATTGAAAAATGTTCACGTGAAAAATAAAAATGAAATAAAAAAATTAAAGAATTAAAAAGAAGATTAAATAATATTATTAGAAATAAAACGAACTTTTTTTTAGTTTTTGATAATAATACAAGGTTTCAATATGAGTAACCATAGGAAACAGGCGAATATGACGCCATACATAAAAAATAAAGCGGATATCTTTGATTGGTGAAATAAAATGATCTTGGTTTTTTTTTTCTTCGCTTTTTTCTTTTGTATGGTAATAATTCTGGGCGTTTTACCGTCTGCGCAGGGCTAATATAACTATACCATATTTTTTATTTAAATTTTAAAAAAGTAAAAAGAAGTTTCAAAAGAAAATGGTCAGCAAATGTTAATAATATGCTCCGCAAAATTATCCATATCGAAAATGATGTCATGGATAGGGAGAAATATTTATTTTCATTCTTAAAACTAAAAGAAATAACTCGATTACCTAAAAAAAAATGACGAATGTTAATAGTTCCATTTTTGTTGATAAAAACTAAAGATTTAATATTATTTCGTTAAAGCAACATAATTTCCCCTATGCCAGTACTGAAATTAATTGCCTGGAAAAGAAAATTAACAAGAATTATGTCATTAAAAAGGGATTTCTCTGCGGGAAAAAGAGGCGTCATATTTGAAATAAAACGGGAATTTTCCAATGTGTTTTAAAATGAGTGTGAATCAATTCCTTACATTAATAATACAAGGATCCGTAAGTATAGAAAGTAGATGAGTTTCACGCCATATTTATAACGAAAAATTTAAATGTTTTTTTTTTATCTATACTGATTATTAAGCATGAATATCCGTTATATACAGATGAGAATTTTCTGCTAAAAATCGCATCATAATTTTAAGAAAAGGAAAATGAACACGAATCTATATTTGTATTTCGCAACTACTCCTCACTGTAAAAAATTGCTGCAGTAAAATTACTGCAGCAGAGATTCCAGGCAATGTCCATAAGAAAACCGGTTTTGTGACTAGATAAACGAGCTTTGTTATTAGATAAACGGTTTTTGCCCGTAAAAACGTGAAATTTACTGAAATGGACCGTTTACCTTGAAAAGGGGGCATTTCCCGTAAAATTACGGCAGCAATTCACGGAGAATGCCCGTGCATTTACAATTTTCATTTACAGTGCCAGAATATCGAACGCAACGTGATTTACTTTATACCGGTTATCATTGATCCGAGGATGTTACACAAACTGTCAGAATTTAAAAAATTAAATTAGATGCCAAGATTCTTTTTTTTTCTTTTTTGTTAATTTTAACGAAGTTTCTCTAAAAACGGAAAGTAAATTACTCCCTATTTGTGTATAAAAAAAGGAGAAATAAAATAGATCTGTATATTTTTTACACCATTTTCTCATTAAAACTGAAAAACAGAATTGATTTTCACTTTGAATAGATTGTGAAAACAAAATCTTGATTTCAGTAAACTATCCGAAAAATAAAAACATATTTTCACATATTCAAATTTCATGAATCAATTTATTCTGGAGAACAAAAATTGCCTGTCAATATACTGTCATTTAGAAAATAAGATTTGTTTCAGCTATACATTAAACCAAGGAGGCAGAACTGAATTTAAAGATAAAGCATGTACTATTTCCAATTAATATTTTTTTGAAGGATGGCTGTTAAAACGTTTCACAAAGGCGTTAGAAGTAAAATTGTTTATCAGGTAAAATTGACATTTGTTTTTACCCAATTCGTCTATTTCCACGATTTTATTTGGCACTCCTTTTTGCATTGGTTGCAATTTCATTTTCGCGATTATTTGGCACAAAATTTCACTTTTTAAAGACTGAGTTATGTCAAGGTCCCTATAACAAAAAAATACCGTATTGTCGCCTATGAAATGTGATAAATAGTTAGTTAATTTTAACGTTTTTAACTATCGGGAGTGAAATATTTTCTTAAATAATGTATTTATTCTTCTTTTAATGTTGCGTGAACGAAGTCACGGGTAACAGCTAGTATATATATATATATATATGTAATAATAAAAAAATTCGCCATTTTTCCTTAGTTAAATTATTCCAAATTCTTACAATTCTAATTTTTTCCTGTTTTATTCAAATTTTCTACTCTATATTCATTAAATCCTTATTCTTAAATTAGCTCTATCGTTAACTCTGTTAAATTCCCTTTTATTTAATTCTAAATTGTCCAAATTTACTTAAATATAAAGCTTTTAGTTATTCTTAATTTCTATCATGATCCCCGATCATTTCTGGGTTTTAGAATGTTTTTTGAGAGCCATTTTCATTTTTATTCCGAATTTTTTTTTCCCGCTCTAAGTCACTTTACTACAAAATTCATCCACTACCTCTCTGTCCGAACTCTTTACTAATTATCTTTCATTGGTCGTGACGTAGCATGACGCGTCTTCTTTAATTCCTCATTGGTTCAGTGCGCGTTCTACGTCATAATTTGTGTTATTACGCTAGGTAACAAAAAGCAGCTACCTGCGGTGCTCCCTCAGAAATAAGTCGAATTTTCACTTGTTAACAACTCCCTGGCTGCTCGTTTGACAATAATTAAGATGTTCTATTACTTACCCTCTATACCTTGATGACGTAGCGATGCACGGCTATTATTGTTAGGTAGAAACTGCCCAAGAGAAATACTTAATAAAGGATGGAAATTGAACAGCCTTGTTCTTTTGATTCATGGAGAAACGCCTCTGGTTTTTTCATTCTACTGCCGCTACGGCCGCGTCGAGACTGCAACTGAAATCTTACGACTGCTTCTAATTTTTTACATCATCAATAACAACCACCGTTCTTAATTTCATTGTGCGACCATGTGTGCTCCTACTTCTAGTATCAACTTTACCCCAAATACAACATATGACGGTAAATATTCGTATTATGATATATATATATACAATGGAACTCCAGATATACGTTACCTGAGTTGTACGTTTCCCTCAGTTATACGTTTCAAGTCAGCGGTCCCGACCGCTTGCCATTTAAAATTAACTGAGTTATACGTTTTGTGTTATACATTTCTCTCAGTTATACGTTACGTTTTTGCGTCTTCGAACGAAATTTTGCCTCATTTATATACTTTGTAACCGGAAACACTGACGACGCGTCGGATGAGTCTGATTTGAAAGTAAAGCCGTTCGGCAGTAGTAAAAGCAGTAGCGATAAGGCGGCTGCGTTATTAACATAAATGCAAAGTTTGCTGTTCAATGTTAGCTCTGCCGAAAAGAAACAATCGAAGATTAGTGATTATTTCAACAAGATTCAGTAAACTACTGCAATGTCTTTTGGTAAATGATTTACACGCCAAGGCGATTCCAATGATTTCCTTTAAGTACTCTATGTGTATTAAAAATATTTTTAATAAAGCTTTTATGATAAAATAACTTCAGGTGTACTTTTCTCATGTACCTTTTTCTACTCTGTTCTTTTTCCAAAAATTTGTGTTATTGGTGAAGTAATACTTATGAAATTTCCGTTTTCGTTAAAAAACATAACTGAATTGCTTTAGCGGAACAAAGTTTTTACGACACATTTAAAAAATGTTCCGGTAGACCATTAATTGAGTTGTACGTTTTACTGTGTTATACGGTTTGTTTTTCGGTCCCGGGCAAAACGGATAACTGGAGTTCCACTGTATATTCTTTGGCGTTAATAATTGAATTAAATGGAAAAAAAGACAGAAATTTTTAATATTATATAATATATATATATATTGTAAGTATTGCGGTTGACATAACATCCTACCGGAAATAAAATTACCATCGTGAATATCTTTTATCGCTAAAAGCCGGCAACTTAATGGAATTTTTTTTATACATAAATTATTCTGAAAAATTGTTTTGAATTATCTTATTACTTACCCATCATACGTAGTATAGGGTAAGTCTTGTAATCGTTTTGAAAATCGAAAAAAAAAATTGACGGATTTACAAGTTTAAGACACTGGAAATTCCGAAAAACGTATTTTTAGAAAAAAAAAATTGCCGTCCGTATGTGTGTCTGTAAACGCTCTATCTCCCGAAAAAATTGAGATAGAAACTTGAAATTTGGTATGTACTTAGTAAGTAATAATGGGAAGAAGCTTATTGAATTTCAGTAACCTCGATTATCCGGAACTATTTTTTTCGGACTCTCGAAATATTCATTCTGATAAAAGGTATATAAAAATTTTCGAAATTGTTTATTTTAAGGAGTGAATATAAAAGACAATAAAAAAACAAATTTTGCATAAAGCATGAAGTCGATCAGATAATGAGTTGCCGAGATATTTGTAATCCTATTTCCCACACTCTTCGATTTTTCATGACCCTGTATTTCATCCAAATTTCCATTCAAAGATATATTTCAATTGGAAAGGAGACGCTTAATCAGATGCAATAAACCGCTAGTTAATACGATTGTTGTTTTTGGAGTTATAAGGATGTTTCTTTTAAGCAAATCAGTAATCGAGCCTTTAAAGTTTATGACGCCATCAAGCCACTATTTTATTCGAATTGCAATGTATTTTATAAGTAGTTTACACATTTTTTATTTTAATATTTTACATTATGCATATCCATATGATGGGTAAGTATTACGGTGGCCCCCAACGACTAGTTTTGTTGTTATACTAGTATTTACAATTTAGACGATTGTATGTGTATTTAAATTACTGTTTTTAATTGTATTAGCGATTAGTTGAAATAAAGACGATTAACGACTGACAACCATTTTTAACGATCTATTTTCCTGCACGAATAATAACAAAACCAGCAGGGAAGACCGAGCTATGCTCGGTCAAAATTAGCTTTCAGTGCAAATATCCAGTCGCATGACCAAAATGACCCACTAATCAAATTTTCTCGAACATGTAACCTAGACCAAATGTCTTCTCGTGCCCAAAAACCATAAGAGGCAAAATTTAGTCTAAATAGTCTGAGCCGTTTTTAAAATAAAATAGCTTGACCCATAATGACCCATGACCAAAATAGCCCACTAATTGAATTTTTTTGAAAATGGGACCTAGCCCAACAGTCTTCTTGTGCTCAAAAACCATAGGAGGAAAAATTTAGTCTAAATAGTCTGAGCCGTTTTTTAAGATAAAATAGCTTGACCCATAATGACCCAGGACCAAAATGACCCACTAATTGAATTTTCTCGAACATGTGACCTAGCCCAACAGTCTTCTCGTGCCCGAAAACCATAAGATGCAAAATTTAGTGTAAATAGTCTGAACCGTTTTTAAGATAAAATAGCTTGACCCATAATGACCTATGACCAAAATGACCCACTAATCGAATTTTCTCGAACACATGACCTAGCCCAACAGTCTTCTCGTGCCCGAAAACCATAGGATGCAAAATTTAGTGTAAATAGTCTGAGCCGTTTTTTAGATAAAATTAGCTTGACCCACAGTGGCCCAAAAATGACCCACTAATCTAATTTTCTCGGACATGTGACCTAGCCCAATGATTTTTTCGTGCCCGAAACTCGTAGGATACAAAATTTAATCAAAATCATTAAAGCCGTTTTTTAAATAAAATTAACGTGACCCGGGTTGACCCAAAAATGACCCACTAATCGAAAGTTCTCGAACATATGATCCAGCCCAATAGTCTTCTCGTGCCCGAAAATGGTAAGATACATAAATTTAGTCAAAATCGTTTGAACCCTTTTTTAGATAGAATTAGCTTGACCCTGACCCTTGATGACCCAAAATGACTTACTAATCGAATTTTCTCGAACACGTAACCTAGCTCAATGGTTTTCTGGTGCCCCAAAACGGTAGGATACAAAATTTCGCTAAAATCGTTAGAGCCGTTTTAAGGATAAAATTTGCACACACACACACACACACACATATATATATATATATATATATAACCACACACAAGATTTGCTCGTATTAGAATATATGATATCTCATATTCGACTCTATTAGACAGTGCACCGTTAAAAAAGACAAATGATTCTTAAACTAGCACGAAGTTATACGAAAATATAATGTAACCTTTTCCGAATTATTCCGCAAGTCGGAAAAGCGTTACTTTATATTTCGAAACCCCCGAAAGCAATAGATTTCGGAGATTTAATAAAGATTCTGAGTTAAAGTACACTTAAATAAAATAAGAATTGAAAATCTATTTTATATTGACGCTGTTCGAAAATACTATGGGGCTCTTTGCAGGGCCTATTGAGATTCTAAAAAATCTTCTGTGAGCCCCCTGAGGCCGTCTACCCAGGCGGATATTATCTTCTGCTCTGCCCGAGAGACAGCATTCAGGGATCAGCATTTAAAATACTCAACTTTACACTTTTATCTGTTTAGAGGCACAATTTCGTTACTGTTGTGCCGTTCCATTGAGAAAGGGTCTGGCTCAACCTGTTACCAGGCCGTAAATACTGCTATACTTAAACACACACACATGTATTTTTTATTTAATGTATGTCTACACACAGCTTTATACACAACTTTAGAACGGATTTTTTATTATTATTATTTAAAACATATGATATATTAAAGATATAATTTAGTACGTCTTTTTCCGTAATTGCTTTGAAAATAAATTGGATACATTTTCTTTCAATTCGGGTAGTTAATAGGTTAAAGTACAACAGGTTTGGATCTTCAATTGACCCTTGAAAGGGATTTATTTATTTTTTTCATAAACCTTTTCCATCAAACTAGAGATTTACAAATGTGTTAAAGGAATGCATTTATTATTATTGAAGCATTTGGAAATGAATGTAGTTTCAGCAAATTTATAAATATAATTTGCCGGGTCAACACAAATTTATATATATATATATATTGGAATCGTATTAATTTTCAATAGGTTTTAATTAATTCAGGTTCAAGTCAGTCATAACACGTGCCTTACAGGGCTCTAAAGTGTTAGCACAAAAAAGAAGGGAAGAAGCAATTGACCCTTGAAGAGGATTTTATTTATTTTTTCATTAAAAATTACCTGTTCCATAAAACTAGAGATTTGCAACTGTGTTAAAAGAATGCATTTATTATCATTGAAGCATTTGGAAATGAATATAATCTCCAAATACTTATCTAGACCTTTTTTGAATTTGTAGAAATTAAATTTTTTTCTTGTTATGTAGGAGAAATTAAAATATTTTTTAGAAGTTCTTATCTAGAAAGAAGTTTCAAAACATCTATATAGAAATATTTTCTCGAAAAAAATTTTCGGAGAAAGTTATCTAGAAAATCTATAGAAATGGAAACTCTACGATGGAAAATAATGGAATTATAGTTAGAAATTGCTGGAATTGCACATGTCATTAAGAGAAGCTACACCTTTTTGAAAAAGACAGGTAATTCTTATTCTAGTAAAATATAATACAACAACGCACGAAACTATACAGTAGCGCCAAGTGGGCAACTTTTCAAAGTAACCACGATTACGAAAATCGTTCTTTATCTTTAGAAATCACAGAAACCAATTTATTTTTGAGATTTAAAGAAGCATTTATAAAATCATTGTTTTTTTCCTGCCACTGATTTTCGGAAACGTTTCCGAGTCCTTTTTATAGTATATTAATCCGTTTTCTCAATCCAGAATATAGGTTTTTCGGATGCTACCCATTCTGAAGTAAACCAGTTATGCTACCCATACTGAAGTCACGTTCAACAAACATGCTTTACAGACAAACTTTTGAAATTAACAGCAATAACATTAACATTAAAATTAATATTATTTTCTTACTTTTGCATGTATAAATTCAATTACGCACCTGAAAATGTTTAATTGAGAATAGATAGCACCCTAAAAAATTATATTCCTGTTTGAGATAATTGATTAATATCTATAAAAACTACTCAAAAACGTTTTTGAAAATCAGTGAAGAAACTTTATTTTTATAAATGCTTCTTATCTCGAAAATATATTGGTGTCTTAAATTTCTAAAGATGAAGAACGGTAGTAGGAATCACGCGTAACTCGAAAGAGGTAATTGTATCTTTTCGTTCGTTGTTATATTATATTTTGCTAGATTAAGAAACATTTGTCTTGTTTTTAGCACATACAAGTAGCACAACTCAGGTTAGAGAATTGAATTGAGTGCAGTGCGATATTTGTGGGTTTTTTTTATTTTAGTAGGCAGTTTTCTTATTTATCTGGATACGGCTAAACGTCGTGTTTCTGGAATATTTATTAAATAAGTCCCATTCATCACTTAAGAACCTGCATTTTTCTTACAAATTTCTTTCACCACACATGAAGTCGAGTATTTCGTCACTATACATTAACAGTAAGGAGAATTAAAAAAAATAAAATTTAAGGGAAATGAAATTTGTGAAATCGCATAAAAATAGCTGATACTGATGATAGTTACGATTTTCTAAAGAACTACTAAAAGGATTTAAATACATTTTTAATATTTTTGTCAGTAATTAAACTACAAATGGATCGTTGCGCAAGGAATAAAAATAAAAGATACGATAGTTACGATATCTCGTAATCTCTAAAAAATATCAAATGTAAAACAGTCGACATTGTTGCACCTATTTCTTAGGATGTATAGAAAGAATTTCAATACTTTTGGTGCGTTCGTAATTATATAAATACGTAGCACCTATTGTCGTCGTCTGGTCTGTCCGTCTGTCCATCTGTCCGTCTGTCCGGCTATAACAACGCAAAAACTACCCAAACGAATGGTTTGAAATTTAAGATATATTATCTTTGCAGAATTGTGTCGAGACATTTCAAATTTTATGAAAATCGAAACAAAACGTTAGACGATATTAATAAAAATATTTATTAAGAAATTTGAATTTTCTTTATAAAAATCGTACTTTCTTGTTATAGGAGCTTCCGAGGTTTAATCGTCAAGCGATCGAGATACTAAATTTTATTACAGAAATTAATCTGCAGACGATATGATTCATTTCACAAAATTAAAAATCATCAAAATCTGAATATTTATATAACTATCTATAGTACGAACGCACCTCATTTGTCACGTTTGACGCATAATTTCCAAGTTTTTTATGTATAATTTTGGCAGTGGTTACCCCATAAATTGATTGTTTGGCAAGAAATAAATATAAAAAATGCAAAAAGTTACGTTATTTTTTGTATATAATTGCCCCCCTCCCCTGCCCTTTTTTATTTTGGAAAATCGCGTACAAAATCACGTAATTATTGCATTTTTTATTTGTTCTTTCATAAGAACTTTATGTGTCGGGGGTAACATTTATGATTACGTCTTCAATATCTAACACTTTTGGTCTCTAAAACTACTGTAATATTTTAGGTTTCTGAAAATCTATATAAATCTGAAATATTTTTGCTTTCATAGTGTTTGTAAGTATAAAGATTTTTTAATTAAATATGCCTCATAAATAATCCTCGATTGATATTTAGAACGTTTTGTAAAATTAGCTGCATTCAATTTAATAATTTAATACATATTTATGGATTTTCATATTTCGGATTCCATATGCCGAAAGAAATATTCAAGTTTTAATGAAAAAACTTTTAGGCTATAAATAGTTGAAAAACGAATGACGTTCAAATTAAAACTTCTCATTTTTTATTCAACAGTTTTATAAATTATTCCCGGACTTATAATTAGCATATTTATATGCTTGTGGCATCTTAACAGTTATAGCATGTGATAAATTAGGTAAAATACGTTCTTTGAATATAATACAGCCAAATTTTAATATACTAATTTTGAACAATAAGTTTTTGAAAACGAAGTAATTTTTAAGAAAAGTTAATCTTATACAAATACATATACAGGGTGTTTTAATGAATATATACACAACTGAATACTCCAGTCCGGATCATCTTCATTGAGAGCGAAACACTGTTGCCGGTATTTTTATTCAAAAATTCAAAATTTGTTACATTTCGGAACACTGAAATGTAACTTTCCCAATGTTAGACGCTTAACCCTATCACTATGTCCTATCAAAACATGCCCTGTTGTTGCCCAGGACAAATATGCTATCTATTTTTCAAATTAAACGAAAAACAAGTACCACTTATATTTGTACAGTTTAATTTTTACCGTGTGTTACAAACATTATGATATGATATGTCACCGGCTGAAACTACTCAGTGAGTGATATATTTTTTGACAACTTGTTGGAAGTGCTTGAGGTCCGCGTGGACCCCAGGACATAGTGATAGGGTTAAAATTTCCTTGGATACTTCATTTTGACCGCTTGCCAGCAGATTTCCTTCGATTTTATCTATATACATTTTTAGGAGCAGTAGGGGTTTATTGATGACCTTGGTCGACCGTTGCTTATGAACATTGTGAACGGTTTCATCTGCCTCAAACTTTGTTCTAACTCTAGAGATTGTATGTCTCATAATGGGATCTGTTTGGAACTGCACCTAAACCGTCTCTGCATTTCAGCTAGGTTTTTTAATTTCCTGTAACATTTTAGTATAAATATCCTTGGCTGAAAACTTAGTCTGGTTTAAGCGATTATTTCAAGAAAGTTAAATCTAAAAAGAAAAAGAACATGCCAGTTGTTACGGAATAAATTGCGTATACATTTTTTGCAACAACCTACATTGATGCAGTCTTCTTCGCATACGTTTGTTATAGTTAAAATTAATAACAACATTTCACCAATGTTATCATAAAATATATCGAAACTTCACTTCTGATTTTTATGATCTACTTTAATTTTATTTTAAATATACGTAATATAGATTTTTAGGTACTTCTCTATTATCCCGCCGACCACTTTTCATAACAAAAAAACTATCGCCAAACTGTAAAATTAAACGCCAAAAATGCAGTCCCATTTACTTGATGTCATAAGCATTATACGTGTTTGTTATGTCATCAAGCGGTTTTTAATTTGACATTTGCTTGTATTTTTCATTATGTTTTACTGTTTTTTTAATTATTTCATTAATTAAAATAACAATTGTGTCCTTAAATTCTTATATTTTATTTATTTATTTTGATATTCCAATGGCAACGTTCTTCCGTTTAGTTGGCGTTACAATTTCGCGATAGTTTTTTCTTATGAAAAGTGGTCGACGGGATAATAGAGAAGTACCGATTTTAATACTTCATGATTAAAATGCACTTTTATTTATTTTTTTTTCCTTTATTTTTTTTTTTTAATTTTCTTTTCTTCATCTATCACATCATAGTTTTTTTTTTTTTAAGTTTCCATATTTTTTATAAATGGTTATGAATTTAAAAGCAATATAACTATAATTATTCAATTAGTTGTGTCGATATAATTACTGTTTTTGACAAGTTATGTTCTTTCTCGGATACTAATTTATTATCTTTACAAATTCAAACTGTTCTAATTTAAAATCTCAAAAATGTTAAAATTCTACAATCTCTTTTCTGATGTACACTCTGTCCTTTCAATTTGCATTTTAATTAAACAAAATAGCACTTATTTATTATTCCTTATTTTGATCTTTTATAATAATGAAACAATTATTTGCATACATTTATTTTCCTAATGCGCTAAATATTTGTAATGAGAAAACATTATGAATGGATTTGTGATCGTAAAACTGAATTCAATGTGAAGTAGGTCAAGAAATTTTTTTTTACATAATCGCACTGTTATAAGCGCTGTGAAGACGAGGATATTTATGGGAGCTATTTCGATTTTTATCATTGATAGGAGTTTTAAAATTGACGTAATATTTCAGTTTTCATAGAAAAATATATATCTGATACTTTATATGATAAGGTTGCTTATAAAAATAAAAGTATATTTTATTAAATGTATCACACCAGTGACGTCGGGAGAAGGAAATCTCAATGAGGGGTTGCGTTTTCGAACTGAAGTGTCTAAGATCCGCGTTTTTTCTTTATTGCCAACTTAAAATAAACAAAACAGAGAATTTTCTCATCAAAACCCCCGTGTAAGACAAATCTCAAACATATCTATCTAAATATCAATACAGAAATGTAACATATAAGAAATAATGAAATATATAAAAGTAAGCTTCTACAAGCTTTTTTTTTTCTAAATGGAGAATTGAAATCACTTTTCTCTCTTTTTTTTTAATGAAGGGGAGAGAGCCCCTCAACCTAAACCCCCGTCTAAGACACGTTTAAAGACATGAGCGGAAAAGGAATACAGAATATATTGCCTTTTAGAAGAGTTCAGGAGGGCAGAATTGCCACTGCTGGAAAAAGTCTTTTTTTTTTTTTTTTTTTTTTTTTTTTTAGTGTTTAATTATTTTAACTACTTTGAAGTAATAAATTTTACTCTGTTTTTTTTTTCTAAAATCCTTAAAGGAAAAGAAAATTTGGTTAATTAAGTTTTACAATCCACGGACAATCCATTTTATGAGGGGTGAATTGGAAATGTCCGTCACCCTACCATACCGGTGCTCATGTGTCATATAAATAATCCGGGGAGGAAATTAGAAAGCTTTCTATTCTTAAATTTAATTTCAAAATTTAGGTGTATTTCGAAATTATTTTAATTGAAAAACTTTTGCGCTAATGTTTGTGATAATTCATCTAATGATTGTGCTAAATCTTTGAAGCTATAAATAGTTAAATAATGATTATATGTTAATTATGGCCCCTTTAAAAAAATAGAAAACGTTGTTTCCAAAGGGGCAACTTTTATCTTAATTTGCTTCAATATAATTCTATAGATTAAACTAAGTTTTAGATTGATATTTAAATGAGTCTTTTGTTGTTCTCAACAACAGAAATATTCTATGTTTTAGTTAAATATGATTCGGCTTGAAATAATGTTTTTGGAATATATAATCATCTATGTATATTGTTTGAAATATTTTTCGATTTTGCCGAACATTCGGCTATCTTATAGTACTTCAGTATGCATTTTAAGTCACATTTTTAAGTCCAACAAGCATAAAATACACAATTAAAACAAACTGATGAAACTTTGTACAAATATATTAAACTACAAATAGACAATGTGATAGAAAGCACAAATTAATTTTAAATGCAGAGAGCCTACAATTGTTTTGGAGTTTTTAAAATTCCATCTTCCGTGCAAGGTTCAAAACATTAAAACTTTAAAACAAATGCATGAGAGAGGAAACAATGTAGCTTATGACCAAAAGGAAAATGGCGGAGAGCAATGAAACAGTGAAGCAAAAATAACCTCGGTATGTATGACGGTCACTTACGAATTCCTTGGATGAGCATATACAGTTTATTATGCAAAAGAAAATAATAACAATCAACTTTTCTTTCTTGACATTTTAGTTTTCCATGAAAATAACTCTTTCCACACTACTATATTTATCGTAAAACATTCGTAGATTCTTTGCCCCATCATCGTCTCTATTCTCTTCCACGTAATCAAACGTTAGCTTCCTTTAATACATATGTTTATCGTGCCTTAAACATTTGCTCTTCAAAGAATTTACTTAAGGTAGAATTAAGCAACTACATTAACTATTGATCGGTGGTTCTCAGTTGGAATCAGTGATTCAATTTGTAATAAACTCATTAAACGTAATAAATTTCAGCGTCAGCTCTGTTATTACAGCAATTTAATTATTCTATCAAACTTCCCCAAAATTACCCATCGCTTGTATTAAATTCTGATGAAATTAGATTTTGTAGTATACTATATTTTATATTCCCTTTTTTACTTCTTTTCATGAAATTAAATTTTGATATCTGAAACATCCAATAGACAAGTTTTCCGAGTGGAGGTGATTTATAAAATATCCCGTGAATGTGATTTAATGTGTATATAGGCATAAAAACTGTGTTAAATATGAAGATATTAAACGTTCTGTTCTTGCTAAGCGTTGTTGGTCTAGAAATCATATTTTTAATTTTTTCGAAAGCTCAATAATACAAAAGTGTTCATCAATACACGATCTTCAATTTTGCGAGGCATTTCACATCTGGAAAAATCCAAACTGTTTAGTAAATGACTTACGAAGTGCTCCCAAATTTTTCCAATTTATGTTCCCATTTCTTTAACTGACTCTCTCCTCTCCCACACTAACTTTTGCGTTCAGGCATTTTGTAACTCATTTTGAATGAGCCAGGCGCTGCCATACCGAGGTTACTTTAGCTTCGCTGTTTCCTTGTTCTCCTTCATTTCGCATTTGGCCATAAGCTACATTGCTTGATTCTTCCTTAATATATTCATGCATTTGTTTTAATATTTTAAATTGTTTTAGATTGCATTGAAGATGAAGTTTTAAAAACTCTGAAACAGCTGTCTGCTGTCTACATTTAAAATTAATTTGGGCTTTTTGACACGTTGTTTATTTGTATTGTAACATGTAATACATATTTTAACTTACATTGACAACTAGACATTGTGAAATAATCTGTGCAAACACGTCCTTTATATCCGTTTTACTTGCTTATTTTAGGAATATTCTATTTAATTGTGCAGCTGTCTAGGTATGTACTTTTCTATAAGAAAATTATACACTATACATATTATAAATTATTAAACAGAATATATTTAATTAATTTTAACTTTTGTAAAATTTGGATGTACTAAAAATTATCTAAGAGTAAACTTAAATTTTAACTACGCTGAATCAAGAATTCGTAACTAAAGCGCAGCAGATTTGCTTGCATCTATGCAATTCAGAGAACTTATATCGTACCACATCTGTAAGTGGGTCTTACAAGAATACCGAAATCAAAAGAAAATATTTTCATAACATCATTGTCATCATTGACATAAATGTAATTTTAACTAGGTTGAATCAAGTATTCGTAATTGAAGCGCAGCAGATTTGCTCGCATCTATGAAATTCAGAGAACTTAAATCGTATCTTACCTGTAAGTTGGTCTTACAATAATACCGAAATTAAAAGAAAATATTTTCGTAACATCATTCTCATCAATGACATAAATGTAGTTTTAACTAGGCTGAATTAAGTATTCGTAACTGAAGCGCAGCAGATTTGCTTGCATCTATGAAATTCAGAGAACTTATATCTTACCACATCTGTAAATAGGTCTTAAAAAATACCGAAATCAAAAGAAAATATTTTCATAATTACATTGTCATCACTGACATAATTGGAATTTTAACTAGGCTGCATCAAGTATTCGTAATTGAAGCGCAGCAGATTTGCTTGCATCTATGAAATTCAGAGTACTTATATCGTGCCACATCTGTAAGTTAGGACTTACAAGAATACCGAAAGCAAAAGAAAATATTTAATAAAAATAAGATGTAATAAAAGAAATACTACAATTGAAATTTCTTACTAAATTATTTATCTCATTCCGAATAATGACCAACACCATATAGAGTGCAGCAAAGTTTAGACCAACTATTTAGCAGCTCACCGGAAAAAAAAACGGATTTAGTAGGGTTGGTCTAAAGCCCTCATATAACAGTTTTGATTTGGCCCTTAATACATCAACTACCGAGGTGGCTTCTAGCTTATTCATTTACTGTGACCAATGCCTATCTACTCAGGTACAACACCTAGCCTGATTAAGGAATATTGTTACACATAGGATTTACAATAGATTTTTTTTTAAATTACTCATACCACATATCGAATTTAAAAATCTAGCCTCTTGACTTACCAAGATGTACGTTTCTGGCAAGTTAATTATGATATATCAAACTATTGCCGAGAAATCATCCCTCCATCTTCGTCTTGGTCCGCTACAGTTACTTAAGTAAAATTTTGACTATTACAAACATACTTCTGTAAGGTAGAAAGACAGATTATATATCTAGCGATAAATTCAGTTCTATGAGAAAAGTGATCTACGTGGTGGGGGGAGATCAAGCATCATAGAGAATTATACAGTGTAAATTTTATAAAGTCTTTTTTTTTAAAGTTGCTTCATTAGCAAATAATTAAATGAAAGCTAATGGAATAGATGGTAAGTTTTATTATACACCCAATCAACTGTTCCATTTCGGAACAATATGATATCGCGTTCATGAAATATTTAAATCCAGTTTTGAATATCACTATTCTGAAAATGCATTCAAGCACCTTAAAATGTTTTGTATTACATCGTTACCCTAAATCATAAATATCTCTGAATATGATTAATATAATTTAAATAATGTATTTTCATTGCATAATGCTTTCAGAATAAAATCTTTCGATCCTGCATTTATGTAAAATCTGTACATTTAAACACATTAACAATACTTTAAACAACGAAATTTATTTACATCCTTTTATTTTATTAGATATTTAAAATTCTATTTCGTTATATTTCCGAGAAAAATAATGACATAAATGTGTGCTTTGAATATTTAATGATATTTTCCATCTTTGATTTCACTCGATGAACAATAAAAGTAATGCATCTTGAAGCGTTTTGTTTTTAGCTACACGCAACCAAAATTTTCATGTCATATTTCTTGTTTCGATATTTTAAATAACATCAAACTTTAGAAACAATATTAACAATTTATTCGTATGTTGACTTTTTGTCATGTTTTATATTATTAGGTTTTATTTGCAGCTTAAAAGCAATCTAAATATATGAGGTAAATAATACAAATTTAGATGGGGTTTGATTAATGAGTATAATTCTAATATTTATTTAAAATGATGATATTATAAAAGGACTCAAGTATTGGAGGAAAATCAAATGTTCACTAAAATGCCTGTAGTAAATGCCATCACATATTGATATTTTCATGCATAATTTAATCCTGAAAAAATTCACACATTTTAGTTGTTGGGCAATATAAATGTGTATAATATATAAACTAGTATGAGGAAAACGTTCTACAGGTATATTTTTGCTATAATGTTTCTGAAACTGTAAGTCTAGAAACTTCAAATTTGGCGGAATAATTGAGACGTTGATACATGCGAACAATCTTTTTTTTTCTCCACTAAAGTTTTTTAATTTGAATAAAGAAGAAAAATCAATTACTTATCATACTGGTTTTAGATATAGCAATTCTTATCAGTAGGATAAAACGCAAGTACCAGTAATCGCTATAATTAAATAAACTGATAGTAACAAAGGAACAGGATTCCCAACTCGGTAAGGAAATACTTCATATTTAGACTTTCACGGTATAACGACGACGGTTAAATATACTAAACAAATATTTTTCCAGCTATTTGCTTAATTTTATTTTTACACATGTTGCCATGGTAAATCAAGGTAAATTAATACTATAAAAAAAACATTTGTTTGTTTGTAAAAAACACATTCTAAAACTACTTGACCGATTTTAAAAATATTTTCACTGTGCAAAGCTGATAAACAGAGTTCCTGAGCAGACTGCACTTTGGAAGGGGAGGAAGGTTTTCTCTAGGACTGGAATGGAGGTTTTCTCACAAATGCAAGTCTCGCGTTCACCTACTGAGGTACAAGAATAAATTTGCCTCAAAAGTTGATTTAATTAGTAATATTTAAATTATCTGCAGCTGTATAATTCCTCCTAATGTTAGTAGGAATACAAATACCACTTGGCATATTTCAACAAGCATAAGTGCAAAAGCCGCGCGTTTTTCTAGTAAATAAATAAAATGAAAAAATAAAAGAATTATGAAAATCAGAGACTCTGTTAAAAAGTTATGCGCGAACGTACATAACATATAAGAGGGTGGTTTGATAAATTCTCGCCCTGACGGTGGAAGCGCAATATTTTTGACATAATTTCATATTATTTTTCAATGTAGTCCCCTTGCAACTCAATACATTTAAGACGCACTCTTGTGTGCGAATTCGTTAGTGCAGCCCTGCACGAGAGTGGTTCGAAAAGTTCTCGGACTGACATAGAAAATACAATATTTTTGACATTTCTTTTTAGTTTTCGACTAGCAACATAATACGTTTCAGAACACCCTTGGAAAATGTTCAATCTTTGGCGTTTTTGGTCGACGTTAAACAAACACGGCACGCATCGAGCGGAAAAATTTTTCATATCCAAAACATCGTGTAAAATGTAGTGGGCAAGGTCTATCGACATGTTTGCAATGTCAGCAAGTTCTCACATGTTCAATCGGGGATCATTCTATACGGCATTGGGAATTTTTGAGGCGATTTCGTCGGTCGTAGCGGTTTTTGGGCGTCCTGAACGTTCATTATCGTGAATGGATTCCCTGCATTGTTTAAATTCAGCAGCCCACCTTTTAA
The DNA here is from genome assembly GCA_963931845.1 of Maratus michaelseni. Classification (NCBI taxonomy): domain Eukaryota; kingdom Metazoa; phylum Arthropoda; class Arachnida; order Araneae; family Salticidae; genus Maratus; species Maratus michaelseni. The sequence goes on along the minus strand of OZ007589.1, from coordinate 148,279,807 downwards.
TCGTCGAATACGAAGGCCAAGAATAGTTTAAGGTGGAATGCAACTCTTTTTGTATGTCCGTGGGGGTTAAAGCTTTTTTAACAAAGTATTTTATGACAGTTCGAACTTCAATTTTTTTTTTCCATTTTAGGTAAATGTCAAAGCTTGTATACTTTACTTTATCGCCAAGCAAAAAACAATAAACTCACGCGTCTGAAACTCGGCAGCATGTCATCTAAAGGATCATAATTTACAAACATCGTTGTCATCTGGTCATACTTGTTCCATCTCTGTGTAAGGCCGATAATTTATCAAACTACCCTCGTATTTATATACACAAACGAATTGTATAATCTCCTTTGATAGAAGTCGGTTAATAAGACTATTAGTTTCGAATGCTTAAATAATTATAAATTTAACGTAATAACGAAAAATCATGCATCTGGCATAATGAAACTCGTTTCAACAGCAGAAGAATGTTATTAAGAAATTTCATTTTTTTTTTCATAAATTGAAATGCGGTATCTAAATAAAAAAATTAAAACGCACATAACGCATTAAAAGTTCATTTTCTGTACTTGCTATCCCTATCCGGTAATATGTACATATGTTTTTATTTTTATTTAAATTTAGAATAAAATTGACTCGGTTCCCCGATAATTCATTTTAGTGAGATATTAAACCAAACCGATCTACTGTCATACATCATTTGAATATTAAAATAAAATGTTATTGTTGAGTGTTATTTTCACATTTGTGTTAACTCCATGATGAATCCTGAGCAATTTATTACAAGCTTTGCAAACACGAAATGATTCACTCATCGATCTTTCTAGTGATACATTCCTTCGATCTCAAAGATTTCCACATTTGAATATTTGTTTATTCGTTAGTAATTTATTATATTCAAAATTTAAAAATAAGTGTACTGATTTTAAATTTACCAAATATTAAAATTACAGAATTCTTTTACTATGCATCCTATTGGCTACTTTGTATTATGTATAGATGAAATAAAATCGCTTTTATTTATTACAATCCATTTCGTTCTTTGAAAATAGTCCAAAAATTGTTGGCATAAATTCTTTCCAGCTGGGATATTTATTACGTTGCTTTACTAAATATGCTAAATGCTTCCGATGGGAAACCATTATAAGATGATTTGTGTTCTTAAGTATATAAATTGTTTAAAAATAGGTCAAGAACACGTCTTTAACATTACACGCTCACAAGGAGTTTTCTGTCTGAATTCAACAGATATTTATGGGTGCAATTTGGTATCATTCTCAGATGCCTTAAAATTGATTTCAGAATTTAAGTTTCAGAGAAATGATAGAAGTTTGAATTCTTTCTACTTTAAGGGGACTCTAAACTTAAAAAATTGTTTTCCATTATTTATGACATTCCAACAAGGCATTATTTAAACAAGAGTTATGTCGTATGAATTCAATAAAAGTCTGAAAAAAATTAATTTATTGACAGTTTATGGGTTTTTTTTAAACCATTAACATTTACAGAAGTATGTTTATTCGTTGCATTGAGAACTGTGTGATTGAGATTTATTTTTATCATTTATTTTTGAAAAATGAAACTTCATTTTAACTTTATTTTACAATATAAATGCATATATTGTTTTTCAAAATGTCATAGGGTTATACATTTTTAGAAGGTTACGTTTAGTTTGTTATTATGTTATCATAAAATACATTTTTCTTCTCACACAGTTTAGCAGTGTGGTTGAACTCTTTAAAAAAATTCGTTTTATATATATATATATATATATATACAGTGGCGATCAAAAGTTTCCGACCAGCATAGAAGTTTTGGTTAATTTGTAAGTATACTCATATGAAGGGGAATCTCAAAGTGATACTTATACATTTTATTGAGATAATAGTTAGGAATTTATTTATGGAATAACAAATAAATATCAATAAATTTAACTGACAAAATTAAGTGCAAAGAAAAACGCATGTTCTCAAAAGTTTCCGGACATCTTGGCAAGTTTGGAAACAAAAATGGTTTATAATAGAAAATAACAGTGATCAACAACATTTACAATTAGTATTTTGCCGTCATACCTTTAGGTTTAGCAATAAGTACTGCGGCGTAGCGACGTAGCATCGATTCAGTGAACGGTTGAAGATCGTCTATGTTAAGTTTTTTCCACTCTTCTGGCAATTTTTGGAAAAATTCTGCTGAATTGGAATATTTATAATTCCGCACATGTTAGTAAAGTTCGTTCCAAAGATTTTACATTGGATTCAGATTAGGTGATTGGGCTGGCCATTTCAAAAGCGGATTTTTTTTTAGCGAAAGCTACTGCTTGACGAGCTTGCATGTATGCTTTGGGTCGTTATCATGCTGAAAAAAATAGTTTCGACCACAATTTTTCTTCCAATAAGGCAGCAAATGATCTTGCAAGATATCCTTATACATTGAACCATTCCTCTTGCCGCGGATTTCAACTAACGGACAGACACCTTTTCCAGAAAATGTTCCCCACAGCATTACGTGTCCTCCGCCATGCTTCATGTAGGAATAACATATCTCGAATCATATATTTTGTTTTATGTCGTCGGACGTATAGTGTCTGTCATCACTACCAAAAAAGGTTGTACTTTGATTCATCGGAAAATAGTACTTTTTCCAGTTTTCACCTGTCGAGTCTTTGTGTTCCTTGGAAAACGCCAGTCGTGCCCGCTGAATTTTTTTTTTACGTATGAAAGTTTTTTTTTTTAACACCGACTCTTCCATAAAATCCTACATCACGTAAGCATCTTTACACGATAGACCGATTTATTTCAGCAATATTTTCACTCTGCAAATCGTGGGATATTGCAGCAGCATTTTTATGCGGGTCATCAACTGCTTTTCTCCAGATAATTCTGTCCACACGAATAGTCATATTCCGGGATCTCCCGGATCATGGCAAATCCTGAAGGCCATGGACATCTTTATATATTTTTTAAAAATATCGTTCACAGTATATTTTCCGATCGATAACTTTGCCGCAATCTCACGAGAGGTTAATCCCTTTACCGACAAACAAATCACTCGTTTACGAACAATAATTGTTGAACTTTTCATTTTTGAATTTGAACTCCGATATTCACGTTGGTTAATTAACAAACACGGCCAAAAAACACTTTATCGATAGCAAAAACTAACGAATAACGAATGGTCGAATTTAACTTTTGCACACGCGAATTTCAAATTCCTCCCTTTTGCATCAAGTGTCTTCAGTATCCAATCAAAATGATCACGTAGTCAGAGGCCATTTGCATATTCCTAACTTTTAGAGTAATTGCGCTTCTTCTTCGCTGAAACGTTCTGGCAAACAAATCAAAGAAATTAACTGGCCAGAAACTTTTGACCGCCACTGTTTATTTACATAAATTTTGTTATTGAATAAGATTGAAAATATATGTAAAAAAATATTGGTACCGTTAGGCCATGCTGTAAAAGAGTATGAAATCGTCTATGTACAGGCATACTCCATGGGGGACAAAAGAATTCACATATATTCGAGTGTATTAATAAAATTGTCATTTTTTTTTCTTTTTTAAAATGCTCCATTTGTACCAATTTTCAAAATATTTTCTCTATTTTTTTTAATTACTCAGAAGGACTATTTTTGAAAAACGTGCATCCATTTTTAATTGGACGGAGAATCAATTTCTTGTAAATGCTAAAAGATGTAAATTAACAACATAATACAAATTAAAATAACTTTTATTAGGTTGTTTGACATGTTTCGACTCGCTCCGAGTCATTTTCAAAAACAAATGAGAATTTCCATAATTGCACGGGCTTTGAAGTTATTTAAAATACTATCATTTAATTTTCATGTACTTTTTCAAAAATTACGCATGCTATCTTTTATTTTTACTTGGTTGTTTATTTTCATATTTGTAACCATGGAGTAACTCGAGCCACAATTTCGGTCAGTTAAAAGATGCCGCATCGTTACATATTGTATTTTTGCGTTTTAGTATCTTTATGGGTTCTCTTATTATGTATGAATAGTACAAACTGGAGGGGAAAATATTTTACTTTCATCGAAATTTATTTGGATGGTTTTTCTTTTTGATATAATCTTGCCAGGGCTGTAGTTTTTCTATTATATTTAATATGCTCGTTTTTTCTGTAATTAAATTTCCTGCTGGTCATGCCTATGTAGTAATTCTTGGTTCCGTGTTCTTTAATAAAAGGTATTTCATATACTCCTGAATAATTCTCAAAATTAATTGGGTCAATTTTACTGCAAATGGTATTCTTTAATTTCTGAGGAGGTTTGGCTATTAAGCAGATATTTAAACGTTTAAGGCTGTGTTTTAATTTTTCAAAAAAGCTTGGATAATATTATATTGTTAATTTACACCTTTTAGCATTTAAAAGAAATATATTATTACAAGGTGTTATAATTTATTTTATTGTATTGGACGGAAAATCGCTAACTCAGCATAAGTCGCATTATTATCTCTTATGATACAAGACGTCATTTTCCTTTTTGTAAGTTTTGAACCAAGTCGATTGGAAATCCGTGGCTCCGTCTACCTTTCTGTCACAGGTATCAATTTTTCACCCGTGACATTTGCTCTCGAATCGACATAATATATTCCGAACTTAAAATAGGAATATGTAGGCTTGTATCACATGGATACACAAGCGACTAACGCAGGGTTAAAAAAAACTGACATGAAACTGACTTTTTATTTCAACTTCACATGTTAATAGACTCCATTTTTGATTTCAATAAACAAATTACCTTAATAAACCAACATTTCGAAATGAATGCTTATATTTTTTGTAGTTTTTATCAAGATTGACAGTTAAACATATTATTTTTAGAAACATATAAAAAACATGGAGTACTTTAAAGATATACAGATTGCGAGAAAACGTTTTGAGAAAAATGCATTTGAAGTATATTATGATATTTTTTTTTTCATTATATATTTGTAAAAAATATGGAAACCCAATTATAATACAATAACAGTATAATGTCAAAAAAAAAAAAAGGTGTATGACATTATAGTGATGTTTTAACAATTTTAACAAGAACTTCTTACAAAAACAAAAACTTGCACTTTTTGCCGTTTTTTGCTGATTTAAAAGTTTGCCGTTTCGTTAAATCTGATTTTAAGAGCAAAGATATCATTTATTAAAAATTCTATTAAACAATCCAGAATAGACATTGGAGTATTTTCGCAACTTGGAGCGTGTATGAGAAACACCAAGTCACTTTATTAAGATTTTTAATTCCTTTATAATCTAGAACAACATCGAAAAATCAAGCATCAAGCATAGATTATGAAACACTTTCCAACACATTCATAATAGTATAATAAAACTTCACTGTTTAATAAGGTGAAATATGATGTCTAAGTAAACAAGGTCAAGATCAAATCGGGTGGGGAGACCTACCTTTCGGCTTAAGCTCAACTAGCCCCGACCAGCAAAGGTGTTTAATATTACAAAATTGCACAGGAGGGCTGCCCACATTCGGGCTTTGTAAAACGCAAAGCACATTTAAAAATCTAATTTCAGAAATTACTATCAATATCAGAAAAATATCCGAATTCTTTTGGGCAGCCCTGTATATGATCTATAGATTTATATCTATAAATACATAGCATACTAAAATTTGGATTAGCTAGGAAACGCATAGCACACTTGAAAATTTCCTTTCAGCAATTTTCATCAATAAACGGAAATGTACTCGATATGTTTTGTGCATCCCTGTATGGGATCTATAAAATTTATATGCAACAAGTAATATATGCCAAAAAAATTGTTAAATTTATAAACGCGTATCACAACTAAAAGCGCAATTTCAGCAATTATTATCACCCGAAATCTTTTGTGTGTCCTTGTATATGAACAATGAATGCTATGCACATTATATTTCATAGTAAGCATTTTGAACTTCACCTCAGAGCTATATATCAATTTGAATACGTTTGAAATAGTGTAATATCATTAAAATACACACCACAAACGATTTTTCGATATGGACTATAATGTAACGGAATTATTTTGAGTGTCCCTGTAATTGAACTATAAATACTATGCACACCATATTCTGTAATAATAATCTTGTAGTACACTTCAGTGATACATATCCATTTCAATATGTTTTAAATAATGTAACATTATTAAAATACACCGCAAATGGTTTTTCCCATTAGACTGTAAGATATAATTGAATTATTTTGATTGTTCCTGTACAGGGACTATAAAAGCTACACATTTCATTTTCAATACCGAACTTGCTATAGTAAACCTCAATAACATATATCAATTTCATGGAAATCCGAGTCATTTTACGCAACTTAGAGCACGGACAGACAGACAAACGGAATTGATATAGCTTTTCAACTATGTTGGAAAGTGTTAAAAAGTGAATGTCAAATAAGGCATTAAAAATATTTCATAAACAGATTTTATCATATCGTAATGTTAAAATGACGAAATCAATGCTTAAATTCTTTACTCGCGTAAAGTAACGAAGTGACCTACAGTTATAGAGACTTGATTCGCACATTTTAAGAGATCAAACAAGGAAGAAAAAGGAGTCAATCTAACTAACGATGAATTAATGAGTGTACACAGTTTTTCTCCTCCAACTTTATTAAAAGTTTCCAAACATGACATTGGTGATGAAATATTTGTTTTCTAAATAAGAATGGAATCAGAGCTAGAGAGAGAAACTTATCATATAGAGGGGTAACGTTTCTCAAACATAATAAAATTTCCTTATTAGTTTAATTTCAGTTTTATTAAATCAACAAGAATTTATAAAATATATTCGTGTAATTCCGGTAAATTTTTATTTTATTACACTATATGGCCAATGATGACCGGTCACTTGCAATTTTAGACGTTTTGTTCAATATCTAGAAAAATACATAAGGAATTATCTTGAAACTTTGGCCGTGTAAAGAGCATAGTCGACGTCATACATTTCTGCGAAGATTTTTTCCCGAAACGCCATAGGGGCCGTCAATAAATTGATGAAAAACGAATATCTTTTGGATAACCCTGTAAAAACTAATATCGAAAAAGCGTTGAAACGGTAGCACATGCTTAGGAAGCTTCTTTTAATAAACTATGTTCATCTTTAGGAGGATAGCACGTATATTCATGGAGAAATTAAGGTTTTTATAAAAACAATAGCAAATTTCTCCAAGTGTTTTGCTTATAATTTTCAGAGTTCTTAATATAAAAGAATGTTCTTTTCAGGAACTATGACAAACAACATTATATACAATACCCTTCAATCAGAATTAAAAAATAATAAATACTGGATGAAAAATGAGCAGGTTCACTAAATATTTTTTCACTGCGCATGCGCGAATGCAATCAAATTTTACTGTGCATAATATATTAGCTAAATGTTTTAAATGTAAAAGCAACTTTTGTGAAAGTTTCAAAAACATAGTTTGAAAATTCTGATAGTGATAATCGATAAAATAAGCTTGAAATTCGCTGTTCCCAAAAGGAAGCAAAAAGATGAGGGGTTGTATCAAATATACAATGAGAGGCACTTCATTCTTATTTTGTCAACTTTCATAAGCTAGTATTTTGGATACAACCCCATATCTTTTTGCTTCTTTTTGGGAACAGCGAATTTCGAGCTTATTCTATCGACGATTTCTATCAGAATTTTCAAGCTATGTTTTTGAGACTTTCACAAAAGTTGGTCTATACATTTAGCTAATATATTATGCACAGTATATTTTGATTGAATTCGAGCATGCGCAGTGGAACAATATGTAGTGAACATGCTCATTTTTCATCCAATATTTATTATTTTTTAATTCTGATCGCAGGGTATTGTATATAATGTTGTATGCCATTGTTCCTGAAAAGAACATTATTTTATATTAAGAACTCTGAAAATTATAAGCAAAGCACTTGATGAAATTTGGGATTGTTTTTACAAAAACCTTAATTTCTCCATGAGTATACGAGCTATCCTCATAAAAATGCACATATTTTATTAAAAGAAGCCTCCTAAGCATGTGCTAACGTTTCAACGATTTTGCGATATTAGTTTTTACAGGGTTATCCGAAAGATATTCTTTTTCTTCAATTTGTTGACGGCCCCTTATGAGGTTTCGGGAAAAAATCTTCGCGGAAATATATGACGTCTATCATGTTGTTTACACTCCTGAAATTTCAGGATAATTCAACATGTATCTTTCCAGATATTTAACAAAACGTCTAAAATCACAAGTGACCGGTCATCGTAGGCCATATAGGGAATTAAATAATTTTATTCTTCACAACCGTTAATTTTACTAAGAATTTTAGATACATTTTTAAATGTAATCTTTGATAGTAAGATTCAAAATAATTATGTTCGTTTTTAAAAGGGACAGCAGTAATATTAGATTAGTTTTTTTATACAGTGAACATTTAAACTTTTAGAATATTTTAATTTCTATGTGTAATATTTTTCTTAGTATTTTTCGATATAATTTCTATATATAAATGAAGTCTATATTGCCGTAAAAGTGTATCACTCAGCAAAAGAGAATTTCTGTTTTGATATTCCCATCATTCTTCCTTATGGAAACAGTGCAACTTCAGAAAGCACACAAGAAGTAAGCTAACAACCACAGTTTTATTAATGCCTAATACTGGGAAGCAAACGATAAAATTATTCAAAGTAAATGGAAACTTAAATTCTCACTTTGATCACTACGTGATTTGCAGGTGAAAGGCATTGAATCAAACAATGTTATCTCAAATTTGTTTAAAAAAATTTTTTAAACGTCAATTATGTAAGATATACTTCAGTTTAGATGCATATTTATTAATTTTTAGTTGAACAGAATTTTCTATCAAATAAAACGAGCATAGCAGCACATTTCTTCTTTAAATATGATACAAAATAAAACTTTAGACCGCTTATGGGATATTTAAATGAGTATTTCGATTTTTTAAAGATGCACACCATAACGCGCCATACCATAGAAAGGTACCTCACATTGCTCACGGAAAAGGACAGTCATCCTGATAAATTTGAGCACCGCCAAAAGAGGTGCTCAGTTTTCGGTGCACAGCAGGTGTTCGCCATACTCAACGTCTGAAGAACTTTTAACGAGCACGATCAGGATGAGTCCTATGTGTTCTAGGGCCGGTGGGGGCACCGACACCTGCGCATCACCCTCATCTCCCAAGTGATTGATGACGTGGTCGCTGCGAAAGTATGCGACGGGGGTACACGTGTCCTAAGGTGAACCACCGCGAAATACTTGGGGATATGACAGAGTCCCCCGGCAGTTTCGAGAAGCAGACACCCAGGAGGGAGCAGGGACCTTGGCCTTAAGCCACGTTTCTCCGGCCGTACTTGGTGTACCAAAGCTCTTGGGACATGACAGTCAGGTCTGCCTATTTTCAAATGATGAATATCGCGTAAATTTTCAAAATTTGCATTACTCGTTCATTTCTTTCAACTCACATTTATGATTCCAAGAATCTTTCGACTTCATTTTACGTCTATTAGTTGTGCAGATGAAGCCTAATTTAGGAAACCCGAAATAAACTCTTAATAAACTGAATTTACATTTAAAAACAGAAAGCAGGTGTAAAGATTGCAGATGTTTATTTTGTCTAAATATTAGAAAACACGCTTCTAATAATCTGTCATAATTAATAGTTTCAAATATGGGGTAAAATCTTGACAGTAAGTTTATTTCAAAATGACATACTTCAAATGCGCTTTTTGGTAAAAAAAAATTTCAGAAAGTTTGGTTAGTGGTAACTTTAGTAACTAAGTATACTAATAAATTAGTATACCTTATATCGGTTACCTTATATCGGTACCTTATATCGGTATACTAATAAATTAGTATACCGATATTCCCAATCAAAATCTGATGTAACAGACCAAAATATGGAGTGTGACACAGAATTAGAAAACAATCTTGTAAGAAGATCACTCATTCCACTATCGAAAATAAAAGTCACGTAAGTTAAATATTTTTAAATTATGTACGTGCGACAATTTATTTAAAATATTTTGTTTGTCCTGAGTAATTAGTTTTTTTGTCCTAACATTACTGTCATTAATTTGTATTTTTTACTAAAAATACTAAATTAAAAGAACGTTGTTTATTTTATCATAAAGTTCTAACCCATTTAATTTCTTTTAAATATTGAATTCCATTAGTTCAACGCATGGGTTTGTTTTTGTACCACTGTGGTAACGTGAAATAAAGTATATATAATTAATACAATTCATTATCGTTTGAAACGAAAAAAACTTTATTGTAAATTAACATTAAAAAATAAAAAATAAAAATGAAAAAATATGATGAACATATCCATGCTGTAAAAGTACAATTTCAGATCATAAGCATTCTGACCTCCGCTCAAAGAGAACCTTTCTCCAACTTGTTCAACATCCAACTGCCTAGCTCGTCTCCTCAAAAATCCTTCTTGCATCTCCCTCCAAATCCCTTAGTGACCTGCCTTCTGGAAACTGGTCTTTCTATATAGGGAAAGAAATGCCCCATAATCTCTTCTGATTGACAATTCCTTACTTACCAAGTTTGAATTTCCACTTCATAGGGGCTTAGTTCTTTTGTACCAAAAGAATTGCTTTAGAGAGCATTGTCTTCCATACAACACCTACATCCCAGCAGGGTTTATTTCCAGATGACAATGACATCCTTCATTCAATAGAATTTTTTTCTCAAAAGAGATCAATCTATCAGATTATTTTCTTTCTTAGGAGATTATCCCATTTCTACAAGTAAGGGATTAGTTGATTCACGTCAACTCATCACAACTTCTCCCCTCTAAGGAAAAATTTCTGGAAGAAATTTGGCATATACATGAATACAATAAGCTCTTTCAATCAACTTCCAAAGAGTTCATCAAAGTATAATGGAATCTAGAATAACACATGAAATCCCCATAGAATACAAACACATTCCCATACTCAGTATTTGATAGACCACACTGTCAATAGGATTTACTATAATCCCTTACCTTCAATACCTAAGTATAATACCAGGAATAATTTATACAATTGATGCCCAAGAAATAATTTTGAAATATTTCACATACATATAATACCAGATACAGATTACACTTTACATGATTCTAACAAAAAAAAAAAAATAAATAAATAAATAAAGAATAAATCTCTATACAACACAATGCCTAAAACAATTCTCTTAAAACTTGTTACTGGAAAACTTAATTTTGGATAATTCTCCAAACAAAAAGCACGCACACTAAATTATGCAATTATTAAATTAATGAAGTTATACTATTAAGAAAATATTAAGCATTAAATGATAAATAAACACAATACAGATATTACAATAATGAGTACTCCCAAATTTAGAATAAAACTTAATTTAGAGAATTCTCCCGAAAATCAATATCTAAATTACTTCTAACAGAAAATCTTTTTGACAATAATTTTCGTCTTAAAACTTCATAATCATAATTTTCCTATCTAAATCTTGTTTGATTTTAATAAATCTTTTTTTGTTATCCGTTTTAAAAAACAGAATGTTCCATTCTTTTTAACTTTGATTTCTTATTCATATTTTCTTGGCATTTAGCCCCCCAATTTACTCTATTATTTTCCTTCATCCTAGAGTTAATTTTTCTGGCCACAGTCATAGGTGAACTCAATTTCTTTCTAATTCTATTTCTAACATGCATAAATCCCATACTACCAACAAAATACCTGGGTATATTTACATCATGCTCAGAATTCTTTTCTCGAAATTGACATGACCTTTTATCACTATCCATTCGAGACGCATTATCTTTTACATCGATCAATTCAGATCCCTTTTCCAAATTCTTATCATTTACGTCTCCCAGTGAATGCCCAGAATCACGTCTCCCCCCTTATCCGATTTTTCCGCGAGTTTAGAAGCAATCTTTATTTCCACCCAATCATCCATAAATTTTTCTTTTATCTCAAAAGGGACACGCTTTTTCAATTGTTCCGTGATCATTAGTTCTTTTAAGGATTCAAAATTCCTCACTTCTAATGACTCTAACCAATTATCAAGATAACCCCTTAACTCATAAATCAGATCCACCCATAATTCACCAGATTTTCTTTGATGAGTTTCAAATTTTTGTTTTAAGGCGCCCGTACTTAGCCTAAACCTATCTAACAAAACTTTCTTTATATGCTGAAAATCATCACATTTGTCTGCTGGTTGTTTTACTATAATTTCGGCAATATCAGAAGGTAATAAAAGAATTAATTGACTAACCAAATCTTCCTGAGAAATTTTAGCTTTCTCGGCTTGCCTTTCAAAAATCATAAAGAAAAGAGTTATATCAATTAATTTAGAATCAAAGCGCGTAACTAAATCCTTTAAATTTACCTTAGGAGTTCTATGAAAATCTGCATTTGATTGAGACGCTAACAATATCCGCAGAATTTTGAATACGCAATTTTTCTAGTTCAAATTGCTGTTGTTTCTCAAGTTTTTGTAATTCAAGTTGTTGTTGTTTTTCAAATTTATCTGCCTCAAGTTGTTGCTGCTTTTCAAATTTATCTGCCTCAAGTTGTTTTTCAAGGTTATCTAATTCAAATTTCCTAAGTTTATCTTTTTCCTCTTGCGCAATCCTATCTAATTCAATTTGTCTCTTTCTTTCTTTACGATCTTTTTCAGTTTGTCTCTCTTTTTCTATACGATCTAATTCAATTTGTTTTTCCTGTGCTTTCCGCTCTGCCTCCTGTTCAAGAATATATTGCAAGCGAAGTTTTGCGTAACTTTCTTTATAATCCTCAGCACTAACAATAGCCTGAATTATAGCTTGGTTTTTACACGTTTTTGACACACTGGTCTCAAATTCCTCTGCTAATAATAGCAAGACGCTTTTATTATATTTTACTAAATAGTCTGCCATATTTCCCCCCAAAATATAATAAATTTTAAAATATCAGATATATTTAATTTACAATAATACAATAAATACAGAAATAGAATTTTTTTCACTTTACGTATAATAATGTATTTAAAAACGACACACTCTTACTATAGCAAATTATCATGCAACAGTGACGTCTTTCAAACTGAGTATATCCCCCAAAATAAATTTTATACCCAACAGTACAGTATAACATCAATTTATTTTGAAACATTAATCATAATCATCCACAGTATACCCATAAAATTAAACTATAACTTTATTACTGTAATAAATAAAATGTATAGGAACAAAACTCTTATTTCCAAAAGTTTTATACAAAATTATGATTAAAATATCCTGATTAATAATCTCAATTAATCAATAACAATTTACTATACCCCAAGTAAATTTTAACATATACATAAGCATATAATTTTCTTAACCCAATATTATACCTAACAGATACCAGAAAATCAAAAAACATAAAAATTCTAACTAAAAAATTAAATACCAAATTAATAGCTTCCTTACAATTCTTAAATTTCTCATAGAGTTTTGTTTCCCAAAATTAAAATTTATACACAAAATTTAATTTAAAACAGACCTCTATAGAAGATTTCATAAAAGAGGTTACCTCCAGTTGCAGATATTTCCTCCACACTGATACCAGGCTTCCAAGCACTTTTAAAGATGATATACACACAGATGTTTGATGATTTGAAGACACTAATTTCACTGATGAGGCACTAAATTCACCTTAGATCCGTATGTAGACAACTCAGACAGTACGCCGCATATCTTCATTCCACTGAATATATTATGAAGCACCAACACGTAACACCAAGTCTATAGTTGACGGTTCATACATCACACAGCTTTAATCGATAAAGTTCTTTTACCAATTTTCTACTTGCTAGAACTCCGAGAAAAACCACGACTCCAATTTATCTTCAAGACTCCACAACTCTGCTTATCCGTTTGCCACTGGCTCTTCATCTGTTTAATCAGGTTAACACATAGATCCGTAATCTAATTTACTCTAGATCACATATCCCAGTTGTTGCCACCAATTAATTATATATACTATAGCTGTGGTAACGCGAAATAATGTATATATAATTAATACAATTCATTATCGTTTGAAACGAAAAAAACTTTATTGTAAATTAACATTAAAATATAATAAATAAAAATGAAAAAATATGATGAACATATCCATGCTGTAAAAGTACAATTTCAGATCATAAGCATTCTGACCTCCGCTCAAAGAGAACCTTTCTCCAACTTGTTCAACATCCAACTGCCTAGCTCGTCTCCTCAAAAATCCTTCTTGCATCTCCCTCCAAATCCCTTAGTGACCCTGCCTTCTGGAAACTGGTCTTTCTATATAGGGAAAGAAACGCCCCATCATCTCTTCTGATTGACACTTCCTTACTTATCAAGTTTGAATTTCCACTTCATAGGGGCTTAGTTCTTTTGTACCAAAAGAATTGCTTTAGAGAGCATTGTCTTCCATACAACACCTACATCCCAGCAGGGTTTATTTCCAGATGACAATGACATCCTTCATTCAATGGAATTTTTTTCTCAAAACAGATCAATCTATCAGATTATTTTCATTCTTAGGAGATTATCCCGTTTCTACAAGTAAGGGATTAGTTGATTCACGTCAACTCATCACATCACTTAAAAGTTACATTGCTTAATGAGGATTTCGGTTATTGCGGACGAAAAGGGACCTCCCATGAAAGTTCGTACTAATGGGAGTTCACTGTATATATAATACTTGTGCAATGAACTTGACGTTATGATCTTTTATCAAAGTTGCTTATTTTAATAGACCTTTAAACAAACAAACAAAAGGTATTTTAACAAAATTCTAACCTTTTTGGACAAAAATTAACATACTTCAGTCATTTATAACACTTTCCAACATAGTTTAAAAGTGTTTAGAAATTTGGCTTGTCTGGCTGAGCTCTAATTCGCGTAAATAAAGTCGGATTGCTATGTGTAACTGATATATGTTATTGAGATTTACTATGGCATGTTCGGTATTGAAAACGAAGCGTATAGCATTCATAGTTCATTTACAGGGTCACTAAAAGTATTCCATTACATTATCGTCTATGGAGAAAAATCGTTTGCAATGTATTTCAATAACGTTATACTATTTCAAGCATATTGAACTTAGTATATATCACTGAGGTGCACAACTAGCGGAGTACAAAGCCTTTATCGTTCACATACAGAAACACACAAAAATTTCGTATACAGTACTGTCTACTAATAATTTATGTAAGTGTGTTTTCAGTTGTGGTATGGATTTTTAAATTTAACAATTTTTTTCCATATCATTTAGAGTGTATAAATTATATAGATAATATACAGCATTGTATAGGAATAATTTGAATACATTTCCGTTTATTGTGGGAAATTGCTGAAAAGGAACTTTCAACCGTTTTAAGAGTTTCATAATTGAACTAAATTTTAACATGATATGTACTACATATACAAATTGATATATCATATATCGAAAATAACAAAACAAATTTTAATTCTTTTCCGGCTATAGATGGTAATTGCCGAAATTGTGTTTTCAAATGTTTTGTGCGATTTCCAAAATGTTTACTTAGATATCATCTTCTACCTTATCGTCTTTCACGTTATTAAACGGTGAAGTTTTGTTGCAGTATTCTGAATGTGTTGGAAAGTGTTACATAATCTATGCTTGACGCATGATTTTTCCTTCTTGTTTGTTATATTTCGAAACTTTTATTTCATTGCACAACAGAATGTATGGATATTTTTATGTTAAGAGACATTCAAGATACAATAAGTAGAACTAAGTGTGCAGTTGGTTGCGAAAACATAAAAAATCGCATATATTCTTTTCAAATTTGCAATGTTTTATAATTTGTGTAAATTTCAAATAAAATTTTTCTTGTCTTCATAATTTTATATTAAAATACAACTATAAATAAAATAAATTTCTATATCTATTATATAAAAAAAAGTGCTAGAAAAGTATCGGAACAATCGAAAAAGAGACGAATAAAAATATCAAAATAATTACAAACACATAGCCAGTGGGAAAAAAAAAAGTATTTTTCTTCAGATTTTGTTGACGTACCAGAATTCAAAATATAACATGTAAAATAAGATTTTAAAATCATTTATTAACCTTATACACTCTAACGCATAAATAAAAACATTCAATAATGCAATATTTTATTTCCATTTAGTTTTAATCCCCAAATTTCAGAACGTAACATTCAAATGTGCTTTTCCAATTAAATTATTTCCTTATAAAAATAGATTATATCATACGTTGCCTCAAATTATCCGACAACAACTTTTTAATAAATATTTATTGTTACTAAAATGCTGATTATATACAGTTATATACATATATATGTGTGTGTGTGTGTGTGTGTGGGAATAAAAATTGTCTTTTTTAGGGTTTCGTTCATCTCACGAAACCCTATTACTCCCGCTCCGTTGTCTGTCCGTCACAGAGCCATTCTCAAAAACTAAGAAACGTACAGAGTTGAAACTTTGTGTATATATCTGAATACCAGCTATAAAGAGCTCAAAATATTAAAATTTGAAAAATTCGTATCATTTTAATAAATAAAGATAAAAAACTAAAATTCTAACAGCCTTTTCCTATTAAATTCAAACATTTTTCGTTATAGCAGATGCCAAAAATTAAAAATCCACGATGAAATTCTTTCTACAAAAATTTATTTTCTATCAGACGATTTCCACGTGAAAAATGAAAATGAAATAAAAAGTTTCACCAATTGAAAAAAATATAAATATGAAATAAAATTGATTGACTTCATAGTGGTAATAAAATTTAAAGATTTCTCAATAATACAAGGAGTATGAGTATGTGTGTGTACACAAAGCAAATATTAATATCACGTCATTAGAGAATTAAAAAGAAAATTTGACGTCATATCGGAAGTTTAACGGATTTTTCAAATGTTTCAGAATAATACAAAGCGAGTATCCATATGAGTAATAGAGAATTGTAAATGTATGAGTTTGAGGAACGTATTGAATCATGATTAAAACCCGATTATGGAAATATTCGCATATTTTAACATTTTGAAGGTGTACAACATGTTTAATTTTGAAATTAATTTTTTTTAAATACCGCATTTAGTCCACATGACAGATATTATTATGACAGAATGCAATAGCGGGCTGGTTTAGGTATTCGAAAAAACGAGAAAAATAGACCGGTAAAGTTTTACTTTATAAAAAACATGACTTTTTTTTTTTTTTTTTGTTGCTAAATGAAATTTATTTGGATTTATTAAAGAAATGATAAAGTGTTTTGAAAGGAATATTAAACGAAACCAACCCTTTGAGCGATCTTCGATCACACTTACCCACTTGTTTGGTTATGTTCTCTATGAATTAACGTAAATATATAAAAGTTAATATGAGATTCATTAAAAGTGCATATTTCTATTATTTTTTCTTTCAACAAAAAAAAAAAATATATATATATATATATATTTTTTAGAAAACACAAAATATACAGTTAAAAGAAATATAAAAAGTCCATTTCACCATAATAAATATTAAATTACGCAGGCAGCCTACAGTTTTCAGTGGGAAAAAGTGATTTGTTGTCTAGAAAAATATATAAAAGAAAAATAGTTTATTGTCTATTTGTATGAAAGTATTTTTGCCTGGAAAATATTTCTATGAAAGGCTTCTAAGACTATTTCTATGAAATTTCTAAAAATATTTCTATAAATGTCAAAGAAAGGTGAAAGAAAATCATTGATTATCTGCCCGGAACACAGAGTTCTTCTCGTTTTATGAAAAACTGAACAATAGACATTTTTTATTGTAAAATCTTTTAATAATA
Organism: Maratus michaelseni; assembly: GCA_963931845.1. Taxonomy (NCBI): domain Eukaryota; kingdom Metazoa; phylum Arthropoda; class Arachnida; order Araneae; family Salticidae; genus Maratus; species Maratus michaelseni. Next base: position 148,262,028 of record OZ007589.1, on the reverse strand, counting down.
AGTGCCAGAAAAATATAAAAAATACGTTGTTAATTTGATTGCAATTTAGAGAATCTCTCAAACTCCGATCAAGTTATCGGAGCCTCTGAGGCCTTTGGGTAGTTGGATAGACCGGGATTCTAAAATAGAATACTATTATATATGTATATATATATATTTATTTATTTATTTTAATTGTAATCACACATGTGAAAACAAAGGAAGAGATATTATACAAAACGATGTAAAGGATACTGCAAGACTTAAACTTAATAAAAAGAAAAATCAAGAATGGAATACTATTTATATCTTATGGATTCTTCAGAGGAGCATCATAAGAATAATTCGTAGTAAATATATGTTATTTCCTCAAATATTGTCAGAATTAAGCCTAAAAACGACAATATTATACCCCTAATAACATATAAAGAAACCAAAATGAGATTGAATTTTTTTTTTTTTTAATGAGACCTAAAAAGATCAATTAACTATACAATGGTAGAACAGTGATATAAAATAACCACAAAGCAATGGATATAGCTCACCATAAAAACAAAGTGTGTATGTGATGAAACATGATTGAAAATACTTACAATCTCAGGAGCAATTCACATCTCCATGGACACTGAAGAACTGAAAAGCTGAATCATTGCAAACTGTAAAAATTTTTAATAAAAGAAGAGGAAAAACTTTGGTTCTGCCGTCTAAAGGAATCACTGAAACTACAAACAGTATTGAGATGACTATGTCTGGTGCTGCCAGATAAAAGGGGAAGCTGGAACTATACAAAGAGTTTGCTTAAAATAAATTACAGACAATGTTTTAATTGATGTAAATAAAATTTAGAAAGTAATGAAAACTAAAGGACGTAAATAAGTTTTAAATAGTTCTAAAGAACAAATGGAAAAATAGTCTATATTAATAAAAGAAAGTTTTGCTCTCTGTGTGTGTCTGTCTGTCTGTGATGGCTAGCTAAATCTAGCGCACCTAGAAGTCTCAAAATTTATATTTAGGTAGTTCAAATCTTGATATTATGCACCTGGAACTCCTAACTTTAATATTTTGATAATTACCCAAGATATTAATTAGAATATCATCAAACATCGCAACGAAATTGCCATCCTTTTTATCAAAATAGCTAAAGAAAAGAACACCTGTTCTCTATTTGCAAACAGAAATGAACGAATTTGAAATTTATTAACTAATTGGCGAATTTTAAGAAAACTAATTAAAATATCCATTTGAAATTTTCTGTTCATATGTAGATCTATTTTCGGTACCGACAATGCAATTTTTGATCCGAGACAGTGTCAGACAGGGATCTGATTTCATTAAAAAGAGAACTGCAAAGAGATCTGTTTCTCTGGCCGATCCCTTGCGAAAAGGAAAATAAATAATTGCTAATTTTTTCTAATGAACAAAATTAACATAACTAATTAAGATATAGATTTGAAATTGAGCTGGGAAGGGGAGCCATCTTGCGACTTTTTTAGCGTGGTGTCTTCGTTATGTTCTAATTATCAGAAAAAAAATATTATTTTTTTAATGATCGCGTTAATGTAGGAGAAGGTGGGTTCTTGGACAAATTTTTCGTTATATTTGCGGGTAAGGGGAGGGAGAAAGTTAATGCCTTGCTCTGATTTACACAAAACAAATTCCATTTAAGAAATTTAACATTTTTAGCTTCTCCCGTAGAGTTTTATAAATGTTATATATAGAGAATACCAGAAATTTCAAATAACGATTTTCGTAAAAATTAAATTTATGTTCTTAATAAAAGTATACAACTCGTATTTACTTGATGTATACCAACGATCAAAGTAAATGACCTGTTGCTGAGCACTTGACCAAGCGCCCCCTGGCGGGCAATTCTACCTAACTGTGCATTCTTATCTCGGGTTCTATGGGACAGATCACAACGGGGTTTGGATGATTCGACTTAGTTTTCGATCGCGTTACATATTTTAGTTTCACCTTCAACCACCAGGGGGCGTATCATTTTCTCGAGTTATATGGTCCCGATTTTGAAGGAAATTGGTTCATTCAACTCTCTTGATACAACGGGTGCCCGTACCCATGTCATATGTTCGTACAGAACAAATTGCGTCCTCCAGCAGTGGAAAGTGGAACTAATTGATTTTGCAGCGCATGCGTAGCACGCCTGCTATACGGTGCCGGAGGTAGCGGCAACACGTGTTGGAGTTTCGTTTGGAACAGAATGCGCCCCTGGTGGCGGATGCTGGAACTAAAAGATTTTGCAGCGTGTCAACTATACGGTGCTGCAGGCAGCGAGAACACGTGTCGGAGGTTCTTTTGTATCAGAAAGCTCCCCCTATCGGCTGAAAGTGGAAATACAATATTTAATGAAAGTAGAAATACAATATACAATAGTGCGCAGCACTTTTAAATAAATATTTCATACTAAATCGGGTTATAGGTATAAAATCATACAAGCTTTACGTTTGTTTAATTTTACCACGGTCCCGCACAACACTGGGTGGGTCAGACAGTAGTAAATAAATTTTAGCCTTGTATGAGGAAACATAATGTAGATAAGATTATGAATGTATTGGGAATGATGAAATTATAAATAAATTATTTGAAATGCATGAAATATAATATATATATTTTCTAAAATATAAATATATATATATAAATTTTATATATATTATATATATATATCTTGTTAAGTCGCTATTCAATTAAAATCAAAGTCTCCTTAATTACCTCTTACTTTAAATCTTTTAAAATATCTTAATTTTAACCTGATTTTAGCTTCGTTAATTACGACTTTGTCTATTTTAGAAATAAAGGATAATACAGGGCTGAGTAACACTTTTATGAGTACAGCCTGGGCCAAATGTCGGTTGGAGCCGAATTTGAAAGTTTTATGGCTGGAAATTTATAGGGGCTGTTGGTCACGCTTCGTGTGAGGCTCCTTAATTTTCAGTAAGCTGGGGGACTCAGAGAAGACGCTTGGATGTCTGCCGGGGCCAAGGGTCACGAAAATCTCCGGCCACTGAATAGCACAGTGCAGGAATGTTTCGCTTGGATTGGATGGTGAAGGAAGGTAGGTGTGACGGTTAGCCCACCGTAGCCATTCAAATTCAAATATGTAAATGTTGGATACTGGGAGGAGCCCTGCCTACTTCGGAAAAAAGAACTATGAAAAATAGAGAAGCAGCAGTTCAGAGATCAGCAGTTGGAGTTAGTGATTGGATTGAGTAATTGACTGGATGTTTCAACTTAGTGTTTGACTTAGTATCAGATTGAATGTTATGACTTAAAACATGACGGAGCATTTAACTCGATGCTTAACTGAGTGTGGAACTAGATGTCCCACTTGATGAGTGATTAGACTCCGACGAAGTGATCATATATGTCTCCAGTGTTTTGTAATACCCAGGGCCCATATAGATGACCCCGTTTGCTTTGGTGTCCCCAATTGTTATAAGGTTATACACCTGCTTTTTGATTTTCTTATCTATGTAAAAATGTGTACCGCAAATGATTTATTGTATCACAAAACAGGAGGATATTCTAATTCAATAATTTTAAATGTTTATAAATTTGTAAGAAGTGTTTATAATTAATTATAATGTTGATTAGAGAAAAATACTCGGCTTTACTTCAAAGGATGTCTTCTATGATTTTTGTATATATTTTTAATATGTTTATTTAATGTTTTTAATGTAAATAAAAAAAAAATATTTGTTTGTTTAAAAAGATGTTGTCATAATTTAAGTGTTTTTTTATTAATTTTATCAAGACAAAGGCTATATGTTAAATGCTCTTCTAATACACAACGCGATGTTTTTTTTTTGTTTTTTTAATAAAATGTTTCTTTATTAGTTTAGAACTTTAGTATCTAATTAAGCAACGATCACAAAGTCGTCTGTAACTAGAAGCCCCTTTAAGATAATTTCTGAGTTAGGGTAAAAGTGCACCCAACACCAATCTCTATGTGTGGTGACTTGTTAATTATGGACAGATGTAACCGGCCTTTAGTAGGCTATGTGTAGTGCTTACCAGTAAATACCAAAGTTCAATCTTCATTTAACGAACTTTTTATTGTGATCTAAACTGTTTTAATCTCTATTTCGAAAAATACTTCTGGATATTTCAAACTTATATTTTATTTTTTACACCTTCGGTAAAATATTGTGTTTTTAGGTAATATATTAAAAAATTAATTCAAAAATTTTAAATGTAAAATTATTTTCTTAAAATAAAATACAGTGTATTTCTGTACAGTAATGCATTGTTCTATTCTTGTTTTTCTCTACAAATGCACTTTTTCTTTTTTCTTATGAAAAAAATAACTAAATAAAATGTAATTTTTTAATTAAATTAATTTTTTTAATTAATTATACTTACTTTTTATATAATATTTAGTGCTTATTAATTATAACTTTGTATTTATGTAGTTTAATATATTTGTAAAGCTAGATCACTATTTAACGAATTTTCCATATAACGAACTTTTTTGCTGGATTTTGCGACTTCGGTAAACAGAGGTCCAACTTTACACACACACACACACACACATATATATATATATATATATATATATATATATATATAATTAATAATGGAAACAAATTAGGCTAAAAGTAAGATATTTTCTATGCACATGTGAATTTACATACGGTTATTTTGTTTATACGGAACTATATTTGGTTTCATTTAAAATTGTTACTTTTGCACTTCATTCAATACAGAATGGTTTTTCCACTAATTAACTTAGGCGAAGACTATCCTTCTTTATTTCAAATAATAATTTATTTATTGGGGACAGAATATAAACATGAATTTTAGAAGAAGGAAGATTAATGTAAGATTAAATAATACTCGTTCACTCCCAATAATTAGTTTCAAGATAATCGACACTCATCCACTCAAATCATTTTAACTTTTAAAAGATTTTCCATAATATATAAAAATGGAAAAATTGTCAGTGGTATAAAGGACATCTTAAATAATACGTTTTTAAACTAAATCTTCGAAAAATCTAATTTAAATAGCTAGAAGCATTTTGGAAATAAAAATACTTTTAAACTTCATATTAATAATTTAATCCTTCATGCTGTAAAAAGGTTTGTATTAAATTACAGCGGACTCTCGTTAATGCGCCTCCTCTTAAGACGTATCTCCGGTTAATGAATACACTTTCGTTTTCTCCATCATTATCTATTTGCAAGTAAATGTTAAGGACATCGCTTCACGCGTATTACTCGTCGGAGAAGAAAATCCCATAGGATTATATGGGATTTCCTGATCAGTTTGTCAATTATTGCTGTAACGTTTTGAGTTTTCACGATATTTCACTGGTCTTTTTATATAAGTTGCCCTATAGTATTCACTATCAAATCATGACAAAAAAAAAGGGCTGTAGTTCGCGCATGCGCAGTTAAAATTTATTTCATACAAATACCCATATCTCATCAAATATTCAATATGTTAATATTTTAATTACAGTGTACTATTTTTACGATTTTTTGTCAAGTTTTTGTAAAGCGGTGTTAAATTCGACTAAAAACTCTGCATGCTATTAAAAAAACATTTTGAATTTTTCACAGAAACGTTAACATCTTCACGAATATACGTGCTATGCTTACACAAATGTTGAAGAGGACCTACATAGTAGTTTGCTACAGTGACAGACAATTTTTAGCTTTTTTTGTTACTTGAGTAATTGAAAATATTATTTTATTATTAAAATTATTATTGCCCCCCCCCCCCCCCCTAATTGTTCTCGCGACAAAATCTCCACAAAAACTAATTGAAACATGTTCTTTACATCCTCAAAGTTCAAGGGCATTCCAGGCATTTCCTCACGAGTTTCAGTAGATATTCCAGGAAAAGTCTCAAATTGGTCACTGCCCTTTAATTTCTGGACACCAGTATATTTACATGGTTAAATACGGATTTAGGCTAGTGTGGGCGGAAAATGACCTCTCTTGAAAGTTCGCACTAACGAGAGGTTCTCTGTAGTTCTAAAACATATAAGAACGCTTTTAATAAATGTAATTTTTTAATTAGGGAGCTTAGCTCGTATCTAAGGTTTAGAATTTCCGTATTCTCGACAGAATTTTATTTAAAGAATTCTACCCTAATCAGACATATCAATTATATCAAACACAGAGAACGCATTATACGAATTTAAGGTTTAACACACGTTTATTTAAACTATGTGGGTAGGGAGGTGGCTGCATCACTTGACAAGTTTTAGCCTATATTAACGGCGATCCCCAAAATTTAATGACTAACTTTATCTTCACTAGAAATGACTAAAAGTTTTACTAAAATAAAGAAGATTCACTTACGTGACGAGCACTTGTAGGGTAATTTCACTGCTCCAGTGGTCAAGCAATGCTCTAAGTTGCAGTACAACACACATTTGCGAAATCGTTACTCCAATCTAACTTCTAAAGCACTGGAAACCCGTGGCTGCCGAATAACTTTTGTTCAAACAATAATTCGAAAGATCTCACCAAACGGCTAACTTTAACTCCGCTGAACTTCATTCGCAATGATATTTGTTGACAGTACAACTGTAGCTTATCAGCCCAGGCATTGTTCACCACACAGCAAAGGATTCGATCAAAATCCGCCGATACAACCTTTCGTTTCATCAGGTTAGATGATGACATCACATTCGCATTCAAAAGCCAAACGCTTAATATTTTTCCTCGATTATAGACTGTCTGCGTTAGAAATAATATTTTTAGCAGAAGATAAAATGTTCAGTTTATCGCTAGTATTTATCAAAAATACTTTTTTTAATAACTTTAATTGCTATGACATCATCATGGATTCTTTTGCAGAACAAACATCTAGGAAAAAATATTTATAAAGATTTGCACTTAAATATACCAGTTAAAATTTAAAAAAAACATACATATAGCCACTGTAAGAATTTTAAATATAAATCAATTAAAATTAAAATAATTTTTTCCCAAGATATTGATTCAAGCAGACGCGACTGACGTAGTGCAGATTGCTTTCTAGTAAAATAAAAGGACTATTTTTATAACGTGCGTTCTCTTTGCTTTCATTTTTTTTAATCTTTATTACTACTAAATCGCCATTTTTATTGAAAAGAAAAATTATCGCTCTACCAGAATTTCTATGTAGTACTTTATATTTTATCTAATGACGGACATTCCGTAATTAAATGTAAAATCCTATTACACGGAAATTCTCGTAGGATAGTATTAATACTTTTCAACACAGTTGAAAAATGTTTATGACTTCGTTTTGTCTGTTACGTCTTACCATGTAATAACTACTGTAGAAATACACGGATTGCAATGTAATATTGATATATATTATTAAGATTTACTACAGCAAGATCGCTATTGAAAATGAAGTGTGTAGCGTTTATTTTTCGTTTACAGGGATACTCAAAATATTCCGTTATATTACTCTCAAAGGGGAATAATCCTTTTCTGTGTAATTTTAATGATGTTACACTGTTTCAAACAGAATGAAATTGTACAAAGACAATGGAACTGTCAAACAGAATGAAATGCATTTCTGATATGCACTGAAATATGCCTTCAGTGCATATCACTGAAAGCATGTGCACTTCCTGTGTGCCAATTGTGCAGTATATGGAGTGCAAAATATTTATCATTTATTTACACGAACACGCAAAAGATTCGATTAAATAATGGTGTATTGGGAAATCGGTTGGAGATAATTTTAATGGTGTTTATTTCAAATACAACCAGAACGAAAAATCACGAATCAAGCATGAATTATGAATCACTATCCAATAATAACAGAATATTATTAAGAAGTTTAATTTTTTCATACAAGAGCATGAGATATCTAAATAAGCAATTTAAAAAACACATAACTCAATAAAAATCCATTTTCACCAATTGACGTCCATATGCGATAGTATGTAAGTATTATGTAGTGAAGCTCTGTATATAATCTATAGAATTTATTCCATAACGTAATACGCTAAAAATTAGATAATTTTAAAAATGCATACCACAGCGCAAAGCGCACGTCCAGCAATTATCAATCATAGTTATTTTAGATATCGAATTCTTTTGTGTGACTCTGCAAAGGAATAATGTGTTCTACGTACTCCATAATCTACAGAAAACATGTTGTAGTGCACATCAGTGATACTTTTTTATTTTATTATGTTAGAAGTAATCATACTATCATTAAAATCCACCACAACCAATTTTTCCCCATAGATCATAATGTAATGGAAACATTTTGTGCGTTTCAGTAAACGAACTAATGCTACTTATACTCGACAGAAAGAATGCTGGAGTCCACTCCAGTAATTCATAAGAATCTCATTATATTTGAAAGTCGTAACATAAATAAAATGCACCTGAAACGATTTCTAACATAATCGTTTTAAATAATAATAAAACTTTCACTTCACATTAAATATTCAAGAAAAGAAACAATCGATGTAATACAGAACAAGTGGGTAAGTGGGATCGAAGATCCATCAAAGGGTTTCGTTTATAATTCCTTTCAAAACACTTTATCCTTTCTTTAATAAATTCAAACAAATTTCATTTCATAAAAAAAAGTCGTTTTTTATAAAGTAAAAATTTACCGATCTATTTTTTCGTTTTTTCGAATATCTAAACCAGCCGGAAAGCGGGCTTGCCGGATAGCGGGCCAAGGCCGCTATTATATTCTGTCATAATAATATCCGTCTTACGGACTAAATGAATATTTAAAAAAATAATTTCAAAATTAAACAAATTGTACACCTTCAAAATGTTAAAATATGCGAATATTTCCATAATCGTATTTTTTATCACGATTCAATATGTTTCTCAAACTCATATATTTACTATTCTCTATTATTTATATAGATACTCGCTTTGTATTATTCTCAAACATTTGAAAAATTATTTAAACTTATTCCCATATGACGTCAGATTTTCTTTTTAATTCTCTAATGGCGTGATATTAATCTGCTTTGTGTACTTACACATACCCATACTCCTTGTATTATTGAGAAGTCTTAGACTTTTTCAGTTTTATTATACGACTATGACGTCAATCAATTTTATTTCATATTTATCTTGTTTTTCAATTGGTGAAACTTTTTATTTCATTTTCATTTTTCACGTGAAAATCGTCTGATAGAAAATTAATTATAGCAGAAAGAATTCATCGTGGATTTTTAATTTTTGGCATCGGCTATAACGAAAAATGTTTCAATTTAATAGGAAAAGGCTGTTAGAATTTTGGTTTTTTATCTCTATTTATTAAAATAATACGAATTTTTCAAATTTTAATATTTTGAGCTCTTCACAGCTGATATTCTGATTTATACACAAAGTTTCCACTCTGTAAGTTATAGTTTTCGAGAATGGCTCTGTGACAGACAGACAATGGAGCGGGAGCAATATGGTTTCGTGAGATGAACGAAACCCTAATAAAAAAATGGCCTTATTACTAGCAAAAAAAATACCAATAGCAATACAATAATAGCTTTGCACATGTATCTTATAAGAATGGCTTCGAACCTTCGAACATCTGCTTTCAATATCCTTTAATAACGACGTCATTTTCACACTCGAGGCGTTTAAAATCAAGATGAATCATATACATACAAGGTGTATTAAATACATCATCTAGAGAAATTTGGAGTTAACAGGCTCTATTGCTTTTAAACAGTTTATGCTTTTTCCAATATTTTACTTAGACATATTTTATTTTACTTCCTGGCTTCCGTAAGTGTCTCGGCATAAAAGGACGTTGCAAAGCACCCTCACATGAAACGCCGCGATCCGCGAATTCTGCGGTGTTCAGAATCATGGGAGACCAGGGTCATTTTTTGCTCACATTTTCAACTTAGTTCTTGGTTTGGTATGAATATGAACAAATCCTGCAAGACGGTCGTTCTACCAAGCCAAGCTATAAAAAAAATACTAAGCCCGCCAAACAAATAAACACCAAGAACCAGACTACAGACCACTACTGCTTACTTACAGAAGACAATTTCTCCATGTTAAATCGACCAAACATGCCAGCGTAAAATATTAGATATCAAAAGAACCGAACCGCTCAGAAAAATAAAATAGAAACTAGAAGAATCCAATTAAGACATTCTTCAATTTAAGACCAAACTCATCTTCATAACTGAATTATAAGCAGAGATATAGAACTTAAAATAAAAGTATAAATTCTTAAAATGATATTTTTTATGGACATTAAAGTGTAAAGATTAAATTTTTGGACAGGAAAATTCTTAAACCATGTGCTTTTATAAAGTTCAGTTAAAAAAAAAATGTTTACCCTTAACTAGCAAAAACTGTTAATTATATCTAAAATGATCAAAATTCGCCAAAGCAGCGATAAAACAGCCAAACGACTGCATACTATTTTCTACGGAATATCGCTATAGCTTAGTTATTTAAAATAGGTATAGTAATAAGGTTTATTTTCAATTACATTTAAATTTATTGTAAGAGTATAGGACAGGATACTGATTATATAGGATTCCGATATGTAAATTAAGTACTTTATTAACGATGATTAAATTATTAAAGACAATTCTAAAACACCTGAAAATAAACCATGTATTTCAACCAATATGGGTAAAAAATACACTTTTTGTTATTTATATTGTTTATAATAAAGTAAAATATTTTAAAGTACAGAAACTTTGAATTAAAAATATCTGAAGTGTTCTTATACAATAATCTACAAACTAATGTAAATATGAGTTTTAACTGTTTTTGGTAAGTATATTGTAAGTGTGTGTAATATCTGAATAAAGTATAAACCAGCTAAGGAGGGAGGGGGAGTGCATTAAATTTAGTATGCATTTTTTTAAAGTTTAAATAGTTTAATTAAAACATCTACATGTGTTTCAGGTAAAATCTTAAGATGGTTTTTTCGTAATACGTTTACTTCTAAACGCAAACGAAACTCAAGTGGTTAATTCAACCTATATGAATAAAAAGTGCATTTGCTGTTATCTGTATAGTTTATGATAAAATGAAATACTGTTCTATTGAATGTATAAATCAATCAAGAGTTATCTTGTATTAATATACAAACTAATGTCAATATGAAATTTGATTGCTTCTTAGTAAGCTTAAGTCGAAGTTAAAATATATTGTAAGTTTATGTATGGTCTGAATAAAGTATATACCGGCTGCGGGGGAGTTGGTGCATCAAATTTAGTATCCATTTTTTTAATTAAAAACTTTAGTTTAATTAAAAAATCTACATGTGTATCAGGTAAAGTCTTAAAATGGTATTCGGTAATACGTTTACTTCTAAAAGCAAACGAAAATAAAGTAGTTAACACTAGAGCTACCGGAAATTTTACTCAAATTTTTTAAAACTATTTCACACCAAAAATTTTATTTAAAACTACTTAACTTATTCATTTAACGTATTTCTGTGAGTTTCATATTTAATTTATTTTAAAAAGAAATTTGTGGTTCAAATCGGAATATATTCATTTGGTAACCGTCAAAATGACGGCTCATGATAGTTCTAGTGTTAAGGATACTGTTTCTGTACTAAACTTTAAGTATACATTAATATTATAATTAAAATTTTTCTATTCAGAAGTCTCTAGTTATACTATTAGGACTTTAAACAAAACAAAATTGTACCAGTATCTATAGTTTAACTAAAAGTTACATGTTAAACTTTGAAAATTAAAAAAAAAGCAGACGTCATACAAACTAATGGCAATATAAAATTTGATTGTTTCTTAGTAAGCTTAAGTCGGAGTTATACTAAGTATATTGTAAGTTTATGTAAGTATACAATAAAATTCAACGTTTAACATACAATATCGAACTGTTGCACAATAAACAGATGTACGTTTCGTGAGTAACTTGGACTCACATCCTCAGTGTCAGAAAAATAAAAATTATTATATCCCCCCAAAGACATGAAACGGAATCAAAAACCCAAATGACAGACAATAACACACCGAAAGCTCATCGCGCATGATCAGCCAATAAGATTAAGCCGGAAGTGATGCAGTATGACACAGTAAATTAATCCAGAAAGATGAGATGTACGGTACGCTTGAAAAATCGTTGACCAAGGAGTTATCAAATCTATGAATATAAACTGCTTCAAAAAAATCTAAATCTAAAGGAGTATTGTATTTCTTAATAATAGTGGCTGAATCAAAATTGAAATTATCTCCTCCCTCCAACGATGACAAGCAATAGAGGATTTTTGTAATTCCTTTTTCTTAACGTAGATTCTGTGTTCATTGATTCTGAAACGGAGTTGTCGTTTAGTCTGTCCTATATAGGACAAACCACATTGACATTGGATATTGTAAATACCCCAGAAGTTTTGATGTGGAATTTTATCTTTTAACGGTGAAATAGTTAGTTACAATTTTAAAGTCATAATTTCTTAAAATATTAGCTATTTTGAAGCTAATGCTATTATAAAATGGCAAAATAATGAGGTTAGAAAAAGAAACTGGATCAACAGAAGAATCAGGATTATCAATATCTTTATTGAGACAACGAAAAATTAAACTGTTGATATAAGACAAACTAAAACCAAGATTAATAGCCACTGATCTAATATAATTCAATTCTGCAACAAGGGAATTATTATCCGAACAAATCAAACATGCTCTATTGATAAAGAAATGAAAAGCCGAGGCTTTTTGAGAAGGGGGGTGACAAGAATTAAAATGAGGGGGGAGTGAGACTGCAAAGGGTTTACGGTATACACAGGTGTCAAATGTATTAAGCTGACGAGTAACTAACACATCAAGAAAAGTTAATTTATTATCAACTTCAGCTTCATATGTAAATTGGATAACAGGATCTATTGAGTTTAAAATAGTTAACACATTATCAAAGGAAGAAAAAGATGGGTCTAGGAGCGCAAAAGAATCATCAACATATCTACAATAAAACGGAAAATTAATAGGATTAAACAATTTAACCTCAAAGTAATGCATATATAAATCAGCTAGAAAAGGACTTAGAGGATTACCCATCGCTAAACCATCTGACATGGAATAAAATTGATTTGAAAACTGGAAAGCATTTTGTGTTAAACAAATACTGAATAGCTCAATAATGTGGTTTATTTCATAATCTGTATAATGGAATTCTTTTAATCTTAAAGTGAGACACTGAAGTGCCCCTTGGACAGGAACATGGGTAAACAGAGAAATAACATCAAAAGAAATCATGCGCAAAGAGGGAGAGGGGGGGGGTTCCTAATACGATTTACAAAAGAACTAGAATTATGAATAGTATAGGGGAGACTTGGAAAAGGTTGATCCCTAGGGAGACTTGATCCCTAGGTCTAAAACCAGGGAAAAAGTGCAATTAAGTCTCTGAAACCGGCAACACTAATAAAGTGATTCCTTATCAACAGATCGACAACAGAATTTCATTCACTCATTTTTATTTTTGTTGTAAGAAAGAAATATCTGATTTTTTACAATCAAACTTATTTTTCAGTAGGTAGTTTAAGTTTCTTATGTTTTGCTAAAAATTACTAAATTACTTAAGTTGATTGATATAATTTACTAATATTGCTTACTGCTCAAATGTCGTTATTTAAATCCAATACAGTATCTTTACTTTTGATTTAATAATTATTTTTTCAACACATGCACATTAGGGACACATGATCCACATTGTATGGGGAGACTTGATCCTGGGGATCAAGTGTCTCCAAAGTTAAGCTAAATTAATGTTAAATTTTATTAACCCCTACTCCTAATTGTGAGTTTCAAGTCACATTTAGACAATATCAATATTAGTTAGACTATGGTTATCTTGGATTTAAAATCACTGGCATATATCCCTTAAACAGGAATATTTTTTCTAAAGATGATTTTTTATCATCTTTCGTCACAGATCAACCATTAACCCCAACAAGCAGTAATACAATTACAGTTAAAACAAACATAGTGACTCCAAGAGACATATAAGCCTTCCCTAAAGTTTAATTACCCAAAACGGGAAAATAAAGGATCTTCAAAAATTTTGACAAGCACACCAACTAAAAGACAGATTGAAGAAGAAATACAAGATCTCCAGCTGAATAAAAAACATAAATCAAGAAAAACTCATTTATCTCCAGAAAGAAAAGTAAAAACACTAAAAATGAAAGCCCCAAATCTTAAGAAAGTGAGAGCAGTTGTAGTGTTCATGATTCAACGAAGCCAGATTCACTTGATGAACATTCTGATGAAATCATCGAAAATCCACAAAATTTGTCAATTGATGAAAGTGACTTTGTCATTGTGCCCATAGACTTAACATTAGCTTGAGCGTTTCTTCGCGTGACTAGTGTAGGCTCTTAATTCCGACCAACTTATTTATCCAGAAAATGTTAACATTAGTGTTGTGGGCAATGACGAACATTGTCAAAAAAGTACCTAAACCAGTCATGCTTGGTGGAACTCTTCAAACTGCAACAATTTTAACATTTACGTTTGACTTTTAAAGCTTTGAAAATGTTTTTCGATCATTCATTTTAACAATAATAATCATTCATATGGGATACAGTGATTTTTACCAAATATAGAGTTTGATTTGTGTTTTTCTCCCTTTTTTACATGTTAGTCAACAATAAATTTGATTTCTACAACTTAATTTGAATCATTTGAATTCATCTGTTTTAAGGATCAAGTCTCCCTTGGAAAGGGATCAAGTCTCCCTGTAATTGGGGAGACTTGATCCTTTTTTTCTTCTTTGGAAAATAATTTATATTTATTTTAAAAATGGTTTTTCAAAAATAAAAGAAATACTACAAAATTAAAGACACATGAACCTTTAATAATAACTGGAAACATTTTTAAATTTTTTTGTTTTTTTCCAAATTAAAAAATAAAAACTGAAAAAGGGATCAAGTCTCCCAAGTCTCCCCTATAAATTGGAAACCGAAAGAAAAGAAAAACGTTTAACCAAAAATTTAGCAAGAGGGTATGAAGCAGAACCAATATTAGATACAATAGGACAGAGTGGGACACCAATTTTGTATACTTTACTCAAATTTTAAAAAAGGACACAAAATTGTAAACATTGTTGTAAAAGTGCACAAAATTGGTGTCCCCCTCCGTCCTATTGTATCTAATATTGGTTCGGATCTAATATTACATGCTGGGACAGGTTAGGACAATTAGAAAAGGTGTGTATATATATATTTTATTAAGCTTTCTCAAAGGCACCTATTCCAGTAACTTATTATTATTATTATTATTATTATTATTATTATTATTATTATTATTTACTAAGCCAAATAATCAAGCGGTACATAAAGATTTATAGCGCAAAAATTGAGCAAAAGAAAAAAAATAAAAAATAAATAAATAAATAAAATGCACAAAAATCAATAACAAAAAGGACCCCAAGGTACTCTACCCTCCCCTATATAATTTTAGAAATATTATTAAATGACTGAAGTGTAAGAATAAACTTTTCTTTGTCGATAAAAATCCACAAAATTACCTTTTTAATTTTATTTTTCTCACTGACTCACTAAATTAGTTTTCATTAAAATTTGTAACTCTTTACGCTTTGTTTAATATAAAGTAATTCATTTCTTCCAAATTAACCTAGAGGAATCCGTCTTGCCCTTTTTTACACACAGCTTCTGAATTAACTCAAAAATATGAATACGAATAAAAACTAAGACTAAAGAATGATTAAATGATTTTCGTTCACTGGAAAGAATTAGTTTTGAAATAACTTAATCATTGCTCATCCATTTCATTTATTTTAATTAAAAAGTAAGTTATAATAATTGGTTAAAAAAGTCAGTCAGAAAATAAAATGTTTTAAAAGGCTGTATCTTATAAAGTACTTTTTCAATAACGTATGAAATTTGCCTTTTAGGCTAAAGGAAATGAAATATCGATCTTTATTTGACAATGGACGTTCATTAGAACATTTTTCAATCAGAAAAAAACACGCGTAAAGTGTATTATTAGACAGTTTTTATGAATTGATTTTTATTCATTGTGACTATAAAAAAATATTTAAACAAAAATTATAATTTAAACGAGATTGTTATAAAAAATTTAACATTTTTTAAAAAGAATTATAAAGAAATGGTAGCATTTCTGTATAATTTAAACTCCGCAATAAGGTATACTAGATAACAGGTGGAAACAGGCTAGTTTTTTCCAAGTATTTAACGTAAAAATTTTGAAGATTATTCTTGAAGATACATTTATATAATAACATTTTATTAAAAATAAATAAACTTCACATATACGCAAGTACAAAATAATAATAAACTGCTATAGTCAGTGCTGCATTCTGCTTGCACAATTTGCCAAAACTTGTTATGATTATTGAGCACACTGTAATTTTTCCTAATTACTTTTAGACTGTTATTATTTTTATTTTTTTATTACTGTAGTATTCTGATCCAAATTTGCATTTATCATCGTTCTTACTAACTTTGTTAGAAAAATTAGTTATCAGACTTGAGGAAATGAAATATTTAGTTGACAATGAATGTTTGAACGAATTTCTTCAATCAGAAAAAAATATGCATAATTAGTACAGGTTGTCCGAAAAGTCTTTCCCTGATAACAAAATGTATTCATATCCGTTATATATAAGACTAGCCGGTCTTCGCCCATCTAGCCGGTCGCTTCCGAGTGGGGCCCCCAGAAACATAGTGCAGTGTACCGCCCTGACTTCGCTTGGGGCCAGAAAGTGTATTTTACATGCAACCAGAAAAATATAAATAAAATACTTTAAATTAAAAGTATACGAAAATAACTAATAAGAATATAAAAAAACCCCTAAATAAAGACTTCGAGACATAAATATTTTTTCCACTCTACACGTGATTATCTAGGGGTGGGGCCCAAGTAGTAATTTGTATCTGGGCCCCACTCGGAAGCGATCGGCTAGACGGGCGAAGACCGGCTAGTCTTCCATAATCGGGTTCATAGCCGATGGTGGCGACAAAATCGCTAAAATTGCTCTAAAATTGCTGAAATATGCGTTTAACTGTTTTTTTTAATAGTTTTTTTATCCTGAATTTCAAACTCTTACCTAAAACTGCTGCTGAGATTTGACATAAAACTTTCAACCCCCATTTAACCCCTTAGTGGTTGAAAATCTAAAATCTCCTGAAATACATGTTTAACTATTCTTTAGTAGATTTTCTATCCCGAATTTTACGCGCCAACCTAAAACTTTTGCTGAGATACGGAGAAAAGACCTAAAAATTTCGACCCCACATTTACCTCCTTTAGTGGTTGAATTTCTAAAATCGCTGAAATATGTGTTATTTTTTGGTAAATTTGTTATCTTGAATTTCACAATAATACATAAAACTGCTGCTGAGATTGGACCAAAAGGCGAAATGACCTAAACCTTTCTACCCCCTCCCCCCATTTAACCTCTTTAGAGGGCGAATTTCTAAAATCGCCTGAAATACGTGTTTAACTATCTTTTAGTAGATTTGTTATCCTGAATTTCATGCTTTTAACTAAACCAGCTGTTGAGATATGGCAAAAAAGCCAAATGTCCTAAAACATTCGACCCCTCATTTAACACCTTTAGAGGTCGAATTTCTAAAATCGCTTGAAATACATGTTTAACTAGTTTTTAGTAGATGTGTTATCCCGAATTTCATGCTCCTACCTAAAATTGCTGCTCATATATGGTGAAAAGACGAAATGATCTAAAACTTTCGACCCCCCCCATTTAATCCCCTTAGGGTGTGAGTTTTTAAAATCTGTGAAATATATGTTTAACTATCTTCTAGTAGATTTGTTATCCTGAATTTCACGCTTTTAACTAAAACTACTGATGAGATATGGTGAAAAAGTGAAATCATCGAAAATTATCGACCCCCCATTTAACCCCCTTTGTAGTTGAATTTCTAAAATCTCCTAAAATATATGTTTAACTATTCTTTAGTTGATTTGTTATAGCGAAATTCACGCTCCTATCTATAACTTCTATTGAGAAATGGCAAAATGACATAAAACATTCGACCCACTATTTAACCCCCCTTAGTGGCCGAATTTCTAAAATTACTGAAATACTTTTTAAACTATTTATTTAAGGAGATTTGTTATCCTGAATTTCACGCTTTTTTCTAAAACTGCTCATAAAATATGGTGATAAGGTGAAATCACCGAAAATTTTCGACCCTTCATTTACTTTGTAGTTGAATTTCTAAAATCGCCTGAAATGCAGGTTTAACTATCCTTTAGCAGATTTGTTTTCCGAATTTCACGCTCCTAACAACTTCTACTGCGATATGGCAAAATGGCGTAAAACATTCGACCCCCATTTAACCCCCCTTATTGTCTGAATTTCTAAAATCGCTGAAATACATGTTTAACTATTTTTTTATTAGATTTGTTATCCTGAGTTTCATGATTCTACCTATAATTTCTACTGAGATATGGTAAAATGACCTAAAATATTTAACCTCCTGTTTAACCCACCTTAGTTGCTGAATTTCTAAAATTGCTGAAATACATGTTTGTCTATATTTTTTGTAGATTTGTTATCCCGAATTCCGAGCTCCTAACTAAAAATGCTGCTGAGATATGGCGAACAGGCAAAATGACGTAAAACTTTTGACCCCCCCCCCCATTTAACCCCCTTAATGAATGAACTTCTAAAATCGATGAAATATGTGTTCAATTATTTTTTTAGTAGATTTGTTATCCTGAATTTGACGTTCCTACCTAAAACTGCTGCTGAGATATGGCGAAAACGTGAAATGACTAAAAACTTTCGACCCCCTATTTAACCCATCGCTGAAATATGTGTTTAACTAACTTTTAGTACATTTGTTATCCTGAATTTCGCGCTTTTAACTAAAACTGTTGTTGAGATATAGCGAAAAGGCAATATGATCTAAAACTTTAACTCCCCCCCCCCCATTTAACTCCCTTATTGTTTGGATTTCTAAAATCGCTGAAATACGTATTTACTTATTTTTTTAATAGATTTGTTATCTTGAAATTCACGCTCTAAAAAAACTGCTGAGAAAATATGGAGAAAATGTGAAATCACCGAAAATTTTTGAACCCCCACTTAACCCACTTTATGATTGAATTTCTAAAATCGCCTGAAGTACATGTTTAACTATTCTTTAGTAGAATTGTTATCCCGAATTTCACGCTCCTACTTAAAACTCCTGCTGAGATATGTCGAAAAGACGAAATTATCTAAAACTTTCGACCCCCCATTTGACCCCCTTATGCTGTGAATTTTCAAAAATCCTTTCTTAGTACGCGCCTACATTGTGTAAAGAACATGTCTTCCAAATTTCATTGTTCTACGACAAACGGTTGAGGCTCTGCGTTGATTATGAGAAAATCAAGCTACTCCTTTATAAGTATAGATAGGCCTGTAAAAACTAGTGACAAAATGTTGAAAAACCAACTATTTTATTCCAGGTTTCCATAACATGGCTGTAGTGTAGAAATGTGAGTGTCCAGGAAACGGTAAATGTTCACAAATCAGGAAAAAATTCAGTGTGTCCTGTGGTATCACGATGTCCTTTTGGCAAATGTAATTCACGTGAGGCCGTCAGCACCGATTTATTGGTAAAGTAGAAGAAAGTTTTGTGGTGGCCGCAGCATACTAATTTTAATTTAAATTACTATTTAAATGTATTATCTTCGGTTATTCATTTAAAAGAGATTGTAACAAAATACTGAACTACATGTATTTTGTGCGCGCACCTTCTTACATTTTTACACAGATTTTAAAGAAATCAGATTTGGAAAAAAATATTCCCTAGAAAAAAGTATACAGAAATTAAATTATTTTAATTTGTATCAACCGAAAAGTTACTCATTATTTGTATCTTGAGCATCATTTCAAGATAATTATGTAATTAGTTTAATGTAGTTTTAAATTAGCCTAGCTCAGTTGTATTGTAAAAGTCCTTCAATTCTATCGTAAATTTGAACACTGATTTAATAATTTCTCTGTTAAATCTCTTATTTGGGTTGAAGAATTTTGCTAAGGAGTTTTGATATATAGCTAATTATTATTTTAAAATGTACATGTTGAAATAAAATTATTTTATATTACGACTTAAAGAAAATAAAATTCTCATTTTTAAAACTCTAAATAGTTTTACAATCTCATGCCGATTACAATTAATAAAAGAACAACTCATTCACTCTTAAACAATCATATCTATTATTTCTGATGCTTGCATCCTTTTTTCTATACACATAAAAAACGTACAATGATGAATGAGGCATTAACCGGAAGTTTTTAAACAGGCTTTTGACATCACCCATATTTAGATAAAACACGTTATTTAATTAAAATTCGAGTGAATTAAAAAAAAATGCAAAAATGTATCAGCAAATAATTTTAAAGTTTGCAGTACAAAAGCCTAACAAGGATCTAATGGTTTTATTCATTTATTATTAAAAAAAATACATATTCCCCTGTTTTCAAAGTATATTCAAAATTACAACACTTCAACTGATAATAAACTCTACATCATCTAAATAAACAATATAAAAAAGATATACTTATGATATTAATTATTACTTCACAGTTATTCATACTTTATTGCAATTCATTTTCCGATTTTTGGAATGTATTTAAAATGTTATTTAATGAAGAGCTCTATATCAAACAATCAAACTTATTTATCTGTAATGTTTAAAAACACTTTATTCGACAGTTTTTTTTCTAGTAAATTTGAAATTTTATGCTTATAGCATTCAGTAAATGCATGTATTTTTTTTCCTTTTATCTTCGAACTTTTTTTCTCATTATTTCTAAGCCAAATATACAGGATTCCCCTCCTTATCCTAAGATCAGTAGCTAATTCCTAAACCGTTAATTTTAGAGACATTGAGTTCCAATCGAAAATTGTTCAGATTATTACAACACTTCACCATTTTCTATGTGATCTTCATCACATGGAAATCCACTTACGTCATAATTTTTATTTTTCAAAAAGTTACGAAATTAAAATTTATATGTGGTCTCAGGATCCTATAAGTAATATTAAAAAAAAAAAAAAAAAAAAAAAAAAAAAAAAAAAAAAAACCTTTATCCGTGCTCTAGAAAGTAAAGCAGTAAAAATTATAATTTTTCTATACGACCAAAATATACCGAATTATCATTGTTTGACTAATGTTTGCCACTAAAATAGAAAAACGCGTTTTTAGTGCCCGAAAACGCCGAAAATTCACAATAAAAAAATCAAAGTACAGGGTGTTTTTTTTTTTAACTGACGCTATTCAGAGCCGCCTGTAGCTCGTTCTAATAACTGGATTGATACAAAATTTTGTAAATGGACTAAGAAAACTATGGGAAAAAAGATTCCAAAAAAAAATAGTTCCAATCACCACCGATAGGGGGAAATGTGGCGCTGTGGTAATTTATGCAACTGAGAATTAGCATAAAATACGGGCAATAAATGCAAATGCAAATTTTTACTTACGCAAGTGACAGTAGCGCCAATAGTTTAAGTTATAAATGCATGCGAAAAACACCGAGAAACAATTTCAGCTCAGGTTGAAAATGAATCTCACGTTACCGCAGCGCGCGTTACTTGTGAAGTTCTATTATTGTAACCAGTGCAATGCACCAGCCGCTCTTCGTTTACTTAGAACACGCCATAAACTGCGCAAAGGACCTATATCCGTTAATGTATTGAAAGCAATGATTCTGAAATTCGAAGAAACAGGCTCGCTAGCAGTTCGGTCAGGCAGAGGACGTAAACCGGTGGCAGAAAAAGTGATAATGGATGTTTCAACTGCAATCAACGAAAGGGAAAGTGTAAATGATGAATAAAACATGGCATTTTATCCAAATTATTAATTTTGTCTGTTTCTGATGTTTTTTTTTTCAATGTACAGCGCCACATTTCCCCCTATCGGCGGTGATTGGAACTAATTTTTTGTTGTTGTTGGAATCTTTTTTCCCATGGTTTTCTTAGTCCATTCACAAAATTTTGTACCAATCCAGTTATTAGAACGAGCTACAGGCGGCTCTGAATAGCGTCAGTTAAAAAAAAAAACACCCTGTATAACAAATGGATTCGTTTTGGTTAAAGAGTTTAACTGTTTTACTTGTTAAAGCAAGGAGAAAGTTTTCTAAATATAACTTATAGACACAGAAATCGTATAAAAATTTAAATTTCGTACCTTTTTAAAAACAATTATGTTGATATAAATTGATTTTCATATGATGAATAACAACATTCGAAATATTTTTAGAGTTGGAAAAATGCCTCTAAAATTAACGCTTTAGGAATTAGCTATTGGCCAACGATTAAAAGGGACACCCCATACACCAAATGATAATGAATTGTGCATAATCTAAAAAAAATAAATCAGCTATTATCTGGCGTCATAATTGATGCAATAACGTTCTTAAAGATATATATTCGATTATTCACTAGATAGTTTTGCTTCATTATCACAGAAATCCTATATTTAAGACGATCTCCCCAAAAAAAGTCAAGAACTTAAAATCATGCATTATAAATAGGTCATGAAACACTTTCCAACACTATCAGAATGTTGTTAAGACATTTTATTATTCATACAATGAAATGCGATAGCTAAATAAACAATTTAAGAAACCATAACGCAGTAAAAATCCATTTTCATCTCTGACCATAAGTCAGTAATGTGTGAAGATTTTTCTTGCAGCTCTGTAGATGATCCACAGAATTAATTATACACCCCCCCCCCTAATACACTAAAAATTAATTAAGTTTAAAATGCATTCCACATCTGGAAAATGCATTCCAATACATTATCGTTCATAATCATATTTGTAACTGAGTTATGTAACTTTTTTTTTGTATCTTTGCAAATGAACGAAAAATACTTCGCACTCCTCAATGTATAGAAAACATGCTGCAGTGCACCCCAGTCATCCATATCAGTTCTATTATGTTTGAAGTAGTGTAATACAGCATTGAGATACTCTGCAAACAATTTTCCACCATAAATCATAATGTCAAGAAATCCAGTTGTGCATCTCCGTAAACGAACTGTACAAGCCATTTGTTATATACTCTGCAGAAAATATGCTGTTGTCCATTTCAGTGTTCAGTTCAGTGTTCAGTTTTTCAACGATTAAAAGGTTTCCGTTTGTCAGTGTTCCGTTTCAGTGTCCATTTCAGTCCATTTCAAAATCCTTTTGAAAATCTCAAATAGCTTATTTATACGAAAGAATATTTTTAGATAAAATAATAAATGTTACAGTGCTTGTTTTATGGTGCAATAGTCAAGTATAAAATAAAATTAATCCAGGAATTCCTAAATGATGATGGTGATGATGAAAGTGAAGATTGAATTAATTTAAACGACTTCTATTTTGTCGAAATTAAGAAGTCATGCAACTGTTAAATTTTCAAAACAAGTAAATATAAATAAATATGCATATAAATTTTCTTATACTGGAAGTGTCGTAACATCACTAAAATGCACCGCAAATGATTAACCCCCTTAGAACATAATCTGTCTAAATTCTTTTTTATATACCTGTAAACGAACTATAAATGGTATATACTTCTTTTTCATTAGATAACATGCTATAACAAACCTCAATAGCATGTATCAATTTGATAACAATCCGAGTTTATTTACGAGAGTTAAAGTACGGACAGCCAGCAAACAACCTGACAGCAGACACGAAGACTGAAATCGTAAACACTTTTCAACTGAGTTGGAAAGGGTTAAGAAATAAGTATAATCATCATTATTATGCAAAATAATTGCCTGAAAGTAAATTATATCATTTCCATCACTTAAAGTTATTTAATTAGAAATTATTGTAGCAATTTATTACGCTATTCTGAAATTTTCTTACAGAATCCTATTGAAAATCTCAAATAGCTTACTTATACGAAAGAATATTTTTAGATAAAATAATAAATGTTACAGTGCTTGTTTTATGGTGCAATAGTCAAGTATAAAATAAAATTAATCCAGGAATTCCTAAATGATGATGATGATAAAAGTGAAGATTGAATTAATTTAAACGACTTTTATTTTGTCAAAATTAAGAAGTCATGCAACTGTTAAATTTTCAAAACAAGTAAATAAATAAATAAATAAATATGTATGAAAGAACAGTTTTCTCTGTAAGGAGAAAAATCCGCAAAATCATTCCTATAATTAATCTAGTTGCGACTAAGAAAATATCAGGAGAGCAGAAAAAATTTTAAATAATTTATTTGGAATTTTTATATTTGCGTGCGAGATATCACTTCAAGTATTTAATGCTTTTATATATATTGTGCAGTTTTCACTAAATTTATATTTTAAAGATTGAACCTAAAATTGTTTGCTGTTTATATTACAAAATAATTATGCATAGATAAACTCTAAATGAATTGACATTTTCTAATTGAATGAAAAGCGCCCAGGCCGGTGGTTGAACGCAAGACCTTCGGCTTAAATTACCAATGCTCTGCCCATTGAACTACATTGACCGACAAACGACAACCGGCCGACACAACTCTCTGATACAACCTTTTTATTGATATAAAAATGTATTACCCTAAAAAATTTTTATATTTAAATAAACTTCAATTATTTTGTAATAATTAAAATAATCTCAATACTATTGTTATAATTAAACAACCTTAAAATATTTTTTTCACTCAGGTAGAAGAATGTCAATTCGTAAGATAACTTTACTAATAAGCAGGACTAAATTAAAAATAATAAGGTGAAACTCTAAAGGTTTTTGAAAAAATAAATGTAATATTTTCAACTTTAGTATAAAAATTTAGCTTTGTTAAAATGTATAGAAATCTAGGTTCGGAATGTGCTAGATTTGTCAGATCAACTCTAAATGAATTGACATATATGTTTTTTAGCAAATTTTGATGTATTTTAATTGCACCAATTTGTGTTTGTTAGATGCGCTCATGACATTATCGTAGTTTTAACGTATGTTAATATGTGTAAAATAGAAAAAAGTTATAAAACACTAGTATAATATAATATATAATATAACATAATACATAATAAAATAATAAAGTAAAACATAAAGTAAAAAATATATGGTTATCTAACCATCTCATTGGATCTCGTGGGCAAACATGCATGTGCACTTCAGATAAAAAGACAGATGTTTCTTAATATAGCAAAACATAATATGATATAACCACGAACAAAAATGTACAATAACCTCTTCCGAGTTACCCACTTTTCCGAAAAGCGTTCTTTATCTTTAGAAACCTCCGAAATCAATATATTTTCGAAATTTAAAGAAGCATTTATAAAAACAAAGTTTCATTCGCTGCCACTGATTTTCGAAAACTTTCCGAGCAGCTTTTATAGTGTTTTAACCCGTTTTCTCAACCCGGGATATAGGTTTTTCAGATGCTATCCATTCTCAAGTACAGATTTTCATGTTCAACCACCATGTTTTACAAAAACATGAAAAAAATACTGCATGAACATTAACATTAAAATTATTATTATTTGCATTAATAAATTCAATTACGCAGCTGAAAATATTTAACCTTTTGACTATGGGCCAGGATTGACGACTATTTTTAAATTCAGTCATACCGCAATTTACAAATAATTTTCTCTGAGGTAGATATATCCTAGTATAAGTGTATGGCAGAGGTTATTTTTTAAAAGGTGGTACGAATAGAATAAAGAAATAGTTGCTGGGGCATACGGTGCCCCAATCCCGTAATCAAAAGGTTAACTGAGAATGTATAGGATACTAAAAACCGATATTTCGGTTTGAGAAAACAGATTAATAGATTACGAAAACTACTCGTAAACGTTTCTGAAAATCAGTGCAGCAAAATAAACTTTCTTTTTCAATCCCTACTATTAGTTCACACTCTTCCAATATATATTTATATATTTTGTTCAAATTTTCAATCGTTAATAAAATACTTTTTATTCATCCACTCGAGTTCAAATACATTTTTTTAAACTTGTAGTGGATGACACTTGATGTTAATACAGTTTTTTTCAAATATTAATTCATTAATTAAATTTAATTAATTAATTTTAGTTTTATATGGGAGGAAAAATATCAACACGCAGCCGACTTATTCCAGACATTAGTTCCATTTAAAAGCATTCACTCACAAGTCTTGATAGCGCAGTCGGTTCAGCTCTGGGCTCGTAACCGCAACGTCCCAGGATCGAGCCTCACCTGGGACGGAAGGGAATTCTCCGTGCTCAAAAATAAATTTCTCTTATATAAGATATTTAGTAGGATGTGAATTTAGGTATAAATACCGTTAGTGGCGAAGCGTGTAGATCGCTGGAAAAGATATTCTTTTTAACCTAAGTAGGAACTGACTTAATTTTTTTTTAAATTATATTACTTGTTATAAATGGTGCTTCAAATTTCGAAAACATGTTGATTTCTGAGGTTTCTAAATATAAAAGACACTTTTCGGAATGATCGGTAACTCGTAAGAGGTTATAGTATATTTTCGTTCTTTGTTATGTTATATTTTCGTAAATTATTCGTAATTATATTTTCGTAAATCTTTTTTGGAATGTACGCGGCCGCATCACATTTATCAAGGAAATGTTACTAACTGTTTGCAGCACTGAAATAAATATTTTTATAGTATTCTCAATAGAGATATCTTATTTCTATAAAACATGTTTTATTTTGCGCTAAAATGTAGGTATATTATTCAAAAGAAGAAAAAAAAGTCGTTCCTGTATTAGTAATTATGTTTATTGTTTATCTTTTATTTCCCTATAGATGTTATTCTTCCGAAAGAATAAATTAATTTTAGTTCAAACATAGCAAGTTTCAATGCGATAGCTTTCATGTTTTTTTAATATTATTTGACTCCTTTGAGATCATTACAAAATTTCGTAATCGTTATTGTTAAAATTTATGTACATGATGAAGACTGTGTAAATATTATGAATATTTTTCAATGATTGGATAAAATTTTACAGGCAAGAACAAACATACTTTGAGAAACTCAATTTTATATTAAAGCGAAATTAAACATCTGAGAAGGTCTATTTTCTTGATTGATCTAATGAAGGTAAAAATAAGAAACAATTCTCTGATGGTCTTCTTATACACTTCATTATTTTTATTAAAAACATTTCTCAGTTATGTATATGCCATTTTTATAAAATATATGAGGAGGATTTGATGAAATGTAATACAGTTTATTATAATATCTGCAAAACATAAAACAAGTCTTGACTATCCTTTGGCAAACTAACGCTCTATATTACAAAATAATTTAAGCAACATTATTGAATAATTTATAATCTAACCCATAGCAAAGTAATATGAATTATGTAAGTTATAAAAGAAATGAATTGTGTAAGTTATAAAAGAAATGAATTATGTAAGTTATAAAAGAATTAGTTACGTAAGTTATAAAAAATGAATTATTTAATTTAAATATCATAACTATGCAATGTATACATACAGTGGTTACCAACTGATGATCCACAGAAAATTTGGACCAAGGCTTGACAATTGCGGTAGTCAGGTCGCCGCTGGTGACCAAGTTTATTTTATCTGGCGACCAAGTTATTTAATATGCAAATTTTGAAATAATATATTCAGAATCACTTGACTAACTTCGACAGAAAAATAGACAATTTTTTTTTCCTGCTATACTATATGCCCCCTATCTAGACATTTGAAGCATTCTTTAATCAGCATTCCCTGAACATGCCGGTAAATGAAGCATTTAAAGTTTTTTTTTTTCAGAGCTATATAATTTTTAAAAGTTTAATTAGAAAGCTTAGTTTATATTATCATTCTAAATTATGTACTATTCTAAACTGTGTGACGAATAATTCTAAACTATGCTTGTTATTATTTTTCCGCAATTATTCATAAAGTTCTATGCTTTTTGAAGATCAATTTTTTACTATTGACTAAGACTTTTTTCAGAGCTACACTAGATACCGGGCTGGCTCATCCATTATCATGACGTCACAAATGGTGGCTGGCCGCAACCAGCGATTGGTACATAGCAAAACGACAAAAGGAAAGATTATACGACAGCGATTGGCGACATACAGCGATTGGCACAAAACGATGGGCGCGTCGCTTTGTACCAATTGCTGGTCGCGGCCAGCAACCATTTGTGACGTCATGATAATGAATGAACCAGCCCGGTATCTAGTGTAGCCCAGCTTTTTTGCTGGCTATCAGATTTTATCAAATTTGTAAAGCCCCGATCTGGACTATATTCGATATTTTTTATGATTATTAATAACAAAAGGAAAATAATATTTTAAGAAATTCTTAGATTTATGAAATTTTAGATGTTTTGTTTGAAAAATTTAATTTATTGCCTACATTAATAAATATGTTATTTGTTATTTATGATACGCCATAAAAAGTGAATTCTTATATCTGAGTGAAAAAGGAATAAAATTTTGAATTCGGTTTTCAACAACATATTTATGCGAAAGAACACCTTCATCTATCACAGAAATTAAAACTCCGCACAGGTTACGGTTCGAAATAAAAACGACTCACCGTCTTGCAATAACGTCATTGAAGCCAAAAATCCATAAACTTATTTCAAACCAATAGGAACAAATTGCTATTATCGTAAAAATGTGTTATGTTTAAAACGACTTTGGTTATTTTATAATAATTAAAATAATCTCAATAAATTTGTTACAGTTAAATAACCTTTTTTTTTTTTTTTTTTTTTTTTTTTTTTTTTTTTTTTTTAGGGGGGGGGGGGGTGGTCACGAATTCTATAGTAAAATGAGCAATTAAAAATCACAGGGAAAATAATCTTTAACCACTATAAATTCTGAAAACGAAAAAAAAAATCGCGAATAATCAAGTCAGATTCTCGCGAATGTTAAGTTTTTCCGCATTTTCATATTCGCGAATAATCAAAAATCGCGAATGTTAAGGGATTACTGTATATAGAAATTGTGACAAAGTTTAAAATTTTCAATACTAACACCTAATTTTGACCTCATTTTTGGAATAGTCGTTAAATTTTACCCTGGGAAGCCAATGGGTAAATCATTCAATGAAATAGCTTAAGAATTTGGCAGGTTTAAAATTTGGATCTTTAAATGCATTTTTAACCGTTTCAAAAGATATTGTAATCGTGGATTAATGGATCACTTTTGTAGTTTTGATAATTTATGCATTGTTCTATTTTAAATCATGTTCACAATTCAAATAGCAATTATTCCTAGTAGCAAAACATATTGGGCCAGTATTGTTTTTTCTGTTTATACCTTAGCCAATAACGGCCCTATTTTGAATATATCTGGGCCTACATCAATTTAAACATTGTACAAATTGACATATTTCCAACTGAGTAAAAAGTCTTCAAGCTTGGTATCGGACCCAGAAGTTCTGGCTTTAATTGCCAAAGCTCTGCCTATTGAGCTGCCTCTGGATCGACAACCGGCCAACACAATTCATTCAGACACATTTTTGGCAATAGAATCTGGTCTATTATATTAAACAGCTTAACAGAATAAACCGCAGGTAAGGTAACTCCATTAAACGATAGATATGTAGATACATTTTATTAGTTTTAACTCAATCACACTCAATCGTAACGATATCATACGAATTGATACTTTTCCAACTGAATGAAAAATTTCAATGCGTTTTTCACTCAGGTATAAAAATATCAATGAGTGCCAATAATTGTGTTAAAAATAATAAACATTCTAAACATACAATATTAAACAAATATTGAGATTTTAGATTTTGCCAAAATTGACAACAAATATTTACCCATTTCATTTCCAATATTTCTAATATAAAGCCAGTATTTCTGAAATATTGGCAGTTTAATACAAATATTTCCTATATAAAGCCAATATTTAACCAATACTGCGTTTTTATAGGAACAATTTCTGAAAAATACAATAAAACCCGAATGTAATCATTATAATCGGTGTTTTGCTACAAAAAAGGATTTAAACTTTTTTTTTTAATTTTGACCAAAAACTGACCCGTTTTGAATCAAATGACTCAGACGTTTGATGGGGTGGTATTGAATTTATTCCCGCTTCGGGGGTCCATCGCTGTATTTAATTTCCGAAAAACGAAAGAACGGTTTCGTGCAGCGATATTTAGAGTGATTTCGCATTTCGTATTATTCAATCAATTCAGTCAATATAAAAGAACAACGAAATATACAAACTAAATATATGCGCCATTAAGGTAAAGGATTCCGGTGCAGAGAATTTAGAAATTTAACAGTAAACATACCGGGAATTCTACTCAAGTTTTAAAAATATTTTACACCAGAATTTCTATTTAAAACTATTTAACTTATTTCTGTGTGATTTATATTTAATATATTTTATAAAGAAATTTCTGGTTCAAATAAAAATATTTTCATTTGGTACCGGCGAAATGACTGGATGGTCAGTCTTAAAAATTAAACGGGAAAGAATAATAGGAATAGCGTACTACAAAATTTACTTTTTCACAATTTGCGTAGTCACCCCAACCCCTACAAATTTTAAATATTTACAATTGTCAAATGGATAATAACAAAAGCATCTTTTCCTTAATATTCCTTAAGTTGCATATTCAAGATTTTATAAGTATTAAGGTGATTTGTAACAGGAAAATTATGCATATAAATAACCTGTAAGAACAATTCAATGTAGAGCAGCTTATTTTAGCCAATTAAGGAATTTTTGACTAAGATACAACATTGTGATTTTTATACATATCATTATACTAATTGAGTCCAAAATAATTAAATGAACTAATTATATTTTGAAAATACTGCGTGTCTAATCTAAACGACGCATTGTTTTCACAGGTTTGTTTATTATTTAATATATATATATATATATATACATATTGTTAAACCAAGGTTTTTAACCTAAAATTAATAAATACTTAACTGTTTAATGAAATATGAAATCTTTAGAATATTTTCTAAAATTTTATCAGTAAAGTTATTTTTGTACTTGAATTTATCAATAATGCTGCAGAAGCAGTTCATGTAAAGAAAATTTCAATCGGTTTCGGTATGCATTATTGTTTCGGTATGATCTGTGTCTAATTTTAAGTCAAATTGCGTGGAAAGCGATAAATTTATAAAATATAGTTTGTGTTTTTATAAGTTGCGGCATTTCTCAGGATATCTTTGAAAATTGTAGTTGGAAGTACAAAAATAGGGTAAATAATACTTAACAACAAAAAATAATTCTTCAAATATAAAAATACTTGATTCTTATTGAATTCCATGCGCTGAACATAAATATGACTATAAGAAAGCTGAATTGGCTTTCTTTTTTTTTTTTTTTTTTTATAATTACAACAACATGTAAGCTTTAATAGCTCTATCATTATTACTCGCGTTGCATTACACTTCTTTGTAAAAAACACAGTTGGAAACAATAAATGCAAATGTATTTATAAAAAATAATAACTGTAATCAAGATACAGTGAACATTTTATAGTGTAACGCTTTTTTAACATTTCTATTAAATTTAGCCTTAAAGTTTAAAATTATTAAATTTAGCCTAGTTTGAAAAGTCCAAGAAAAAAAATCCCATATTTTTTGCCGCAAAATTGTCATAGAGAAAAAGAAAATGAGTCATTCGATTGACAGTTGTGGCTTTTTAAGGCTTCAATAAACTGAGAGGGCCGTCTCCATACTGAAACAGTAACAAACTTTAAAATTTTCAATGTAAGCACCTATTTTTGAAATTATATTTGGATTTTCTGAGTTTTTTAAGCATAACTTAAAAATTACTAGGAAAATGGGCTGTCATTTTGAATTCATATAAGCTTCTAGAAATCGATTTCCGTTAAAGAAATCTTAGATTACCATTTATATTTGTTTCGAATAACAATTTCAAATAATATATACTTTTAAAATATCTTAACTTTGCGCATCTGTCTTTCCAAAACAAGAGCAAATGAAGTTTTTCATCGCGATATTCGTGTTAAGTGGGTTAATTTCATACAGAATTGCGCGCTTTCACATAAGAAAATATTTCATCTTTTCACAGTGTAATGCAACCTGCAATACAGTTTCATATATCACTGCCAACCTTATTTCTTTCTTATCACATGTATTTAGATTACATTTTAGTAAAAAGGCTTGGGATTTAAACATAACAGTAACTGTCGCCTATATTTTTCTGCGGTGCATTTTCCTTATTTTAAATACCGATATTAATCTTCGGAAGGCTAATGGCCAAACGATGACTTCTTTAGAAGCTATTTTAACTATAAATATCGTTTCCTTTCTCGAGAATCTAGTATTTTTTTATTATTATTATTATTTTTATTTATTTTTTTTTTTGGGGGGGGGGGTGCAGTTAAAAATATACAGGGTGATTTTTTTTAAAGTTGTGAAAGTAAAACCCTATAACAAAAAAACTACTGATCCAAATGACCTAAAATTTCATCAGTATGCTTTCAAACCAATGGGAATTTTTTAGGCGTGGTTTAAAAAAACTTATAATCGCACCGACAGATAGCGCTGTATATGCAGTAAAGTCAGGAGACGAACTTGCGCACGACACATGCACAGTGGCGATAAAAACGCGAAGTACGCACACCTGGTGTTCATTATTCTACGGATATCCTCGCAATGACTGTGCCATTGACGGACCGTGCGTTGTTGGTGAAACTGTATTATCATAATAATGACAGCGCAGCAACTGCTCTAGGAGATTTAGGACACTAAAGAATTTAAGAAAAGGTCCAATGACGACAGAGTAACTACGGAAAATAGATTCTCAAAGTGCCGTCCATTGTTTTCCTTCCACTGACGATAATCTTTGTTTCTGTTAACGTACAGCGCCATCTGTCGGTGCGATTTTAAGTTTTTTTAACCACGCCTAAAAAATACCCATTGCTTTGGGGGCGTACTGGTGAAATTTCAGGTCATTTGGATCAGTGGTTGTTTTGTTATAGGGTTTTACTTTCACAACTTTAAAAAAAAATCACCCTGTATATAAAGGAATAAATACGTGCTGATCACAGGCATTAATACACACTATGATATATTCTTAGAAAGCAGATTGAACAGCACACCGATAATACAAATTACAACCTCAGTAAGTAAACTGTAGAGCACGACATTCTTTACAAAATGCCTGGTGTTTCTCTAGTTAATAAAGATTCTGTAATACGTTATATCGAGATAATTTTAATACAATGAAGTAATTAGAATATAAATTCGCTTTTTTGTTATAAAACCTAGCATTATATTTTTAGAAATTTTCAATTTATATTGTAAGTTTATACGATCTTTTTCAATGATTCAGTGTAAAAAAGTTTTTAGGTTACCAAGGTTTCTGTGTGTAAAACAGTTAAGCTGTCATTTATTTAGGAGTCTGTGAATAGAAGTATATGTCACAAAACTCTCTGACGTACAGCTTTCAAAGTCAGGTATGTTTAAATTACGTTTGTTTATAATAATTTGACTTAAAAGTTTAATTTTAACGGCAGTGCATTGCTGCCATGTATAGTGTGCAGTGTATATATCTTAGTATACAATTCTAAAATTTAAAAATGTATGGTAATTTGGATATGCGGCATAACTAAAACCTAACCTATAAGCTAATCTAGCTTTTTTTCTTCATAACATACCTCGCAGGTATGTAAGAGTGATCTAAATAAGGCTGTAAAAAAGTCAAGAATAGATTATCAATAAATGCTGCAGCAAAGAAATTTTTAAATATTTCCTATATTCAGGTCTAAAAAATTGACAATATATGTAATCATATCTATATTTTTTTCAGCTTATTAAATTTTATCTTTTATCGTAGATAGAGGGCTTAAATTAAGAGTTAATACCAATTCATTAGCAGAACAATTAATATTTTGTATATTTTTCTTCTTCCTGTAATGGGAAATCGCATACGGTTTTCAATGTTCTCCTTTTACTTCATGAAATAGCTTTTTCTTAATCCAGTAATTAATTTCGTTTCATTTAAACACCATGTTTTCCAATTCTAAAGAAATAAATGAAATAATAAGGCTATGGTTAAACGCGAATCTCCCAATCTTTAATCATCAAGCGTAATCAATTACATTTTAAACTAAAAGTAATAAAAGAAATATTCCGGCTACTGATGCACCTCTTTAGAGTTTGTTATAATTTGTAAGCTATGCATCTTTCTGATCATATCATTTTTAATAAACGGTAGTCGCTCCTCTTTTATTTTGACTATCTGTGCGTTTCTCACATGGTTTCTAAAATTGTTTAACAGCAACTGCTAGCATCCTTTCAGCTTTGCTAAATTATCAGGGTTATCAGTATACATGCAAAAGTCTCCATATGTTAATATATAACGAACAAATTGAGATTCAAGTGCTTTTGCCAAATTTGGTGTGCCAAGAAGTTAGAACAAAGAATTTGTGACGAATGATTTTTTCACAGGTACTGGCGTCTTATTAATAAGATACTTAGTTTGGATCCCTCTATGGTAAATATTCAAGGCTTTAGGCGGATATCAAGCATTTATCCTCATAATGGCTTTCTTCGAAAATAAAGTCAAATTGATTTTACTTTACTGCATTTTCTTCCTCAAGATTTCATACAGGCATCAAAGACATCTTCACCAAACCTGGACTTTAATGAAGTAGATATAACTCCATTCATTAGTGTGCAATAACTACAGTAAAAACAATATCAACACCATAGTCAATTACAAACCTCTAAAATTATTTCTCAACATACTAAATTTATCCATACAAGAATAACTTGAGTATAGTTAGACTATAAAACAAACATTTCTTTGTTAATATATTCTTCTATGTTTCTATTTTAATTTATATAATAAAGATATTATATAAAATTCCCCATCCGTAGAATAATTTTGAGTATAGTAACATTTTTATTTACCCTGAGATAATAAAATGAGGAATAAATGTAACACTCACATCGTTTCAGTTTTAGAGAGCATAACGGAAACAGAAAAAAATAAGAAATTCTGTCCTTTTTACTTATAGTACTTTGAAGTTACGAATTTGGAACTTTTATCCAGAAATTGTCCCATTGACACTCCTCATTTAATCAGTAATGATGATTATATTTTTATTATTATTATATGCGATGGGTATTATAATTATGTTTTTTGAAAGTATATGCAAGCATCATTTTTACAAATTACTATTTCTATCTTTGATTGTTTACCTCTTTCGTATTTCCATGTTCCAGAAAAAAAAATCAATTGATTAGACCAGTTGCAAATTAATCCTTCTGTAATTCACAAGCAAATTGTAACTTAAAGGATTTATATGCTCATTATTATTCCTTCAAAGAAATACTTGCAATTTCTTGTAGAATTAAATTCTAAATTTTAACTGGAATAACACGAATAGCAGAAAACGCATTATTGACTTTCACTCGACAAATTAATATTTATCAGTTAATGAGTCTCGAAAACTATTTACTTATTTAGATAAAACTTTTCCATCTTTTGGCGAAATCATTCCTATATAAATGATGTTCCTTTATTTATAATAATTTATCGTCAAAACTTTTTATATTAAGCAACTTTTTTTAACAAGCAACAACAAAGTTAATCAGAAACTTTCAGTAAATATATCTCAGCATAAAAATTAATGATCTAGATCTAGAATACTACTTTTATTTTATTATTCACACCGATTTGGAGTTTTTTCCATTAATAAAATTCGTCTATTCTGTTAAACCGGAAAACCTCCCATCAGTATTTATTTTTTAACCACTGAAGAGGAAATTAATAATTTACAAAAGCGATTATAAACAGACAAAAAACTTTCATTGTTTCTTAGAAAGATGTAACTTAACAATAGAAAGGAAAATATTTTATGCATATATTATAATATCCTTTCTTTACTTTATTTAAAAAACAATGGTATAAATTTAGGTATTAAAGATTTTTTAATTAACATTATGAAAGAAATGCATTTATAAAAAAAATTATATAGCATGTACCTTAAATTTTATGAAAATAGTTTTACTTATAGCGTATTTAAGATCTTCTAAAACCAGTTCTTGTACTTTATCAGCCAACAT
Source organism: Maratus michaelseni (assembly GCA_963931845.1). Taxonomy (NCBI): domain Eukaryota; kingdom Metazoa; phylum Arthropoda; class Arachnida; order Araneae; family Salticidae; genus Maratus; species Maratus michaelseni. Next base: position 148,226,103 of record OZ007589.1, on the reverse strand, counting down.
ATAGAAGAAATCAAAATTATATCAAGATATGTCCTTTCGTTCCACAAGAATGGAATGACATATCATTTTTTTATGTCTTAAAGAATAAATATATAAATGTCTAATGAATGAAAGACTATTTTTTCGAAAAGTGAGGAATTTCGCAGAACATTTATATAGTTAATACTCATTGGCAATAAATATGGCTCAAGGGGTCCCATTACTGACACTTCCAAACTGTCAATTTATTTGCTTATTCATTTATATTATCTTCTTTTTCGTAATACATCAAGTAGACGTTAGAGATAAGTTAAAGTGAGATACTAAATACATCATTGAATTCAATTATTCTTTTTTAATCAAATTCAGATATGTGTTTGTAATTAGGACTTAATATATCAATAAAAACCTCACAAGTGTAAATAACTAACAATTTATTTAATATTTGAAATGAAAAACACATATTTATAATAAAGAGTTTATTTATTATCATATTTAACAATCTGACTTAGTATGTTATCATGTATCCCATAAGCATTCGAAATAAAATAGCAGTTCTGTTCAGCTTTATTATATAGTTTGTCACATAGGCTAGGAATTTCCTAATGTCAGATCAGTGTTCTTATTATGTACAGAGAAAAATACTAATCAACAATTAATTTAGTATTTAAAGATAGCTGGAGATGCAACTCGAATGACTTTTACTTTGTTTAAATTACTAACTACAAATTTTAAAATTTCATTCCAGAACTTCTTACCACCAGCTATCTTCCAGTCTATATGCAGGGTATCTCTTCTTATCGTTGGATAATGACTAATTGCTGAACCGTTAGCTTCGGAGGTATTGTGCCAATTCAAAAAAAAAGTTTCAAATGCTGTTTATTCTTCATCATGTGGAAACAGTTTACGTCAAAAAAATTATTAAAAGTTACGAAACTTGAGTTCTTATACGGTCCCTGTGTCTTGCAATACAGTGCTAACGTTTCTGCTTAAACGCGTTGCAATCTGTTGTAGTGAAAACCATCATGATCTCTGTTTTTGAAGAATTCTAACACTTTCTATTTGTGATAGCTGATAATAATTAAGAGATAAATTTTAAGAGACAATATCCATTTTTGCACACTTGGCCCCAGAATCATATTTGTCATAATTTTAGTTTTCCTTTTATATTTTCCGGTTTCAGTGTTAAAAAGTTTAACTTTTCATTTTCATTTTTTTCATTAATCTTATGTGGAAATTATTTGTTTGTGAATTTTCTGACAATGATTTGGTAAATTTTAGAATTCTTGTTGGGAATTTGGCTAAATATTTTATGAAGATTTTTGTCTGTTATTATATATATATTTATCACAACATTTAAACATTTTTATTGAATGTTTAGTAGGGTGATGGCACCAGTAAAGAATGCTTTTTAATTTGAATATTAAAAATTAGGCTTTGAAAGCTGCACAAAATTTCACCTACCTCGTGGGGTTGCTATATAAAACCCTCAAGTATTAACGCCTCTAATTGCAGATATTTTAAGTCATTTCGGAATGACTTACACAAAGCGACCCTTTCTTATCGTGATTTCTTGTAGTTTGTGATAAGGTAAGCCAGTTTTGGAGTTTATTGTTATTATTATTATTATTATTATTATTATTATTATTATTATTATTATTATTAATTGTTTATGCCTACGTTTAATCGAATGTGTATGCCTTCCGCTTTCTTATGACAAAAACGAGTATGTAGAAATCATTTATTGTTTTTATTTTTGAATTTTGCGTCAACATAATGCATTACTTAATGGTGTCTACAACTGGACAGAGCCATAACCCTATAACCGTTAGTGGACAGCCCTATCAAAATCTAGTCTCATTGTGAGAAAGGATGACGTTGCGAAAATTGTGCGATAGCTGAGGAAGATACTGTATATGAAGAACATATTTTGTGGATAACCGACCAAGGCGCAAATGGTTTAATGCATTTTTTTTTGAAGGAACACCCACAAAAAGGAATTGATTAAAATTACAAAACATGTTTTGTTGAGTACATTTTGGTTGTTTTAAGTAAAATTTTTTGTTGAAGTAAAAAATTAATTTTCTTGCTTGGACAAAAAAATATTGTTAACACCCTTACAAAAATTTAACAAAATTTCATCAATTTTACTTGAATTAATAAAATCTGTTTTTTCAAATTTTACAATAATTTTGTAATTAAAATTGTAATTCCAGCAAAATTGTGTTGTTTTTGCAAAATTTGAATTGTTGTGTAGTAGCCATAACTCTCTCACGTAACTTGATTTATTTGACTTATATAGCTATATAATTAAAGGATTAACATAATGTTTGGATAATTGAAACTTCTATCTTTACAAGAAGAAAGTATTGGAATCATGAAATTTTTCGACTTCCGGTTTCCGACTGATTTTAGAAGGTCTTGAACACGATTTGACTCATTTTAGAAAATGACTGTCTAGGACTCTGTCTGTCTGTATGTGACAAAAATTTTGAGGGCGCTCTATCTCAAGAACTAATACACGGAACTTAATAAAACTTTATAGTCAGTTACTTCCTGATATAAATTGTCGCTGATTCGTTTCTGGTGTAAATCGCGCAACAGGTGACGCTGCAATGTTACATTTTTCGCGATTTCTGCAATAGCTCTATCTTATTTTCAGCAGTGAATTACGCTTGCAATATTTGAATAATAACCAGTGAATTTTTATTCTGCTTTTTACAGGCGTAATTCACTGCTGAAAATGAATTAAAAATTAACTATGTGTTGCCGTATCCTGGGCTTTGTATTGTCGTCTCATGTTTGTCGCAGAAATTTGCGTGCTCCTGATGATATTTCCATCTTGTGCTGCGGTTGCAGCCAGAGTAAGAAATGCCAAGTTGAGCTATCGTTCCTTGTTGCTCAGTTGCAAAATTTCCATTGACCCATATTTAAACGAAAAGTTTTGTTAGGTCAACCAAATTTTTGTTGATTCAACAAAACTTTTTCTGGGTGAATTCGAGAATTTCGTGTCAAATAGCTCAGAATTCAACACCAACAAACAAGCATCAAAGAAGAAGAGTGTTTAAGTGGTTGTTCGAGGTAGTCCATAAATAACAGCGAGAAAAAGGACTTCACTAAATACTTCAAGATTAAATTAGTGTGTTTTACGCCGTCAAGACAGCATTTTTCTAAAATGAGACAAAACCGTTTACTTAAGTTTACTTTTTACAAATTGTAATCTTACGCTTTTTTTAATCGCAGAAAAATAAGGCGAATAATAAAGAAGTAAGTATTTTTTTAAAACAATTTTTGAATGCTGAGATAAATTTGCTTACAACAATTGCTACTTTTTGAGTCAGCGCTCTGGGATTGTGACTAGTGTAAACCTTTTTACTGTGATTAAAATTCCCTTTACGCGTAAAGACTTAATTTCAATGAAATGCTGCGGCCAATTGATGTTACTGAAATGTGACATGATACAAAATTGTTAAACGTTTTAGAGAGACTCGCTTTTGATACAAGTTTGTAATTTTTTTTCATTATATTAACTCGGTAATATAACAACAAATACCTTTTAGTAATAAAATAAAAATTCACAACCGATTTTTCATTTTTTTTTTATGTTTTCTACAAAAACGCAAACATGTCCAATACTGGATTTTGCATGTCCACTATTGGCGCAATTTAAATTCTCCGAAAAAAAAATTGTGCGGAAAATTTTTACAGCAGAAATTTTTCTTGCACTGAAAGAGTCACCGAAGACTCGCTGTGTTCTCAATTACGAAAGATAACAACGTAAGAACGGTATAATAAAAATGGGCGATTTTTTTGTTTAAGTGGACACTATTGATACAGTTACCTTATGCACTTATACGTTTTTTTTAATAGTTAAAAGAAACGTTTGATTTAATTTTAACACCTGAATGTCTCTATTTCCCAGTCTTTACAGCGTATTTTTATTTTCCAAATTTTTATATCGTTAAAAAACAGAACGAACCTAAAATTTTGATTTCGCAGTATTTATTTTTTTCTTCTATCTAGGTTTACACACAACACTGTATATAAATAAATTCATAATCATAATTGATGAAGCAAAGTTATTAGTGAAATAGCTATTAGATAATTTAGAAGTTTTTTGTTCTCCATTCCAAGGTAAATTGCATATTTAAAAAAAGTTTGGAGAATGGAGAAATATGCTTTGAGACTATAATTACATATTTTACGTAAAAAGGTTGTTTGAAAGAAGTAAGAGATTTCTTTTTGTTAAGTAGAAATTACTGTAGTAGTTTATAACATCATCGTCTAAATAAGCGGTTTTTTAATTGCATTGAAGCTCGTAATTTGAAACACGCAGGGACCGAGAAAAAAAATCGAATTATTCCATTCTAAAAAAAAAAAAAATACAAGAACGAAAAATAATGCACTTTAACAAACACATCTCGATAAAAATATATTCTGAGCAGTTGCTATACATATCCGGTAATGTGTGAAAATTTTTTCGTGTAGCCCTGTAAATCATCTATTGAAATTATACGCACCACGAAATATATTAAAAATTAATCTTTTAAAAAAGTATACCAAAGAAGAAAACGCCCATCCAGCAATTATCGACCAAAGTCAGTTCTGTAACCGAATTATTTTGTGCGTCTGTGTAAATGAACGATAAATGCACTCCAATCATCTATAGAAAACGACTGGTAGTGCACTTTAATAATACTGTTTATTTTCATTATGTTTAAAGTATCATAACATTATTAATAAGTACCGCAAACGATTTTTTCCCCTTAGATAATAATACAATGGAAATGTTTTGTGAGTCCCTGTAATATACGTATAAATGGTATTTATTATATACTTCTGAAAAAGCATGTTGTAGTCCACCTGAATTATGCTTATCAATCTCAATATGTTTGAAATATTGTAACATCAATAAAATACAAAGTAACAATTTTGATGCAAAGACCATAATGTAATTGAATTATTTTAATAGTATTTTAATAGTATCCGAGATTTATATTTCTACGATTATCTTGTGATACACTGTAAAAAAAAATCCTGTTCAAAATTAAACCATTTGATGGTACGGAAAAAGTAAAAACATCAAAACATGACTCACTAGGTTTCTAAAAAATCCTGATAAGGGTGAGACTTCCACAATGGTTTAAATATTTACCATCGTATGGGAATAATTAAAAACCAATCAGGACAAATAGTTCTACGCATTATCAGTATGCTGCTTTAGAGGGCGATAATTTTCGATTCGTTGTCTTGTTCTTATCACATTGGCTGCAGGTCAAACGTGCCTGGTTTCGAATCGCGTTTCAGGCTCCGATGGCTGTAGTTTGTGAATTTTCCCTTTAAGCAGAAGTGTCGTGTTGATCAGACCTTGTATACAAAGCATAACTTTAGCCACTTTATTATTTCTCTTGTTTATTGTTCATCGTTTTATGAGTTCATGTTACAACTGACACAAATTTGTAATTTCTCCGTAGCACCATACTTTAACCCCTTAACATGTTCGTTTTTTTTTTTTTTTTTTTTTCTTTTACACAATAAACTGAAAATAACGACTAAACACCACTTTTTCCGTACTAAAATATTTGCCTTATGTAATCGCGAAATGTTTGTCAATTAATAAATAGGAGATTACAGTTACTAATTAGCGGTATCTAAAAGCTTTTAGTAACGAAGCAAGCAAATTTGGCAACTTTTTTAGCACCACATTTTAGCGTAAAGCTGAATCAAACTTTTAACAGTGCGTAAAAACATTCTCGCCTATTCTAAATATTGATATTAATTTGCTATAGGTAACACTGCATAAGCATTCTTTTAAAATATGGAAATTTTACTGGAAATAGGGGGAGCCAGAACAGTTTTTGTATTTTTAGTAAACATTTCTTCATTGAAAGTATTTAGTGATTTTGTCTGAAAGTAGGTAATAGTGATTTGAACATATCTGTTAGATATAATAGAAAAAAGGTCAAGTTAAATTGTTATTTTCTCTAAGCAAATAAATACCACAAAAATACAAAATTGTATTGGCAACGTCATTGAAAGTACAATTGCTTATTTTTAAAGCTTGTCTTATAGTGAAACAGCTGAATGATGATTTCGTTAGACTTTTTTAATACAAATATCGTCATCACTTTTTGCAGAAACATGATAGTTTTCTTGAAGGAGTTTAAAAATGTATACAGAAATAAATACATACCGATCGCATGAAATTTCTACATACTAATACGATAAATTCATGTAAAGGAGATTAAATAATACAACAACAATAATAACTGCAACCGTAATAAATATACTAGGTAGAATAACTTTCCTTATAAAATACCTAATATTTGTTTAACTAATAAAGATTTTAATTGATGGCAATTTATTGCAATGATTTTCAATGTTTAGTTTAAATTCATGACCAGGCCTGGTCAACTAAAATTAAATTCACTTCTAATTTTTATTATCATTTAGCCAAGAAACAGTATTTGTAATTGCTGACGGTTCAACTGAAATACCACGAATACTTAAAAGCACACTATTAACTTAACTCCAGCGATTATCATAAAAAAATTTTGTTAATAAAACTCAAAAACTGGTCTTTTCTTAGGTAAAAATTTACAAAGTGATGACAAAATAATTCCTGTATGCATGGCATTATACTCTTTATTTATAATAATTTAATAATTTATCTTCCATAATTTTTGTATTAAGAAACTTTATTAAACAGCAAAAACAAACTTAATCAGAAACTTCCAGTAACGTTATCTCAGTATACAAAATAAATGACTTAGAATTCTTCAGTAACCTCACCGATCTGAAGTTTTTTTTTTAATTAAAATAATTCCTCTATTCTGTTAAAACGAAAAAACTCTCATCTGTATTTATTTTGTTATGAAACCACTGGAGAGGAAACTATTAGATTACAAAAGCTGCCATATGCACTCGAAAAACTATCAACATTTCTTAGAAATAAATAGAATTTTAGCAATAAAAAAATTCTTTTAAGCACCTATACGAAATTTAATTTACATAAAAATAACAAAGATGTAAACTGAGGATTTATTTAGATACATTTTTAATTAATTTCTTGAAAGAAATGCATGATATAATCTACGAACTAAAGAAACTAAAGAAACTTTTTTGTGGCATGGTGTCAGATTTATATGTAAATATTTTTATCTGTAACACTTCTAAGATACGTTTTGGGTTTACATTAGCAACAGACAGAAAAATAAAATCTAAAATACACATATCAGAATATTGTTTCTTCATTTCACAAAAATAATATTTGCATTAAATAATCTTCTCTCTTGTTATACATAGAATATAGTAAATATCGATTATTTATCTCTGTAATGTTATGACGCAAAGAATAACAAAGAAAGCCTCCTTAAAGCGCGTACTCAGAATATTTTGGAAAAAAATGCTGATGTAACTGCTCATGTACGTTATAAAGGATCGGTCAAATTTAACTGTGGAATCGCAGCAGAAAACTGCCGAAAAAAAAAAAAAAAATTCGAGTATTTGGCGCAAAAAGTTGCAATTTAGCAACGCGTTTTACTCGCCAAATTCAAGCGATTTTAATGCATTTGAAAATTCCTATTAAATGAGTGTTTAAATGCGTACTATTTTATGAATTTAAACGTAAACGATTAAATAGTTTATCTATATTAATAAAAGAAAGTTTCGCTCTGTGTGTGTGTGTGTGTTTGTTTGTCTGCGATGTCTAGCAAAATCTAGCCCACCTACAAGTCTGAAAATTTAGGTGTGGATAGTCCAAGGTCTGGCCATGTGCACCTCAGTCTCAGAATTTTAATATTTTGATAATTACCCAATATATTAATTATATTCTCATTAATCATCGCTTCCAAAATGCCATATTTTTCTGAAAATGGTGCAAAAGAAATGTGAAACCTCAAAGAGAGGTGTATGTTGGGTGAGGTAAGAAAGGTTTCTTATAATTTCGACACATGTCGAAATAACAGAAACTATTAGGTATTTCGACATGAAAATTTGCAGATCTATATAAACAAAAAATCGCAAATTCAAAAAATCAAAATTCAAAAAAATCCATCCACAACTTTCAGAAATATTAATTAGAAATGTTTAATTTATCGAGCAATTTAATCTTGCAATGAACAACCGTTTTTCATAAAAAATTTGAGCCACCGCAGGTGTCTGGATAATGAATCCACAAAAAAAAGAGGTACTAAGAGATTTTTTAGGTGACTCAAATTAACAATTCCAATTAAGCTACGATTTTAAAATTAACACCGTTCGAATCTTTTCTGTTTCCACATTACAAGTTTGTAAAAATTAAGATTATCCGATTCTTATAACCGAAGATATTTACAATTTTGCATTAATTTGATTGCAGAAAAAAAATGATTTTAACTTTTTTTTTCTTAACCATTGGGAACCATTTCGGTCGAGAATGGACCGCTTAACGTGGTCATTTTATTGACGTCGTCACTTTATTTTTTAAACGTTTTTGAGCGTTTTTAAGCGTTTTTATCGAAATTCTGTAACTTTAGAAGAATTTTTAACGAAATTCTGTAAATTTAGAAAAATATTTCTTTGAATAGGCAATAGAAATGCATAAAATCGTTACAAAATCTTAAATTTACAAAAAGGATAGGTGCAAATGATCTGATATGAAAAATAAAGTAGAGATTTGGTACATTCGTGTTATAGCGGCCCCATGCAAATTATCAGATATGAAAAATAAAGTAGAAATTTGGTACTTTCGTGTTATAGAGGCCGCCCCAAGCATGAAATATTTTTGTTTCTGTTTTCATTAGTATATTGTAAATTTGGTACTTTCGTGTTATAGCGGCCCCCAAGGATGAATCTCCAAGCGACCAAGATTTATCGCCAAATTATTTTAGCATGTATGACATTATAATAATATATGATATATATATATATATATAACGTTTCTTGACGTATGTGGCCAAGTTATAGTCATATATGCTGCATATATGATATGATGTGTATACATATATATATGACATGTGTATATTATGTAAATAAGAAGTAAATAATATGTGTATAATGACGTATATGGCACATATAGCAGTGTTTGGAATATATATATATATGCGTATATAGGATGCATATGTAAGCTTTGCGAAATTTTAACTGCAACCTTGGCATAATCATAACTGTGGGGTCCGCTATAACACGAAAGTACAATTTTTTTTTTTTTTTTTTTTTTTTTTTTTTTTTTTTTTTTTTTTTTAAGTTTTCGGAACATTTTCCCAATGGTTATTGTAATTTGTTAAATTATATATTTTTTTTTTCTACGAGAAAGATATCCGTTATCTCTTGAATAAAGAAAGATACAAAACAAGTAATGAAAATTTGTAATGATGCTATTAGAACCTGTATAAAATTATTAAAAATCTTGGATTTTTTTATTGGAAAATTATGCATCGTTTCTTAAAACCGACTGAGAATTAAAATTAAAAAAAATCAAAATAATCCACCAATAAGTTTTTATTTTATAAAAATTTTGACAATGAGAGTGATAATTAAAGAAACGTTTGCATCGGGGTTTTCTTGAACAAATTATTTTTCATACTTGTGGGTATGAGGAGGGTGGGGGCGGTTAACGCCTTTTTATTTAAAATCGCATTTATTGTACTTCATCGAGCGTCCCCTGGCGGTGACTTTTTCATTAATTGAAAACTCTTATTAATAATAAAAAAATGTATTGCTCTGATTTAGACAAAGCAAATTCCATTTAAATAATGTATCATTTTTATCCTTACCCGTAGTGTTTTGTAAACGTTACATATAGAGAATACCGGAAATTTCAAATAACGATTTTCGTAAAAATTAAATTTATAATCCTAATAAATGTACACAACCCGTATTAACTTGATGCACACCAACAATCAAAGTAAGTGATTTGTTGTTGTGCACTTGACCAAGCGCCCCCTGGCGGGCAATCCTACAAGTTTTTTCTCTAACTGTGCATTTTTATCTCGGGTTCTATGGCCCCGATCACAACGGGGTTTAAATAATTCGACTTGGCCCTCGATTGCGTTACAGATTTTAGTTCCATCTTCCACCACCAGAAGGCGCATTATTTTCTCGAGGTCTATGGGCCCGATTCCGACGGAATTGGTTCTTCAACTCCCTTGATATAATGGGTACCCGTGTCGGATGTTCATATAGAACAAATTTGCGTCCCCTGGCGGTGGAAGGTGGAACTAAAGGACTTTGCAGCGCGTGCGCAGCACACCTGTTATGCGGTGCCGGAGGCAACAGGGACGCGTGTCGGAGTTTCCTTCGGAAGGTAGTTTGTTTGAAACAGAGTGCGTCCCCTGGCCGCGGAAGGTGGAGCAACAGATTTTGCAACGCGTGCGCAGCACGCCTATTATACGGTACCGCAGGCAGCGGGAACACCTGTCGGAGGTTCGTTTAGATCAGAATGCACCCTCTGTTGGTAGAAGGTGGAAATAAAGGATTTTCCGTCGCGTGCGCCGCAATTTTAAATGAATTTCATACAAAATCGAGTTAAAAATATAAAATCATTCAAACTTTAGGTTTGTTTAACTTTATTATCATGGGCCCGGGCAACGTCGGGCGGGTCAGCTAGTATAATATACATACAAGTTGCGTATTACTGAAATTATTTATTTTTACACGGTTTCGTTGGCAGGATAAGTTTTAAGTGTATTTTAGCAGGAACTACCAGATTAAGAATGCTCTCACGATACATTTCGTATTGAATAAGTCGTTGTTTTCATGGCAATAATACTTTTCTCCTTTTGTTTTCGACACTAACAAAACTGAAGTCAGTTTGACAGTGCTCAGAATCAGACAATAATTTTTAGTTTGAAGCATTTTTAGCCAATTCAAATTTTGTTTTAAACCGTAAGAATACGATTATTAATTATATATATATATATATATGTGTGTGTGTGTGTCGAAACAGTAGTTATAAAAGTGTATTCATTTAAGTTAAACTTACTTAAACTAGTTCAGTATGAAGAGTAGAAAAAGTTTTTCCTAAAAGAGCATTTATCATAAAAGCATATATTTTTTTCTATTTCATTCTGTCGCCAACCAGCGATAAATCGCCAAAAACACGAAATTTTCATAATTTTTACGGACGTTATATCGAGGTTCCACGGCAATTTTTTCTGTAAACGTATATATCCTCATAAGGAGACTATTCAGTAACTTTTTCAAAAGTTTCTGAGTATGCACTTAATGAGACCTTTCTTGTAAGTATTATCTACATGAGTAACGACTAGAATATTAAATTCGTCTAGTCGTTTCACTCCATCGGTTTCTATTCACTCCATTGTTTTCAACTTCTAAGTACTAATTTAGACGATTCAAAATTGGAAACAAGAAAAACCCTGGGCGACCGAAAAAGTTTGAAGACCATCGGCTGAAATACCGCCAGGACAAACTTCCACTGGTAAATTTAAATAGAAGATTTCTCCTTATTTAAACGATTTATTCGTGTATAATCTCTGTCATAAATAAGACAAGATTTTCTATTCGTTTTTACTATACTCCGTTCGCTGAAACGAGATAACGAAAGTAAACAAATGCGCGTGCGGATTGACGATGCTTAAACCTGGCGCTGTGCCAGAAGCTCCAATTGTTTGAGCCTCTGCTTTTTTTCTCAAACGGCTGTTTGTTTCTTGTCTTTCACTTTTAAAATTGACGATTTTTTTCGATTGATTTGGTATTTTATATACACAAATGGAGTGTGAAAATTCTTCTTTGAGCCCGCCTAAGAAGAGAGTAAAAAGAAAAGCTTTGAGTAAGGTGGAGAAAGATATGATTTTAAATGTATACAAAACGGAACTTGAATCGAATCCTGAACTTCCGATTTCTCATATAGGAGATAATGCTGCTCGTATAACAGGCGTAGGTAAAGCTTCTGTTTTTCTAGTGTTAAGAGAGTATAAAAAATGTGGTGTGTTAAACTCGCCGAAGAAAATAAAATTACGTAAACGTGTTTTAGAAAATATAGATGATTTTGATAGGAATGCTATTAGGAGAAAAATCCACGAATTCTTTTTGAGGAATGAATTGCCAACTATAAATAAAGTTTTGGAAGTTGTAAATGATGACCCTGATTTGCCAACCTTTAAAAGGACAACATTTTATCATCTCCTGAAAGAATTAAACTTTAGATATTCACGGAGAGGACGAGACAGTACTCTCATTGATAAAAACGAAATAATTGTGTGGCAAAGAAAATATTTAAGGCAAATCAAATCTTTCAGAGAAGAAGGGCGCAAAATATATTATATGGATGAAACTTGGTTGAATGCAGGCCATACAGTTAGTAAAGTTTGGAAAGATACCTCAGTAAAATCATCAAAACAAGCATTTTTGTCTGGTCTTTCTTCCGGATTAAAATCTCCTTCCGGAAAAGGAAAACGGATGATAATTACACATATTGGTAGCGATTCTGGTTTCGTGGATGGAGGGCTTGACTTATTCGAATCAAATAAAAATAAAGATTATCAGGAAGACATAAATACAGAACGTTTTGAAAAGTGATTTGGTGATATCTTATTTCGACTGGAAGATAACTGTGTGATAGTAATGGACAATGCTCCTTATCATTCCCGAAAATCAGAAAAAATACCGAATACTTCGTGGAGAAAACAAAAAATTGCTGAATGGCTTTTAACAAAAAATATCCCTTTTGAGGACGCAATGTTAAAAGCGGAACTGTTGCAGTTAGTGAAGCAAAATAAAAATAAATATGACAAGTACGCTGTTGATGAAATGGTAAAAGCACAAAATAAAACTGTCTTACGATTACCCCCCTATCATTGCGAGCTTAATCCTATTGAACTGATTTGGGCACAAATAAAGAACTTCGTTGCGAAAGAAAACAAAACATTCAAAATGCCTCATGTAAAAGATATATTCTCTCAAAGTATCAGCAAAATTGGCACTGAAGAATGGAAAAGATGCATTCAACATGTAACCAATACAGTGGAAAAACAAATGTGGGATTTAGATAATGCTATAGATAATATAGTAGATTCCATGGTAATTAATCTAGATTTAAATATTTCCGATACTTCAACTTCATCTTCTGAATGATTTATAAGGTAAGTGGGCTTGAATAATGTAAGATATAAATAGTTTTGTACTATTTTGTATTTAACAAAATTAACTCCTGATGATTTTTATAACAATGTTGAATTCAGACGGTTTGCCCCGGGAGGAAATTCCGTTCGGGGCATTAAAATGTCCCCCTCCCGAAATATTTCAGATTTTATACTTTTAATGGTCAAAAAGTATAATCCCCCCCCCCGCAACTATATAATGTCTCGTCTGGAGGCACAGAAATCCGTCCAGGAAAAAGTATGTCTGAATTCAACGCTGTTTAAAATAAATAGAGAATAATTTATATTTTGACGTCTTAAACTTTTACATTTTTGTTTAAAATCTCGATGTAAATCGGTTAGCAACTTGTGTTGTTTTCATATAGTTATCAAAATAAATGTTTAAAAAATTAACAAATCGAAATAAAAAATAAAATTCGCCAACCTAGGGATTTGTGCCAAATGTGTGGCTCCTTGGCGATTTTTCTGCAACCCATTTGTTTACTTTCGTTATCTCGTTTCCCTGAACAGACTTTAGTGGAAATTTGCCTCGACGGTAATCAGGCGCTGTTGAAGACGACGAAATGAACGGATTGCTGGACAAAGATCAATGTCAATTTTTTTTAATTGGAAATGGCATTAAATGTAACCGAAATGGCTGTCTCTAAAAGGCCTCTCTTGAAATTGATGGGCAAGACAAAAGCAAGACCAATGTGTGCCATACCAGTTGGATCCAAGAAACAGGAAAGGTACTTTTTCAAGTGTGAATTTCTGCTTCAACGGCAAATAAGGAAGGTGTTTTTGCATCGTATCCTCACTGGCGATGAAAAATGGTCATTATACGATAATTCCAAGCACAGAAAATCATGGCGCAAGCCTGGCCAACCAGTAACTTCAATAAAAAAGCTGAATATCCATTGTTTGAATGTAATGCTCTGTATTAGGTTAGATAAGAAGGGTGTTGTCTATCAAAAGCTGCTAAACCAGGTAAAACCATTACTGGTGGTAGGATGTCTCTATAAGTAAGTGGTGACATACGGGATATACTGTATAATTGGGCGAGACGAATTTGGAAGAGTCGCCAAGCATTTTGGCAAATCTGTCCTGATCGTCAAAATAATATTTTTTAATGTGTCTCACTTGTCTAATCGAACTCGGGGATGTGGGTTTGCCTTGTCTTGAACAAAAAATGAAGTCTGAGCATGCGCTCTGTTCACACATCGCCACTCTCTTATATAGGCACCCTAATTATTGGGGATTGTTACCGATGACAACTAGTGCAGCTGAAGCGACAATTGAAGCAAAAACGTCCTGAATGTGCTAAAAGACACGACAAATTAATTATTCAAGGCTAGTTAAACGCTGAAGCTGCTCGAATGGAATATTCTAAGCCCCACCGTATTTACTAGGTATTGTTTCTTCAGATTTTCATTTTATGATTTTCTATCCATACAGAAACTCTTTTTGAACCACCACTTCAGTTCTTTTGAAGATATAAAAAAAGCTTAATTTATGGTAACTTCAAAAGGTGAGTCGTTTTTCCACCGAGGAATCTGTTTGTATTTTACCAGAAAGATATTAAAAAAACAATACATTGGAAAACATGTCTTTCTTTCTATATAAACCTTCAATTTCAGAAAAAAGTTCTTTAAAATTAAGTTTAATGTCCAATATATCAGTAAAAATTGTGCATCAATAAATTAAAACTGTGACGTAGTACAGATATATATTTTCTTGAAATTTAAATGCAAAAAGCTTTTACCCATTCATTAAGTTTTTAAGATTTCTCACTTATTATTTCAATAGAATTATTTCACCAAAGATAAATTTCTCTCATAAGTGAGAGTTCTATAGATGAAATGGAATTTGATTATTATTTTTATGAATGCGCATTCAAAATACACGGTGGATTTTTTGATGCATTTAAAAAGCAGTGATAAATATTTATTATGGGATTCTTTTTCAACATTAATTAAAAAGAGTCTAAGCTCACGTTTCATTTAAAACATAGTTTAAATAACATATATATTCAATGCAAATAATTTTTTCTGAATAAATTCATAAATTTATTTAGAATATTTAATAAAATATAAGAGTTTCTTTTAAAATAACGATTATGTTTTAATGTGGATATTTAAACTTACTTTAACTCTTATCTACCCTATATATATAAAATCCTAATGAAACGAATTTGTGAAACGATTTTATGAAACGAATTTATGAAACGATTTTATGAAACGACTGATTAAACGACTGATTTTGTTTCAGGGCTATTTTTAATAAAATATTAAACGCTTGATGGTGAAATTAATACCAATTGTCCATAAAAATCCGCGGATGTCAAAACTGGTAATAGAATTTTGAAATTGGAATTAGTTTTCGAGATATTAATTTTTTTCTAATTTTAATGACATTTCTGTAATGATGGCAACTAATTACTCAGTGTTTTTGTGACAAAAAGGGGAAAAAAATTGAAAAGGATCCCGACAGGGATTATTGATTTCTTTTTATTCGTCATTTTCAAATTGAAATTGAATTTATCTTTTTTTTCAATCGATAATGAAGACAAGATTGTGATTAAATTATGTTTTTCAGGAAAATTTGAAAAAAAAAATCACATTTCTATCGTCAGGATTCAATCGTCTGTCAGCATTTAATTTAATTTATAAACTGAAAATATTTTGAATAAATTCGTCCAAATGACGTCATTTATGTAAACGCAAAAGAAAGGAGCAAAAAAATATTTATACAATTTGTTTAGCGTAAAATGTCATTTATCCTATTTTATATATAATCAGAAGTAATTTGTATAGAAAAAACAATAATAATATACGTATAATTAAAATACGCCTATAAACAAAAAAATCGTCGAATTTGTTTCCATGGCTGTTTATGTCATTTGGCACCAAATCTCACTTTCTGATGCCCGAATTGCGCCAAGCTTTTTAAAAAAGCGTCAAGACCCCTATAATAGAAAAGCACCAAAAGCTCATTGGGTTTGTTTTCATAACTTTTGGCAACAAATCTATGTATATTAACGAATCTATCCCTTTTCGAAGCTCAAATTACGACAAACCTAAAAGCAAAGGATGCTATACTGGAAAAGTACCCGATTTTCTTATGGACAATATTCAAGTGACATAACAAGGTGTAAAATTATCGCGGATAGCAAATTTGTTTAAATATGTCATCAATTAATGCCGAATAAATGCGGGCATGCATGCACAAAATATTTAATTAATTTTGTATGATAAATAATTATTAGAAAATTCGTATATACATATTAATTAAAATAAATAATTGACATATTTAAAATAACATGAAAATATGCATGATGGTGCACTAAAATAGAGAGAAAATTAAAACCTGTTACTAAAAATGTCTATAACAGTACTTTTCAATACCGTGGTTCTTAATGTTATTCACAAGCAGATGGAATTTTTCTCATCCTTAAACGCAAAGGAAGAATAGAATACAGATCGTTGTTATAAAAGTCCGAGAGCTAGCCACAATTTAAACCTAACCATTTTATACAAGCTGGTCTTCAAGTTGTAATTGATTTTACTTATCAATCCCAAAAACAGTCGTCAGTTGTCGCAACAGCTGTGTATGAGGCCATGGTAATCAAAAAATGCCCCATTAAAACTTTAAAAGCATGGCAACCCAATTACAGATTTACCAATATTTTTAAAACAAAGCACGCTGTCATGTTTTTAGAGGCTTCGAAGTCTGAGCGGGGGTTGGCGAGCGTAGCTCGCAGGGGGCAGGCCCCCTAGTAATTTATAAATAATATAGAATTCTCCAATAATAATAATATAAAAAATATAGTCAAGTGTTATTTATAAGCGAAGTACTTAAAAACAGAATTGATTTATAATAGTGAGTTCACAAAAATTGATAAAAGCTTTGCATATTTTTTTTTAAAGAAAATACAGCTTTTTCCTTATAAGAAAAAACTTTCTGCAAAACATAAATTCAGTATTAGTTTCATTGATGTCATTCCAAGTCCAATAATTTTTTTTTTAAATGTTTAAACTTAAAACAAAATCAGTTGACATTTATGTAGTTGACATTAATAGACGTTAAATTTATAGAAATAATTTACTATTAATGGTATTTTGAGAGAATGTAATTATAGAAAAATGTGAAAGTGAATCAAAATAAGTTGTTTAATTGTTTTTTGTTTATTATCATAGATTAACAGTATACATAATTATATAAAATTTCAATTGACATCTATTAAAGTATATAGGAATATATTTTCAAGACCTTCAAATTCAGTTAAATGGGTGAAGCCTGTGAGTATTAGTGAGGTTTCTAATCGATATGATATTAAATTTTTAGAGTAATATGTAAATTAAATAACTTACATTTAGAAAAATTTCTGTTTTTAAAATAGCTATTCTTGTTTTGTTGAAGTAATAAATGTATAACTAATATACTTTCAGATAATTATACTGGGTTCTTTTCAGTAAATATATCCTTATTAAGTGGTAAGATTTAGAAAAAACATTTGAATAATAAAAGTAATTATTATTATAAATAAAATATATATGTTTAGTAAAGAATAACTGGAAATGCTAATCAAAATTAACGTTTTCATTTAAGTAAAGAAATAGCATTATCTATAGTCCCTCTAAATACAATTTGTTGCTTTTCTGACATTTTGAAACTGAGAGCTGACATGTTATCGTAGTGATATTTTTTGGATAATTATTTAATAATACATTCCTTATTGGACATCTTCATTTTAGTGAGGAGTAGATAATATTTGTCAATTTTTTAACACTTTCCAACCTAGTTGAAAAGTGTTTATGACTTCGGTTTGTCTGCCGTCTGGCCGTCTCGCCGTCTGTCCGTGCTCTAACTCCCGTAAATATGCTCGTATTGCCCTGCAATTTTTATATGTTATTGTCGTTATCTATAGCATGTTCCCTATTTCAACTGAAGTGTGTAGCACTTGTAGTTTTTTTACAGGGACACTCAAAAGAATTCCGTTACATTACGGTCTATGGGGAAAAATCATTTGCGGTTTATTTTAATGATGTTACACAATTTCAAACATATTGTAATTGATATATATCACTAAGGTGCATTACAAGAAGCTTAATATGGAATAGGGTGTGCATAGCACTTATAAGTTACTTTATAGGGACAGTCAAAAGAATTCCGTTACATTACGTCTATGGAGAAAAATCGTTTGCAGTTTAACCAAATAATGTTTCACTATTTTAAACTCATTGAAATTTATATATATCGCTAAGGTGCATTACAAGAGGTTTACTACAGAATATTGTGTGTATAGCAGTAATCGTTCATTTACAGGGACACACGAAATAATTCTCTACTGTCTGTTAACAATAATTCCTGGAAGTGCGTTTTAAGTTGCTGAACGCGATTTTAAATTTAACTCACTTTTTATCTATTACTTGGTGTGTAAAAATTCTGTATTTCATATACAGGGCAGCACAAAAGTTCACGAACACATTTCCGTTTATTGACAGAAAGAGAATTTTAAAGAAGGAGAATTATAAACTGCGCTACGCGTTTCCTAACTAAACTAAAATTTAGCATCCTTTGTAGTATATATACAAATCTATAGATCATTTACAGGGCTGAATAAAAGTATTCGGATATTTTTCCGAATATTGTATATGTTGGAAATATATGTTGGAAATTCCTGAAATTACGTTTTTAAATATGTTATGCGTTTTCCAAATTGTTTACTTAGATGTTATCTTTCAGCTTATTAAACGGTAATGATTTGTAAAATTATTTTGGAAGCGTTGGAAAGTGTTACATAATCTATGCTTGACGCATGATTTTTCGTTCTTGTTACATCTTTAAAAATAGAAAAACAACTTTCAATTCACTGCCGGGGATCTTACGAGATGTTACATTTAAAATAAATACATGCTATGACATAAAAACCGGTTTGATGATTATAAAAGACATTTTATGTTTCAATGAATTCCTATCTCCATTGTAAGTTTTAAAATACTTAATTGATTAGAGACTCATATCAATTTCATTTAAGGGTGTTGTTTAGTCAAATCTCAAATATCCCCTCGCTAATGTTAAACATATGGGGCGTGAAAGGCATTTTTAATTTTTAAAATATCTCACAAGGAAATTAATATTTGTTATTTCTTTTTTCTGCGTACTCTACTTAAAGGATGTCTCTTTCTTTTTAGTTGTCAAAATATTTCTAAAATCTACGCTTAATTTATTATTTTATGAGTTAAAATAATAAAGAGCTCTGAGTAAGATTTTGAAAATAAATTTAAATATAAAATTTAGAAATATTTTATCAACTGAATAAAAAAAGAGACATCTTTTAAAAACAGTACTACACAGAAAAGAGAAGTTAAAAATATTAATTTCCCGGTGAGATATTTTAAAAAGCAGAATGCATTCTATGCCAGTATTTTTAACATTAACGAGGGGAATTTCCGATCTCACTGACCAACCCTCTTACGTTATTTACGTTTAGAAATGTCGAAATTTTTATTTTAAAAAAAAACAGAATAATGTTTTGGAAATACATATCATGAAAAATTCAATATTTTCTGCCATCTTATTGATGGGTGCTGCGACACCTTATATTTGTAAAGCAACCTTTCAATTGCAAAATAATTCATAAACATGCTATTTCGCCCGATATTTTGACATAAGAAAGTGATTCCGCAAGCAAAATCAAGATGTTTTTCGCAGGTTTCGATTGTTTCTTGACATTTATTAGAGAAGATTCAGTGAATGCAATGGAGTGAAGGGATTTTTACTTTGCATGTAAATATTTTTCAAACATGAAAAAACATGTGTACTCTGCAGAAAGGGTGAGTTTTATAAAAGACCTTTTCAAACTAAAATAGACAACTTGTTTGTCATGTTTTTGAAGGATATATGATTCATAATGCATATATATATTAGAGAGCTTGGGACAGGGGGAGATACTGGCAGCTATTTTCACATTTTATAATTTACCACTATTTTGAAATAATGATTTTGCACATTTATCTTGCACATGAGGATAAATAGCGCGAAGATTGTTGCTTGCAAAAAGTGCTACAGATAAAATATAAACATACTGATCAGTGGCACTCCTGTAATGTTGCTATTGACTACAATATATATAAGCTGAATTATCATATTCATTTCGATTTTGATATGTTTCATATTTTTATAATTTTTCACGATTCACCTAAGCTGATTATTTTGAACGCATTTCTTTTATAGCTTAATAGACTTTTTATGCAATGTTATAATATTTGGGTGTAAAAAAAGAGCAAAACAAAATTCTTTAACTTTTGGATATGTTAAAAATTATTAGTTTCTCAAGCAACAATATAGAAGCTTTTGTATCAAGCAAAACGTGCGTGTAAGTGAATTCTGACTTTTGTTTATCGATGTCACTTCGATTTTTCGGTCAACGTGGCGTGATTTTGTAGCGATAATAATTTGTCGCACATAGTTCGTTGTTTAAAAATATTTTTTAAGTACCTTGATAGTAGAAGGGGGGATAATTTATTAACGTGATAAGAATAATTATTTCTATATTTAGGTACTCTAATTTTTGAATTATGGTAACTAAAATATAAATTACGATAGTTTGAAATTAATACTTATAATAAAAAACATTTTCCATCCTCATTTTATATCCCTATTTTCAATCAGAATAATGGGATAATAAGATCCCTAATTATAATTAGAATATAGATAAAATGCTTAAGTGATACAAAGAGAAACACAAAAGGTTTATAAAAACCTTTTAATGATCGTCATACGTTTCAGCTCTCATACAGCGCCATTTTCAAGATATAGAAACGATAAACAAAATATTCTGGTAATTTTTTGAAAATGAACTTGTAAACCATATATCACGAGATCATATATGTAAAAAGGAGGTGCTTAAAATAGTCAACTGTAAACGTGAAAATTGATATTTCCTTATTGCTTTATTAAAGCTGAAATGTACCTCGTGCCAAATTTTAGGTAATTCAAATAAGGCGGATTCATTGCAAATGCTCACGTTACGCATATAGATTTCTATTGATTCACGGATAATAGATGGGAAATAAAGCCTTGATGGATAAATTATTTTACTATTTTTAAAATCATTTTTTAAAGTCTCGGTTCTATGTAGTCTTGCCAGTTCTGTAGTACTTTTGTCATATTTTACATCTGACATATGCTCTTATAATCTTGTTTTAAACTTTCTAGTGGTCATTCCTATATACTATTTTAATGTTCCATCTGATCTGGTGAAAGGGATTTCGTAAACACCTGATAGTTGATACGGGTCTATTGGGCATATTTTCTTACAAATTACGTTTTTTTAATTTTATGGATGGTTTTGCGATAAGATATACAGGGTCATTCATAATTCCCTCCGGGGTTTCGAAACGTTATAGTAAAAAAATGAAGACTAATATGAAAAAAAGAAACATATGAAATTATTCCGAAACTATTCAAGTTTTACTTACATACATTACAGGTGTTCTATGTGTGAACCCTTGGTCACACGGCATACATCCATGCGATAGTCCAGTTCCTGCCATACTCCGTTTCTTTAAATCTGAATCAGTGGTGTCAGTTCAACGGGCCTTTCGTAATAAATATCGAAAACAGGGACCAACTGACAAAACAATTCATGTGTGGTACCGGAAATTTAAAGAAACGGAGTATGGCAGGAACTGGACTATCGCATGGATGTATGCCGTGTGACCAAGGGTTCACACATAGAACACCTGTAATGTATGTAAGTAAAACTTGAATAGTTTCGGATTAATTTCATATGTTTCTTTTTTTCATATTCGTCTTCGTTTTTTTACTATAACGTTTCGAAACCCCGGAGGGAATTATGAATGACCCTGTATAATGAATTTGCTAAGTTTATATTTCAATCTTTCAAAGAACCCAGGGAAATATTGTAAAGTAGATAACTTTGAATTTTGATTATTGAAGTTTTTCTTCTCCGTCTTCTCCATTCTCGTAATTACTTTATTAATGGTACTTTCTTTATATCCTATTCTTTATATCCTATTATTGTCTCTTGCTATTTCATGTATTTTATTTATTTCATTGGTTAACTGATCTGGAGTACAGACTGTAAAGGCTCTCTTAATAAAATGCCTAAATGCCGAAACTTTATATGAAAAAGGTGCTTCATCATTATGTGGGATAATGGATTGATTAGCTATTGGTTTTCTATATACAGTACGCTCTATGCCATGTCGGGTTTTGATTAACAGCACGTCCAAGTAAGGAAGTGTGTCATTCTCTTCCAGAAGTATTACAGCACTGGCAAGACTACATAGAATCGAAAATTTGAAAAATGATTTTAAATAGTAAAATAATTTATCCATCAAGCTTTATTTCCCATCTATTATCCATCAATAGAAATCAATAGAAAATTGTATGCGTAACGGGAACATTTGCAATGAATCCGCCTCATTTGAATTACCTAAAATTTGGCACGAGGTACTTTTCAATTTTAAAAAAGCAGTAAGGAGATATTAATTTTCACGTTTACAGTTGGCTATTTCAAGCACCTTCTTTTTACATATATGATCTCGTGATTTATGGTTTTCAAGTTCATTTTCAAAAAATTGCGATAATATTTTGTTTATCGTTTGTATTTCTTGAAAATGGCACCGTATGAGTGCTGAAACTTATGACGATCATCAGAAGGTCTTTATAAGCCTTTTTTGTTTCTCTTTGTATCACTTGAGCATTTTATCTATATTTTAATCAGTCTAATGAGGTTAATTGTTTCATCATTACATCTCTTAACTATACATCTCACACGTAAAACTTTAGACTATAGCTCACAGTTAATATATTGCAGTACAGCTGAAATTCTGAGCCTGGAATCTCGTTTTTCTTGGTCATTTTTTATGTACCCCGATAATATTTGGTTGATGAAGGGCGCTCATTTACGCAATTCAGCTTTATAATTTGCTGATGTCTCAGAATTCCATCTTTCTTAAGACCATCAACGAATTTGATATTGTGATGGGGCGCACCTCTATAAGTATACTAATTAATAAACGACAGCCTGAAACATAATTTTTTTTTGTTATGCTTCATCAATCAAAGTGTATCTATACCTTACGGATGAACAAGATTGCGACATTGTCAAAAAAGATTCAGAAGAAGATTATCAGCAATCACTGAGCAGCCATAGCAGAAAAGTTTCTGTTGAAGTTGTAACATATAACGAAGGATAATAATAGCTTTTTTCTACCTATGTTAGGAAGAATTGTAACCACGAGGAATTTCTTGCGATAATTATATTATTCCACGACGAATTAACATAGAATATTGTTGAATACATGGTCACTTTAGTGCATAAAGGGATCTATGAAACTAGTATTTTGTAGTACTTATAATGTATATAATACTCTAGTACTCATAATGTGTGTTCAAAAAATTCTTTTATATCTTACCTAATACTTAAATTAAATACTTAAATTAATTATAATTAAATTATAATTCAAGCTAAATAATATTTTCTATTGTGTATTTACACAGAATTATTCAAAACTCTTACTGTAAATTTTAAGTAAATGTATAGCATACGTTAAATCAAACTTTTTTTTTTTTTTATAATAGAACTTTTATTCGAATATCTATATATTTAAAACGCTAAGCGATTTCTTTCGACAATCCGTGAGAACAAACTACTGCATCAAATTACATAATTATTTTTTTAAATGAAACATATTTGGACACAGATTTGTTATCATGCATTCGTTTGTTCGAAAATTTAATTAATTAACCGTAATTTTCAATTAAAATTTTACTTCTGCTAATGACGTCATAATCGGATAACGCCTACTGTTGCGAAGCACAGACTTTATTCTCTAAACTCTGTGGTTGAATAAAAGAGAAATAATAAATATTAAAAGCACGCGGTTTTAAAGCCGAATTTGTTAATTTGCAAGTTAAATTTCGGTAAAAATACAATACTTATCCGCGTGTTTCATAAGCTAATAAAAATTCATATTTATTGTGACGTCACGGGAATATTGTCCATTTGGTTTATTTTATCATTATGCATTATAACTTTGTTGATGCCATTTTTTGATTAAAATTAAATACAAAATATATTTATTTTTGTGCATGGTGTTTAAGCATTAATGTAAAGTATATGAAGTACGTGTGAAAAGTTTGCGCCGGTAAAAATGATGTTATGCTTAACTTGAAGTGCATTTTAACATTGATAAAACTAAAGAGAAAAATGTATATGATTGTGTTAACATGACATAATTTTACTGATTTTTGCATTCATAATTATAAAGATTAGAATTGGAGCCGTCATTGATTTCTTCATCTTGATTGCATATCTTCATTACATGTTATCAATTGCTTTTTTTTTATTATAGGATAGAAGATTTCCTTTTTTAATTAAAAAAAATCGCAAAAGAAAAGGATTTCAGGAAATTTAAAGTTATTAAAAATAGTGTTATGGTAGAAAAAAATCTTGAAATAATGATTGTATTTTTAGCTAGAATAAACAATGTAAGACTAATATTTCATAGGAACCAGAGGTCCATGTGGATCCGTGCGAGGATTTCGCACTGAAATCTAATATTTTTTAGGTACTTCTCTATTATCCCGTCGACCACTTTTCATAACAAAAAACTATCGCCAAACTGTAAGATTAAACGCCAAACTGTAAGATTAAACGCCAAACTGTAAGATTAAACACCAAAAATACAGTCCCATTTACTTGATGTCAGAAGCATCATACGTGTTTGTTACGTCATCAAGTGTGTTTTAATTCAACATTTGCGTGTATTTTTCAGTATGTTTTACTGATTGATTAGTTATTTCATTAATTAAAATAACAATTGTGTCCTTAAATTCTTATATTTTATTTATTTATTTATTTTGATATTCCAATGAGAACGTTCTCCCGTTTATTTGGCGATAGTTTTTTGTTATGAAAAGTGGTCGACGGGATAATAGAGGAGTACTATTTTTTATCAATATGTAATATTTATTAGATGCAGGTTTAAACTTCTAAAGAAAAGTAAGGATAAAAATATCTGCAAACAACATTTAGTTTTTATTCAAGCCAGAATATCCTTTAATTTATTCCATCAAAGTTAGAGTAAACTCTGATCCAAGATTGCAAAAGGCACGCGCGAGAAAAAAAAAATAACAATCGTATTTTGACTGCATTAAAGGATGACGTCATCCGCTTCGGGAAAACCATGGGATTTAGAAATATAAATCTAAATATTTCAATTTCAATTTCGCTTTTTAATCATAAGTATAAAATAAACCCGTGCGGTGTTTTTTATAATAATTATATAATGAGGTCATATAATGTGGTATTTTATTTTTTTGGCAACAATAATTTCAGGAAAACCTTTCATTTCTTTCATGAAAACAATGCCGATTTAATTTTTTAATTTCAGCAAATTTTAATCAAAAACATGTTTTAACGAATTGTTAAGTGGGCTATGTCAGAAGCCTGTTCTAAAACCTTTCATATGGTATTTCATTCGTTGTTCTGCGTTTCATATTTTCTGAGTA
Organism: Maratus michaelseni; assembly: GCA_963931845.1. Taxonomy (NCBI): domain Eukaryota; kingdom Metazoa; phylum Arthropoda; class Arachnida; order Araneae; family Salticidae; genus Maratus; species Maratus michaelseni. The sequence goes on along the minus strand of OZ007589.1, from coordinate 148,200,499 downwards.
AAAGGGATGTTGACAGGAGAAATAATATATAAGGATGCGTTTCATATTTTCTGAGTAAAAGGGATGTTGACAGGAGAAATAATATATAAGGATTATTTTGGTAGGTTTGTTATAAGTTCATTTAATAGTTCCTTATTAGCGCAAAGTCCTATTTCTTTCACTGTAAATTTCTCTTTCGATGTCAAAAAATGTTTTTCTACTTTTGGACGCCAGCCAAAATACAGTGGCAATTTTTAGAAATGTACAACAGTTGTGACAACAAAGGCGCTATCGCTTTAGTTTTCATCGCGCTTACATCAATTCGAAATACTACAAATTTCTATTTTTTACTACATTTTACAATTTTAATTCTTACATCATCAATTAGAAAAAAAAATTAGCTTTCGATTGAAATTTATTTGAAAACTGCCGCTTAATTTAACGACTTTTTAAATATTTTTCAATTCTATCTTATCAATGACCACCAGTTTACTTCAATAATGTAAAATAGCCCCTGGGAAAGTTGCCACAGTTGAAAATAGATTTCCCTAACCATCATAAAAAGTGAATAATAATTTTTTTTTTAAAAAGTGATAAATCATAAGATCAGATTATCCATAAGATAGAACATTTTGGCGCTAAACAAAAATCTGTCAGGAAAAAAAAAGAAAAAAAGACTATTTTTAACATAAAATTGTTGAACATAAAATTGATATGTTGAATTCGTTGATGAATATGTTCCATCAGATATCAGGATATGCTAGGAATTGTTTTTTTTTTTTTTTTTTTTTTTTTTTACATTTGTCAACTGTATAAGAGGAAAAATATCCCCGACTGTGATGGAAAAGGGATAATCATCCTGATTATGTCAAGGAACCGAAGAAACCATACAAATAAATTACACTTGAAAACATTAAAAATCTCCATCTGCAGATAGATTTATTACTGTAAAAAACTTCTTAATCTTTGCATAAAAATTGATTAGCTTAAAACAATGGAGCGTTTTAGAAGATATGGATTTGAAACGAACAATGATTAAAGAGGACATTTTAAAACTTTTAATTTAATCATTTTAAAACTTTTTTAACGTCGAATTTCGACGGTGCTTTTGGGCAGATGCAATGCATATGCGCATAGGAGCTCATTCGGTTGCATTATCACAGGGGGGGGGAGATGTGTGCTTTATTTACTATGTTCTGTTATTTACTGAATATGATATGAACGTAGGAATATACTATTTGTAACTTCATAGGTCCATGAATTTTTTTTCTTGCCGTGGGAAATATGGTGGTAATGTCAAACTGATTTGCATTACACAGTTATTTACGGATTTTTTGTTTGGAGTTTGCATCGGAAATAGTACTGTATTTGACTGGGGAAAAAAAAATATTTGAAAGACGCAACCCTTCATATTATACCATTTTATACGCAGTCCTTCATAAATAATAAAGAAGCTTATTTTACTGATACTGTTATAGTATTTTTTTTTGCGTCAAGTTTTGACGGGTTCCATCTAGTGAAACTTTAAAACACTAGAGAGTTTCTGAGCATGATTAAATGAATGTTTACGTCACAACTTCAACAAATTTTTTTTATATTTTCCATTATGAATTTCTAATAGCAATAAAGCCTAAATAAATAAGTAAACATCATTAAAACGTCAATGATTTTTTTTTAAAAAAGGAACGAATTGTAAAAAATTTAGGCTTAATAATTTTAAGAAGTAAGGATAAATGTCACTCGTTCAGGAATTTTATTTAAGATTTCGGATTCTTATAAGGGTGAAACTTATGTAAATAACTTTTTATTCTCAGGCCGTAAAATGTTTTCGAGTGTTGGACCAAACTCAATTCTGACAATCTGAAGTATCATAATTTTATGAACATTTGGAAAATCTGAAGGCTTCCCTGACATGGGAATGTAATAATTCTCTACATGCTTGTAGTACATATGGTAAGTACTCAACCTCCCCTTAAAATCCAATGGTAGAGCCTGGGCATATACACGGCTGAAAAGAGGCCAAAAGAGAACTTGTACGATAGAGAGTGAGTTAGATGCACCTCTGTTTTTTTTTCTCTGTGGCTAGTGATACGAGCAGATAAAAAAGACGGAACTTGGTCCGGTCATGCGAAGTGTACGAAGCCTGGACGTAAGCTAGTGTTTAACGGGAGAAAAGGCTATCGCCGTAGGAGTTACGAACATTGCTAAAAACATTACCGAGGCCAAACCTACGGGCAGAAAATAATTCTGTCAACAGACTAAATTAATGTAGTCTAGTTGTTCTTTTCTAAAAAATTATTTCTGTCTAGTTGTTTAGTACATTGTGCTGTCCTGTAGCTGAGTGTAATAAAAACCTCTAAAAAAACCATCCTGACTCAGTCCATTAGTCCTGATGCCACAACCTGCGAATAGCAAAACCTTAAAGCAAATCATCTCGAAACAATGTGTTTCAACAATTCTGTCGCGATTACTTTTGAACAAGTTAACATATTTCAATGTTTCTTTTATTAAAAATAACAGAAATTAGATTCTCTAGAAACTATACCTTTAAAACAAACCATTTTGTTTTCAAGTTTAACCCCTTCGCGACGAGCGTCCTTTACAGAATTTTTAATATTTTCCACCGGTTTTTCAAAACAGATATTTTCGCCTAATTGAATCGCAGTAATGCTAAGATTTAATTTGGGAAATCTTGCAATAAAAAATAACTGGTTGGAATAATCGATGATTCTGAGCATCTTATGCGTTACGTATACGTGTCGCTCGTCCCCAAGGGGTTAAAAACAAATTAGGGTTCATTTTTATGAATTTCGAATTCTTTATTATAATTTTTGTTTTGTGTTTTGCATCATGTATAAACGAAAGACAGCGTGATAAGCAGTATAAAGAAAAAAATCCCTGACGGCTCGGCCTACAGGCACAGGTAGATTTCGAAGACGCAGACCGTGGGGCGCCTGTCTGTTGGGAATTGCGGAAGAAATGATATTTTTGCCATGATGCGGCAGTTGGAACCGCCTGCTTCGAAACCTAACTTGTTTGCAGGCGGAGCCAGCAGAGATTTTATTATTATTATTATTATTATTATTATTATTATTATTGCTATAAGAGTTGTTCCTATAAAAAACTTATCAATATAAAAGTTTTAGATAATATTAAGAGGATTTATAATAAATTTCAGCGGATTTGAAATCTTGGGAATTGACGAAGTTATGAATTTTTTTCTTCTAAACCCCCCTCCCCCCACCCTTGGGGCCATTTTTAATGATATCAAAAATCTGTCATACATAAATTTTCGGCCCTTCTCCTAGAAGTAATAATAACTTTAAACGGATTCGATACGTATCATAATTAAGAAATTATGGGGTTTTTTTCTGTTTTCACAAAAAGCCCCCGCCCCCCCCCCCCCCCCCCCTGGTTCGATTTTGCCCATTAACGAACTTGACCGAGATTTTATGCCCCTTGATTTTATGTATCAGTTTCGAAAAGATGCGGGAGTTGGAACCACCTACTTCGAAAAATAACTTGTTTGCAGGCGGAGCCGGCAGGGATTTTGTTTGTTTTTAATTTTTTTTTTTTTTTTTTTTTTTGCTATAAGGGTTGGTTTTATAAAAAACTTGTCAATATAAAAGTTTTAGATAACATTAAGAGGATTTATAATAAATTTAAGCGGATTTGATATCTTGTGAATTGACGACGTTATGAATTTTTTTCTTCTAAAACACCCCCTTTTTCCACCCCCTTTGGGCCATTTTTAATTATATCAAAAATCTGTCATACATACATTTTTTTCCCTTCTCCTAGAAGTAATAATAACTTTAAACGGATTCGATACGTATCATTATTAAGAAATTATGGGGTTTTTTCTGTTTTCATAAAAAGTCCCCCCACCCTCCCCCCTCTTGGTTCGACTTTGCCCATTAACGAACTTGACCGAGATTTTATGCCCCTTGATTATATGTATCAGTTTCGAAGAGATCTGTGCAGAAATATTGCAGTTATCGTGTTCATAAAAAAGTGACATAGATAGATAGATAGATAAAGTTTTGAACTGGGGGTGGTTTTGGGTTCTGGGATCGGCGTAGATCTGCAAATTTTTTTCAAAAATTACTTCAATTACCAACTTAGGTGAGAATGTAATCGGTAGTATTTCTTACGAAATCTACCTAAAATGACTCATGAATGTTGAACCCATATTTCAAATTCATGGCAAAACTAGTTTTTCAAGATTAATTTTGTTTTCGTACAACATTATTATTTTTTATTTTGTTTTTTACAATTTAATAAATGTTTTTATTGCTACAAAAAAACAAATAAATAAATGTTAAACGAAGTAGTATTTTAAATTAATTGCAGGCTTCAATATCCATGATCAAACTTCAGTCAATTGTCGTCATTTCATACCTTTCTGGTCTCCTTCAGTTATGTCTATGCAATATCAAGTGATCATTTACTTAAGCTTTACTATAATACTCCATCACCCCATAAAGTTTCTGCCAAGTTTTCAAGAATCCTGTATATACCTGAAAACTCTTACTGTAAATTTATTATACTGTGATTAGAAAAGTCAGTGATTAGAAAAGTAAAATATCAAAATTGTAATATATTTGTTAAAAGATATTAAAATATTAACACGTTACTAGTAGATGCAAGAAAATTGCACCACAAATGCAGTAAAAGTAGGGCATCATATATGTGGTGTTTGAACTTCAAATAATAAACTGTAGATGGCAGCAAAACAAATTAATTTAAGTCCTCTGAGCACTAGCGATACCTATATGTGTATTAATCCTCTAGTTACTATGAATCATTCGTGCATCTCATTTAAGTAGTTAATTATCTTAATTAGTTAATATTCCTTGCAGAATTATTTACATGAGAATTGCTTCACGCTTAAATACATGCATATAAATATCATTTAATTTTCTTAAATTTTACACTATCATACAAGGCGTTTATATTCAAGCAAAAAAAGAAATGTGTCTCTTTCTGAAATTTCTGTGGAAATTGCAATATCTGTTTCTCATCTTACCAATGAAATACATGACATCTTAAAATTGAAAAATAACCTTTCGATTCCAAAATATATATACATAGCAATCTGTTTGATGTGACATAAAAACCCAATTTCCCCAGGCAAAAACAGGATATTTCCTGAAGATTTAGATTGTTACTTGACATTTATTTACGAAGATTCGCTAAAATAGAAGTGGTGAAGAGATGTTAGTGTTCTATCTAAATATTTTTCTTACGAACTAAAACTTGCGATCTTAACCAAAAAATTGAATTTTATATCAGATTTTCGAAATTAAAATTGACAATATGTTTGTCGCAGTCAAATACTTAAACGTATCTATAAATACTTATATTTTATACCAATCTATTTGAAACTTATTGTTGCAGCTAAGGTAAAAATTAAACTTTATATGCTCATAGGAAATCAACAGTTTTAAACATTCCAAAAATCAATTTTTTGGATATTTTTAAATATTTAGAGAATTCAGAGTGAAATAAAACAGCCCCGTGAAAATATTCAAATTATAACTATATTAATTCTAAATCGGGAATATGTACTTCATTACAGACTTTAATTGATTTTTAACTTTGCCCGCGTTTTTCTCAAACTTAATTTTGTTATTTGTACACGCTAATGGAAATTTATTTACAGGAAGATCGTTTACTTTGCACATATATGTATAAAATGAGTATACTTATATTATCTACTTTCTTTTTTGTCAGTTAAACTACGTAAATTTTATTTGTTGTGATAAGAATGTGTTTTTGAATGTAATATCTATTATGATTTAAATATATAACCTTCTGCAACTAAAATATTTTTCGTATAAAGCAATAAAATTAATTTGCGATTATACTGAATATATTTCCTTTAAGCAAAACTAAAAATTGAAATTAAATATTCATTTTTGTTGGTTGTAAGGCTGCATGTAGTAGTTTGTATTAAAATGTTAACTTTTCCACACATGATGACTATTATCAGTGTCTTTAGTAAAGATTTAATTTATTAGTATTAAAATTGATAATGGAATATAATAATGAGTATGTAAAAAATAATTTCCAAAGAGTTGGTTTTAATCGAATAGTTCTATAAAATAAACTGTGATACATGAAATATAGAAAAAATAAATCTTGAAATTTCCGCATTGTAAAAATGGAATTTAATTCGAGAGTTTTCAAAGTAAAATCAACAGCTTATTTGTCACATAAGAACTTACATTTATTCAAAAAGCGCACATATATTTTATTACTAAAAATTAAACGTAAATAATTTCGTTTTTGAAAAATTATACTTTGAAATAGTGTTTTGAGAACAATCTTACATTTCTTTATCTGATCAAAGAATAGTAAAACTAGTAAAATATTGTTTAGGGGATAACTTACTCGAATCATTAATAATAAATCACACTTTTTTATGAAAGGTTGTCACTAATAGCCGGTAAAACCAAGTAAGCTGTTAGGCAATCCCAACACCGTTCCCAAGTGAACTTATATCGAACGTGACCAGGTGGGCTCAGTTTACCTGGGACACGACACAGGTATGCTCTACGACCAAGGGGGAGCACTGTCCCCTGCACCCAATATTTTGACGACGTGGCCGCTACAATAGTAGATAACACAGTAGATAACAGTAGATAATTCACAGAGATCGTACCATAAAACCCAATGAAGCGTTGCGGTCCATTTTGCCTTATAGAATTGATACTCATCGAGGTAAAAAAAAAACGCTGGCCATCTTGAGCAGAGATGACGGTTTTGTAACGCCTTCCCAAAGAAGGAGGAGAGAGTCACCCTAAACGAATCATTGCGTTTTTCAAAATTCTAAATTTTTATGTACTTGCATTATTTTTCTCCTTTGGCTTACTCCGCTAATTCCAAATAATTCCCGCCTTTCTTTTGGCATCGGGTCCGTTCACTTTCTTCAACCTTAATTATTGTTAGAAAAAAAATCTTACTTGGTATTTTTATGTAATAACTTTTCTTAATTTAGTATCTGAATTTATTTGTATCTTAATTCTTAATTACAATTGTTTGCATCATATGTCAGAGAAAAAATTAGAAGAATTGTATGGCTCTACAAAGCCCACCCCTCCCTCTTCCTCCCATATGCTACTTCATCAATCGTCAGAACACTGCAGATATGCTCCTAGAAGGAACTCAAGTCCACAGCAGCCTGCTGCGAAAAAAAATGTATATCTTGTCTCATCATCTGATGAATTCGAGTTAGACAGTTTCTACATAGATTCCAGGTAGACGGAGTCATTACGCATTCCGTAGAAAAAGTTTTTTTGCGTTGCTTTTTAAAGAATTTTAAAAATTATAATCTCCTACGCTGTTTTTGAAACAGATCCGTAAACAGTCATCGAAGTACAGTGAACTTTTCAATTTGTTGGTCGGTCTAATTCATGCGCTTTTTTCATTTCCTTCCACTTTAATAACGAATAATTTAAGATAAAATAGAGGACAAGTAATCTTGCTTATATAAGAATTTGGTGTAAAAAAACAAATTATTTTAATTTAAAAATAATTAAAATCTCACAAAAATTAAAAATCTATCAAAGGAACAATGTTATTTACATATTAAAAATTATTGTCTAAATCGATTCAGGATTTGGAGATTCCAGTAAATAAATTGTACGAATTAATCAAATAATATTTCATCTTTCATTGAAATATATTATTGTTCTTTACCTTGGTGCAAAATACCAGTCGAGGGTATAGCTTTGGCTGCTTGAAATTTTAACACTAAACATACCAGAAACTTTACCAAAGTTTTATATAAAAAAATATTTCGCACCAGAATTTGTATTTAAAACTATTTGACTAACTTATAACTTATCATAACTAACTTATATATGTATGATTTACATTTTATTAGCTGATCCGCCCGGAGTTGCACGGTCCCATAAAAAAAAAATAGTACGAAACACGAGAACACTCTAAATATCGCTGCACGAAACCGTTCCACTGGTAACCCTTTCATACTCAGTCAAGTACAATAAATGCGTTATTTAATAAAAAGTCTTTCCCCACAACCCTTCCCATCCCCGCATACATAAAAAATTCTGTTAAATAACATTTTTCTTTATTAGTTCCGTCCATTGTCAAATTGTCATTTATTTATTTTTCCATAAAAAAAATCGTTTTTTTTTCTTATAAAATAAAACTTACCAGTGTTTTTTTTTATATATTTTTAAAAAATCTTAATCATCGTATCATTTTGCGTCTATAAAGCCAATTTTCAAATCCGTAATTTGTATACATTTTAAAATATGTATATGCCTTAAAATCACTGGGTTAAAATCACTGCTTTTTAATTCTGGCATTGCTTTCCTGGCAACCCTGTACTCGCTTGCTCTGGGAAAGACAGCTGTTCTGTTGACTTTGAAATAATTTATTTTCATTAATGAAATAGTACTTAATATCTTCGGTTCTAATTGATGGATTTTTATAAATTTTGGTTTTTTTGAAATTGCGAATTTTTTACCTCTGTTTGCAAATTTTCGTGTCGAAAGAGTGATTATTTCGATATTTTTTGAAAAAGGCCAAAAAGATCCTAGTTCGCTTTTTTTTTTCGGGGTAAAAATAACAATTTCCGGTTCCCGGTGAAAGAAGGGATGCCATTGGTTGGTTGCAAGAACCTCGCTGCAAAAAATGTTAAAAAATAGCATGAAAAATTTAATTAAAAGAGATTAATAATCAAGTTTTAATTGCTTAATAGGCGTTGCAAGGTATGAGAAATTTTCTATGGAAAATTTTCCAAAGTATTAAACATGAATCTAAAAGAGATTATTCAAAAAAATTAAAAATCAGGTTTTAAGGTACAAAATTACATACATAGAGGTACCTTCCCAGCAAATTGTGTAGCTTTACTTACAGCGGTCTCTTCAGAACACAGATTACAATCAAACAGACACACACAAAAACTTCATTTTTCAAAATCTTAATTATAGATTTTTATTATGAAGACATTCTTGGTTCGAATAGACATATTTTCATTTGGTACCGGTCAAATGATCGGTTGATGGTATATTTAGTGCTAAGTATTTTTTTCATGAGTAATAATAAAACTTGCAGTTTTTGTCCTTTTTTTTTTATTATTCATTTCTATATTTTGACAATTTTACAGTCTATTTGCAGTAGTAATACTAAATGCTATACTTTACTTAATACTATAGTATTAAGTAAAATCTTTAATATAATAGGTATAGTTGTTTGAAGCTGATAGGTATAGTTAGCTTTAATATAATAGGTTGTGTTTGAAGATTATGAGAACTAGATGGGGCTCCTAGCGTTCTCACTGGCTTTTGAACAACCTTAGCAATTTGGCTATTCAACAAACAAAAACTACAACACAGTTAAAATAAGTTAGCAATATATTTGTAGTGAAACACTGTTAAAAAAATCATCTTTAAACTCCCTAGAGTACCTTTTTTTCCTTTTTCAATATGTATCCAATCTTTTGTAATTATTTTTAAAGTAGCTATTGATCTAAATTGAACTGTCCGCTATACAAACTAAAAAAAGTCCTTCCGGCCTGTACCGGGAGGAAAAGGTAGCTTTCCTATATCTTCGTTTTAAAATTTTAGCTAATGTTACTCGAAAACAGCAAGCTAAAATGCAAAGAAACCGTTTACAAAAGATTCGTTAATACTGAATTTGAATAAGAAATTTGCCAAATTATTGAGCTATAGCCAAGTTGGCTTCATTTATGAAGACTTATTTCGGTCGCCATATTTGGCGATATTTCGCCAAATGTGGCGAGAATTTGGCGCTAACGGATATGAATATATAGTTTTATGCGTATGATGGGAAAATGATTACAACAATGAAAGATAATAATTTGCGAGAAGTCGCGTTCACTAAAACTTATAAATTAATCGTTGGATTTTTGTAATTTGCTATCTTGTTTCAAAATGTCTGCCACCTAGAATTTCAAATTGCTGTATCTCCGCCGTTTTTTAAGATAGAGGTAAAACAAAAAATATTCCGGAATCCTTGTATCCAGGCCTAACACTTATGCAAAAAATAAATTTGAATTTTTGACTTTTTTGTATATTTATTTTAGTTTTAAATTTTTAAATGGCCGCCATCTTGAAACAAAATGGCAGACCAACGAACTCGGTCGAGACATTGGTGAGCTTAATACACTCAATTAGTTTCATCGAAATTGATTTATAAATACGAGCGTTATCGTATGACATAGGTCAGATATATATATATATATATATATATATATATATATATATATAAATCAACATTTGAACGGAGGGTGGTTTTGGGGTCTGGGGGTCATGATCGGTGAAAATATGCCGAAATTTTCCGAAATTGCTTTCCTCCGAACGGCTGCAATAGGTAGCTTTATACTTTTTTAGGTAGCTTTTAATACAAAAAAGTCCTTCCGGCCTGTACCGGGAGGAAAAGGTAGCTTTCCTATATCTTCGTTTTAAAATTTTAGCTAATGTTACACGAAAACAGCAAGTTAAAATGCAAAGAAACGTTTACAAAAGATTCGTTAATACTGAATTTTAATAAGAAATTCGCCAAATTATTGAGCAATAGCCAAATTGGCTTCATTTATGAACACTTATTTTGGTCGCCAAATTTGGCGATATTTCGCCAAATGTCGCTAATTTTGGCGAGATTTTGGCGCTAACGGATATGAATATATAGATTTATGCTTATGATTGGGAAAATTATTACAACAATGAAAGAAAATAATTTGCGAGTAATCGCGTTAATGTGCTGTTTTGTTTCAAAATGTCAGCCACCCTAGAATTTCAAACTGCTCCATCTCAGCCATTTTTTAAGACAGAGGTAAACCAAAAATGCTCTGGAATCCTTGTATCAAGGCCTAAAACGTAATTAAAAAATAAATTTGAATTTTTAATTTTTTGTATATTTATTTTAGTTTTAAATTTTTAATTGGCCGCCATCTTGAAACAAAATGGCGGACCAAGATGGCCAATGAACTCGGTCGAGACATTGGTTAGCTTAATACACACAATTAGTTTCATCAAAATTGATTTAAAAATACGAGCGTTATCGTATGACATACGTCAGATATATATATATTATAAATCAAAATTGATTTATAAATACGAGCGTCATCGTATGACATACGTCAGATTTATATATATATATATATATATATATATATATATATATATATAAATCAACATTTGAACAGAGGGTGGTTTTGGGGTCTGGGGGTCATGATCAGTGAAAATATATCGAAATTTTCCGGAACTGCTTTCCTCCGAACGGCTGCAATAGGTAGCTTTATACTTTTAGGTAGCTTTCAATACAAAAAAGTATTGAAAGCTACCTAAAACAAGTGCATTATAGATGCTTTGTAAAGCCGAGAAAGAAATTCTAACCCGATTTATTTCTAAAAAGTATTATGAAATAAAACATGAGTTAACTCCGTTTGTGGGACAGCATGTCAGTGAACTAAATAAAAACATATAACAAATTTTTAAAAAAAAGTCCTTCCGGCGTGTACCGGGACGAAAAGGTAGCTTTCCTATATCTTCGTTTTAGGTAACTTTCAATACAAAAAAGTATAAAGCTACCTATTGCAGCCGTTCGGAGGAAAGCAGTTCCGGAAAATTTCGATATATTTTCACCGATCATCACCCCCAGACCCCAAAACCACCCTCCGTTCAAATGTTGATTTATATATATAGATATATCCATATATATATATATATATATATATATATATATATATATATATATATATATATCTGACCTATGTCATACGATAACGCCCGTATTTATGAATCGATTTTGATGAAACTAATTGTATGTATTAAGGTCACTAATGTCTCGACCTAGTTCGTTGGCCAGCTTGGTCCGCCATCTTGTTTCAAGATGGCGGCCATTTAAAGATTTAAATTAACTTAAAATCTAAAATAAATATACAAAAAAATAAAAAATTCAAATTTATTTTTTAAATACGTGTTAGGCCTTGGTACAAGGATTCCAGAGCATTTTTTGGTTTACCTCTATCTTAAAAAATGGCTGAGATAGAGCAGTTTGAAATTCTAGGGTTGCTGACATTTTGAAACAAAACAGCACATTAACGTGATTACTCGCAAATTATTTTCTTTCATTGTTGTAATAATTTTCCCAATAATACGCATAAAACTATATATTAATATCCGTTAGCGCCAAAATTGGCGACATTGGAGACAAAATTGGCAAAATTGGAGACAAAACTGCCAAAGTTTGTGACATTTGGCGAAATATCGCCAAATTTGGCGACCAAAATAAGTCTTTATAAATGAAGCCAATTTGGCTATTGCTCAATAATTTGGCGAAATTCTTATTCAAATTCAGTATTAACGTATCTTTTGTAAACGTTTCTTTGCATTTTAACTTGCTGATTTCGTGTAACATTAGCTAAAATTTTAAAACGAAGATATAGGAAAGTTACCTTTTCCTCCCGGTACAGGCCGGAAGGACTTTTAAAATTTTACCTAATGTTACACGAAAACAGCAAGTTAAAATGCAAAGAAACGTTTACAAAAGATTCGTTAATACTGAATTTGAATAAGAAATTCGCCAAATTATTGAGCAATAGCCAAATTTGCTTCATTTATGAAGACTTTTTTTGGTCGCCAAATTTGGCGATATTTCGTCAAATGTCGCCAATTTTGCCAATTTTGGCGCCAATGTCGCCAATTTTGGCGCCAGCGGATATGAATATATAGTTTTATGCGTATGATTGGGAAAATTATTACAACAATGAAAGAAAATAATTTGCGTGTAATCGCGTTAATGTGCTGTTTTGTTTCAAAATGTCACCACCCTAGAATTTCAAACTGCTCTATCTCAGCCATTTTTTGAGATAGAGGTAAACCAAAAAATGCTCTGGAATCCTTGTATCAAGGCCTAAAACGTAATTAAATAAATTTTAATTTTTAATTTTTTTGTATATTTATTTTAGTTTTAAATTTTTAAATGGCCGCCCTCTTGAAACAAAATGGCGGACCAAGCTGGCCAACGAACTCGGTCGAGACATTGGTTAGCTTAATACACACAATTAGTTTCATCAAAATTGATTTATAAATATGAGCGTTATCGTATGACATACATCAGATATATATATATTATAAATCAAAATTGATTTATAAATACGAGCGTCATCGTATGACATACGTCAGATTTATATATATATATATATATATATATATATATATATGGATATATCTATATATATAAATCAACATTTGAACGGAGGGTGGTTTTGGGGTCTGGGTGTCATGATTGGTGAAAATATATCGAAATTTTCCGGAACTGCTTTCCTCCGAACGGCTGCAATAGGTAGCTTTATACTTTTTTGTATTGAAAGCTACCTAAAAATGTGAATGAGTTCTGAAAAAATAAACCAAAAAAGCAAATTACATAGAAAAACTTTTAATAATTCAATAACATCATTCGGAATGTCGCCCAAAAGAGAAAAAAAAATCATTTCTCGCAATTTCGCGATTTGGCTATTTTAATCTTTCGTTTTCTCGCAAAGTGAAACTTTTTGTCACGATTCGTCGCAAAGGCGACCGGCAGCGAGAACCCTCCACACATCTGGTTGTGGTTCCTTCCTTGAAACCAAGCCATAATTTTGTCGTATAAATATCTTATAAAACAGGTATTACATTAACCTAAATATTTACGGTAAAAAAATGAATGACTTTATTTTATGCTACAAAAATGGATTTTTTTTTAAATAAATCTAAATCTTCGCGGAATTATTATTTATAAATTTTATTTCAATGGATAATTTCCCTTGTAAATTCAAAAAATACATAAACAAGAGAAATATATTAATTTAAATTATTTAAATGTCTTTAAATAGACATTTAGCTATAAGCAGAAAAAAAATGATAAATAACTCCATATTTAACTGAAATATGTATTTGTGGAAATTCCGTATGTTAAAGGTATGTAAATATGTATCTGGTTTTGACATTATTTTGAACATAGCTTCCAATACAAATAGAGTTATTATGATAATTAGTTAAATTAGTAAAATGGGGCTTTTAGTTTGGTAACTCTATCTGAATTAATGAGAAGTAAATGCGCAATACTATTTTGTAATGTCATTAAAAACAGTTTCTTAATTTATTACATCAGCTTTAAATATTATCAAGGAAATAGATGAAACAGCATGCTTTCCAAAATAATAATAATAAGTGTTTTATGCAATTGACATTCTTTAATAAAAGGAAACATTTATATTTAATATTCGTAATAAATATATTTGATTTCGTTTATTGTTTTTTTACAATAAAATAAAAGCCATGATTCATGTACCAGTTAGGTTTAAAAAATTAGAAAAAAATACTCATCCTTAAACATTTTTTCTCTATAAAATGTTGCTGTGAAAACTTCAAATGAACCATAACCACACATTATGTTAAGTAATTAATTTCTGTCCAAACAATTTGCAGTGCCATATATAATCGAATGCCATATATATTCGATCTAAGGTTAATTGAATACATCCCGATTTATCGAATAACTCTATTATTTATATATTTATCTGAACTAAAATTACATTATTCTTCTCTTTTTTTTCGGGGGTGGGTCTTTGATAATAACTGTTTAAATCATGTTCTTTATAATTCGTTTTGAATTTTGAGTTAAGTTCATGCTCTACTTTTCATCTATATTACACATATTTTATTAAAAACGGTTATTATATTATTCTTATTATATTAATGTCACCTACTATCATTAAGGACGTACTTACGTGTTATCAAATTAAAAAAAATAGATTTTTTTTTTTCATTTTCGGTCTAATATTATGGTGTAATATTTTAAATTTTCAAATCAGATTCAACTTTGTTTATATTTGAGTTACATTCATTTGAATTATAGTAACTGAACTGAATTGCATTTTTACATTTTCTCAAAATTATATGTTTATTATTTTGCTTTAAAAATCTAAGCTTCAATGTAATGTACTGTACATGCGGATTTTTCGATTAGTATGTGTAACTAAGAGTATATTCACTAAGTTACTGCATGCAAGATTTAGTGGTAAAATTGTAAAAATACAGAAGAAGTTAAACACAATAGATGAAATAATTGGGCGTTTGCACGCCGAAGTTTATATATTCTGAATAAATATATCTTTTTTATTTCTTTTTTTTTGTCTTCTTCTTGAATGATAGAAAAAATTATTTTCATCCTAATAAAACTGAATAATAAACAAACTCAAAACTTATAAAATACAGAGACATCATGCACCTTTATTAGACTACCATCGCAAATCTAACAATATATACGGGGTGTCGCAATTAAATAATGAGACTGGATGAGAAATGATATTTTTTTCCAAATAAACTTATATATAACTTTTACCCCTTCAACGTACATCCCACCAAAATTACAGAACACGTTTCTACAGCAACATGATGATTAAAATTATGAAAATGATGTTTTAACAATTTATGTTTCTAATTTTATTTACGTTCTTTCCAAGTATTGCTAGTTAAAAAAAAATATTGAAATTAATATAACATTACAATGAAAAAAAAAATGTTTACAAACGTATAAAAAATCGTCAAAATTTAATACTTTACCATTCGACAGTTAGTTTAAACGAACTATATTTCAAAGTTTAAACTCCATCAGACCGCAAAAAGATCGTATTTGTACAATAATTAAAAGCAATGGCGTGTTATCAATATCTACTGTGTGAAAAAAAATATTTATATGCAAATTGATAAAAATTAAACTTATAAAAATATTCAGAGAATTTTCTTTTACTTAGTTCTTTCTTCGAGCATCTTTGTGATACATTTCGTGGCTGGGGGATTTCCATTATAGCACTAAATAATTTACAGATGGACATTGTCTTTGCTTCGTTATTATATAGTCTTTACATGTATTTATTTAGGAAGACGGTTTTAAAACTAGTTTTCTCAAACTTTTTTTTTCTATAACATATGAAGCTGACATAGGAACATTTCGGAAGATGTCTGACCAATTATCCATTGATTTCCTGTTATATAGAATATTGTTTGAAATAAAATTTGCGAGAGAAAAATCTATATACAGAAAAATATAATTATTTTGCTTTATCAAAAAAGCTGTCAATATTTATTCTCGTAGAATATGCACTATATTGCCAAAGGTGACCGGTCACTTGCGATTTTAGACATTTTGTTAACTATCTAGAAAAATACATGAGGAATTAACCTGAAACTGCAGGTGTGTAAACAGTATAGTATAGGTTATGTATTTCCGCAAAGATTTTTTCACGAAACCCCACAGGGGACTGTCAACAAATTGAAAAATAACGAATACCTTTTGAATAACCCTGTAAAAACTGTTGTAGCAAATGCGTTCAAACTCGAGATTATTAATAAGTGGCTTATTGTAATATACTGTGTTCATTTTTATGAGGATAGCATGTTTACTCGTAGAGAAATTAAGATTTTTATAAAAACAGTCCCAAATTTCGCCCAGTTTTTTGCTTATAATTTGTAGAGTTCTTAATACAAAAAAAAGTTCTTTTCAAAAAATATGACAAACAACATTGTACATAATACTCTGCAATCAGAATAAAAAAAAAAAATGGATGAAAAATGAGCAGGTTTACTAAAAAATGTTTCACTGCGCATGCGCGAATGCAATCAAAATATTATATGCATAATGTATTAGCTAAGTATATAGAGCAACTTTTGTGAAAGTCTCAAAATCATATCTTGAAAATTCTGAAAATTATACGTCGATAGAATAAGCTCGAAATCCGTTGTTCCCAAAAGGAAGCAAAAATATGAGGGGTTGTATCCAAATATAGTAGTACGTGAAATATTGTGTACGCTATCTTGGCACTAATCAACAGATATTTGTTACAACCCCTCATAATTTTGCTTCTTTTTGGGAACAACGGATTTCAAGCTTATTCTATCGACAATAATTTTCAGAATTTTCAAGCTATGATTTTGAGACTTGCACAAAAGTTGCTCTATATACTTAGCTAATACATTATGCATATCATATTTTGATTGCACTCGCGCATGCGCAGTGAAACATTTTTTAGTAAACCTGCTTATTTGTCATCCATTTTTTTTATTTTTTAAATTCTGATTGCAGAGTATTATGTACAATGTTGTTTGTCATATTTTCTGAAAGGAACTTTTTTTTATATTAAGAACTCTGTAAATTATAAGCAAAAAACTAAGCGAAATTTGGGGTATTTTTATAAAAACCTTAATTTCTCTACGAGTATACATGCTATCCTCATAAAAATGAACACAGTATATTACAATAAACCACTTATTAATAATCTCGAGTTTTAACGGCTTTGCTACATTTGTTTTAACAGGGTTATCCAAAACATATTCGCTCTTTTTCAGTTTGTTGACAGTCCCTTATGGGGTTTCGTGAAAAAATCTTCGCGGAAATATATAAAATATACTATACAGTTTACACACCTGCAGTTTCAGGTTAATTTCTCATTTATTTTTCTAGATAGTTAACAAAACGTCTAAAATCGCAAGTGACCGGTCACCTTTGGCAATATAGTGTATTATGTTAGCTGCAATCTTAGGTATTATTTACTGGTCTATCTGATACATTTTGGTATTCCGCCATATTTGCAAGATTTGTAATACTTTCAAGCAAAGTTTTTGTTGTTGTTGATGTTATTTTTATTGCTTCTATTTTCCTGTCTGTTCGTGTGTCTCTGATGTAACTTTCACAAATAAGCTTAAATTGTCAAAGTTAAACATTCTATTCAAATGCACATCAGCTTGTTCCCTATTGTAAATAACGTGCGTAGCTCTTACAAGTCCTTCACAAAGGCGCACAAAATATTTTGGACAAATTACTGCATATAGACATCAATTGCTTTAAATGTGTTTTAATGATGTTAAACTGCTTCACGGAACTGACATTGAGTACTGAAATTTACTATAAAATGTCCCCGATAAAAATTCATGCGTGTAATTTTTAAACTTACTTACACATACATAGTTGTTTGAGGGCTTCAATTGTGAAATAAATTTCAGTGACATATGCAATTTAGTTGCACAAAAAAATTGACTGCACTAAATTTCTTAAACTCATCAATATTTATATACGATACTCAAGTTCATTGAAACATGTTTTCTATAAAAAAGATCTGTGCACTGTGCAGTCCTTATTACAGAGCGTCATAAATGTATTTGGTTACATTATCGTTTTTCGGTGATTATTCTTCGAAGTGCGTTTCTGTGATATATAATACGTTCTTTCGACTAAACTAAATTTCAGCATGTTATCTGCGCATATACCACATATAGTGGTCAGCCTGGACGACTTAAAGGATTTCTGAAAACAAAATCTTGCTCCTGACATTAGTCTGGAACATTCCAGAAATAAAGCTCTTCGTCCCGTACGAATGGTTTTACAAAGGTAAATTTCCTAAATTGCCAGTTGTGATATTAAAACATTTTGTTGCTAAACTAGAGCTGAGCTGAGAGCGTTGCCTTTATTGAATATTTGTCAGATAAAAGTCTTTTAACTTAAGAAACAAAATGCACTTGAAACGATTTTTTCCCATTGACTGTAATGTAAAGGAGAAGATACTTTTGACTATCCCTGTAAATGAATTATGAACGCAATGCACAGCATACTTTCCAGTGCGCCATTTATAGTGTACCTCAGTACTGCATATAAATTTCATTACGTTTAAAATAGTAAAACATCATTAAATTACACTGCAAAGGATTCTTCTCGTATAGAACATTGTGTAACAGAATACTTTTCTGTGACCCTGTAAATGAATAATAAATATTTTGCACCCCATATTCTTTAAAAAGTATGTTTTAGTGAGTTTTATATCTGTATATATCAATTTCACCATGTTTCAAATGGAATAACATCGTCTAAATATACTTGAAACGATTTTTTCTCATTGACTGTAATGCAACGAAATACTTTTGACTGTCCCTGTAAACATACTTTAAATGCTACACACTTCATTTTCAATAAGGATTATGCTATAGTAAACGTCAATATCATGCAAAATTTTCAGCGCAATTTCAGTATATTTATGAGAGTTAGAGTACGGACGGATGGACATACGGACAGACAAACTGAAGTCATAAACACTTTTCAACTATGTTGGAAAGTGTTAAAAACTGCTAGTCATATAATCATACTGAAAGATAAAGATTTGTGTTATAAGTTTTTTTGTATTCTAGGGATTGTTTCTTAACCTATGCGTGACGAATGTTTTTTCTATATTGTTTAAAATATGGAATTGTACGAATTACCGAAAAAAAAGTAAATTCAATTGAGAAAAAATTGTTAATGAAAAATACATATTGATTTAATTTTTTATATAGATTTTTCATAACCATATTAATACTCATATCTCAATACATTTTAAACACAAAATATATTTTAAACATGTATATTCTAATTACAATTTATGCTACATTAGTAATGCTGGAATGATATTGCATTATATGATAGTAGAAATATACATTTACAGTACACTGATTTAAGCCAAATTATTTGACATTTTACCACTCATGGGTGTACCTAAATCAGTCGTACGTTAACGAACTATTATGATATTACATAAGTTAATACTTCTCCTCTCGCTAGATGTTTGTTTCTATCATGGAAATATTTCGCATGTGTAATTTCAAGAGTATAATGTTCTTTATTTACAACTCATATTTTTATTGTAAATATTTCTGTATTGTCACGAGACAAAGGTAGAAAATTTTTAAACTGATTTCTTCCAAAAATGTGAATCCAGACATAAATTTATATGAAATAAGTAATATATTTGTATACTAACTTGTCTTCTGGGTTTGTACAAACCAATGGCGATTTATGGTATTGAACATTTCCACCCGAATTATCTTTAATAAATTGTTAATGCTATATCACGTTGTACTATATTATTTTGAAGGATAGATTTTTATCTACTTATTTAATATTATAATTTTCTTTCTCACCGTTGTACAGGGACATTTAAAGCAGTTACAGAACTATGGGGAAGTTCGTACGATTTCTATATGGTCATTATATAATTTTTCTCTATTTAAAAAAAAAGTAATTAATGTTGCCGCTACCGTAATTGAATTTAGTGTGACCTTTTCACGGGTTATCATGCAAAATCTAGAGCACATATAAACACGAGAACTGGGAGTTTTATAGAAAATATATGATAATCAAGTACCCTCTGAGCGTTTTGAAAAAGGACAAAATTGTAATGTTGTTTTCAAGTAATTTTGTTTTAAATGCTAAAAAAAATATGATTCTTTCAGCATTATAAATAGAACTTAATTACAAATATGAATGTAACCCTTGAGAGTATTAATCATTCTTGAATATTTTCAAAATTCATTAAATCTATAGAATTATATTATCTTAAACATTGCATATATTGCAGTGAAACCTGGAGCTTAGTGAACGGAATATTACGTTCCACACGCTTAGAGGGTTAAATCAGACAGATTTTAAATCGTCATTATTATCGTAACTTTTTTTAAAGCCTTATTTAATGTTTGAATCGGTCGAGATATTTCAGTTAAATAAGTTTTATAGAATATTCTTGTGATGATGGTTTTTATCTCGAATGAAATCGAAACATGTCAGGGATTTATTTGTTTTATATGCATACTAGCTGACGCGCCCATGATAATAAAGTTAAAGAAACCTAAAGTTTGTATGATTTTATAACTTTAACTCGATTTTGTATGAAATTAATTATTTTAAATTGCTCTGCACGCGACGGAAAACACTTTATTTCCACCTACCGCTGATAGGGCACATTCTGATCTAAACAAACCTCCAACACGTGTTCCCGGTGTCTGCGGTATCGTATAGTAGGCGTGCAGAGCACACGCTAAAAAATCTTTTAGTTCCACCTTCCCCGGCCAGGGGGAGCACTCTGTTCCAAACAAACCTCCTTCCGAAGGAAACTCAAACACGTGTCTCCGCTGCCTCCGGCACCGTATAAAAAGGGGCGTGCTGCTCACACGCTGCAATCCTTTAGTTCCACATTTCACCACCAGTGGGCGCTAATTTGTTATATAAGAACATCCAACTCGAGTACCCATTATATCAAGGGAGTTGAAGAACCAATTCCGTCGAAATCGGTCCCATAGAACTCTAGAAAATAATGCGCCTTCTGGCGGTGGAAGGTGGAACCAAAATCTGTAACGCGATCGAAAACCAAGATGAATTATCCAAACCCCATTGTGATCGGACCCATAGAACCCGAGATAAAAATCCACAATTAGAAAAAAAACTTGTAGGATTGCCCACCAGGGGTCGCTTTGTCAAGTGCACAACAACAAATCACTTACTTTGATTGTTGGTATGCATCAAGTAAATACGGATTGTGTACTTGTATAAAGAATATAAATTTAATTTATACGAAAATCGTTATTTAAAATTTCCGGTATTCTCTATATATAACATTTATAAAACGCTATGGATATGTATAAAAATGTAACATTTCTTAAATGTAATTTGTTTTGTCTAAAACAGAGCAATACATTTTTAATTATTAATAAGAGATATAAAAGTCGCCGCCAGGGGGCGTGCGATGAAGTACAATAAATGCAATACTAAATAAAAAGACGTTAACCCCCCCCCCCCCCTCATACCCGCAAGTACAGTCACCTCTCACTTATACTTGTTTGAATGGATTGATTGAGAGCCGCGCATATCTGAGAGGACGTTGTATGTAGTATTTTTTATACACATTATGGTAAAGAAAAACGCTTTGAAATATAAGAATTATGATTAATAACATTTTATAAAGTAAAAGGGGTGTAGTAAAATATTTAAAAAAAATCCTTACACTTTCACTGAAAAATTTAGTTTAAAAAAATACAATAAACGTAAAATTTCATTTTACATAGAAAAAGATATACTTACATAAAATAAATGCCAATTAATCTTCTTTTAGAAAGTGATCAATGATAGTTTGTTTTTGCTTAAACCGCGTTTGTACAACGACCTTTTTTAATGTATTAAAGTGCGTCATTGTATTGAAGCTACATCAGCATTTTGAAGGTAACATCTCAAAGTGTCCAGGACTCATAAAGCAGTAGCATAAGATGGGACAATTACAGTATCAGTTTCATCATTATCTTCTTTCCCTTCTTTTTCAGCTGGCACGTCATCAAAAATAGTTTCAATATATCTTATTGTCGTTGATGTTAAGTTTTCATCAACTTTGACGAAATCTTGAAAATAAAGATAATCTTGGCTTATGCTGTTCCATTCAATTCATATTCTATCTTAAAATCATTGCTATGCTTTTTTAATTTTCCTGTAATGGAATAACTTCAACATCATTTGAATGAACCAAACTTGCTTTTCTAAAGCAGTTAGAAAATGTTGTGGATGTTACGTTAAGAGGAAACCAACATATGCATAGCATCCAGAATCCAAATTTTCTTATATTCTTTTTTTTTGCTCTAGTGCTATAAACATTCTTCGCACCAAATCTTTCCTATACTGCGCTTTAATTGACCTTATTACACAGAGATCTAATGGCTAAAGTCTGCTAGTACAATTTTCAGGGGAAAATATAACTCGTGTATGTGTCAGCAATGGAGATCTGAAGGATGGGTGGGACACTGATCCATAAATAAAACAACTTTTCTTTTTTTATTTTAGCCATCTTCATATCAATTTCCTTCAAAAAGTCTTAAAAAAATCGATATCATGCAGGCTTTGGTGCTACATGCATAAAAACGGCAATTTCTTCACATTTTTTAAGCACTGTGGTTTCATGGATTTACCTATCACTGTCTTCGGTAACTTTTCTGATCCGTCCGCATTGCAACATAAAGCACGATCACTCTTTCTTTGCTGTATTTGCCCCCATGACATGTTTCTCCTTTAAAATCCAGCCTTTTGCTTGGCAAAAAACGATAAAGTAAACCTGTTTCATCACAGTTAAAAATGTTCTTAACATCAAAGTTTTGAATTAAATTTGGCAGGTCTGCGACCCATTCATTCGCAGTTGAATCTGATACGGCTGCACTTTCACCATTCAGACAATGATTTGTTAAACCGTGTCTTTTCTTAAGTTTTTCTAGCCATCCCCAAGAAGGCAAAAAAATTTCGATTCCCATTTTGGATGACAAAGTGCTTTAGAAGTCCTTTTCTTTGAATAACTCACCGCTAATGGGTAAATTAGAAGCTCTCATTTCTCTGAACCACTGAATTAAAGCGGTTTCTAAAATCTCAAAATTCCCATTCTGAATTCTTGGTCGTTTCTTTGCTTGTATAGAATATTCACTGTTCATTTTTTTGATCGAGTCTTTAAAATTCAGCTGATCGTTGAGTCTAGCAAATAAAATTTTTGAGCTAAACTTATTTTTGACAGTTTAGGATCATTTTCTGCTGATTGTATAGCTTCCATTTTGAACGAAATTGTTAACTTTCTTTTGCTCATTTTTATTGCAAAAAAAAAAAAAAAATTAAATGCTACTGTAAAGGCAAGGAGGGAAGGGAACACGCGCGTGACTTGATAAAAATAAAAGAGAAAGAAAAAAGGGAACCATTAGAACTGAAGAAAGAGGGCGAAAAGTCGAATTGTAACACCCTCTCCACCCTCTCAGGCGTTTTGCGGAACGGTCTTTTGACCTTGACACGTGCAGAAAATTCTTTATAGATAAAAAAAAAGTTTCGCACTTAAATCAAAGTTTGTGAAACGTACTGATATTTTAGCGTATAACTGAGAGAGACCATTCAAAGTGGCGCTTATAAGTGATAGATCTATAGCATTATTTTCCTATTCCTCGTGGCCAGGCCTTACGAAATTCACATATAACTGAGAGACGCGTATAACTGAGAGGCGCATAGGTGAGAGGTGACTGTATAACGAATAATTTGTTCAAGAACACCCCGATGCAAACGTTTCTTTAATTATCACTGCCATTGTCAAATAAGCTTTTATTTCTTTTTCATAAAAATCAAAATTTTTATAAAATAAAAACTTATTGGTGCATTATTTTGATTTTTTGAAAAAATTCTCAGCCTGTTTTAAATAAGGATGCATAATTTTCCAATAAAAAAAAATCCAGGATTTTTAATAATTTTATACAGTTTCTAATAACCCAACTCCAACTATTTATTACTTGTTTTGCATCTTTCTTTATTCAAGAGATAACATCTGGTGAAAAGACACGTTAAAATAAATTATTTTTCTATAATAAAAGT
This sequence comes from Maratus michaelseni, assembly GCA_963931845.1. NCBI lineage: Eukaryota > Metazoa > Arthropoda > Arachnida > Araneae > Salticidae > Maratus > Maratus michaelseni. Next base: position 148,176,304 of record OZ007589.1, on the reverse strand, counting down.
AATGTAAAATAATAAAATATTTTGTGTACAAAATGTCGTATAATCTTAATTTTTACAAACTTGAAATGGGGAAACAGAGAGGATTCGAACGGTGTTAATTTTAAAATCGTAGCTTAATTAGAACAGTTAATTTGAGTCCCCTAAACTATCTTCTAGTACTCTGTTTCTTTATGGATTCATTATCGCAGACATCTGACGCTCTTAAATTTTTCCGGAACGCGTGTGTTCTTTGCAAGATTAAATCGCTCGAAAAATTAAAATTTTCTAATTAATATTTCTGAAAGTTGTGGGTAGAATTTTTTCAAATTTGATTTTTTGAATTTGCGATTTTTGGTGTATCTAGATCTGCAAATTTTCGTGTCGAAATATTTAATAGTTTTTGTTATTTCGACATGTTGCGAAAAGGCATAGTTAAAAGTCATTCTGGTAACTCGATTTTTTCATGTAAATCTAAAATCATTCTTCCCTTTCCCGACACAGACCTGTCGAAATTTTTGCGGTTTTGACATTTCTTTTGCGCCATTTTCAGAAAAATATGGCATTTTGTAAGCGAGGGTTAATACATTTTAATTAATATTTTGGTTAATTTTCAAAATTTTAAAATTCTTATCCTCAGGTGCACGAGGCCAGGTTTTGGACTATCCTCACCTAAAGTTTCAGACTTCTAGATGCGCTAGATTTTCCTAGCCATCTCAGGCAAACAAACAGACAGACACACACGCAGAGCGAAACTTTGTGTTAATAATATAGATATTGTGTGACACCTTACTTCAGTAAAAAAAAACGTTTTTATGTGTTTATACTGTTTAGAATTAATTGACGCATTTTTCACGCTCAAACTATTTGGATAATGATTAAAGCTGCAACTCTTCAAGGAGTTGGTGACCCTAACCACTAAAACATCAAGTATGTATCTATAATATATGAAGTTTTTATTTAAAGTAGCACCTGTTTCATATGTGTATAAATGAATATCAGATAGTATGGAGGCTCCCCCCCTATGTGTATATATTTAATCTGTTTATATACCAGTTTACCGTCATATAAATAATTCTCTTTAACTACAAAATTGAAAATATTAGTGAATTGTTCAAAACTTACATCTGTAGTATTAACTCTTTAAAAAAATCCATAACTTTTCCCTTTAAATCTTCCAAATTAATACTATTGTATCAGTGTTGAATTTAGGGAGTGGCCCGGGAGGGGCATTCACCTCCAACACACACACCGGAGCATCGAAATATCCCCCCGGGAAGATTTGAATTTTTATACTTGTAATGGTTACAAAGTGCAATCCCCCCCCCCCCGCGAATGCTACAATGCCCCCCCCCGGAGCCACAGAAATCCCACCCGGGGAAAAAGTGTCTGAATTCCACACTGTATTGTACAGATCTTCAAAGTCGTAAGTATGTTTTTCCATCATATTAAATTTTCAATTAATTCGAAACAGTTTTTAATTATACATGTAGACTTCTTTAAATCTTTACCAAATACTTTATTTCAAATAATCAAAAACTGTTTATTCGCCGTAACTAAATATGAACAAATACTACATGTATATATATACTTTGATGAATTAATTATTTGACCAGTACATGTTTCTTTTTATGAAATGTGTGCATATTGTGAAAATATGAACTATTGTATGCAGTTACTTAGATGAATTTTATATTTAAAAAACGTTAGAGTAACTGAATCTTCAAGGTTTGAAAAATGCATATACAAAAAAAATTATAAAAAATAGCTAGGTTCTCAGAATTCTTTCCATTAGTTAAAATAATATAAATATAAGAAAAAATAAGAAAATATTACTAATATGGCACCTTAATTAATCTTTTGTTCAAACAGCGAAAATATTTTAAATTGCAGTAATTAAAAAAACCTTTCAGATACACTGAGGGATTTAACATAGTTAAAAAACTTCTCTTTAAAGTTCTAGTTTTATGATAGAACTTTTTAAAGAAAAAAAATTCAATAGAAAATACTCCACTTTGTAAATGTTTAGACAAACATAAAAACCATATTTTCCTTTTTTATATCAGTGAAAAATCTTCTAAAAAAATGTCATATATTTCTTTTTTTTTTTAAGTTTCTTTATGGAGATATGTAGAAAGCTATTTTTTATACGGATTCTCAGCAGGATTAAATTTGACTGAAAAAATATCCTTGAACAACTTGCAATTTTAATGTATAAAAAATGTTTTCATTTCATTGCAATATTTGAGAAATTTTAAAAAGTATAAGTAATTAGCAAAAAAGAAATGTTTAAAGCTTGGCGTCTAATAAATATCATAAAAGATTTTGAAAATCTGAAGTTTAGATTATTAAATTTTTTTTAAGGAAATTTAAGTTGGCAACATTTTTTTAAAAGATACTAAAAGATAAAATATTACAGGAGTTGCAGCGTTCTAATTTTTATATATTTGCTACCACTATTTTCAAATAATCTATTATTTTCGTATAATCCTCGCGGTAGATTCTTATTGCATATGATAAATAAATCTATCACGAAGATTATGATTTGGAAATTGTAGTGGGGAATATATAAAAAATAATAGGACGCTGCGACCCCTGGCATTATCGAACATTTAGAAAAAAAAGAAAAGAAAGAAAGAAAGAAAAAGAAAAGAAAAGAATATAATTCATACCTACTTTAGTCAAAATCCCTTCCGCTTATTGCATCTGGTGACTCAAATGTTATCCCACTCAGTTAATTTTTAGAATAATGCTTTCTTAAAACATTAGTCATAACTTTTTTATCTCATCGATTAAATGTAAATTGTTTTTTTTAATTATTATTTTAAGACATCTACCGCTATAATTCCCTCTGTTTTATTTCAGGTGTAATTTATATCACTGATTTTTAAAGTATTCACTACATCGGTTGCAATCTATCTGCGGTCAGAAAATTCTTTCTCCTTTTCGCATGCTAGTGGTTGGGGAATTATCGCACAATACTCTACACTTAAATTAAAATTCCCTATAATTTCAATGTAACGTCAGCCATTGGCAAAACTTGTGTCTTAACCAATATATTTATTTCGCTAAAACCTACACTAATGTAAAATGTGAAAATATTCACTTTTGGCTTGGTGTTGATGCTGTAAGGATAAAATCTTTGTGAGACCTGGGCACGTCCATGCTATATTTTAGTTCAATCAAAAAATGCTTTTGTAAACGCCACTGTGAATCTGTTGATGAATGGTGACGAAACTGGAGTTATTGTTCGCAATATACGTTTTCGAACCTAAACACGAGTTCTTCTAGAATTAAAATTAATTTTGATTTATCTGCAATAACCTAATCTTAAAACGTTTATGATACCCCTGACATTATTTTATGTAAAATATGTTTAGCATTAAAAGCAATTAGACAGAACATTGTAAAGCAATGCTGAAAAGAGATTTAAAATCTATTAAAAGAATAATAATAAAAAAAAAAACAATACTCTCAAAAACCTCACGTTTTAAAAACAAATTATAGTTATTGTGTCAAAATAAAAAGAAAAAAAAGAAAGGAAAATGCAAAAACAGATAACAAAATAGATAATAAAAAGCAGCAAAGTGTAATAAGTTCGGCATGGAAACTATGACAACATGGAGAGTGTGTTTTAATAATGTGTGCTCCAGTGATTTAAATAGCGGGATAAAACATGTAAGAGGATCTTCTGATTTCGAATCTTTGATCCATTTAGCGTTTTGGACTCTTATTCGATTAGTCGTAGAGTATCTATTAGAATCTAATTACATTAACAGTATATTCTAACACATGACTTTTAACTTTCGTATGTGACGTCTTCCATTCTAGACAAACATTTTCAGTTGAATGATTTTTGCGAAATCCTTCGTAAGGGAATATCTGGTGAAATTATTACTAGCATATATAAATTTTGATCTTCTCATAGTTCCAATTTCTCACGTGCTTCCATAAACTAAACATATTTTATAAAATAAAAATTTAGGAACTCTTATTGTCGTATTTAAATAAATATTTTATTTTTATTATAAATATATATGTCAAGTGATATTACTTATAAAAGTTCAATTTGAAATATGGTATTAAATTTCCGATGAGAAATATAAACCAAGAGATCAAATATGTGTCATGAAGTTAGATGCCATGTTTCTATTTAGATAATTTTTACTTTTTCAGATTTTAACACTCTTTTAATTTCAATTTCTTTTCAATAGCAAAATGTATTTTGAAAGTATTTTTCAATTGCAAATTGTATTTTTCAAAAGAAATGAAAATTTTAAAGATATTTTAATAAGGCTTGAAAAATAAATATTAACTAATTAAAATTTGGCATGTAATTTCATGATAGATATAAGCTAAAAAAATGTGAAATAAAAGAAATAGCAGTAATAGATCCTTAATTTGAGAAGAATTGAATGTTTTCAACTGTGAAAATAGCATCATGTTTAAAAATAAATATGCATTTAGAATTATAAAGCAGCTTAATTTTACTGCGATTAAATCATAAGAACGCAACTCTCACTGACCGTTTATCCCACAGCGACCGAGATTAAGGACCAAGGTAAGTAGATGTTACATTGACCAATGAGACATGTTGTCTAGTTTATTAGCACACCAACGCAGTAAAAGTAGATGTATAAACTTGTGCAAAATATTTAGAATTCATTTTTCATTCTTATTTTTTAGAAGTACACTTTACTACTTCTTCACCCTTAAAACTGGCTACCTATCACATAATTATTTATTCTCTAAACATGATTGACGACATAAATTTAGACGTGCTTAGAATAACTCCGAGATGAAATTAGTTAAACTTTAAAACACCAGCTCTTATTTTTAATATACATCATCTTTTGTAAAGTGATTAAACATGTTCCCACTTTTTACGTTTCAATTTTGACAAGAATTCTGTGTAAACATACAAAATTTCTTTAATAATGTGAAAAAACTAGCGAACTATGTTAACAAAGACATAGACCCCATCGCGAAGCAACTTAGATTTATATGTATGAAGACGATTGTAACTTACATAGTCATTCTGTAACTTATTGTAGAATATGCAACTACTCACAAAGACACCGTCCCCATCGCGAAGCAGCTTGGATTTATATGTATGAAGACGATTCTAACTAATATAGCCATGCTGTAACTTATTATAGAATATACAACTACCAATAAAAAACATTTGCTCAAAAGCTAGAAGCACATAATAAAAACAAATAAAATAATAAAAGCACATGACAAAAACAGGAAAACACGATCAGTTTAAAATGACTTGACTTTATTAAAGATGTTTAAATACACGATCGAAAACGTTATAAAGGAATGGTGATTTATGTTTTTAACACTTTCCAACCTAGTTAAAAAGTGTTTCAGTTTGTCTGCCGTCTGGCCGTCTGCCGTCTGTCCGTGCTCTAACTCCCGTAAATATGCTCGGATAGCCCTGCAATTTTTATATGTTATTGTCGCCATCTATAGCATGTTCCCTATTTCAACGGAAGTGTGTAGCACTTATAGTTTTTTTTTACAGGGACACTCAAAAGAATTCCGTTACATTACGGTCTATGGGGAAAAATCATTTTCGGTTTATTTTAATGATGTTACACAATTTCAAACACATTGTAACTGATATATATATCACTAAGGTGCATTACAAGAAGCTTAATATGAAATAGGGTGTGCATAGCACTTATAGTTACTTTACAGGGACAGTCAAAATAATTCCGTTACATTACGTCTATGGAGAAAAATCGTCTGCGGTTTATTTAAATAATGTTTCACTATTTTAAACACATTGAAATTTATATATATCACTAAGGTGCATTACAAGAGGCTTTTTACAGAATATTGTGTGTATAGCAGTCATCGTTCATTTACAGGGACACACAAAAGAATTCTCTACTGTCTGTTAACAATAATTCCTGGAAGTGCGTTTTAAGTTGCTGAACGCGATTTTAAATTTAACTCACTTTTTGTCTATTACTTGGTATGTATAAATTATGTAGATCCTATACAGGGCAGCACAAAAGTTCGCGAACATATTTCCGTTTATTGACAGAAACTCCAGAAGGAGAATTTTAACTGTGCTACGCGTTTCCTAACTAAACTAAAATTTAGCATCCTATGTAGTATATAGAAATCTATAGATCATATACAGGGCTGAATAAAAGTATTCTGATAATTTTCCGAATATTGTATATGTTGGAAATTCCTGAAATTACGTTTTTAAATATGTTATGCGTTTTCCAAATTGTTTACTTAGATGTTATCTTTCAGCTTATTAAACTGTAATGATTTGTAAAATTATTTGGAAGCGTTGGAAAGTGTTACATAATCTATGCTTGACGCATGATTTTCGTTCTTGTTTTTTTTAATTTTAGTCTATACAAGCCACGCCATTTTTTAAAATATACAGGGTGTCCCACAAGGTACGCAGCGTCTAATATGTAAAGATTCGGATAGAGCATGTCAATATGAGTATTTTGAATGGTAACATGTGGGGTCCCCGAATATATCCAAAATTTCTCAATAAACATTGATTTTCACTTGGTTTTTTCCTCATTTCTTATGTTTTTCATATGACAAGCTTCACATCTTACTTACACTATCACGCTATATTCTGAGATCCCACATGTTACCATTCAAAATACTCATATTGACGTGCTCTATCTGAATCTGTACATATTAGACGCTGCGTACCTTGTGGGACACCCTGTATTTTAATACATTTTCCAATTTTGAAACTATGCGAGTTTTAAGTACGTATCAGTCACTTAACTGAAAATAGAGAATTTTTATTTTCGAGTTAAAATTACTTAAAAAAAAAAAAAACATGTTCATGTTAGCATTCCTATATTTAAAAATATTTACTCTAAAGTAATTACAATGAATTATTATTTTTAAAACGCTTATGCTATAAATAAAAATTCTGAAATCCTTGAAACATAAAATTTTTGTTATTGTAGAAAATGAAACACAGTATATTTTTAAGTATTATTAGTCCATTTTATTGTATTGAACTATTCGGAAAGCATGTAAAAAGGAAATTTAATTTTTTCTTCAACGTGTTTTTTTTTTTTTTTTTTTTTTTTTTTTTTTTTAGTATTTTCATAATGTTTATAATTAATAATATTTCCTTTAATTCCGCTACTTTTTATTTATGTTACTTTAAATAACTTATGCTATTTTTTATTTCAATATACAAAAATAAATAGCGTCACATCACATAATGTGAATAAATTATCATATTGTATTATTCTATTTTTTTCTGTATTTTGATTTTTAAAATAATAACGCGTATTTCACAGGTTTAGTTTATTTATATATTTTTATTTTTTTATTTAATAAGGTACCTGGAAGTAATAAAGCTAGAGCTGATTTAAAATGGCCACTTTGTTGTTTCAGCGTGTTTAACAATTTTTATATGCCCCGATTCCAAATTATAAACAGGCATTACATTTCTGAATCACTTTTACTGAGTATTCAGGCGGTGGTTTCAAACAGTTTGGCCGTTTGATTGTTTGTCAAATTTTTAGAATGCTTAATTTAATATTTTGAAATTATTTTATTTACATTCAATTTATTTCAAAAAGAAATAAAGTTCTATTCATAAAAATAGTGATGTTGTGTCTTTTTGTTTTTCGTTAATTTATTACTTAAAGAGGAATGCTACTTTGACACCCTGAAATTTAAGCCAAAAAGGAGTTTTTAAATGCGAAGTGTTTATTGAATTTCCTTTACACTAAATTACTATACATGCATTGAATTTAAAAGCTATTTTATTGTAGTTGGTGAATTAGAAAAGGACGACTAGGTAGCTGGTGAAAGGAAAAGCTTTGAAAGGAGGTGGGCAATAATTTTTGTTAAATTGCATCAATTTAAAGTAAAATAACAAATTTCAATCAGAAATTTCGTTATTTAAAATTACTTAAGAAAGATAAATATTTCGGAAAAATCTTACATATTTCACTAGAAAAATAAGTGTCAAATAATTTTTAAAAATTTGAAGTTGATTCACAGAAAATTGGTGGAGCAAGTTAAAATGCCGTTCTAAAAACAATAATGCGCTTAAAGTTTTCGTTATTGTTACTGTTTACTGGCTGTCGCGTGCTCAACTTCCATAGCTCCAAAATTGCCCTTTCACTTTTGATATAGACATCTAACTAATAAAATATGACTTTTCTGTGTATTAAAAGTTATTTAACTGATAAAAGAAAGTTTCCAAATTTTAAACTAGTTACACCTCTTAAAGCAAAACTTGGTAGAATTAGATTTACTGAAAAAATAGAAAGTGCCCGAATTACATTCACTGGCTATCTTACCTCAAAAATGATGTTTTGTGAAACTTTAAATTTTAAAGTGAAAACTAAAAGTGAAAACAATTATTGCTGTCAAAGGTTAAAGAGGCTACACAGCAATAATAACCACGCATGTTTTTTCATTTTTTCAGCTTTATTAAAACCGTCACAATTTTAATTTTAAATACGGGTGGCCGTTATACCCCTCGTTATCTTATTTAAAAAATATTTACAGTAAATGTTACTTAATTTACAGAATTGAAGAATTTAAATTTCCACTAATATTAGTCAACAATTAAATAAATCTAACCTTAAAATCACTTACAAAGTACTTTATATCTACTTATAACTTACTCACCAATTCCTTCTGAACTTCCTCTCATAATCTTGACGCTGTTGATCTTGAAACGCGAAGAGAAATAATCGCTGAATTATATATATCCTATTGGAAAGTACCGAACTGGAAATTACTTGTCAGTAGAAGCTGGCATCTGCACTCGAAAGAGACGTTTATCTATCCGTAAAGCCAAAAATAACGCCCTCTGAAGAAACATTAAAAGGAAGTATTTATTTAAGATCATATTAAGAGTTTTTATTTACTATATTTACACTTTATTAAGTTGTGTGGTTAAATGCAATTACCTAATGGGTTTCCTAAATTATTCGCGTCAAATAATTTTTTTCTTTAAATAAGTACTAATGTAAATTTCTTCTGATAATTAATTATTTCGGATGGATAATGGTGTAATATATTTTTCACTTTTCTTTAATGTTCAGTTTTGTTTATTTCTGAATGAAATGCATAAGAAGTATTGTTCTTAATACATATAGTAGTAGTACGTACTATGTTTTAAAGATATATTCATATTTTAATACGTGACCGGCACAGTCTGTGACGAAGTGGCTTTATCAGGAGACATTTACAAAGCGGTTTTAAGCGTTTATCGTGTCGGTTCACAATTCCCAATTGTGGCAATATTTGTTAATTTTACACAAAGTGTTAATTTTATATATTCTTAATTCAAAAATATCAAATTTTAGTTATTTTTAGAAGTTGAACGCCACGTTGAAATCATTAAACATGCCTAAGGGACCACGAGGTTCTTTTTTTAAATACTTGATAATGCATTATCAATAGAGTTCCGTTTCATAGCATTAAATTGTCTTCATTGAAAATATTGATGACACGCATATTCGTGTGATATGGCGCGCCAGGAACTACTGCTATCACACATATTTAGTGCTATGGAGGTCAAAGTGTTAAAAGCATCCGTTTGGATCTAAATACATATAATAATAATAATATTAATAATAATACTCAAACAGTTTATTTCTTTCTATTTGAACCCCATACACTACATGGTACAAAGTACGTATAATAAAAAACATGTTCGAAACATATCTATATGCTTCTTAATACATTTAGTAAAAACACCCTGAAAAGATGTTTATCAATCCCTAAAGACAAAAATCTATCTTAAAACTCAGCATTTTTCTGTCGTTTTAATCGAACATTTTCCGTTTTGATTTTTCCTAATTTTCTCCAAATCACAGAAAATTCTCAATATAGGCGAAAAATTACCTGACATAATCGAATCAAAGCCCAGAAATTTCGACAAATCACACGGAAATTGTGCTGTCGATTTCTTTGGATGAAATTTATTCTTTTAGATTGTGATATACTCTGAAAAAACATTAAAAGATAGTAGTGTTTATTTCAGTTAGTTTTAAAGGAGTTATTATTTATTGTACGGAAAACACAGTATGTTTTACCATACGGGAGGTTTGACCCGCATTCTTTATTTCAAATTTAAAATATTTTGGCTGATTTAGCACAAGACGACTGCATATTATAACGTTTTTCTACACTTTAAAGTTGTTTTTCATCCGTATGTGGTGATAATGGGAAAATAAAGTGGAAATTTGAAATTTCGCCCTATAAAAGTAAGTTTTACATTTTCCAGTCTTGATCTCCTGTGCTAGTTGTAAATAAAGTTTTAAAATGTGTTATTGCTTTTATGCTAAATAAATTTTCCAGCATCGATGCTAGGTTTAATTCACCTCATGCATGCCACTGAAGATGTGTGCCCATGGTTGACTGTCCATCTTGTGCTGCAAATTCGCAACCGTGTCAATACATACGAGTGAGAAATGCTAGACTGGATGTCGTCCGGATAGCTCCAAATGGTAGAACATTGGTGCGTAATATCAAAGGTTCCGGGTTCGATCCCGGGCCTGGACATTTTTTCATTCTGTTGGTTATACGCTCAGTAGTAAGTGATAATTCATACTCGTTATTATATAAGTATTATTGCTTTATCGCGCACTTTACAAATCATCTATAAAGATAAGATAGTTAATTAGAACGTTGTATAGCTAAATTGCCATGTATATAAGTGGCAATCACAGAAAATTCTCAATATAGGCGAAAAATTACCTGACATAATCGAATCAAAGCCCAGAAATTTCGACAAATCACACGGAAATTGTGCTGTCGATTTCTTTGGATGAAATTTATTCTTTTAGATTGTGATATACTCTGAAAAAACATTAAAAGATAGTAGTGTTTATTTCAGTTAGTTTTAAAGGAGTTATTATTTATTGTACGGAAAACACAGTATGTTTTACCATACGGGAGGTTTGACCCGCATTCTTTATTTCAAATTTAAAATATTTTGGCTGATTTAGCACAAGACGACTGCATATTATAACGTTTTTCTACACTTTAAAGTTGTTTTTCATCCGTATGTGGTGATAATGGGAAAATAAAGTGGAAATTTGAAATTTCGCCCTATAAAAGTAAGTTTTACATTTTCCAGTCTTGATCTCCTGTGCTAGTTGTAAATAAAGTTTTAAAATGTGTTATTGCTTTTATGCTAAATAAATTTTCCAGCATCGATGCTAGGTTTAATTCACCTCATGCATGCCACTGAAGATGTGTGCCCATGGTTGACTGTCCATCTTGTGCTGCAAATTCGCAACCGTGTCAATACATACGAGTGAGAAATGCTAGACTGGATGTCGTCCGGATAGCTCCAAATGGTAGAACATTGGTGCGTAATATCAAAGGTTCCGGGTTCGATCCCGGGCCTGGACATTTTTTCATTCTGTTGGTTATACGCTCAGTAGTAAGTGATAATTCATACTCGTTATTATATAAGTATTATTGCTTTATCGCGCACTTTACAAATCATCTATAAAGATAAGATAGTTAATTAGAACGTTGTATAGCTAAATTGCCATGTATATTTATATATGTACTTTTTTTTCCAAAATGACAGCTGAAGAATGTTTGATCCTCTGCATTTAGGGATGTTTTACCAGGGTATAACTTCCTGAATTCCATCAAGTGTAATTCGACACATTTTAATAATGTGGTTTTATTTTATCCAAATAAATATTAATTAACTTATTTCAGTACTTAATAGCGTAATTTATATAAATATTCCTAAACATGAATTATAATGCAATATTTTGATTAAAACTTAATGCAAAAATACATTTTAATAAGTTATGTGGAGTAAATTGAAACAAAATTGTTTTACAATTTGGAAGAAATTTTTTCAGAATAATGCTAAATAAATATGAATGTTGAATGCATAATATGAATTTATCTCATCAATTTTGGGGCATTTTGGGATATAATTACGGAAGTTTTGAAACTTGGTAATATTGCTTGGGAGGGTTTACTAATGAACATACTAAAAGTCCTGATGAGTAAAGGGTGATCGCGAGGGGGGAAGGTAAAAGAAGGTTCCGTTTTTCGGTTTTTTGTTAATATCTAGTAAGCTATAAGTCCTACGGAAAAATTGCTAATACAAAAAATAAAGACAATTAAATTATTTTCTACAAAATATGGTTTTTTATAAATTTTTCTCTAGAGTCCATAGGTAACGAGATAATCGCATTAAAAAATGAAGAAATATGTCAAAAGTCACACCCGCGCCCGAGAACGGGTCCACGGCACTTACATTACACCTACTTAACCTAAACGTAAACAAACATTAATAAATGTTGTGGTCAGAAGACTGGAAGCCTGAACAATAACTTTATCAAATGACATATTTTGTTAACATAAAACATACAAAAATTAAAAATGCGTAAAATGCGATCATATAGGTATAAACAATATACTAAAGTCCTTGAAAATTTTTATTACCCCGGGTTCAGTGGGAAATTTCAAAGATGCTGATTTGTGTTCCATTTCCATTAGGACATCCTCCTGAACAGGTAGTAGATTGTTTGAACAGTCTCCGTGGCAGTAGTGACAGGCAGCAGCACATGTAATTCCTGTTTTTCTGCAAATCCACATTTGTTCCCACAACCGGTTGTAAACTGGCAGAAGATGAGGTTTAGTACTGCCTCAGGGACAACAGGATCGGTGGTTGTGATAGGCACTAACGTATCATCGAGCTTGCGTTTCCATCCCCAAATCTCAGGAGACAGTTCATTTCCCTGCCACACCTGTAACTGATGAAAAACCTAGTATGAGTGTTGCATTGCTGCTCCTGCTGTGGGAGACAGGGATGCTAATTCAGGTCTCATGTTTGAAACGGACTTTGTGAAGAACATTGTGAGTGACGTTGTAGTACATGGAGCTCCATTCATATTTAAGAATAACTTACCCCGCCTTTGCCACCTGCTGACGTGACGAGTTTGAGTCACCAAAGACTGAATTTACACACTCTAATGATTTACGTCGTATCAACATTTTGCAGATAGCAATATTCCCCTTCCTGTAACAAGATGATGTTGTGCCACAGCCAGAGAATGAAAGACCAAGTAGTATAATGTGTTTGAAGCCCTTTTACTGCTTTTGTTGTGATGAAAATACTTTATCTGGGCCTGGTTTTTATAAGTATATATTTTTATCTGAAGGGATTAAGGTTGTGAGGAGAGCAAGTATATCCAAATCCTGTCCAACAACAGTAACGTTGTCACTCTCACTCAGCAGTCTGAACAATCAGAGTGTCGGCGTCATTAGTACTTTGCTGACATGAGACTACTTTGTCATTTAGTTTAGAGGATACAATGGTAATGAACTTTGTCTTATTTGAGAGGAACTGATTTTGGGGTGCACTGATGACAGTATGTTCTTCAAAAAGTATGTCAACTGATGTTTTCACTGAGCACCTTCTATTTTGTTCAGCTACTTTGGTACTGTTTACAGTGTCAGTATATCCATCAAAAACAAATCTGCAGCTCATTCCACAATAGTGTTTCTTAACGTACTTTATGTAGGTGTTGCAAATATCCTGTATTGTTGATCCCGTCTTCCACACCACCTTATGTAACAGGAAGCCACCATCCACAACTATTGTAGTTTAGGTTAAGTAAGTGCAATGTAAGTGCCGTTGACTCACTCTCTGGCACTGGAGTGACTTTTGGCCATTTTCTTGATTTTTGAATGCGATTATCTCGTTAACTATGGACTCTAGAGAAAAATATATAGAACCTATTTTGTAGAGGATTTATTTCTCTTTATCTTTTGTAATAGCAATTTTTCTGAAGGACTTAGAGTTTATGAGATATTAACAAAAAACCGAAATATTATACATTCTTTTACCTCCCCCTCCTCGCGCTCACCCCCATCCATCAGGACTTTTAGTATGTTCATTAGTAGACCCTCCCAAACAATATTACCAAGTTTCAAAACTTTCGTAATTATGTCCAGAAAAAAAACTAATTTGACTGGACTATATGTGATTAATATATTGTTAGTTTCTTCTGAGAGTCTTTTTAAAAGCCGCAACCGCCAATCACCAGTAGTGGATGAGAAAGAGTAGCAATAAAAATGATATTTGAATTCTACGGTTAGATGAAAATCTTCATTGATATGTAAAATTATGAGTGTGAGATATTAACCCTTTGACATGTACGTCCCGGTGGACTATTTTATTATTCTATTTGCACCACATTTTGAAAATTAATCTTTACCATACACTTATATTAGGATATTTTCAAAAGAAATCTACGATAAATATATTTTTTTTGTAAATTGTGATACGATTGAGTATAAAAATAATCGCCAGTCCCGGCCCTTAATCAAAGGGTTGACATATTGAAAATCGTTAGCTTTGCCCTGTTGTGAAGTCAAATGAACATATTTTGTACGAAATACTTTATTTAGTAAATAATAATAATTAAGTACCATACAAAAATAAGTTAGATTTATTTCGTAAAATTAATTTTCTGGTGGTAATACATTCAAATGATTTAGTGGGCCAAACTCCCTCACAGTGGGCGAAACATTCCTGAAGTGTAGACAATTGACCAAGTTTACAGAGTTATGAAATGTACAGGGTGATTTTTTTTTAAATTGTGAAAGTAAAACCCTATAACAAAAGAATCATTGATCCAAATGACCTGAAATTTCACCAGAGCAATGGGGATTTTTTAGGCGTAGTAAATCGCACCGACAGATGGCGCTGTAGGTTAACATCAACTGGTTTTCTTCCTCTACCGGGTTTTAGGCTCAGTGAAACAGTCTGTTTAAATTTCAAAATCTTCTTCCGTAAATATTCTATCGTCATTGGACCTTTTCTTAAGTGTCCAAAATCTCCTAAGAGCAGTTGCTGCGCCGTCATTATTCTGATAATACAGTTTCACTAACAACGTACGGTCCGTCAGTAGCACAGTCATTGCCAGGATATCCGTGGAAAAATGAACACGAGGTGTACGTGCTTCACGCTTTTATCGCCACTGTATGTGTGTCATGCACAAACTCGTCTCCCAATTTTACTCCATATACAGCGCCATCTGCCGGTGGGATTTTAAGTTTTTTTAAACCACGTCTAAAAAATACCCATTGCTTTGGGAGCGCACTAGTAAAATTTCAGATCATTTGGATCAGTGGTTCTTTTGTTGTAGGGTTTTACTTTCACAACTTTAAAAAACCCCCTGTATATATTTCTAAAGCCATTTAAAGCTTTTTGAGGGTTATGAAACTGTAAAAATAATCGGTCATGTGCGAGATTTACTCACGCACAAAAGGTTCCGAACAATACATTAATTAATTACTAACTGCAATATTACAAAAAAACGTTTTTAAAAAATATATAAAACTTTGTTAAAATTTTGAAATTTTTATATGAATTATTTTTCAATAATTGCCTTCAATGATTGAATTCAATTGGAATGAAAAATTTTGACTATTTATCATTAGGATTCGCCTTATTTAAAACAAAAACCTTGTGCAAATTTCAAACATGTCATTGTGCCGAGTGCGATTCGAAATGAGGTCGCAAATTCACAACGACACCTTGATCCATGCCACGTTTTTGTAGATAGCTTTTTAATTAATATCTCGGCTAATTACTGACAAATATTTTCGAAAATCATTATCAACAGTCCTTGGATGATTCCGCGTACTTAGATACGTCAAAGACCCCTCAATTCTCCCGCTGAGCAGCCGCAAACTAAAATTTGTGTGTAAAGGAAAAATACAATTTTCTCAAAACCTATGTGACCTAGGATAATTACTACAGATTTCCTGCAAGGTAAACTCCTACTAGCCCTAATTTTTTGATAATTTTAGTTTCAGTAGATTCGGAAATATGGGAAGGGACATATTTTTTGCAATACATTTTCCACGATATCACTGAAAATATAATATCTAAAATTATATATTTTTGTGTTCAGTGTTATGAGATCTTTCGAACGATACCCCACACGATATATATGTATAAAAAAAAAATTCAAATAACTTAATTACTACCCCTTCTCCCCCTAAATTTTTCTTAAAAATATTTGTGAATGGCTAATAATCCATAAATATGTAGATCAATAGCCTTTATTGCTCTGTCAAGTTTGAAATTTCCACGCTCCATAGTTTTCGAGAAAAATAGCGGTGACAGACGAACAGACAGACATACGAGTTATCTTATAATAGTTTCGTTTTTACTTTTTAAGTAGGAAGTCCTAAAAAGGAATACTTAATAAGCTATTTATATGAGACAGACTCAGATACTATTGTATATCAAACACAAATTACGGGCATTTTAGTAAAAAGTGTCTTATACATCTCCATACTTCCTTATTTACAATTTATTAAGCTGTGCAGTTAAGTGCAATCACACAATGATTTGCTAATGATTGTGTAAAATAATTAAATGTGTTAATTTAAGTAAGTTTAGGTTAAGTAAGTGCAATGTAAGTGCCGTTGACTCACTCTCTGGCACTGGAGTGACTTTTGGCCATTTTCTTGATTTTTGAATGCGATTATCTCGTTAACTATGGACTCTAGAGAAAAATATATAGAACCTATTTTGTAGAGGATTTATTTCTCTTTATCTTTTGTAATAGCAATTTTTCTGAAGGACTTAGAGTTTATGAGATATTAACAAAAAACCGAAATATTATACATTCTTTTACCTCCCCCTCCTCGCGCTCACCCCCATCCATCAGGACTTTTAGTATGTTCATTAGTAGACCCTCCCAAACAATATTACCAAGTTTCAAAACTTTCGTAATTATGTCCAGAAAAAAAACTAATTTGACTGGACTATATGTGATTAATATATTGTTAGTTTCTTCTGAGAGTCTTTTTAAAAGCCGCAACTGCCAATCACCAGTAGTGGATGAGAAAGAGTAGCAATAAAAATGATATTTGAATTCTACGGTTAGATGAAAATCTTCATTGATATGTAAAATTATGAGTGTGAGATATTAACCCTTTGACATGTACGTCCCGGTGGACTATTTTATTATTCTATTTGCACCACATTTTGAAAATTAATCTTTACCATACACTTATATTAGGATATTTTCAAAAGAAATCTACGATAAATATATTTTTTTTGTAAATTGTGATACGATTGAGTATAAAAATAATCGCCAGTCCCGGCCCTTAATCAAAGGGTTGACATATTGAAAATCGTTAGCTTTGCCCTGTTGTGAAGTCAAATGAACATATTTTGTACGAAATACTTTATTTAGTAAATAATAATAATTAAGTACCATACAAAAATAAGTTAGATTTATTTCGTAAAATTAATTTTCTGGTGGTAATACATTCAAATGATTTAGTGGGCCAAACTCCCTCACAGTGGGCGAAACATTCCTGAAGTGTAGACAATTGACCAAGTTTACAGAGTTATGAAATGTACAGGGTGATTTTTTTTTAAATTGTGAAAGTAAAACCCTATAACAAAAGAATCATTGATCCAAATGACCTGAAATTTCACCAGTATGCTCCCAGAGCAATGGGGATTTTTTAGGCGTAGTAAATCGCACCGACAGATGGCGCTGTAGGTTAACATCAACTGGTTTTCTTCCTCTACCGGGTTTTAGGCTCAGTGAAACAGTCTGTTTAAATTTCAAAATCTTCTTCCGTAAATATTCTATCGTCATTGGACCTTTTCTTAAGTGTCCAAAATCTCCTAAGAGCAGTTGCTGCGCCGTCATTATTCTGATAATACAGTTTCACTAACAACGTACGGTCCGTCAGTAGCACAGTCATTGCCAGGATATCCGTGGAAAAATGAACACGAGGTGTACGTGCTTCACGCTTTTATCGCCACTGTATGTGTGTCATGCACAAACTCGTCTCCCAATTTTACTCCATATACAGCGCCATCTGCCGGTGGGATTTTAAGTTTTTTTAAACCACGTCTAAAAAATACCCATTGCTTTGGGAGCGCACTAGTAAAATTTCAGATCATTTGGATCAGTGGTTCTTTTGTTGTAGGGTTTTACTTTCACAACTTTAAAAAACCCCCTGTATATATTTCTAAAGCCATTTAAAGCTTTTTGAGGGTTATGAAACTGTAAAAATAATCGGTCATGTGCGAGATTTACTCACGCACAAAAGGTTCCGAACAATACATTAATTAATTACTAACTGCAATATTACAAAAAAACGTTTTTAAAAAATATATAAAACTTTGTTAAAATTTTGAAATTTTTATATGAATTATTTTTCAATAATTGCCTTCAATGATTGAATTCAATTGGAATGAAAAATTTTGACTATTTATCATTAGGATTCGCCTTATTTAAAACAAAAACCTTGTGCAAATTTCAAACATGTCATTGTGCCGAGTGCGATTCGAAATGAGGTCGCAAATTCACAACGACACCTTGATCCATGCCACGTTTTTGTAGATAGCTTTTTAATTAATATCTCGGCTAATTACTGACAAATATTTTCGAAAATCATTATCAACAGTCCTTGGATGATTCCGCGTACTTAGATACGTCAAAGACCCCTCAATTCTCCCGCTGAGCAGCCGCAAACTAAAATTTGTGTGTAAAGGAAAAATACAATTTTCTCAAAACCTATGTGACCTAGGATAATTACTACAGATTTCCTGCAAGGTAAACTCCTACTAGCCCTAATTTTTTGATAATTTTAGTTTCAGTAGATTCGGAAATATGGGAAGGGACATATTTTTTGCAATACATTTTCCACGATATCACTGAAAATATAATATCTAAAATTATATATTTTTGTGTTCAGTGTTATGAGATCTTTCGAACGATACCCCACACGATATATATGTATAAAAAAAAAATTCAAATAACTTAATTACTACCCCTTCTCCCCCTAAATTTTTCTTAAAAATATTTGTGAATGGCTAATAATCCATAAATATGTAGATCAATAGCCTTTATTGCTCTGTCAAGTTTGAAATTTCCACGCTCCATAGTTTTCGAGAAAAATAGCGGTGACAGACGAACAGACAGACATACGAGTTATCTTATAATAGTTTCGTTTTTACTTTTTAAGTAGGAAGTCCTAAAAAGGAATACTTAATAAGCTATTTATATGAGACAGACTCAGATACTATTGTATATCAAACACAAATTACGGGCATTTTAGTAAAAAGTGTCTTATACATCTCCATACTTCCTTATTTACAATTTATTAAGCTGTGCAGTTAAGTGCAATCACACAATGATTTGCTAATGATTGTGTAAAATAATTAAATGTGTTAATGAAACACATTGCATTTGTGGTTTTAAATACATACAGTAATAAATCTAGTAAAAGATGTTTATCTATCCGTAAAATAAAAAATAACACCGTCTGATGAAACATTAAAAGAAAGGATTTATTTAAGCTAATATTAAATCCGTTTTTATTTACTATATTGACACTTTATTAAGTTTTGTGGTTAAGTACAATTGTTGTTACTTCTGCTTTTATTCAATTATAGGTTTAAAAGTTTGCGGACATTGAATACCACTATTTTTAAAAGTAATCTTCCCTTATTTAATTTCAGATTTATGCGGTGTACTAAATGCATTTGCTAAAGGAGTTGCGTCAAACAAGTCCATTCGTGAATTAAGCTCAAATATCATTTTCTTAAGACAATTAAACACTTCGATTGGATTATGATGTAATGCATTTTCTTTGATGACTGAATCTACAGTTTTATTTGTTTCTATTTCAACTCCATGGGCTATATGATTCTAAATACATGTAAAACAAATACTCGAACAGTTTTATTTCATTTTATACGAATTCCTTGACTATATAATCTAAATACATGTGTAAATCGCATGTTCTAAATAACATATTTTCTAAATACGTACAGTTTTAATATTCCAAAAAAACTATTTCATCTTATATGAATCTCATAGATTTTATGAAAACTATAGTAATCGCATGGCGTAAATACAGGTGGCCATAAAATAAAGTGAGATATTCTGAGCCCTCTAGCGGGTTATCTTTTGGACGATATATAACATCATTTGGTGTGCGTGCACAGTGTAGCATATCGTTTCAATTTCGAGAAGAAAAGCCCGCCTTCACTACGAGAATTTTGGGCGCTGCAAGAGTAATATTTGTAATAAATGAACGCGTAATTGCCATAAGAAACTGCGAACATAAAATATCTTTCAATAAATGACAACAATAATTACAAAAGTGGATCTATATGATCATCGTTTTGATATTCCAATCGTTGCCCTGAATAGACATCCGTTTAAGTATAATTTTGAAACATAAGATCAGTTGCAATTGGCAAGTTTTAGCTATACAAAACTGTTATCTTACGTTGATGCAAACTGTTACAGTTTCTGTAGGCTTGATACTGAATGATAAAGTAGAAGACGCCATCAAAAGCTGACGTCTGCGAACAGTTTATAAAGACTTCGTATCGAATAGCGGAAAATACACATGGAAAGCAGTCGACAGCGCCTAAAAGTGTTTCAGAAACAGCGCCAAAATTTTTCCTGATGGCAACATTTAATACTATTTGCTTTCTTTAGAAATCGATATCGCACGCGTGACTCTGCACGTATACATCAAAATGTGTTTCATTTCGTCTAACATGCTCCCCGAATCACAAAAATGCGTGAGAGTTCTAAACGCCTCACGCTTTTTTGTGGCTACCCTGTACAATATTCTGTTTTAAATATAGCTGTATCGGTTTAAATCCGTATGATAACGTTTGAAAAGGACATTTGCTGATCCATAAATCCTAAAATAACGCTCTCTAAAGAAACATTAAGGAATTATTTTTTTAAGTTAGTTTGAAAAGAGGTTTTTTTTGCCATGTTAAAATTTATTAAGATATATTGTTATTATTTGCAATTTATTAAGATATATTGTTATTATTTGCAATTTATTAAGATATATTGCTATTATTTGCAATTTATTAAGATATATTGTTATTAATTGCAACTACTTTATACATTTGAAAAATAAATTGCACAAAATAAATACTTTCGTTAATTAAACAAAAAATATATTTTCCTTATGATAATTAATTATTTCGATAGGCTAATGATATAATAGATTTTGTATTTTGTTTGAATGAAAAATTTTTATTTCTTTTTATTGGCTCTCCACATGATTATGTATCTATGTACAATTAACAATAAGCTGTTCTACATACATCTGTATGGTTCTAAATAAATATAGGTATAATATTGGAACTTTATTAATTTTTTTCGAACTCCATAGGCCGTAGGTTTAAATGCAGTAATAATATTTTTCAAATACATACTTTTGTTCTAAATGATTATGTATCTTTTAAAAACATCTGTATGGTTCTAAATAAATATTGTATTAATGTTTCAAAATGGTGTTTATCTATCTTCAGAGGTGGAAATGACAAGCTCTGAGGAAATATTAAAAAGAACTTTTTATTTAATTTGTAAGAAAGAATGTTTAATTTGCTTTATTTGCGATATATTATGTGAAGTACATATACGTAATGTGTTGGCTAAACGAATGGCTTCCAATAAATGCATTCGCGAATTAAAAGAGATGTCATTTTCTGGTGATAATTAAATTACTTGGGTTCAGTAGTGATGTCATCCGTTTTATATTTTATTTAAATATAAATTTTTATTTCTTTCTATTCAAACGACACTGACCGTATGCTTCTAAACACAAATAATATGAAAATATATATAATAATAATGATTGGTGATTGTGTATCTGTGTGTAGTTTTCTAAAGAGAACGCTGCACGCAGAGCTGCAAGATTCGGCAGGAAGGCACCTGTAAGTATGAAGTTATGCACCTCAAAGCCAGTTTTTGGATTTTTTTATTAGACTATTTTGCGATTTTTAATGATTTTTCTGCGATTGTACAAGGAATCCGGTTTTAATTTTTGAGCCTAATATAATAAACTTTGTCCTCTTTTAAATAAAGCTTATTGGGAAGTCGTACAGCGATTTTTGAATTTTTCGTTAACATTTTTATGGGATTTTTAGCGTTGTCTTGAGTTTAGCGGCGATTTTTCAACGTTAGTAAGCTAAATCCTGTTCTAATCTTTTAGAACATTATAGTACATTTTTTCCTCTGTCTTAATATTTCATGTTTTTTGTTTGCGATTTTTAGAGTTTTTGTTTTCGCGTTCCGCGTTCCGCGGCGATTTTTTTATATTTGTAAACGAAATCCTATTTCAATCTTTTAGAGCAATGTAGTACATTTTGTTCTCTGTTATTTTTTACTTTTTGTGAATTTTTTATGTGATACATAAAAGATGGGATGTGATGCGATATGTTTTGCATTTTTGCTTTTCGCGGCGAGTTTTTGACGTTCGTAAAATGAATCCGGTTTCAGTCTTTTTACCCAATATAGAAAATTTCGTTCTCTGCTGTTTTTGAAATTTTCCCCATTTTTTATATGATTTTTAGTGCTTATTCGAAGTTAGACAATTTCTTTCTGAAACGAAAAGAACTCTTTGGTAAATTTTGCTACTGCCGTGATTAAATTTGAATTTAAAGAATATTAGATTTATTCCTATAGAATTCTAAACGACGATGCTGAAAATTTGAATTTTTCTTGGGTCAAAATAAAAAAAATCACAATAATTCATTATTTGTATTATTAGATTATGGGTGTACGCTGCCCAAGACAATGAGATCCCTAGCCCCACGTTCATTTAATTCGAGAGTGGATATAATTCGAATTGTAGCCTTTATGAATATAAATGCATATAATAAACTATATTTTAAATATGTATGCATATTCTAAATATACCTGTATATTTTATATAGATAAAATAACAATAGTCAAACAATTTCATTTCTTTCTATTCCAACATCATACGATGTATGGTTCGAAATAAATATAGAAATAATATGTTCTAAACAGATATAAGTCTGTTGAAAATACGTATGTATATGCTAAATGTATCTATTTGTAACACTGCTCTAAAAACATATTGTAATAATAGCCGAAAAATATTTTTATCTCTTCGTAAAGCTAAAAATGACACCTTCGAAGAAAATATTAAAAAGAAACATACAAAGTTTGAAGCATTGAAGCTGATGATAACGAAGTTTTAATTTACTATTACATTTTATTAAATTATACATTTAAGTCCAATTACTTAATGCATTTTCTAAATGAATTGTGTTAAGTAATTATTAACCGCCAATTAAGCACAAACGTCGTTTTCTTCTATTAATTAATTAGTTTGGTTCAATAATAATGTATTTCCTTTTTATTTTATTTGAGCGTTTTCATTTTTTTAAATCTATAAACTGTATAATTCTAAACACTTATAATAATAATATGGTTCTAAATGCATAAAGTAATAATATATTTTAAATATATATGTATATTCTAAATATATATGCATCAATCTAAAATCATTTTGTGCTAATACTCGAAAAATGGCGTTTATCTACTCTTAAAGCAAAAAGTAACGCCGTATATGAGGAAACAATCAATGTAAGTATTTGTTTAAGTTGCTTTTAAAGGGATCCTTATTTGCTATATTTAGAATTTATTATGTGGTTATGTGCATTTACTTAATGTATTTACTAAATGAACTCTGTCACATAATTAAAATCATTAATTAAGCACCAATGTCATTTCCTTCTGACTGTTAAATAACATTTGTTGTATGATGATGTAATATATTTTGCATTTTGTTGAAAGGTAAAGTTTTATTTATATCTATTCGAACTCTATAAGCAATATGCGTCTAAATACATACAGATAGATAAATTAGCCGAAAAGTATTGAACTTTATAATAATTAATTTATTCATATTATTAATAATTACTATAATATTTCCACTAGATTTTCTTTTCTGTCTATATCGAATATCCAAATCAGTCAAAACAAGCATTTTTAGCAAATTCCGATGTTTTGAGACGTTTTTGTACGTATTCTTCACAAATTTCACAAAAATACTTCGGACTCTTTACAGAATTGCTCCGCAATGTGCCATTTTGCTAGGCTAATAAAAACTCCCTAATTGCAAAGTAATTGACAAGAATATCCATATTCTCTCAAAAATATGTTATTTTGCATTATTTCAAAAACTCGAGCTGTTATCTGGAAATTAACGATATATTTGAAGACAGCAACTTCATAAAAATCAAGATAAATATCTAATGCATTAGATAACAAGAATAAAACATTATGAATCAGGCATAGTTTTCCAACACTAACAGAATATATTATTAGGAAACTTCATACAATGAAATGAGATATCTAAATGAGCAAATAATAATTTTAAAACAAATATACATACATATCACAGAGTAAAACGCATTTCCAGCAGTTAGCGATCATTATCAGTCCTGTAACTGAATTATTTTGTGCGTCTGTGTTAATGAAAAGATAAATGCTATGCATTCCATAATCTATATGTTGAAGAGAACTTTAGTGATCCTTTTTAATTACACTATGTTTAAAGTATCGTAACATTATTAAAATGCCCCGAATTTTTTTTCCCAATAAATTATGTTGTAATGGAATTATTTTGTGCGCCCCTGTAAGCGAACTATAAATGCTACTTATTTTACGCTCCTGAGAAGGCATGTTGTAGTCTACCTCTGGGATGCATATGAATCTCTTTATCTTTGAAATATCTTAACATCAATAAAATGCATAGCTCGCGATTTTTCCCCATAGAACTGAACCCCATTTTAACTAAGTCTTTTGTGTGACCTTGTAAACGAGCTATAAAAGCTACACACTTTATTTTATATATATATATATATTAAACTCTAAACATTCTAAATGCGTTTAACCTTTTTAATCGACTTAACACGAGCTGGTCAAGAGCGCTATAAATAATGAATAAATATAATAAATATATAATAATTCACTATAAATAATGAAATTATTAAAGTCAATAACTTGCTGGCATATAAGATCTCTATATGCACAAGTATTAAGAGGAAAGTTGTGGAATTAACTTTTATTGATTTTCTATATTTTCTCAAAATTTGTCTTGGCTAGAGGAAGAATTTAAAGAGTTAATAAATTTTACCGATTAAGTTAATTCACGAGTAGTTCACGTATATAAATTACATCAATTTAGAAGAAATATTTTAATGGAAAGTCTCTTTGGGTTTAAAATACCGATAAAAACTTTAATTGGTATCATTGATATTCATATTTAATTCAAACGCTTCGACCCTTCGACCCAGAGATACCATCTGAAGCACGCTGTCACCCGCAGAATGATCTATTATCATGTAGAACAAAAATGCTGGTTTTACAATTTCTACGGACAACTGTTTTTTCTTTCAAAAATATTTTTCCCTGAATATCATTGATACCATAACCTACCAAACTACGTGGCACACTCGTTTTCCAGGAGGTTAAAAAATTCTAAAGTATGCCTTTAATTGCAAGATTTTTTAGCTTTTTTCCGTCTATCGTAGTTTTGTTAACACGTTCACTGTCGGGTTAAAATTATCGGAATTTTATTTTATTTAGAAAGTTCGAATTCATACAAGAAAATACTAATAGCAATATTTACTTTATTTAATTACAGACATTTCGTGATTACATAAAATAAAAAT
Source organism: Maratus michaelseni (assembly GCA_963931845.1). Classification (NCBI taxonomy): domain Eukaryota; kingdom Metazoa; phylum Arthropoda; class Arachnida; order Araneae; family Salticidae; genus Maratus; species Maratus michaelseni. The sequence goes on along the minus strand of OZ007589.1, from coordinate 148,150,800 downwards.
TCTTATTTCGAAATTTCCGGTACGAATTCGTAATTTTAGATTGAAAAACCACGAGTATACTCGTGGTTGGTAGCGAATCAGTTAAGATTTATTCGAATTAAACCTACTCTTCAGAAAATATTATTTACAGTGTTACGTTCTAATATCTATTTTAATATCAATGAATAAAGACTTTACGAGCAGGGAAGACCGAGCTGCGCTCGGCCAAAATTAGCTTAGAGTTCAAATATCATGACCCATGACCAAAATAACCCACTAATCAAATTTTCTCGAACATGTGACCAAGCCCAATCGTCTTCTTGTGCCCGAAACCCGAAGGATATAAAATTTAGTCAAAATAGTCTGAGCCTTTTATTTAGATAAAATTAGCTGGACCCACGGGGACCCACAAATGACGCACTAATCGGATTTTCTCGAGCATGTGACCAATTGCGCGAAACAATTGCATTAAAATTATTTTTTTTTATAAATAGGGAATATTTTTCGCACCATAAATAAAATTTTTAGTTATTGATATTAAAAGGGATCATGGAATATGATAATCAGACTGTAAAGAATAATTTCTGTAGAGTAATTTTAAATCGAATAAATCTGAGTAAAACAGTGATACATCAAATGAAAGATAAAAAATCTTGCAATCAAGCTCCTGTAAAACTGATGAAACTTCTTATATCATGATTAGAATATACTATTTCAATTATTGTTGAATGTTTAATGTTACATTTTGTTATGAACAAAATAGACTAGAAACTATTTCAATCTTAATTTTTTAGTATAGCAGCAAAAATAAATCATCCCAGAAACAAGAACCTTAATTGTGATTGAGTAAATTAATCGTAGTCAATAAAAAGCGTGCAATGCTAACTGTAGATGAAAATGTCTTTATGATATAATATCTATCAAAATAATATGTTTATCTCCAATTATTCAATCTCCGATTTTCAAAAATTTTAAAAGTTAAATTATCTTAAACTCTAAGCTATTTTCATGATTTGGCACAAAATTTATTTTTAATTTCCCCGATATTTTATATAAATGCTTTATCAATATATACTCATTTTTTTCCATTTTTCTATTGAAAAATCTACGATGCATTTGTACACCGTAGACCTATTTCCCCTCTCTCTCAAGACAAAAGACTACTTTATTTTCTTTTGGTTTTAAACATTTAAAGCAGAAACTGTCTTAGTTTTTCTTTATAAATTGAATTAAACGTATACGTGTTACAGTTAAATTTTGAATTTCTAAAGTAATTACGAGAGTTCTCATAATTTCACATATTCAGGTGACATACAAGGTCTGTATTTTAAGTCATGAGACAGGGTCTGGAAACAATGCTTTATTGATCCGATCGTTACAACGCAGCGATTTAAAAATCTTCAAAGTAGTCTCCCTTTGAGTCAATGCAGCGCTGCCAGCGAGATTTCCACGCTTCGAACGCTCCCTGGAAGTCAGTTTCTTACATGTCCTTTAGAGTTTTGGTCACGGCCGCTTGGATGGATGCGACGTCTTCAAAACGGGTTCATTTCAAGGAAGTCTTAAGCTTGGGGAACAAAAAGAAGTCAATCGGACTTAGATCTTGTCTGTAGGGAGGCTGCGGCAACGTTGCAACGCCGATCTGAGTCAGGTAGAAGGTCACGACAAAAGCGATGTGGGCTGGAGCGTTGTTGTGATGGAACTTACATCGATCGCTGGTCGCCTCCGCTTTACGTTCTTGGGCAGTCTCTCGAGCACTCTTTTTTAGAAAGCGGTGTTGACGCTTTGTCCTGGAGGGACGAACTCTTTGTGTACCACCCCCTCCGTGACCAAAATTCACCTAAGCTCTCCTCACCACTAGTGATACACACCCTGTCACAGCTCGGACACAGCGCGCGGTACGTTGCTTAGCTTAGATTCCCCACTGCAATTCCCGCCCATGGAGATTGTACTGTAGCAACTGGCCCATCGGCCAGTCTCATTATTTAAAATACACACCTTGCATTCATTGCAAATAAACAGATTATATTCAAATAAAATTCAATTGAAAGTGAATATAACAGATTTGAATTATGTATTGAAATTATATGTAATGACTACTATGATAATATCATGATGATAGCTATGAAAAATGTTTGATGACCCGGTCTTGTCTCAGTGGGTGTGCTAAACTTTTTACACGATTTTAGCAATAGTAATATCTCAAGAACTAATGCAGGGAATTTAATAAAACTTTTAGATTCAGTTAGACCTTGATAAAAATTGGTGCTGATTCTTTTTAGTGCATGCGAAACCTGTGTGAGATAGAAGAAAGTTTTGGGATTGGCACATCCGACTAGTTTTATATCTCATTGTACAACGATTTCTTTTTTGAGTTCTTGACATATTTCGTATAGTATTTTACAGTTTTATCTTGATGAATATATATTTTTTTATATACTAAACCGATTCTTCTGGATTGTTGTCAAATATGTATTGAATACCAGTGGCGCCAACTTATATGGGCCGGTGGGACCCGAGCCCACCCAATAATTTGCTATCCCAGCTTACCCAATTTCCATTGTTTTGTTATTTATTTACCTCTAAAACGAAATTTCATTCTGTTGATGTTCTCAAAATTGTTTTGTTTGAAAAACAGTAAGACAGACAGACGGACTAAAAGTAATTCAACCGACGTATAGTTTGATTTCATTTAAAATTATTCTTCCTGCATATTTCATTTGTGAGTATAAATCAATGGTCACTTGTATTAATTCCCTAACTCACAACAATAAAGCACTTTGATAATTGAATTTATTTTCTCGATGTTCAGCTTTTTACGCTTTTGATTTGCAATCATATCCATTGTATGATAATTGTGATAAATACTATTGTCTTTATAAGGAAGAGCTCATGACAGTATAATTTAATAAAATTACTTTTTTATACATTAAAAAAAATTATAGCTTCATACTTGACTTAGAGTTATTATCTCTCCCCTCCACCCCTCAAAGAAAAAAAATACTCGTGACAATTTGCCAAAACGTTTTTGAGCCCACCCAATATTTTTCAAAAATTGGCGCCACTGTTGAATACCTTCCAGTTTTACCTGTTTTGAGGTCGTAATTTTAAAACTTCTACTATACATTTTTCGCTTAAATATATAAAACAAAATAATAGCTCATTACACGAACCACATTTCAATTACATTATTACAGAAATAAATTTTAAAACGTGAAATACTTCACTAATATATTTACTTGCAAAAGCATCCGTTCAAGGAAAATTTTATTAATGAACCACAATATTTCATTAGAAAACCGGTTTAAATCCAGTTTAAAGTGAAAAGTTGAATTAAGGAATACGGATGAAATTCAGACAGTTTCGTTACCGTGTTTGAGAATGGATTGAAAAAATTTCAGTTTTGTCGTAAAATTTGTGCACGCGTGGTGGCTGAACAGTTAAATCCTGTATTTTTAATAATTTTAAAAGCGGACATAGCAATCCATAATTGTAATGAGAAAAATACAAACTATTATACAAACCACACTGCAGTGTAAGGTGGGGTCATATGGTAAAAATTGGAAATAGCAAAACCTTTACACACCATTTTTCGCTCAACTACCTTGAAGCTGAGCGAATGAGAACTCCTAGAAGCAGTTTGTATGTTATCGTGTATTTAACCAAAATAAATAAACATATACGAACACCCTTCATTATTATTGGGCGAATTGAGTCAGCACAGAAACAATGAATGACATTTTCATGAATCAAGCAAAAGAGTTTATAAGTAGTATCTTGAAAAAGATCATGGTAACTGTACCCTTATTGTTATTATATAATAATATTATATATTATATAATATATAATTATATAATATTACATCATATTGCTGTGTGTATTTGGGTTAAAGTTGTGCGAAAATGCCCTATATGACAAGGGAAGATTATGCTTTTCAGTAACTATGTAGTTAGAGGAAAACTCTCCATCTCTCTATTGTGTTACAACTATATGCACATAGAAATTTTAAACATAAGTTGAGCAGTTACTTAATAGCACCGTGATCACAAAGAACTTTTCATTGTTTCCAGTGTCATCACGAGACTTATGATTCGTATCTGAGCAATTGTTACGTCGATATGTCCTGTTGTGACAAGTCTCAAATGACCGAAAAAATGGACACAGTGACTTCTTTTTGTAATCACCAAATGATGGTAACATGACTTTCACTAAGTTAAATTTTGATAAACGCTGTGACTATGTCCCGTCTGTTTTCATGTCGATATACTATGCTATTAGAATGGATATTAAATAAAAATCTCTCAAAATTCCGAATTTTACTCATGTCCCACTTCATAGTCTGGCCATTCTTTTAAAAAATATACTTTTTCAGCACATAGTAGTTAATTTTTATCAAAGTTTTTTTTTTTTTTTCGAGAAATGCTTTAGGATTTTAACATAATATAGCACATTAAAAATATATATTTGATGAAAATTGATGATTTGTGAATTTTTTTATTAATTATTTATTTGTGTAAATGAACGGAGGTGTACATGCATTTCTTCGTTATGTGTTACACCTAATTTTCTCTATTAACACCTTCATTTGTTTTGTGAATCTGATATTATGAAATATATTATTCATTGAATGATGTTGAAAATCTCTGAAAATTCCTCTATGCCTAAATTAAATTTTATTTTACCTTTAAGACTAAAAGAGACTTATATATATTTTTAAAAATTTATGTTTGAATTATTGTTACAGGCCTTTGGTGTAATCTTCTTTACAATAAAATTATTTACAATAATTTACAAAATATAGTAGCATTTGTTATCAAATAAAAAATTCAGAGGCAGGAAGAAACATTTCTTTTTATTTCAGTTGTTAGCCGTAGATGTGCACATTGTCGTTTGTCATTAATTTTGAGCTGTTATTCTCATTGAACTAGAAATAGTCCTGAACTTTCTGTATCTTTCATTTATGATTAAAAATACAAGCATTATTTATTTTAGGAAAAAAAGTTTATCTCATATACTTAAAGCCTTTTTTCTTAAATATCCATTTCACGTTTTATATCCTACCCGAAATAAGCATGGCATTAAAAACAAAACATTGAAATTTCGTATCTTCTATTACAATATTATTGAGAAAACTAACCCAGAATCTTTAGAAAATAAATTAAGTATTAAGAAATGAAACGACTATACGACCATCTATATAAATCTAAAAAGCGGTGCAGGATGAACAGTGAATATTAATATAAAATATTTTGGTTTGCAGTATGTATTGATTTTTTTTACTTTCAGAAGTATATCGTTTTCAGTTAATGAGAGTTTGAGAAGAATCCCACACTTTCTGTAACAGTTGCTTGCACATTCCGTCCGATATTAATAAAGATGCATGGTGAAATAAATTCAGAGTAGTTACACCTGGGTTATTCGAAAGTGATTCCTTTGAAATTATTTACTCTCCCGTTTCATTTTACTTTTTTTTTTTTTTTTTTGCATTATTATCTCCACAATTACAAAAGTATGAAAGTAATAGTAATATAAAAATACAAGTATTAGTAAGTACATATTCATATCTTTTTAATTCATGATTTCTTAGATACTTTCTTTTTTTTCTAGAAATAGGATGTAAAACATACATTGTTCATTCTGAAATAGAGCACATCATATGCTTTTTATTATTCACCTAAAGATTACATATATCTTTATTAGATGTATATATTAGCCTTATATCTAATACGGTTGATATTTTGTAAAATTAACACAATTACGTAAATTAAAAATTTAAACTAAAACAAGAAAAATAATAATTAGGTTATCTAAAATCAAACGTATTTCAAAAAACCGAATACGTTTCTCCAACTAAACGAATGCAATTAGTGTGTATCAAACGTTTAGAGATCATGCCTAAATCCAAGATTCTGTTCCAAATGTAGACATTTAGCTGATTATAGAAAACTTAACATATTTGTTTAGATAACATAGATGACACTGAATGCGGATTAACCTCTGTTAACCGGGGAATAAACTTTTGTTCAACTCGTTTCACAATGGGGACTTTTTTCTTCATAGTAAAACGTAATATCATCAGGGTCTGATTACCAACAAGGCGCACTTCCACCAGTAGAAAATAATAATTTTTTTTATTATTCATGACAGTAATTTTGCATGAACAGGGCGTTTTAATAACTCGAAAATTTATATTAAATTTTACTGGTGGAAGTGTACAAAATATTACGGGAAATTTCCATGACGAAAAATGTCGTTATGCCCATTACAATAGTAGTTCATGTATGACGAAATATTTCGTCATACCCAGTTAACAAGTTAAAATAACATTATTTCCTTACATGCATTTTTGGCTTATTTATATGCTAAATTTTTTTTGAGTAAATAAAAGGAATACTAGTATTCAGGAAAAAATATATTAAAAATCCGTATTCATGGCATCTATACGACACGTCTATGCTTAAGAAAGTGATTTCTTTTTCTGATTTAAGTCTTATAACCAGGGCTTTAGAAATATGATAAAATAATGGTGGCCAGCAAAAAGTTCTATTCGCCAGTAAAAATATTTACCCCTCCCCACACACCGCCGTCATTGGTTTTTGCTGGCGGGATTATTTGAAAAAAATTCAGAATTTTCAATATTTTTACTTATTTTATGTAAATTATACCTAGTAACAATAGTAGTGCTGCGTTTGGCTTTCCTTTGCGATTATTTTTGCAACCATTCATTAAAATTTAAATAATACACATTAAATAATACAATAAACATATATATATGAAATTTCAAACCTTTTCTCTCGTTTAATATCAAATTCAATAGTAACTTCACCATTAAAATAAAAAGAGAATAGAGATACTCGTTTGAAAGAATTTTCGTAATTTATACATCTATAAAACAAGTTGAAAATGTACTGAAAATAATATATAAAAATACACAAAATATTAAAATAATACCTTTCAGAATTTTTCGTTGTATGAAAAATAAATTTTGTTTAAAAATAGCAATTTGTAAATTGAACTTCTTAATTTCTTTGCTAAAACACTTTATAGCAATACCTTGAAATTTTTCATGTGTTTATTATTTTTGTTATAAATAATTCAATTTTGTTGAGGGAATGCTTAACTGTAATATAAAAAAATTTCAGAAGTGTGAACAGCAGTTTGATCAGTTGTATGAAAATTTGTATACCACACATAAACAATGATAATTTCGTAAGAAATCCTTTGAAATATGCTTTCTACAAAATATGTTTATTTTTCATCGTTGAAAATTTTGTAAATGATTCATAACATGAATATCTATATTTTTTTGTTATATCTTTTAGGGATATCATAAAAGGACTTATAATGCTTATTTGTATAAGTGATATATATGCAAGTTTAATTGAATATATGTAAATTTCAATACTTCGAGAATATATGTAAATTTCAATACTTCGAAAATCTATGCCAAAATATTCCAACAATCTCATATGAATCGCAGGTATCACCATAATTTCGAAGTGAAATATAAATTTTAAAAATTAATTTAAAATATTTAGCAATAGAAATATTTTTAAATTTTATGTTAATTAAGATAAATTTGACTATCAGTTCATATACAACTAGTAAATTTATATCAATTAAAAATTAAATTTTGAGAAATAAAATTACTATCGTAATTAATATAAAATATAATAAGAGATAAGTAGTAGTATGCATTACATGTAAAATTAAATTTAATGAAAATAATAATCCTATGAAAATACACATAATGCTAAGTATTAAAATTACAGTTAACATAAAAGTTAAGAGAAAAAGTACCCAAGTCGTAACTTTTAATTATCTAAAATAAAATTAATTACATTAAATAATTAGAAGACTGAGTCACGGAACCATGAATAATTTAGAAAAAGCTATTTTGGAAGGATTTTGTACCATGTCTGATACTCGTGAGGAAGTCACGTAAAGACCCACTAAATCAACTCCAACATAGGAGATTCTATATTAACTTTATGTATGTCAATTAGGGAAGTTATAAAATATAGATGTGATCGTAAGAGTCTAGGTAGTCGTTCGAACCAAGTTAGTCAGCTTACGCTTAAGTTATAAATCCTTAAAGTACCATACTAGGTTAATCCTATAATTAATAAAGCTTGCGTTGCGAAATATTTAGTAGTAAACGATAAACCTTTTAAACTCTCTTCCCTATTACACACATAAAATTTATTAGATGTATATTCAAAGCTGTAAAGCAAAATATTAATAAGTAAAATATTGATAACTAGAAACGAAAACTCATAGGTTAAAAGTTAAATTTAAAATTTATTAAAAACATATTAAAGAAAATAAACAATTACAGGATAGAAGAGAAGGAAACATATATATAACAGATTAAGGAAATTAATTAGTTTAACATCAATTGGGTCATCTGGGAAATTATACAAATTATATGGATATCACTTTGTCCTTTGATGCTTTTAATGGATTATCCATTTTCCAAGTAAATTAAATTAATTCTACACGAATTATCGGTACTTTTCGGTTAGCCGGGCGCCAGTGATATTATGTACATATATAAATACATATCTATATACATATATAATACATATCTATATATATATGTGTGTATGTATATATGTAGATATGTATATATATATATATATATGTGTGTGTGTGTGTGTACATATATACACATACATCTATATATATCATTGGCGCCCGGCTAACCGAAAAGTACCGTTTAAAGGTATACTCAATCACTTTAGTTAAAATTAGAATGTTTAAGTAGGGATACGCACGCTCCCTATCACCATAATAGATCCTATTAAAACATTATATTTTGCCACAGTTAAATAAATAAAATTTGGTACCTTTTTTATTTCCCATACGTCATCGCTAGCGAGGAGCATCAGACTGTTACTGTATACGAACAAATGTCCATGGGATTTATAAAGGCTTTATAACTTGTGCACTAATAAAAGAGTTTCTAGTTTTATCACGATAATGGTGAATTATGCATGTGGAGATGTTTCTGCTTAATAAATGCATATTATTTCAGCAAAAAGTTGACTCTGCTGGTTTATCATCTTTTACATTCAGATTGCAAGTTTAATAATCCTACGTAACTTCTTCCATTGTCGTTAAGACTGAAGAGTAATTTCCACATAGATAAAAGTAAACTATTGTCTTTAGCAGAATGCTTAGACTGCCCAAGACAAGTCTTCAGAGTAATAATTAGCTATTCGTTCGTTAGAAAACTGCAGAAAGCATCTGTTTGTTAGACCGCTTCATTGAAGAATATATGGCTAGGAACTGCAGATAGAATGTTCTAAAAATGCAACATCTTCATCGGATATCGAACTGATTCTAGTGTAACTGGATAACTTCACTGACTGGAGTACTTCATTGAAAATTTTTGATTCCCATGTTTCTAAGACGAAAATAATTTCATGTCTCTCTCTTTTCCACCGGTGGGTAGGTCATGTAAAATATCCCGGCCTATCGGGAATATCCGGAGCACTGGGAAAGGTTGTTGGTCACCTTCGTAGTGCTATCTGTTTAATTACCCTTCGGCATCCTTTACTGGATCCTCTTCGTGACCGTATGTACATTTCGTTTCCCATCCACTTGACCTTTGAAGTGAGGCTAAGTGCTCTTGGTTGTAAATCCATTCGGCCACGCTGGATTTCTGTTCTTGCACACTGTCGAACTTGTCCGACAATTCGTCTTTTTTATCTAAATTTATGACTGTTTTATGACTCGGGATAGAATAGCAAATGCTACGTTGCTCGTTGGTGGCCTCGTTTTTTTTAGAGTATAAATTGGCTAGTTGATTAATACCTTAATTAAAATAATATATATATGCCCAAAAATAAATAATGAAATAATATTGTTCATGAAATTGGGAATCAAATGGTACCAAGAATTGTATCCCTAAGTTTATTCTACGCTGAGATATTAATAATGTCCTTTATTTGCATAGAGTTCTATTTTATTTATTCAGAGTGTGTATAAAGTTATTGAATGTTTGCCACTGGTGAATGGGGGCGTATAAAACTCCATCAGTTTTCAAAAAGCACAAAAGTTTTTTTTTCAATTAATTGAGATAAGACTAATAACTAGCATAGTTCAGAATTATTAGTAACATAGCTTATTAGCTTATTAGCTTACATGTCTAGAAGAGTATGTCCGGGTAGATGAGTGCTACAAAATATGTTATCTATATGTGATGTGTGTGTGAATACAAAGTTGGATTAACAGTTTTTCTTACTGTTTTATAATCCCCTGGAAGGAATAAGCTATGTTACTAATAATGATTGGTACTCATGATTGGTACTCAAATTTGGATGTCATGGTTTTCCCCCCCCCCGGGAACCGGACCAAGTTTCGTATTGAAAAATATCAAAATGATATGACTCAAAAAAAAGGAAACAAAGAAAGAAACAAATAAATATGGTAAAGGCTAAATAACGACTTGTTCGGGAAACGCCTGTTGCCAAATGCTTAAAATGTCCGGGTAGATGAGTGCTACAAATTATGTGATCTATATGTGATATGTGTGTGAATCTATATGTGATAATGTGCCTTTTTCGCACTCTATCCAATTTTATTAGACAAACTTGGATTAACACTTTTTCTTACTGTTTTATCATCCCCTGGAAAGAAGCCCAGATGTAACGTTTATAGATTCAGACCGGGTCCTCGATTCAAACCGGGGGTAAAGCAAATCGCGGGATGGAGCGCTTGATTATTTTCTAGGTCTCTGTCTGCTGCTATGGATTTCAAAAATGATTGGGGCGAGGATGTCATGGTCTCCACCCCCCCCCCGGGAACCGGACCTGATCCGGCCCTTTGAGTATGCATGTCAGGGAGCCTCAATCGCAGCGTCCGGACTTCAGAAAAAATGTTCGGCTATGTACCGTACTCAAAGCCTCAAGAGTCTTACTGTTTTATAGAAACCTACACCCACCCCCTCCACACACACACATATTTTAATTTCATGATATGCTAACTGGCAACAGCTGCAAAGAATGGCACTTTCTGTTCATCAGATGGAAAATGACTTGTAAACGTGGTTGTTCCAGTAGAAGTACGAGAAAAGAGTAATATCACTGTTTGCTGTGTACTAGAAGGGGTGGGGGAGAGAAAAATGCTGTTTGTGGCTATTTCTTAGTTCAAATTTTGTACAAAAAAACTAAAAGTCATTCTCAAACAAACAAACAAAAAGTAAATTACAGATAAAATAATTTGGTCAAGTAAAAAAAAACTGCCAGGTCGCAATGGCGACTTGGTGACCGCATATGTCAAACCCTGCTCATGACTAACTTTCAAAATAATATATGGTTTAATAAACTAATTTAAAAGTACGTATATTGTATATTGCATTGCAATATTATAGGGGGAAATACATCAAATCGCCATGTTTCATACAAAATATTTTAAGTCTCCAGTTTAGTTAAAGATTGTTTATTTGTGTGCAAAAAAGATAAGAATAAAAGAACATATGCTATCAAAATGAACAGTCAAACAAATTAAATAGCAATTTGGTTAATGATACTTTTAATTCATGCACAACAGGAAAAAAAGAGAAATTTAGTATCGCATACCCAATTAAAAATAAAAAGGTTTACATTTTCAACTAAAACTAATTAATTTTTAATGCAATAAATATTATTTCAAGAGTATAGCAAACTTTATAATTGATCCTTAACAAACTGATTGGTTAAGAAGTTACTAAAATCCTACTGAATTTTTAGAATTTTTGTGGAAAAGTTAACACTAACTTGAAAATAATGACAAGCCTTAAAAGATCGCTAAGGATATTTTTTTCCACAATCGTGTGTGTCGATCAAATATTTATGAACGCATGTCGTTGCTCTGTTATAGATACTGTTAACATAACATGACAGTAGGCAAAATTGCAGGGAATGTAGGCTAAATGCGGTCATTTAAGGTATCTCACTGTTTTTAAATAGATAATTTTGGAAATTTATGCGGTTTTCTTTTATTTTTTTGTTTGAAAGGCTGTGCAATGAGCTATCCAAAATAGTTTTTGGTTAGAAGTGTAGTTATAGTTGCTATTGTTTCAGCTCTCAAAACGGAAACGTGTATTTAAGTACAGAAATGTCTATTTATGTAGACTCAAGATGGAAATATCTTCTAATATTTAAGGAAGGTACAACATATTAATTTTGAAAATTTTAAGAATTTGAGGTGAATATTTTTAATAGACTTTCAGAAAGAAAAAAAATTAAATGCGCTTTCTGAAAAGCATGATTGTTATAAACAATCAGTTACGAAAAGCATTCTATCGCAAAAAATTATATTTATATTCATATAACACTAATCACCTATAATTTATATGATTTTATAAGTGTAATGAACTATCGGTTAAAATGTCCGAGATTTTCCTAAAATTTTACAGCTATTTTTATGAATTAACATACAGAAAATTAATGAAAAATCATTAAAGTGAAAATTTGAATAGATATATCTCTGAAATACCCCTTTTTTATTTTATAAATTAGACAGTAGTTTATTACATTGTTAGTAACCCAATTGTACATTCATTAAAAGCAATTTAGTGAACTAGCATTACTTTTGACACAGAGGACATTTTTGGTAAGTATCAAGAATTGCATAATTTTTTTCCTTAAATTTAAAACAAATACAAGAAATTGCATAAAAATAATTTATTTAGCAAATGTCTATTAAGCCTTTTTATAATATTAGAGTATTTGAAATAATCAGTATTTAACTAATTTTTGCTTTATTTAAAATAATGGGTGTCAAAGTTAATGGGATAGCTTAATTGCTGTAAATTATGGGAAGTATATTGGTTGTGTGATTCCTACACAACCAGAATAGATGAGAATGCGCAGTACACGAGTGAATGTTGAGTAGACGCGAAAATCTGTTTGTTTATTTCTCGATTACGGTATTATAGCTATATCCAGCTTTGTACTAGATAAGAAAACAACAAAAAATTGAATACATTTTTCTTCTCCTGCGAAGTTTCTGCAACTTGTTTGTGAAGCTATGAAAAAGACTGGTCACCAAAGATTGAAAATGACTTATCCCGAACAAAAAATTTCATGAAATTGTTGAAACATCAGTTTGAAACTTAATTTGCAATTAATTGTAGACCTAGAGTGTCTATTTGTGTCATTGTCCAACAGCTTATTCCAAAATACGTTTTGCTTTAGAGTTACGGTTCCAGTTGCAAAAATGAGGCAATGTTGTTCTTCAATCATATGAAAATCGATTTACGTCAAAATAGTTATTTATTAAAAAATTACGACCAAAATTTACCCATTTAGGATATTCTGAATTTTCGTTGATGTTTAGCACTTAAAGCGGAAAACGCATTTTTCCAATAAAAATCTGATCCTGACATAAAAAATTCTGAAAATTAATAAAATTCACAGTTTCACAACTCGGTAAATTTTGTCGTATAAAATGGAACTTTTACCGTTCAGCTGAAAGAAAATTTTCCTAAATATAAAATAAAGATCCAAAAACTGAATGAAAAATCGAAATTTCTTAAGTTTAACAAAGTATCAGATATTTTTCAACTGAACTTTCATGTGATGAAGAAGAAAATTTGAAACAATTTTGAATTAGAACTATACCTCTAAACTAATTATTTCGGAATTAACTATTTGACAACGATTACAAGGGATACCCTGTATATTCAAACTTTCTTTTAAAATTGTCATACCAAAGTTCTCATTGTTTAATTGTGTTATTTTACACTAATCAAAAAGTTCCTTATAAATGAATTTGAATATTCACAAACATATTCAGAGCGACATTAATTTTCATATCGTTTTAACCCAAGAAACATTAGAAATATTTAATGTCAGCTAAATTTTGCAGGCTTTTTGATTAGATTATTGATTATTTAGATGAAGTGAGATAGAAACCGATTTTATATCAAGTTCAATTTTATAGTTGGCTGAATTTGATTCTAAAGTACATGCTTTTATCTAATTATGGAAGTTAATAGTTTAGGAAGTTCTATTAAGGACACAAATCTAAAGTTTAAATTTAAAAATTAGTTCAAAACATAAAAAACTAACCAGATGTACCAATTCCAAAACTATATTCTTTCTCATACATGTTAATACTTCAAAAGAGTAATTTGTTTAATTATGCATTTTAGAATTTAAAAAATGCAGTGCCACTTTATGTATGATTTACACGAAAACCTAATCAGCGCCAACTTATGTCAACGTCTAACATAATATGAAGTTTGATTAAAATCCGTACATTAGTTCTTGAGATATAACTATCGCTAAAATCGTGTAGACATTGCACTGTGAAAAATCCAGCATAGCAGCACCACCAGTCGGTTAATTTACCCTTAAATCTAAACAGCAACAACTTATGAAAACGTCTAACTGAATCTGAAGTTTGATGAAAATCCGTGCATTAGGTTTTGAGATATAGCAATTGAAAATCGTGCACAATGACGCATAGCAGCACCATTTGTTGGGCGATTTACACCAAAAACTAATCGGCACCAAATTTATATCAAGGTCTAGCTCATGTTAAAGTTTCATTAAATTCCGTTCATTAGTTCTTGAGATAGAGTGCCCACAAAATTCCTGTCACAGACACACAGACACATAGACACACATTTTCTAAAAAGTCAAATTGTTTTCAGGACCTTCTAAAACGTATAAGTCCGTCAAAAACCGAAAGTCGAAATTTTTTATGAATCCAATAATTTTTTCTTGTGAAGATAGAAGGAAGTAATAATCGAAAATTCATTAAATTACATATGTAAAAAAATATATATATTGTGATGAATTTTAGTATATCAAAAAATAATTGAATATATTACATTAAATATCTGCAAAAAAAGTATATTCTAGTGTATTCTAATACACAACACATGTTACGTGTTCTATTCATTACTAACGAAAAAAAAATTACCTAGAATTCTATCAGTCATTTCAAACACTACATAAGTTAGATTCCAAATTTTTCAAAAATCGATAAAATTTACCTACATACAATTCTAGATTATTTAAAAGATTTTTTGTACTCATTATATTTCTTAAAACTTTAAATTTATATGTCAGTTTATAAAAATAAAATTTTAAAAATGTGGACATGTTTTGGCTAGAAATGTCCTACAAATGAAGAAAATCAAGAAAATACATTATTCATAATTTTATTAGGTATTTAACAAAATAAAGATAAATCATTGATGTCTGAGTCTTAAGCGTTGACATTAAGCAAAAGCTCCAAGTATCACAGGAATATCACAATTTCTGAACAGCTATATCTGCCTTTTTAAATCGCAGAATTCTGCGATTAAATAAGGCGAAAATTAATATTCGTAAATAGTGGTATTCAAACTCTGTTATTTCTAACACCTACTCATTAAGGCACATAAGCATATTCACCAACATGTACAATCACATTCTCTTTTTGTGCTGTTGTTGGAATATATCTTTGTACTCTCATTGACTAAATTTCTTTTCTCCCCAATAAACGATATTTTTTCCATGCCTGTTGTATTTGCAATGGATAAATAAACCTATGTATATAATTTTTTTTTTACTTTAAAGCCTAGAGGAGAAGACAGATCAGTAAGATTTCCCAAGATGTCAAACTTTGGTGCCCCCTCTGGAATGTATCCCCACACGCAGGGGCTGAAAAAGAACTCCAGCCTCCGATGATCAGAAAGAACTCTATCATATATATGTGAGCCTAACATCAAAGACTCATTTCAACAAAAAGATGCATTTCTAAAAAAAACTAGGCTTATATAGTTTTTGAAATGGCCGATTCAATTATATTTGATTGTTTGAGCGGGGGTTTCTTTTTCAGAATGTTTAAATTTTTCTAATATTTAAGATCTTAAAACCCGGTTCAGATTGGATATTTAAGATATCTTAGACCGCCGAAATCACTAAGGGAGTTCCAGAAACTCACTCAGTGAGTTCGAACTTTCTATTGCTAGATACAGCCATTACCACTCACTGTGATTGGCTCTGGAGGCTAGCCGTAACAGATTGGCTGTTAAGGCTGGTTTTAACTTATGCGCATGCGCACATTCTATGTTTGTTCAGATCTCAAACACGGTGATGTTCAGTGAGTTATCTTAGATGAGTTTTTGCGATGTGAACAGGTATTCAATTCCGGGGGGGGAGGGGGTACAGGGGGTACAACCTCAAAAATGGCGATCTAAGATATCTTAAATGTCCGGTGCGAACAGGGTATAAGATTATCTTGCTTGACACAAAACTCATTTTAAAATTTGCATTAACACTTAATTATTTCAATTTGTTTCTTCTTTGTTCAAAATTTACTTTAATAAAGATATATATTGCATTTTGTTTAAAAAAATTAAAGCAGTAACCCAAAAGATATTTCATGTATCGAGATTTTAATTCTTTCGGGTCCTTTTTTATTTATTTTTTTATTTTTTTCGAGAAAAAACTTTTAGTTTCAAGACATTAAATTAGCTACCTGAATGACAAAAATTAAGTTTTCCTGAAGTTTACCGAATATGTCATTTACTTTAATCTGACGAATACAGTGATTTTGCGCGCTATTATTATGGAAACAGACCAAGTATTTTTTTTAAGGCGTTAGAAAAGTGTTGCATTACAATAGTTGTAAACAGACATATCAACTCTCCAGTTTTCTCTTGTGTTAGTATAAATTATTTATTCGTACGAGTAATACCTATTTTTAATCTTAAACAATGAAACGCGTGTTTGAAATAAAAATCTCAGCAACGGTGTAACCAACTTTAAGTGATTTCTTTTAACTAAATCCAAAAATAATAAGAACGGAAAATCATGCGTCCAGCATAGATTACGAGATACTTCCCAACACGTTTGGAATATTGTAACATAACTTCACAGTTTATTAAGGTGAAATCTGATGTCTAAACAAACAATTTGGAAAACGCATAACGCCATTCAAAAACGAATTTCAGCAAATATCATCAATAATTGGAAAAATATCCTAATATTTCTGTACAGTCCTGTATATGATCAATAGATTCATACTAAATAGTATGCTAAAAGTTAATTCAGTTCATCGTATAGCACAGTTGAAAATTCACATTCAGCAATTTCAGTAAATAAACGGAAATGTACTTTAGAGCTTTTGTGCATTGCCCTGTATAAAATTTATAGGATTTATACTCACGGAGTAATATACAAAACAAATAGTTAAATTTAAAAACGTATGCCATGACTGAAAATGTACTCCCAGTAATTATTGTTCATAGGCAGTACTGTAGACAATTTCTTTTATGTGGCCCTGTAAATTAACGATAAATTCTATGCACACCTTATTCTACAGTAAGCGCCTTGTAGTACATCTCAGTGATAGATATAAATTTAAATATGTTTAAAATAGCGTAATATCATTAAAATACACCGTAAACTACTTTTCCCCATAGACCGTAATGTAACAGAATTCTTTTGATTGTCACTGTAAACGAACCGTAAATGCTACAAATTTAATTTTCAATACCGAATATGCCATGGTAAATCTCAACAACATATATCATTTACATGACAATCCAACTATATTTACGCGAGTTAGAGAACCACCATACAAACAGACGCAACAAACAAACTGAAATCATAAACACTTTTCAACTATGTTGGAAAGTGTTTAAAAAGAGAACTTTAGTATACAGGGTGTCCTTCTTTGTTATCCTTGTCAAGTAGCTAATTAGTAAACCCTTAGTTTAAAGGTTTAGTTCCAGTTGCAAAAATGTTTCAAATGTTGTTCTGCATTACATGAAAAAATATTTTAGGTCAAAATACGTTATTTTGGAATTAAATTATACAGTAAAAATTACAAATTAAAATTTTTATACAGTTCATGTGGGCAAACAGACAAACAGAATTCATAAACAATTTTGGAAATA
The DNA here is from genome assembly GCA_963931845.1 of Maratus michaelseni. Taxonomy (NCBI): domain Eukaryota; kingdom Metazoa; phylum Arthropoda; class Arachnida; order Araneae; family Salticidae; genus Maratus; species Maratus michaelseni. The sequence goes on along the minus strand of OZ007589.1, from coordinate 148,132,937 downwards.
GTTAAAATGAAGTGATAACAGTAAAATTAAAGTCATATACTATATATCATTACTGTATTATTTTATAACAGTTTTGGCTATAAATATAGACATTTTGCATAAGACAAGTGAAAAAAGACGTTGTTTTTTAAACGTCATATATTATTATCTTATTAATAGGGGCTTTTTGGTAACGTGTTAATGCAGTATTAGATTCCTAGGTGGTATTAGTGTTATTTATCCTAATATGTTAAAAAAGGCCCATCATTTGATAATTATTTTGTTTAATCGAAACGTGTAGACAAATATATAAATATTACCTTGATCTTCAATGAAAATTTTTTAACACGAGTTTTTTATCTTTTAGGTGACATTTGTATTATTTCCTTTGCTTTAAACTTCCGTCCACTAAAATTAAATTAACTTAATTATGTTTTTCACGTATTGATTACTTTTTTTTCTCTGTTAAATGAAAAAACAAATGGAAATTATTTTGAAAAATATGGCGAAACAGTTTCAAAGACACTATTGACGATCCTAGATTTATTTTCTTAAAAATCCTGAACATATAGTTTAAATAGCGTTGGTATGTTGGCATATTCATGTGGGAGGTATAGTTTGTTCTTTAATTGCCGCAATAAAGTGAAGGAACCGCAGGAAGTTTTCAATGAAAGATTTTATTATAACAAATCTTAATTTTATTGGATTTGTTGTGTACTGATGGCAACAGAATATTATATTTACTAACGATTAAATTTTCTGAATTTAACATTGAGTATTTTAAAATCATTTGAGGTATATCCAAATTTATTATTTACTCATAAAACAGTATTTCTCGTAAAGTAAGGTTCACAGGCGTATTTATAATTAAATATGCTATAATAACATTAATTACTCTAATTATTGCAAGTACAAGATTTTAAAGCAACAAATATTGAAAATCAACCCGTTTCACGTTTTATTTTTACTTTCAGAAGTAAAATTTTATTTATGAAAATCCAAGATGCTTTTTTAAAGAACTTGAAGAAAGGAGGAATTTGAAGCGCGGTTTACTTGTATGCTTTTAATCCTAAGCGACATCACACTGGTGTTTATGAGGCTAACGGAAAAGAAAGGCTACCGCGGTGCTTTACGAGTACAGTAAAACCTCCATAACGGACACTCCCGAATAGCGGACACCTCCATTTAACGGATACTTTTCAAAACCTCACTCCCAAATCTAAATTTTTGTATGTTTAACCGCTGAATAGCGGACAGTAGTTTTGGCGATCAAGGATGAAAAATGATTTTTTAACGAGGAAGAAATTGGAAAAAAAGTGAAAAGCCTCGAAATTTGTCAAGTCAATGTGCGACAAATTTTTTGACCACAGATGAATGTAGGGGATGGTCTCTGGAAAATCCCCAATGGCCTGGGGAATCCCCCAATATCGTATGTATTTTGTATCTATTACTGTTTGATTCTTCAGATTCAATTGACATACAATATTCAAAGCTTCAAAATATGTTAAAACCATTTTTATCGTTTTCCGAATATATTGAGTTCTGCGTATTCTGAATTTCGTGTCTTGTTTGTGATTAATGTTTCGAGAATGACCTCAAAACGAAAGTGATTAACTTTAAAAGAAAAATTTGAAATTGTAAATGTACGTGAATCTGAAAAACAGAAATTGTGTTTACGGACACTTGCCGAATGTCTTAAAATAGGTAAAACACAAGTGGGGACAGATTTTACGAAATAAAGAATTTGTGGATTATTAACTCTAACGGTAACACCAAAAATGTGAAATTGAGGTATACGGATTCCTTTGAAATTAATTGTATATTTCTGAATTGGTTTACTTCACTTCGTTCAAAAAAATTCCCATCAGTGTGCCTATGATTCAGGAAAAGGTTTTAAAAGTCGCCAAAGAACTCGGTTTACATGATTTTAAGGGTTTGGATAGATGTCTAGAAAAGTTCCTGTCTCGGCACAACATCTCTTTAAAACAATATGTGGAAAAGAAAATTCTGTGCTCTGAAAAAAGTGGAAGATTGGCATAAATAACTGCAATCAATTTGTGAAGTTTATGAGGAGAGAAACATTTTTAATGCCGAGAAAAGCGGACTCTTTTTCAGAATTTTTTCGAATAAGACTTTGTGCTTTAAAAATGATGGCTGTATCGGCGAAAAAATGACAAAAGAGCGAATCACTATTTTATTATGTTGCAATGTATTAGTGGAAATTTAAATTCCTCTTATAGTTCAAAAATCTCTGAAATCCATGTGTTTCTCAAAGAATATCCAATTTAAAAAATGTGTTATAGAGTGAATAAAAAAGAGTGGATAAGCAGTTTTTTAGTGATTAAATGGTTAACTTTCTTTGATAATAGGATGAAAAAACAAAGAAAAGTTATCTTGTTTTTGGACAGCGCAACTTCTCATCCAAAACATTTTAAATTGGACAATGTTAATACTGCCCCCCCCCCCCAAAGACAACTTCCGAATGCCAGCCCCTTGATCAAGGCGTTATACACAATTGTAAAGCCTGGTAGAGAGATATTTTATTAAGATTCTTTCGAAGTTTTATTCTATGAATACAGTTGAGAACAGCCTAAAATTAGTGAATGTTCCCGATGCTTTCAAATTCGGATATCTTCAGCTGTAAAAAACATATAATCGGAATGCGTGCGACAATGTTTCCGAAAAACAGGCTTTATATTAAAAGAAAATGAAACACTTATTTCCGATAGAAATGAAGAACTATCGCAATAAGTGAACTAATGAAATGGATCAGGAGTGAAGATATGCCGAAATGTCCATCAACATTGATGATGACCTACTGAAAAAGAATCCGTTGACGTAGGCGATTATATTCCTTCAGAATCTTCGACAAAAGCTGACTCTATTAGTGATATGAATCAGATACTGAAACTAGGGGATGTTTCCTGCAATATCGATAATTTCCAAGAAGCGGCAAAACACAGTGAGCAGTTACACATATTTTTTTTTTTCTTTTTCCAAAAAAAGATGATTCAGAAGGATTAAAACTACTGATAGCATTAAAACGTCGCACAGAAAAACTAACTACATGCAATCGCAAGCAAAAGCAAACTTTTGTAACAGATTTTTTCCTTAAGAATGTAATAAACAGTGGAAAAATGTGTGTACAATTTCCTTTCAGTTTTATTGCTTAAAAGAGTCATTTTAATTTCAGATTAATCATATAATAGAAGTTCTCGGACATATAAAAGCCAATTAATGAAACGTTAAGCATTTCTTAGTAATTTTGTGAATCTCTGAAGTTTTCCCAACAGCGGACACCTCCGAATACCGGACAATTTGTGCGCTCCCGAGGTGTCCGTTATTTAGAGGTTATACTGTATATATTTTTCTTGAGAGCTATTAAAAAAAGTTAAATTCATTTTTAAGTACTTTTCGCTATAGCTAAACTATAAACTGATCGTTCGACAAGAAATAAAAACTAGTCGGATGTGCCAATCCTAAAACTTTCTTCTATCTCAGTCATGTTAATACTTCAAAATTCGCTATCACATCGCCAATAAAATCAATATTTTTCATCATTCTGTTGTACGTCAGCTGCGGGCGAATGGTCGGGTTACAAGGATGCGAACAACCGATGTATACTAAACTACGAAAAGTCCTTCTGGCCTGAACCGACAGGAACACATAGCCTTCCTATTCCTTGGTTTTATGATTTTAGCTAATTAATTTAATGGAAAACACGAAGGTAAAACGCGTGGAACCTAAATAAAGAAGATTCAATCCCAGTTCTCGTCAACATTGAATTTGAATGAGAATATCGCCAAATTAGTCCTCTACAGCCAAGTTGGCTTCATTTATGGCAACTTATTTTGGTCGCCGAATTTGGCGATATTCCGCCAACTGTCGCCAAGTTTGGCGAAAATTTGACGTTGGCGAATATAAATATATAGTGATAAGCAAATAATAGGATTAATGGTTGCAACAATGAAAGAAAATTTGCCGAAACCATGTTAACTAAAGCTCATAAATTAAACCCGTTTATGGATGAATTCTGCTGTCTTTGAAAATGTTAGCCACCCTAAAATTTCAAACTGCTATATCTCAGCCATTTTTTAACATAGAGGCAAAGCAAAAATTGTTCCGGATTCTCCGGATCAAGGCCGAACATTTAAGGAAAAATAAGTTTTAGGATTTCTAATTTTTTTGAATTTGCACATCTTTTTTGAATTTGAAATCTTTAAATGGCTATCGCAACGCCCCCTTTCGTCGAAATATCCCCAAATTCTAATAGAACCTGCTTGCCATAGCCAAAAACATAGAAAAAAAATGTTGTTCAATTTGAAGCATAACTTCATACATTTTTTGATGATACAATAGTGAAAATGGAACAAAAATATCGATCACAGCGCCCCCTTTCGTCGAAATATCCCCAAATTCTAATAGAACCTGCCTGCCATAGCCAAAAACATAGAAAATAAATGTGGTTGAATTTGAAGCATAACTTCATACACTTTTCGATGATACAATAGTGAAAATGGAACAAAACTATCGATCACAGCGCCCCCTTTCGTCGAAATATCCCCAAATTCTGATAGAATCTGCTTGCCATAGCCAAAAACCTAGAAAACAAATATGGTTCAATTTGAAGTATAACTTTATACACTTTTAGATGGTACAATAGTAAAAATGGAACAAAAATATCGATCGCAGCGCCTCCTTTCGTCGAAATATCCCCAAATTCTGATAGAATCTGATTGCCATAGCCAAAAACATAGAAAAAAATTAGGTTCAATTTGAAGCATAACTTCATACACTTTTAGATGGTACAATTAAAAGCCACACAGACGGACAGACGGACAGACGGACAGACGGACGGACGGACAGACGGACAGACAGACATTTTGTAAAAACATGTTTTTCGGAATCTCTGACCCCTAAAACGTGTAAATTCGTCGAAAACCGGAAGTCGAAAAAAATTTCGATTACAATACTTTCTTCTATTATAGATAGAAGAAAGTAATAAACGCAATTTTGGAAACAAAAGAAATCATTTTTTTTATTATCATAACTATTGTACTTTTTATTTTTATATTTTTCCAAACAATCAATTTTAAAAAAAAATTAAACTAGTATGCTGTGGCCATCACAAAACTTTGTTCTATATAAATCAAATCGTTTGCAACCAAAATCAAATGACAATCAATTCGTTCTTGAGATATAGATATCGCAGATATCGTGAAAAGCAAAACATAGAAGTGACACCTGTTAAGCGGTATACACCCAAACCTAATAAGGATCTATTTATTTCAAGGTCTAATAGAATATCAAGTTTGATGAAATTCTGTGCATTAGTTTTTCAGATATATCTATCGCAGAAATCTTGAAAAATGCAGTATGCCAGCGCCACCTGTTCAGCGATTTACACCAAAACCAAACAAGCGTCTATTTATGTCAAGGTCTAACAGAATATGAAGTTAGGTAAAATTCTGTGAATCAGTACTTGGGATATCGCTATCGCGGAATGCGTGGAAAATGCAGTATAGTAGCGCCACTTGTTAGACGATTTACACCAAAACCTAATCAGCACCAATTTGTGTCAAGGATTAACTAAATCTGAAGTTTTATTAAATTCCGTGCATTAGTTATTGAGACGAGCGAGTACAAAATTTGTGTCACATACACACAAACAGACAGACTTACTGATAGACATTTTTTTAAAGACAATCAAATCGTGTTCAGGACCTACTAAAACATATAAATCCGTCGAAAACCGAAAATCTAAATTTTTAACGAATCCAATACTTTTTTCTTATAAAGATAGAAAGAAGTAAATAAAAATCGTGGAAATTCGTGGCACGAGAAATATTTAATGCCCATGATGCAGCGGTTCCCAACCTGGGGTACGTGGCGGGGCTGCTGGGGGTACGTAAGAATAATATCGGTAATGGCGGAAATCACAAAAATGGTTTAACTGAAAACACATAAAGAAAATTGATAGTTTTGGATTTCAAAGTTAGTCTCATGTGTAAATCCAATATATGTAAATCCAATTCACAGGCGTATTTATAATTAAATATGCTATAATAACATTAATTACTCTAATTATTGCAAGTACAAGATTTTAAAGCAACAAATATTGAAAATCAACCCGTTTCAAGTTTTATTTTTACTTTCAGAAGTAAAATTTTATTTATGAAAATCCAAGATGCTTTTTTAAAGAACTAGAAAAAATGAGGAATTTGAAGCGCGGTTTACTTGTATGCTTTTAATCAATCCTAAGCGACATCACACTGGTGTTTATGAGGCTAACGAAAAAGAAAGGCTACCGCGGTGCTTTACGAGTATCTTTTTTTTACAGACCGCGGACACGCCGAGTCACGTGATGCTCGAATGCACCAATGGAAGTGTACGAAAAGAGCATCACGTCACTCTGGCGGTCTGTAAAAAAAGATAAGTGAAATGCACCGCGGTAGCCTGTCTTTATCGTTAGCCTCGGGTGTTTATGTTAAATTTGCCCGGTGCATTCAGTGATCGTTATGATACTGTATAAACATACTCAAAACATAAGATAAATGTAATTTTTGTTATAATTTTTAACACTATCCAACATAGTTGAAAAGTGTTTATAAATTCTGTGAATGAAATGTTATTGAAGTGTTTGTCTGTCTGTCTGTCGTTCTGTTCGTCTGTCCGTGTTCTAATTCTCGTAAATATACTCGGATTGTTATGAAATTTTTATACATTATTGAATTTTACTATAGAATGTTCAGTATTGAAAATGAAGTACACTCTCAGAAAAAACTGTAAATTTATGAGCGTTTGCCCTTCAATTTTCACGGGCAACAGCCTTATTTGATGAAAAATGGTCTGATCCACTAAATAAGTGGCCTTATCCCTGAGATACTTAGAAAATTAGGAGCAATCCCCATATTCTTACAGTTCTAGCCCATATGTTAGCAAAAATACGGTACGACCCCATACATTGTCCTCCGCTAGGGTGTAACCCTTCATTTTACTCGTGTTTCGAAAATTTCAACCAGCCAAAACAGCGATTCTGTGATGATTATCTAACGTGCTACGTGCTACGGAACAGTAAGCAAAGTGTTATTGTGTTTTAAAGTGCATTGTATCCTGTGCATTATAATGCTATATTACTTTGTAAAATTACGGGCTGCACAAAATGATGGGCATAGAATTTTTTTTTTTTTTTTTTTTTTTTTTTTTTATGGTGTATGACTGGAATCTCTGCTGCCTGCCTCTGCCCTTAATTTTACTGAAAATTTTTTACAGTGTATGTAGCATTAATAGTTTATTTACAGGGACACATAAAATAATTCCATTTCATTGTTGTCATGGGGAAAAATCGTTTGCGGCGCATTTTATTATATGTTACGATACTTCAAACATAATGAAATTAATATGCATTACTGAGGTAGACTATAGCATGTTTTCACCGCAGTATACAATTCGTAGATTTTATAGTTCAAATAGCCCTGTATTTGAACGTACAAAATAATCCGTTTACATTATAATCTATGGGAAAAAATCGTTTGCGGCGCATTTTGAGCATGTTATGATACTTGAAACATAATTAAATGTAAAAGGATCAGTAAAGTTCAATACAAATTATTTTCTATAGATTATGGAGTGTGTAGGATTTATTGTTCATGTACAGAGACGCACAAGAGAATTCGGTTAAAGGACTGACTATGATCGGTAATTGCTAGAAGTGTTCTTTACGTGGTGGCATGCAATTTTATGTAATTTTTAGTGTATTACCTGTTGTTTACAAATTCTGTAGATCATATACAGGGCTGCGTGAAAGACTTTGAATATAGGCAGTAGTTGCTGAAAATGGATTTTTACTGAGTTTAGTATTTTTTAAATTGTTTATTTCTCATTTCACTGTATGAAAAAATGAAATTTCTTAATAATATTCTGTTAGTGTTGGAAAGTGTTTCATAATCTATGCCGGATGCATAATTTTTCGTTCTTATTTAAATATGTAACCGAACTGCTTATGTACTTGTAAAATGTTTCTAAGTTCAAATTAGCATTATTTGCAATAAAAATAAATTCATTTTGTCAAAAAATTGTCGTTTACGATAAATTGGCGGGAAGGTCACGGTGTAGACATTTTGGATACACAGAATGTTTCGTTTCAAAACTCATGGTAGAAGCTTTAAGAGGAGATAGAACACAATTAGACATGCACAAAACACCCTATAATGTACGATCGTAACTCAAGCGACGAAACTTTAGAGGGCGCTTTCTGATGGAAAGGGGAAAAAATCTGTAGATGGAAATCTGTTTACCACACAATAGCCAGTAAATAAATGCTAATTTTATTTATGAATAACATTTTTGCCGATCAGAATGTTAATATGACTGATAATTACTAGAAAAAAAATCAAGAAACTGGAACGTAAAACCAGTTTGTTTGATAAACAACTGTAAAAGAGTGATAAGATATTTCAAATTGGGTCATGTTTCCTTAGCAAGAATTACCTTATAAATTTGTTAAACCTTTCAGGGAGACTTGTGAAAAAGAAAATGATACGAATTCTCAGTTATGTGTAATATTCTTAAACGAATATTGCTATAATACCCAATCCCCTTATAATGTAGTTTTTAATTAATCCTATTTAAGACTTTATTGTTATCATCTGCGATTTCTTGCGATTTATATTTTCAATTTATGTTTTTCTTTGCTAACATTATTTCACAAACGAAATTTAAACTATCAATTTGTTTGCATTTTATTACGTAAACACTTCCTTCGTCATAATCGGAAAGCATCCTCTGGAGCTTCATTGCTTGACTTACAATCATACTTGTCAATCATAAGGTGATATGTACTTTTTACTTACCCATCATACGTAGTATAGGGTAAGTTTTGTAATAGTTTTGAAAATTAAAATTTTTTTTGACGGATTTACACGTCTCAGACACTGGAGATTCCGAAAAACATATTTTTAGAAAAATATTTTTCCGTCCGTCTGTCTGTGTGTGTGTCTGTAAACGCTCTATCTCCCGAAAAAATTGAGATAGCGACTAGAAATTCGGTATATACTTAGTATGTAATAATGGAAAAAAGATTATTGAATTTCAGCAACCTCGATTATCCGGAACTATTTTTTTCGGACTCTCGAAATATTCGTTCTGATAAAAGGTATATAAAAATTTTCGAAATTGTTTATTTTAAGAAGTGAATATAAAAGACAATAAAAAGACATAAATTTTGCATCAAGAATGAAGTCGATCGGATAACTAGTTACTGAGATATTTGTAAATATTCTCCACATTCTTCAATATTTCATTCAAATTTCAATTCAAAGATATATTTTAATTGGAAATGAGACGTTTAATCCGACGCAGTAAACTCTTAGTTAATATGATTATCAATTTTGGAGTTATAGAGCATTTAAAGTTTATGACGTCATCAAGCCACGATTTTATGCGAATTGCAATGTCTTTTATAAATAGTTTACACATGTTTTATTTTCATATTTTATATCATGCATATCCATGAGGGGTTAGTATTACGGTGGCCCCCAAAGATCAGTTTCAGTGTGTTTTATCTCCCCTTAAAATTTGTAGCATGAGATTTAAAACACTCTATATAAAGAATTGACAAGTGTTTTAAAACCAACTGTTTTACAAACAGTTTGTAGCTATTTAGTCTAATAGGAACATGTGTTTAGGTTTTACTATAAAGCATTTTTGTTGTATGGAAGTTTTAGGAAAAAAATCTCAAAATTCATATTTTTGTTTAATTTTGAAAATTACAAGGAACTGCGACACATTCATCCTGCCCTACTCTAATATTCTTTAGGAAGTGTGTTTTATTTATATCCATATTAGCATTAGATACCAGAAATTTTAGAGAGCATTTTTTATCTTATTTAATAACAGACGTAAGTGATTATATAACGTGAATATTTTTATTTAAATATAGTGGTATCTTGTAAGAAACTGATTTTATTTGTTAAAAGTTAAATTTTAATTGATACATATCACAGCGAAGTGTGGGATTAAGGGAGGTGACAAGAGTGGCGAAATCATTTACAAAAATATTGACACTATTATATATTTTTCTTGAGAGCTATTAAAAAAAAGTTAAATACATTTTTAAGTACTTTTCGCTGTAGCTAAACTATAAATTGATCGTTCGACAAGAAATAAAAATAAACGCAATTTTGGAAACAAAAGAAATCAATTTTTTTTATTATCATAACTATTGTACTTTTTATTTTTATATTTTTCCGAACAATCAATGTAAAAAAAAATAAATAAATTAAACTAGTATGCTGTGGCCATCACAAAACTTTGTTCTATATAAATAAAATCGTTTGCAACCAAAATCAAATGACAATCATTTTTTCTTGAGATATAGCTATCGCAGATATCGTGAAAAAAAGAGCATTAAAAGTGACACCTGTTAAGCGGTATACACCCAAACCTAATAAGGATCTAATTATTTCAAGGTCTAATAGAATAGCAAGTTTGATGAATTTCTGTACATTAGTTTTTCAGATATATATATCGCAGAAATCTTGAAACAAGAACGAAAAATCATGCGTCAAGCATAGATTATGTAACACTTTCCAACGCTTCCAAAATAATTTTATAAATCATTATCGTTTAATAAACTGAAAGATACCATCTACAATTTGGAAAACCCATAACATGTTTAAAAACGTCATTTCAGGAATTTCCAACATATACAATATTCGGAAAAATATCCGAATACTTTTATTCAGCCCTGTATATGATGTATAGATTTGTATATATACTACATAGGATGCTAAATTTTAGTTTAGTTAGGAAACGCGTAGCACAGTTTAAAATTCTCCTTCTGGAGTTTCTGTCAATAAACGGAAATGTGTACGCGAACTTTTGTGCTGCCTTTTATATGATCTACAGAATTTATACACACCAAGTAATAGACAAAAAGTGAGTTAAATTTAAAATCGCGTGCAGCAACTTAAAACGCACTTCCAGGAATTATGTTTAACGATAGTAGATAATTATTTTGCGTGTCCCTGTAAATGAACGATGACTGCTATGTACACAATATTCTGTAGTAAGCCTCTTGTAATGTACCTTAGTGATATATATAAATTTCAATGCGTTTAAAATAGTGAAACATTATTTAATTAAACCGCAAACGATTTTTCTCCGTAGACGTAATGTAACGGAATTCTTTTGACTGTCCCTGTAAAGTAACTATAAGTGCTATGCATACCCTTATCCCATATCAAGCTTCTTGTAATGCACCTTATATATCAATTACAATGTGTTTGAACTTGTGTAGCATCATTAAAATAAACCGCAAATGATTTTTCCCCATAGACCGTAATGTAACGGAATTCTATTGAGTGTCCCTGTAAAAAAACTATAAATGCTACACACTTCAGTTGAAATAGGGAACATGCTATAGATAACGACAATAACATATAAAAATTGCAGGGCAATCCGAGCATATTTACGAGAGTTACAGCATGGACAGACGGCCAGACGGCAGACGGCCATCCAGCCAGACAAACCAAAATCATAAACACTTTTCAACTAGGTTGGAAAGTGTTAAAAAGCAGTATACCAGCGCCACCTGTTCAGCGATTTGCACCAAAATCAAACAAGCGTCTATTTATGTCAAGATCTAACAGAATATGAAGTTAGGTAAAATTCTGTGAATCAGTTCTTGGGATATCGCTATCGCGTAGAAAATGTAGTATAGTAGCGCCACCTGTTAGACGATTTACACCAAAACCTAATCAGCACACCAATTTATGTCAAGGATTAACTAAATCTGAAGTTTTTTTAAATTCCGTGCATTAGTTATTGAGACGAGCGAATACAAAATTTGTGTCACATTCACACAAACAGACAGACTTACGGACAGACATTTTTTTAAAGACAATCAAATCATGTTCAGGACCTACTAAAACATATAAATTCGTCAAAAACCGGAAATCTAAATTTTTCATGAATCCAGTACTTTCTTCTGATAAAGATAGGAAGAAGAAAGTAAAAATCATGGAAATTCTCGGCACAAGAAATATTGAATGCTAATTATGCGTAAATGTGTTAAGAAAAACAACTGCACTGTCAAGATTGTGATGGGATAGTAGGTCTAAAAACATAACAATCGGATAATATAGCATTTTCTAGAAAAAATAATTTTATAAGTTCTATCCGATAAAGTTATAGTCAACGGCACATAAATAGATTGCCAATTTATTCTGAACTTTGCGATTAGGATTTAAATGTTCATTTTAAAATGAAATCCTGGCAAAAGACGTCTTTCGAACATAAGTTTCAAGATAGAACATAACTAAAATATATTTAATTTCAACTAAATGCACATTCAAGCTAGACAGCTTTATAGAAATTATCTATTAAAATTGGAAATTTAATTTAATTTATTAATCCGGACTGACTTTAAACTTTTATATATAAATCCTTTTACAGAGTTATCAAAATTTTCAGCACTAAAGTTCATATCCTTTTGCTTTTATCCGTATTACGAATATGCAAAATTTCGAAAAGTTTTAATGAAAATTATAATTAGAGCAGCAAAGAATGAATTATAATTTTGTGAATGCAATCATAAACACGGAAAAGAGAGGAGATTTTAATTTGAAAATTTTCCTCAATTTTTTTTAAATAGTTGCAAACGTATTAAAAAAACAAATTAGATTTTTAAAAGCATAATGTATTTTTAAGCAAATCGATTTGACCATATGCATGTATATATGTTATATAATGTAATATATTATACATTATAATATATAATTATATATATATATATATATATATATATTATTCGACGAAAATCTCATTTTAATTAAAAAAAGCGGTTCAAGATAAAATACATTTTACCTGCACTCTAGAAACAATTTTCGTCAAACAATAGCATGTTGATGGCAAAACAGTTGACGGAACACTAGCTGCATTTCGCTGAATTTCTGTGCTTTAATTGGATAATTTCAGATAATGTTTAGCTTAGATTGTAGAATCTTTCGTGATTTGAAGGGAAAAGACAATACCAAGAACGACAAAGAACAAAACAATTAGGACACCAAGAAAACATAACAAGATAAGCCATTAAATATCGTGAAAGCTAAAAAGTTTCAGTGGTTTCGAAGTTACGTTTCTAGCTTCATAATGGGATGTCCCAGGCTTGAATCTATCTGCCACCCTTCTGCCAGAAGTTTATTTAGGCACGTAGCAAAAATGTTATTTAATGTGTATGGTGTGTTGAGAGATGTCACTCCAAGATATTTTGTAATTAATATTTAATTTGAATGTTGTCGGCATTGTGTGTGTCCTTAACTTTTTATTTTCTTCTATGAATGAAAAATTTCAAAACTCTAAAAACATCAGTTTGCTTACATATAAAGATTTACATGTTGCGGTTGTATGTATAAGCAAATTAACTTAGTTATCATTAAAAACAGGTGTCCATTTGTTAATGTCTGTACATTTACTATTTATTGTCCATTTTACCAATTTTCATTCAGACATTATTTAAAAAACATGGTCAAAAATTTTCACTAAAAACGTTCCCCATTTAAAAAATGTAAAAATAGTTTCGAATAAAAAATCTTCACCACTCCACAAAAGCGCTTTCGCCCTAGCTAGAGCATCATCAGTTGTGATTTTCAATTCTCTGCCTCTCCGCTATATATATGACTGCTGGTTGAAGAGCTCCCCCTATCGGTATTCAACTCTCTCTCTCTCTCTCTCTCCCCCTCTTCTAACATTTTTTTCCAGCGGCAATCAAGCAATTAATGGACCATATTTTTGCATGCGGCTTTGGATGCAAAGATTTCTTTTGATTCTCTTATTAAAGCATTGTGTAAATTTTCGTAGTTTGCTATTTTCTGAATTTGTAGGGTTTCAAGTTTTATTGGGTCAGTCTTTTTCAGTTTCATTGGGTCAGTCAGTTTTCAGTGTGCAATTCAGTCTAACAGTAATTAGAAGTGCATCACATCAGTAAATCTGCATTTAAAAAGTGGATTAATTACTCTTTAATAAAAAAGAAAGTTAATACAAATAAATTCATTATCTTTTGAAATACATTCAAATTAATGAATATTACTTTAAAGTTAGTGTTTAATCTTGCAAGAGCTGTTGACTGTTTATTTAGTTTTATATATCTGATATGTTCTTTCATTCTTTCTTCTATTTTTCTCTTCGTCATTCCTATGTAAGTAAGCTTTTCATTTCTGCTGTTTAGACAATTTATTTTGTTCCTGCTGTTTGTATTTCCTCATATTTTTCTATTTCATTTCTTATTGATTTGAAGAGGGATGGATTGGGGGTTAGTGGGACTATTTTTCGTAATTTTTCTAATTCTCGTTTTATTTTCAAAGATACACCTTTTATATAGGGAATAGGAGGAGTGTATGTTAAATTCTTCTGTGCTGATTGTATATGGTCAATTCTTTCACTTACTCTTTCAATTAGTTTAAGTATAGTTTTTCGCGGATGTCCTGCCTTTAAACCTATGTTTTGAATGATTTTTAATTCTTCTTTTAGTGATTTTTCTGTTGAACAAACACGTAGGGATCTATTTATATATGTATTCATGGCTGCTAATCTGTACGGTAGTGGAGTATCGGCTTTATAGGAGATTACATTTAAGTTTGCTGTGGGCTTTCTATATACTGTAGTATTTATTTTAGCTATATCATGAGTTATTTTTACATCTAGGTAGTTGATCGAATGCTTTATTTCTTTTTCTATTGTAAACTGGATATTCTTGTCATACTAATTTACTTTGTCAAGGAGGTTATCTAGATTAATTCGTTTATCTATACTAATAAATGAAAGTTTCGCTCTGTGTGTGTGTCTTTGTGTCTGTTGGCGATGGCTAGGAAAATCTAGCCCACCTAGAAGGCTGCAAATTTAGATTTAGGTAGTCCAAACCCTCTCCTGGTGCACTATTACGTCAGAATTTTAATATTTTGAAAATTAAAGTAGTTATCAATTAAAAACTGATCAAAGATCACAAATAAAAAAGTCATTATTCTGAATCTAGCTGGCGCATGTGCAGAAACCAATTTCCGTATCTTCCGGAACAGAAGAAAGAAAGCAGAAGACATTCCGTATTTTTTAAAAGCATTTCTAAATTCGCCATGGACAAACGGCTAAAAATACGGGAAAACCATCTACATATTCTAAAAGAACATATTTTTACGTCTCGAACGATCTGGTTGGTTTAAAAAAATTTTACATTTAACCCTTTCAAAAAAAATCAAAAAGCATCGAATTCATGTTTTTTATTTTCTCCCGTTTTCCGAGACTTGCATCTACCGGAATACAAAAGATACGGAAAAACGAAGGTCACCAAATTAAAGAACTGTCTTTGTCCTTTTCAAAGCCCCCTTTAGTTTTAAAAAATACAAAAATTAACCCTTCAGAAAAGTATATTTTCTGTATGCCGTTTTGCGATTTTGGCAATTTTTAAAAATTCGCATAGGCGATTCAGAGACAGGTACGGAAAACTAAAAATACCAGACAATATCTACATTTATTCCTTTTTCGATATCTGTATTTGTTTTTGAAAAATACGAATATTAACCCTTCAAAAAAAATTCGTGCGCAGGACTCTCTTTTGCGAATTCCGATTTTCTGCTATATATTAAATCTGGCATCGGCTTTCTAAAATAACCAAACAGAAAGCAAACACACCTAAAGACATCTACGTTCTATCGGGTTTAGGCAGAAACCTTTAGTTTAAAAAATAACTCACGTTAACCCTTTCGAAAACGTTTTTAAGCGTAAATCAATTTCGCTTTTTTAACTATTTCTCCTATCTTCAAAAATCCGAATTGGCGTTTATAAACAAGATACGAAAAACTAAAAATATCGTGCCTAATCTATATCCCTTAAAATCTGGTATCCGTTTTAAAATCTGGTATCCGTTTTGAAAAAATTTAATTTTAACCCTCTGAAAAAAAATCCTTTCCTAAACTCACTCACGCGAATTTCTTTTTTTGGTCCAGATTTAAAAATCAGCATCGACTCGGGAAATGCAAGTACGGACAAACAGTAGACTCCAGATCATAGACACGTTCATTTTCTTCAAAATACACAGTTGGGTTTTAAAAATATCTACATTAACCCTTTAGAAACCGATCGATTACGTAACCCACTTTCGCGTTTTCCGCTATTTTGGCAATGTTTACCCGTAGTTAAATTTCAATTCTACTAAGAAATTTGGTTGGGTCAAGTGTTCTGAAAAAGCCTCTTCCAGAACAGACTGCGCCCCCTGGCAGTGGAAAGTGGAGCTATAGGAGTATATCTGGTTCTATGTACCCGATTACGACGGGGTTTGGCTCATTCGACTTGGTATCTATAGCCTTAAATATTTTAGTTGCACTTTCGACCGCCAGGATGTGCTTTCCGATCTTGGGTTTTATGAGCCCGATTACGACGGGGTTTGCCTCATTTGATTTGATTTCGATAGCCTTACAGATTTCAGTCATATTCGTATAGAACAGATTATTAATATTTCGGGCCCGGGCAACGCCGGGCGGATTAGCTAGTTTGTGATAATAAATATGTCGTCTACATATCTAAGCCATAGCCTGATTTCAGTTTTGTGTTCGTTTATGATTATTGTTTCTAGATTTCTTAATTTCCATTCTGCGACTACATTAGAAATTGGGGATCCCATAGGTACCCCTTTAATATGTTTATATGATTTGCTATTGAAATTAAAATAACTTTCGTTCAGGATCAGGTTTGTTGCGCTTTGTAATAGAGTACTTAAGTTAGATTTTGTTTAATACTTTTTTATTTTATTATTGATTAGATCTGTCATTTCTTTCAAGTTAATAGACGGATAGATGTTTTGGACATCCAGGCTTAACATGTAGTCATCAGGCTGTGTTTCGTATTCTTTTAACTTTTGTATGAAGCTTTTTGCTGAATTGATCGAAATTTCTAAGGGGGGGATTATTTTTTCATATTTCTTTTTCATATATTTTTCAATGTCATACCTTGGGCTGATCGTTTTATTTACATTAGGTCTTAGTTTATATGGAGTCTTGTGATCTTTCATTTTTCCAAAAATCATAGGGATGTTCGGTGTGAAACCGCTTGCATCAATCATTTTTAATTAAAATCAGGAAAAATGTCAACAAAAGTTAATAATTGATTTAAGAGTTTGCAGTAAAAAAGAAAGATAATTCTGTCTTTTGACTGCTGATAACACAATAATTTTGGGACTCCATCCATTTGTTAATTGAAGTTTGGACTTCAAAGACTGAAAAAGGACACAAATGATAAATTAAAACAATATTCAGTCTAACAGTAATTAGAAGTGCATCACATCAATAATTCTGCATTTAAAAAGTGGATTAATTACTCTTTAATATAAATGAAAGTTAAGGGTGTATTCAAATCCAAACTGCTTATTTTGAGACGCATTCGTAAATTCATTTTTGCTCTAAAATGCATCCAATTGGCAGGTTCTCTTATTCAGAAACTTTATAATGTCCCCACTGTATCGATTTTTTGATAAAGGCAGAATATATTTCAAAAAATGCTGTGAAAGTGGACATTTTGAACCGAATTTCGAGAAGCGATAGCGCTGGAAACAAAAAAAATTATCGTACTGTGAAAATAATTGTCTGTAAATCAATTTCTAATTAATTGAACGAAAAATAAAAACATGGGCCCTTATAAATGTCTTTATAAATCACGCCACCAAATATCCTGTTGTTACTTTTAAAAATGAGTCTGGGAATGTGTCTCAAAATTTTGAGTTGTTGAGCGTGGAAAAATATTTTTTTTTGAATACCGCCTTAATACAAATAAATTCATTATCTTTCGAAATACATTCAAATTAATGAATATTACTTTAAATTAATTGTTATCATTATTTATGTGTTACATATTGGGGAAACTATTTCACACTTTTTTGTACAGAACTTTATCACGAAGCAAAACACAAAATTACTCATATGAATAAAAATGTCTAATTCTAGAAATCTATATACTCAATAAAATATTGAATAAACTGGTGTGATACTATAAAAGAAAAAAACTTCTTAATAACACCATAAAAATAAGGAATGCGCTAGGGTTTTCGAAAGAACTTTGTCTTTCTTCGTCAGGCGCAAAGAAGACGTCTTGCTCCTGCCTTCAAAGTGGTTGCACGATTTCTTTGCGCCTGACGAAGAAAGACAAACTTCTTTCGAAAGGCCCAGCGCATTTCTTATTTTTATGATGTTATTAAGTAGTATTTTATGCGTTTATAATCTATATCCTGTCTCAGTTGAAAAACATATATAGGGTAGCTCATAATTATGTATGTGAATGTTTCGCGACTGTAGTAAATAAACTAGCAATTTTATTAACAACATAATGGAACATGAAAATAAAACTTTAAATGTAAACTTCACAAGTTTTCAATCTCTGTTTTCCATGGTGTGGTATACCAATCTCACGCATTCAGGGGCATATCTGCTTACTCTAATACTAATCTAATAGTACTGCATGCCATAAGTTTTTATCATAATTTCAATAATGGTATAATTCATGATAAAATAAATCAAGGTAAAATAACAAATAACAATTTAAACCCAAGATTAAAAAAATAGCGACACGTAATTATTTATTGAAATATAATCTAAAGATTAAAATATACTATTTAATACGAGGCTGATCAAATATAAAAGAGACATTATTAATAGGTTATTTTTGAAATATTTTTTACCAAAATTATACCAATGCTATTTTTTTAGATAGCTTTCTTAACATCGACACACTCTTTTCAACATAGTGGGAGTTTATTTATTCTTGTATAATAATAAAAAAGTAGATTTGTATGAACCATACTACACATAACTTCTTCGACTTCTTCATCTGATCAATATCTTGCTCCTCTTAGCGCTTTATTAAGGGGATCCAAATAAATGTTAGTCAGAAAATTATAAGTTCGGACGCTAAGGCCTGTAATTGCTGAAATCTGGTTTTCAAATGTATTTTGCGTTTTCTAAAATGTTTTCTTTAGGCATTTTATTTACCTTAATAAACAGCGAAGGTTTGTTAAAGTATTCTGTCAGTGTTGGATAGTGTTTCATAATCTATGCATTATTTTTCTTTCTTGTTTCTTTTTGTACTTTGTTTAGTTTTTTTCTATATCCCGATTTGAAGATTCGTTTGAACTTTCATCTATTGTATTTTAAACACAAAATCACCTATATTTCTTCGTTGTTTGTTGATATAGAATTTACGGAAAATTCTACTTCACTGGATATATCATAGGGTAAATCGTCGCATAAATTATTTTCTGTTACAGCTTCCTCATTTGTTACTATACTGAGATGAAGTGGGTATGATACAAATCCTATACTTTAATTTAAAGTATTATAAATTATATATCCTCGTTATATCACGTAATTAAAGGAAGATTCTCATTCTAATTTAACGTAGGAAGCTAGGTCATTTTTCCTTCTGTTATAAATAAATCTTTTGCAGTTAAAGGGGATTTTCATCATGATATAATCAAAAGTCAAAAAGTAATATTAAAAATCAATCTATGCACTTTCATTTTTATCCTAATTTCAAATGATGTATTGCATCCCGATATTATTAATTCTATAATGACTGCTTTAAATCTTCATAACTTCTGCACTTCATTTCTGATTGATAGTAACTATATAACTCAAATAACTCAATAAAGCTATATAACTCAAATTATTAATTTCTTTATTTATCTAAATTTTTACTTAACTGTCATGATTGCATTTATGTTATACAACTCTAACTTAAATTATTATACATTATTTGTGCTAAGATAAAAATATATTAAATATGTCAAGACATTTTCTTAATGATCGAATATAATTTATTTTATCCTATTTCCCGTTGTCACGCAACTCTTTCTGAATCAATATTACAGATTTATGTTGATAATATATGTCAAAATTCAATCAATTGAATTGTTTATGATCATTTCGATAAAAATATAATTATTATTTCATAGCTAAAGGGCTGCTTGGTACAAGTTTACCATATTTATTTCATCTTTCAGCTTGGGATAAATTTTGCCAAATTGCAACGCTGCATTTGTTTGAAATTTATATTGCTAGATCATATCGGTTATTTCAATTGGCCTTTTTAACACTTTCCAACCTAGATGAAAAGTGTTTATGACTTCGGTTTGTCTGGCCGTTTGCTGTATGGCCGTCTGGCCATCTGCCGTCTGCCATCTGCCGTCTGCCGTCTGCCCGTGCTCTAATTCACGTAAATATGCTCGGATTGCCTTGAAATTTTTTTATGTTATTGTCGTTATCTATAGCATGGTCCCTATTTCAACGGAAATGTGTAGAACTTATAGTCTTTTTACAGGGGCACTTAAAAGAATTCCGTTACATTACGGTCTATGAGGAAAAATCATTTGCGGTTTATTTTAATGATGTTACACAATTTCACACACATTGTAATTGGTATATATCTCTAAGGTGCATTACAAGAAGTTTAATATGGAATAGGGTGTGCATAGCACTTATAGTTACTTTACAGGGACAGTCAAAAGAATTTCGTTACATTACGTCTATGGAGAAAAATCGCTTGTGGTTTATTTAAATAACGTTTCACTATTTTAAACGCATTGAAATTTATATATATCACTAAGGTGCATTACAAGAGGCTTACTACAGAATATTGTGCGTATAGCAGTCATCGTTCATTTACAGGGACACACAAAACAATTCTCTACTGTCTGTTAACAGTAATTTTTGGAAGTGCGTTTTAAGTTTCTGAACGCGATTTTAAATTTAACTCACTTTTTGTCTATTACGTGGTGTGTATAAATCCTGTAGATCATATAGACGGAATCACAAAAGTTCGCGAACACATTTCCGTTTATTGACAGAAACTCCAGAAGGAGAATTTTAAACTGTGCTATAAACCCTGAACGCGTTTCCTAACTGAACTAAAATTTAGCATCCTGTGTAGTATATATACAAATCTATAGATCATACACAGGGCTGAATAAAAGTATTCGGATATTTTTACGAATATTGTATATGTTGGAAATATATGTTGGAAATTCCTGAAATTATGTTTTTAAATATGTTATGCGTTTTCCAAATTGTTTACTTAGATGTTATCTTTCAGCTTATTAAACGGTATGATTTGTAAAATTATTTTGGAAGCGTTAGAAAGTGTTACATAATCTATGCTTGACGCATCAGTTTTCGTTCTTGTTTTTTATTTTACCACGGCTCAATAAAAAGATTATGTTGGCGATAAGAACGAATGCTATTTGAACACTTGAATTACGACGGTGCTGCTGTAAGGTTTTTTAAGAAATTCGATGAGGGCCATCCCTCTCTTTCCTTTCCTGATATTTCTTCCCATTTACAATAAGATTAGGAGCAATAAAAGTACTGATTACTTCTAGTATCTTGGAGTTTTTGTTTTCTTGGACTATTATTCTCTATGTACAGGAAACGGGCTGGAGGTTGTATGCATTAATAGCAATGTCGCCATACGTTAGGAATATCTCAAAAGTTTGTCATCACGGCTCCTCTTAAGATATGAGGTATCACCAATTATTCACTTGAGTTACTCATCTTTAACCTGAACAAATAACTTCCCCACAGTGGCAAATAAAGGATTTCTGGAACATACGAAAAATCATCCGAATGTAATTGTTCGAAATAATCCAAAGCTTGAGCTACAGTTCAAAATTCCACAGGAATCTTTTCCTAAAAATTGAAAAAAAACTGCTACAAATATATCGTTTTGCAAAAGAAATATAACTGAGAAAGTAAGAATCAGATTTTATAAGTAACACTTTCAAGAAACATTTGCTAGGGATGAAAAAGCAGCATTTCCAATAACTTATATAATGAACGTTGCAGCATGCATATCAAAATCCCGTAGTCAGAGATTCGAATTTGGTGCATTCCAAATCACTGTGAAAACTAACGAAGAAGCCAATGCTCCCATTTTGGAAACAGCTTGTTCTTACAGTAATTGTGATTGATCTATTATACTTTTTACGTTTGCATTGATGTTGTTTTATATAACAGACAGTTATTTATACACATTTTAACTAAAAATATAATTTTTATTACAAAATATTATTATTATTATTTTAATATTTCTTTATAATACGGTCAAAAAGCTAAACTTCGCCTTTTGTAACATGTTTTAAAAAATAGAAAATTCAAATGAAACTTTTTAAAAAATTTAGAGAAGTCATCTCACATATTCAAAATGCAAATAACATGAATCTTTTAACAATATATAAAATACACGCTTTAGAAAAAAATCCCAAAACCATGTTCACTAAATGAGAGCAATGGCGTCTAATAGGCTTTAAGGAAAAGCCACTGAAAACTTATTTATTATCTGATAAAATAACAACATATTATTTTTTACAATATAAATATTACTATATAATTTCAACACAATTTCAATAAACATTAAACAAAAGAATACGTTTATGCCTCATAAATTCACGAAGTATAATGTATTTTCCATTATTTAATTTCAAGGGAGTACTATCACGTGTTTAGATGACTGAATAGATTTTGTTTAAACCGAAATACATAGTTCAATATTCACAAAATGTATCATATTTTCTGTAACGTGTTAAATGAATTCATAAATGTATTGAAACACAAAAATCTCGTTCACCTGTGCAAACGCAACTAAGCATTAAAAATCGAAATTAGGCTCAAACATATTACTCTCTTGAAAACTTTCATGAAAAATTGGAAGAGAAGAAGTTTAATATTACACCCAGGAAGCAGTCACAGAAGGGTACTTCGCGATGAAGATTTATGTGCATCCCTTCTAAAGAAAATCCTTTTAATTATCTAATCTGCACAAACTGGAGAGAGAATTTCGAAAGCAAAATTCCTCACTACACTCGTATACACTGTAAGTAAGAAAACTTCACGCCCATATATAATGCAAAAGGTTTAGAAGATTAAATAGGTTTTGATTTTCATTTTGTGGTAAAGAGACAAGGCAAACAAATCTTTCATTTTCTTCCCTATTTCGGTTAAATTTTTCATGTTTCTACATAATGAAGGAAAATTCAGTGCTCATCATTTAGTTAATAACGAACTAGAAAAAATATCGGAGATAATTTATACACGGTGTTTAAAATAAGGAGCGCCAAACTTTAAGAAATTGTTGAACACATAATTTTGTGAAGGATCCAGTTGTAAATACAAGGATTCTCCCTCCAAAAAGTTTAATAAAACCCTTAAATTCACACCATTCATCAGTAAAATAAGAAACATACACGTTAAACATTGTTTTTATTTGCTGATATTCTCTTTACAAACAAGCATATTCATTTTCCATTAAAATCAGCCTTTACTTTGCCGAAGAATTTATTTACGCAAAAAATACTCACCTTATGTATGTCGTTCAGTAAAGTTTTGAAACGTATTTATGTATTTTATATGTAATAATGGAAATTTTTTCAAATGGCATTTCACAAACAATTTTACGAAGGCTATCGTTTTGTTAGCATTATATACAAACACTTTGAACCTATGGTCGAAATCCTATAAACAATTTTTGATTTTCGGACAACCTCCTCTAACTATTTAAAATAAAACAAAATTTCTAAAGACATTGTAAAAATTACTGGACGAAATAATATTTTTTTCGTTAAAAACATGGGCATTGATTTCATTCGCTTTTTCTATGGTTTTGCTTCTCCTTCTTATGCAATATACATGATAAACATTCTAAAAATGTGAATTAAACTTTGTGCAGCTATATTAAAAATAAATGTACAACGTGAAATAGTACAAATTAAATATATATATATTGGCAAACAGCTGTTTCGGAGCCCCTAAAGCTTCATCATCAGTACCAATTCAAAAGATTAAAACCGATTTAAAATCCTAAGCCATGTCAATTTGTCTGCGTCTTTCGCACGCGCCAAGATGAAATGGCGGCGGCGACATCCTCAAAAACAACAGCGGAGTCAGAAAAACACATGTGACGGAGAGTCCAATAGGAACGTTCCGCCAGACCGGGAGAGTTTAAGTACGAAGGAGAATAAAGGGGAGGGGGATACGGTGAGAAGGAATTAAACGAAAGGTAGTCTTACATTTGAAATATTTGGTGTACAGGAAACATCATTAACTAAGCTGCCTGAATTCTTCCATATGTGTTAAGCCTCCCAGAAATCAAGGTCGTAAATAGATGAGCATTTCTGAATTATTGAACCCTCTGAAAAATTAAAACTGTGATTTTCAGACCAACAATGGTTAGCTATTGTAGAACGTTTAACGTCACAATTTTTAACATAGTTTTTATGTTCCCATAAGCGGACCTTAAGGGGTCACCTTTTCAATAAGTTAAATTTTCCATTTTACACCCGCTACGTCGATGATTGCTTCGCTTTACTTGATTCTAGTGATATAGATATTCCTCATATTCTTTCTGTTATGAACTCTGTAGATAAACATATACAGTGTACATCTGAATTTGAAAATAATAACCAACTACCTTTCCTTGATGTCATGGTTTACCGCGAAAATGACTCATTTCAAACCACAGTTTTTCGTAAACCATTCGCAATTTCATTACCGCCACATCGTCTTTCATCTCACCCCCCCGAATCAAAAATTGGCTGCTTTTAATACCTATATCCATCGCGCCTTAAAAATCATCTGGGAGTTTACTCAAAGCAGAGTTAGACCACATTAAATCAATAGCCATTGACCGGGGTTATCCTGTTGAAATAGTTGATTCAATTCATAATAAACTAATTAAACGTACGCATTCCAACGTTAACAATGTTCGCAATGAAAATTTAATTATACTTCCATATTTTCCGAGAATAAGCCATCAAATATCTAGAATTTTGAAAAGATTCGACTTTAAAATAGTTTATGCACCGTTTAACAAAATCAAATTTACAGATCTCAAACATCCAATAGACAAATTTTCCCATTGGGGAATTATAAAATATCTTGCGAATGTGATAAAATGTATGTAGGTCAAACCAAGAGACCCCTTAAGGTCCGCTTAGGGGAACATAAAAACTATGTTAAAAATTGTGACATTAAACGTTCTGCAATAGCTAACCATTGTTAGTCTGAAAATCACAGTTTTAATTCTTCAGAGGGTTCAATAATTCAGAAATGCTCATATATTTACTACCTTGATTTCTGGGAGGCTTATCACATATGGAAGAATTCAGGCAGCTTAGTTAATGATATGTCCAGTACACCAAATATTTCAAATGTCTGACTACCTTTCATTTAATTCATTCTCTTCGTTCCCCCCTTTATTCGCCTTCGTACTTAAACTCTCCCGGTCTGGCGGAGCGTTCCTATTGGTCTCTCAGTCACATGTGTTTTCCTGACTCCGCTGTTGTTTTTGAGGATGTCGCCGCCATTTCTTCTTGGCGCGTGCAAAAGACGCAGGCAAATTGATATGGCTTAGGATTTTAAATCGGTTTGAATCTTTTGAATTGGCAATGATGATGGAGCTTTAGGGGCTCCGAAACAGCTGTTTGCCAATATATATTTTTTTTATTTGTACTATTTCACGTTGTACATTTCTTTTTAATGGTAAACATTGTCTTATTAATATGAAAACTATGTACAAATATTTCTATCGTTTAGAAAAACTCGTAAGATTTCATTTTTAAATTTTCTCCCTTTATCTGGCGGTTTCTTTCTAAATCTTTTATTTTAATCACTCATTTGATATTTAAATAAATAAATAATATTCTTGGCTATACATTTAAGATTCATTTATTTATGATATATCAGTTTCAGTGTTAACTTTTTTCCTCTCAACATCATGTATAGCCATTCGGCCGTGCTACAAAATCTGATAGATTTAATAGAGAATATAAGAATGTAAATTAAATATGATATTTTAGAACTTATGGAAGTCTTTTGACCATAAACTATTACATGGAGAAATACAAAATTAATTTAAACTTATAGGAAAAGTGGGAGAAACAATAAGTTATTATGACAAAAATGAGTAGTGATATAATTAAAAAAAGTAACGAATGTAAGAATGCAGTAAAAAAACGTTCAGTCTTTTCCAAAATATCAAGCCATTAAAAACTATTTGACAACTGCCGAAAGGTGATAATATTATGGTTATATTTTCAAAAAGATAATATATTAAAATATATATATATTACACATATGAACACTTTGCAAAAAAATAAAGAAAAAAGTAAAGAAAATTACATACAAATTTAAATACACCTGGTATCGGGCATATTAATCTAAACAAATGAATGTTTGAAATTATATTTTATAACAAAAGAATTCTTTAATCAACTTCAAATGCAATACTTTCAAGTTCAACAGAAAATTACTTCAATTTTCCGAAAACTCTTTTCTTCTAATAATTCGACAAATGCAAAATGAATAATACGCCTTGTGCGACAGGGGGGTGCGCCGTGAACATCCAATCGGCGACCGCTTTTCTCCGGTGTCAAGTATCTGAAACAAATTTTGTCGCCAAATTATTAAAGGACTTTAAATTCTCTAGAGCTTATACCAACATTTAGTTTTAAAAAGCTGACATTTGACAAAATGGCTGTAAGTTGAACAAAAAAAGGTCATTTTATCACTTTTCTTTTTTCTTTTGCGATCTTGAAAAAATATTTACTCAATGAAAATTATACTTTTTGGTGGTATAAGCTCCATAAAAAACTATTACCTTTCTTTTAAATAAGGTATGAAAAAAATTGGTCGTTTAGTTCTTGAGAACTTAACTTCAGAAATAAATTTTCTGAAATTCTAATTAATATAATCATATAATGTAATTATCAACATAATCATCGTTAATGTAAGTAAATTGAAGTACTAATCAAAAATCAAATTTTACTTTATTAAAATCTCATAGCGCACAACATGCAAGTTTCTGCATTATACTTTTTAAAGTTTTATTTAAATGGTTAATTAGTTTTTTTAATATAACTTCTTTAAATACTTTAATCATTCTTAAGTTTGATATTCTTTGGCTAATAATATCAATTAAACGTGAAAGTTCCTACAAATATTAACTACTCTTTGAGCAGTTTAGCTGATATACTAAATGCAAACTTTCATTTTTAATATGAAATTATTATAATGCAGAAATACTTATTATAACTTTAGGAAATGCAGAAAAAAACGGTTTTATATTGGTACTCTTAGAACCATGTATAAAGTTCTGGGTAGGATTTTTTTTCTTTTGAGAAGCCTTTAACTACTTAACTGTTTTTCCCGAACGCCGCTCATTCAAGAAGTGTTTGCTTGCTGCGTTACCAAAAGCTTTTGGATGCGACTAATTTTCAACTATAATTTTCGCTTTGTAAATAAACAGACATTTTTTAACAGTTTTTATACAGTTTTATCATGTATTCTTATTTTATCATCTTTCTACATAATTTTAAAATTATTTATCTACTTAAATTTTTTAATTTTAAATTTTAAAGCTTTTTTACTCAAATTTCTCTATTTTCGGACCTCTAACAAATTGTCAGCGAAGTTTCACCTTCTTAAATTTTCCTATAACTTGACTGGTCGTTCAATTCTACCAGTCACTTGAATAGACTTTTTTCTGTCCGCTTTCCATATTCCGACTACTGTCTCGGTGAGATGAAGACCTCTTCTCATCATTTAATAACTGTATTTTATATTATTTTATTGTAATGCATATTTTGTGCTACGGCTATACTTACATTTTTTCATGGCACCACTAGGATGTGATGCCCAAATACTCATAGACAGGGTGTGGAGTTGCAGCGCAACTGGAAATCCCCTTGACACAATAAAGTGATTAACTGATTCGATTATAAAAGGTAAATATTTTAGTAGAGAAAAAGTGGTGTTTCAATCCTATTTTTAATTTATTTTGTAAAAAAAAGTACAATTATATATATGTATATATGTATGTGTATATACATATATTTTAAAGGGTTAAAGTAATTCTACTTTTTAATCGCAAAATTTAAGAATCATTCAACTTCTTTTCTTTCAAGTATTCTTTGCACCTATTCCTATCAATAATAAAAATATTTAATAAATATATTTTTAAAATCTATTAATTGTAGTTATTTACTCGAAGAATAGCTGGTCTACTGGTCCATGCTTTAGCAGTGCAAACTTTCGAAATATTTGTTACTAAATTTCTTTTTGCATGGCAACGTAGGTGGCAAAGCAAACATCCCTGAACTCAGTAATATAGGCGTCAAATATAGGCCATACTGAAGAAAAATTTGTCTTAGAAACTAAAAAGTACACTGTTGGTTGGCATATCTAAAACTTTATTTATTAATATAGAAAACACGATAAATAAAATTTTGAATTTATTATTTATATTTTTTGGAAAAAACAAAATACTGAACTCATCGATTGCTTCAGTTATGCATATTTTTACATATTCGCCTTGCGTCTAGAACACATTAGTACTTAACTGACGTTTCGCCGCATTTATATTAGACATTACCGAATAAGATTACTTTCACAATTAGGTAATCATATTTTACAAATAATATATTTTACTTTATTGTTTTGCAAAATGAACTAAATCACAGGTTAAGCAGCTTTAGAACATTAATGTGTACGAACATGCCAAAAGAGTTTTCACATAAAAGCATTCCCCAAAATTTATTCGGAAATTCCTTTCCTCCTTTTCATGGCGTAGAGTGGGTCTTTATTTTTCCCTTCAACTTTTTGAACGAAATCAGGTCACATGTCCAACATTTTGTGTTTTAAAACAATCTCTAAAGTTGAGCCTCATAAACTGAAACTTGATTAATTAATCGAGATTTGTATAACTGCACTGTAATATACTACAAAATACAAATTCACATATGCACTATTAAGCAAAGTCGACACTTTTGAATATTGTCAAAAAAATGAAACTATTAAAATAACTATAAGAATTAAATTTATAGTTTCGCCTCCTTTTTAATTCCGAAATTCTGAATTCATACAGGAAATTCAAAGAGACTTATTTTATTTTAAAAAATCTCGGAATGACTGTCATTAAATAAACAAAAAATTACTATTCGAAATTTCCGTATGGGATCGCAATTACTGAATAAAAAAGGAAGTCAAACTGGCAATCCTGCTTTAAAGGAGAAAATCGATAATAAAATTTGATGGTTAAATTTAGAAAACTACATTCTTAAATTCAAATCTACATGTTAAAAATATGATAAACCTTTCATAGAAAAGATTTTCCCATCGTTAAGTACGAGAAAAAACAATCATAGTGCCTCATTAAATCTTATCATATTTTCCAAGTATTATATGAATAAAATCCGCATAGAAATCTCAGAAATATGACACAAAACGAAATGTGACATCATACCACAAGAAAACGAAATGTCGAAGAGCAGTCTACTTCGTACGACTTTGCTCATTATTTAATACTTATTCTAAAAAAAGGGAAAGAAAAAATGTTGGTATTTTATAGTTTACTATAATTACTTAATCATACATCGAAAAATTTCTTGAAACAAAGAACATTAAAATAATTTTTGTACATTTTATAAACACAGGGAATGTTGAACTGGTTGTTGATGAGGTCAATATTTTTCTTATTTTCCTTTGCTAGTATGCAGTCACTCCTAGAGAGTTCGAAGCTTTACGAGCACATAGTTACGAGCGCATTAACTTTGTTTCGAGCACATAGTTTTCTATTATGTTCGCCACCCAGTACACCCTAGATTAACAATTGATTTTAAAACAGAAAGTTATTTAACGTTTTGGTCGTAACACCCCAAAAATAAAACAAGATTTTTTTAATTAATTATAAAGTGTGATAATTCAGAGAATATTTCAACTGTATCTGCTGATGGCGGTAGCTTCAATGAATTTGAGAATGATTCACCCGCACTCAACGTACTACAAAGTATTTTCAATCATATTTGTTCAAGTGAAGTATTTTGAGAAATTTTTTAACTAACAATACCTGTGTTGATACAGGGTATAGTCCTCAATTGGGCAGTTTATTATAAGGTTTTTTATTTGAGCATTTTATGTTAAAATACTCAGAATGTAATTTAAGTTTAAAAATCACAAAAGCTTAGTATTGTTATCATTATTATTGTGAAAGTAACCGGATTAATATTGAGATTAAAAATAAAGTATTCAAATTTGAAAAGATGAAAATATGCAAAATTTTGAAATAAATATGAACCAAAATAGTATATTAAATAATTTATTTAGCGAGATCTTAAGAAAACAGACTTAATGTTTTTAATGTGGAGTTTTGTATATATGTAATTGTAAATAAACTTCTAAAGATTTAATTTAAAATTTGCTCTTTTTCTTTTTCCTTGCATCGTATGCTTATTTCCTTAAATTCTAAGGCCTAATTTTACTGCTTTAAATCAATGTTAAAGTTAATTCTTGTAAAC
This sequence comes from Maratus michaelseni, assembly GCA_963931845.1. NCBI lineage: Eukaryota > Metazoa > Arthropoda > Arachnida > Araneae > Salticidae > Maratus > Maratus michaelseni. The sequence continues at coordinate 148,102,582 of OZ007589.1, read as the reverse complement.
AATTTATCCATTGATTATAATATCTCATACGTTAGAGTTTCTTCGAAAATACACAATGCAATTTTTTGCTGAAATTTAAATACTTTGGGTTCACTTTAATGTCTGTTAACTTTACAAGCTCTGACTAGATATCATACATTCACACAGTTGAATTATTTAGTATATTATAAATATTGTGAGTTTTATTTTAATCTCTCACGAAACAAATAAAACCTGGTATAACGATTCCCGTGTATAAGAGTTTCTAGCCAAACATCTGGCTAATATCCGTTCTCACGGAGGCAACATTAAATACAATGCCTTATACAACGAAAACAATCACTATTTTTACGCTAGTGATAGTACTGGACAATGCCTTAACTTTGGAGAGTCTTGATGGCGAGCTGCGGTAACTCGCTAAGCACTCTCAAAGTCTCAAAGATGAGAATTTGACCTCACCAGCTGACCGGAAAAGCGATCAGCTGCTAGTATTGGGAAACATCCAATAATGAATGGGAAAGCGAAGAAGTGGGGGGGGGCGCCACCCCGTGTGAACGCCTATGGACGCAAGGAAGATGCTTTTGTTCGACCTTCTTCCCTCCCCCCCAAAAACAGGGATTAAAAGAGTGAGACCAGAGGATGGAGAGATAGATTTCAGGTTTTACATTTGATCTAGACTTGTTTAATGATGAAGTCGTATCAAGTGGGATCCAGAGAGTCTGTTCGCGCAGAGTCGGACCCAGTGGATCCAAGTATTGCAGTAGAAGTCGCAACTATGGCGAAATTCCTAGATAAATTACGATCAATTTGATTGACGAAAAAAGCAACCCAACCGAGCCGTCGAAATAGGATTACCCCTCCTTGGTGCACATTACACTCGTTTGAAATGCTGCCCATTAACTAGAAACGATACTGTGCGCGATGTTAAATTCATGGGCAACATATCTCATTTGGCACCCTTCCTTCAGCTTTCTGTTTATTCTTTTACTCGTATAATTATCTAAATGATGCCTGAAAGATAGGTTCAAAATTTCAGTGTTCTAACTTCACTCCTTCTCCTTCGAGTTTCACATCTAAAGACAGCTCACAGCACGCGCCGATTGCCTGAAATCTCTTGTCTCTGCTGTCTCGTGACCGACAAATGCGGAAATACAACATTTTCATAAGTATCACAAAATAGAGTACATCCCGCATTCATACAAAGTTACACACGTTGCTATGGACCTATTTCTAACTGTAATCCTTGAAAATAACAGCGGTCCTTAAGTTTTGTCCACCAGTGTATATAAATGCTGTATTCGCTGAGATAAGTTACTATATCTCACTTAAGTCGACCACGTTGTAACATTTTGGTGGCAGCAGTTTTGTATGTTTTCAACAAAGCCTTTTTTTTAGACCGGCGACCAGGCCCGTACCTGTCAGGTTTCCCTAGCTTAAACGGGTTTAGTGCCTGGCACCGGGGCGCGTAGCGCCACTGAAGAGATGCCGCATAACGGCTGGCCATTTCTGGCAGGACGGCTATGTGGAGGTTTAAGTTTTGTTCCCATTTTTGCTTTGCTGCTAATTGATCTGATTCTTTTTGTATGGACCTGGGCTTAGCATTACACCTATACGTCATGCCATAGCTATGCAAGTTGGTCTCGTAATTTAGAACCTTGATCCGGTGACGCCACCTTCACCTGACTAGGCAACTCCAGAGCTATAATTCACAGGTAACTTAGAGGACTTTGCTCCCACGACAGATTTTACATGCACCGGGCGCCATTAGTGTACATGATGAGAAAAAAAAAAGAAAAACCAGTAAGGGAAGGGTTTATACATGTTTATTTAACTTTAAATAAAAAATTGATTACTTTTACCTGTGTTGGATTTTTTTCTCCTTTCCTTTTCCCTTTTTCCGACTGTACTTACGGCTACCTGTTGTTTTTGTTTTGCTGCTTGATTTTTGTTGAATTTTGTTTCGTGTTTAGGTTTCTCACATTCCTTTTTGGTTTCTCATTTGTTGCAGTTGTTTCTGGTTTCTCATTTGTTGCATTTATTTTGGTTTCTCATTTGTTACAAGTTTCTCATTGTGATTTGGGTTTCTCATTTTTCGCTGTTAATTTTATAGTCTGTTGCATCACTGGTAACCGTTGAAGCCTTAAGATGCGAAAGGGAAAAAACAGGTTCAACAAAAAAATAAACAAAGCCCTGAAAAGCAAGATATCCCGAGACAAAAATAAGAAAGAACTCCAGAAGCAAAGCTTTTCTCAAGAGAAAGAACAGAAACCCTTCAGAACCAAGCCTATCCTTGTCTGATGCCAAGTTCTCATACTTAGGAGTGCGTAAGAATTTTGTTCAGTTCATCATCAGGACTCTCCAAGGTTATGGAATTGTGCAGTAATTGATATAAAGTCAAAATAGAGATCGATCTGTTCGTTTAATGTTTCCACCGTGAAAACATGATTTCCCTTTCCGCTAGAAACTCTTATACGTAGGAAACGCTTATACCTGACTCTCTCTGTTTCGTAATAAATTTAGAGAAAACTCACACTATAAGAAGGATGTCTGGAGGATTTTAATTTTAGTAACGGAACTTTAGTTTGTGTCTAGATCTTCCGAGCAGTTGTCAAGCTGATTTTTTTTAAACTGTGATACAGTATATTTAACTACTTTTATCTAAATTATCTAATAAAAGTCATCGAAAATAATTAAATTTATCATCCTAATAGTTAAAACCAGAAAATTGAACATTTACTCCAATTTTTAAAATTATCAATCTACATTATTATTTTCAGATGACTGTATTACAATTGTAACATAGACCTTCGATAAAAAAGACTTTTCAAATGCTGATTTTAGAAAAAAAGAAGTGTTCTCTCATTAATACTTATAGAGTTTTCGAAGAATTGTATGAATAACTGACGAACCGAAATCAAATACAAGAATTTTATCTTATCTGACTCAAAGCAAGATGTGACATCCTCTCAGAAGAAAATCAAATGTCAGGTAGAATTAAGTCTATTTACTGCGAATTTGGCTCATTAGCCAACATTTATTCTCAAAGAAATGGCAAAGAAAACGCGAAATTTTACGGATAATAAGTATGTTTCCCACGAATTTGGTTTATTAGTTTACATTTATGAATGGAAATAGGAAAAATATAATTTTGGTATTTTATTGCATAGTGTAACTTCTTAAAGCTGTATGTGAAACCTACTGTAAACAAAGAATTTTTAAGCTAGTTTTGTACAATTCTTCAACATAAGTAAAGCTGAAATGGTTGTTGATAATATTATTATAAAATAACTGCCATATGAATGAACTATCAAAAATTATTAAATTTATCTTTTTAGTAGTTAAAACAGCAAATCAAACATTTTTTCAATTGTTAAATTTAGAAATCTACACATTTATTTTCCATAGAATATGTTAACAATATATTTTAGACCTTTGATAGGAAATACTTTTCTTTTGTTGATTTTTTTAAAGAAAAAATTAAGAATTAAGAAAAGAAAAGAAAAGACCAAAAGAAAGGTTCTTTCATTAATCCCTATTGTGATTTCGAAGAATCGTATGAATAAAATTCGTGCGATTCTTGGAAATCATGATAAATATTAATGAGAGAACAGTCTTTTTTTGTCTTTTCTTTTCTTTTCTTATCCCCTTCGCGAAAAGCGACTTTTACACTTCTTTTAATTCTTCGGCACCAGTATTTCTATATTGTAATGTTTGCCTTACTTAATCACTGAACATCTGAGTTTAGATAAGCTGACAATTTCGGTTTTAAAACACTGATATTCATATTCAAATGTTACATATAACTAAAATACCACGTATACGTGCCGCTCGTCGCAAAGGGGTTGATTCTTATATTTTCTTTTAAAAAAATCAATATTCTAAAAATCTTTTCTGAAATTCTCTCGCACAAGAATTTCTTTTATCTGACACAGATCAAGGTGAAACACCCTTCCACAAGAAAACAAAAGGTCAGGAGGAATTAATTATATTTCCTCCTAATCGGCTCATTAATTGACATTTATTCACAGAAAAAAGAAAAAGAAATTTTCGTATTTTATCATATACTTTTTAAACCTGCATAGAAAAAATGCTGGAATCAATCAATTTCAAAACTATTTTGTACATTTCGGAAAAAAAGGAAGATAAATGGGTGGTCAGGCTGAAATTTTTTCAAAAACTTTCATATAAATAAACCATTTAAAATGTTTAATTTTATCACTATTATAGTTAAATGCTGAAAATCGAAAATTTTATTCGATGGCTAAATTTAGAAAACTGCTTTTTTTTTTTTTTTCAAACTACTATCTTAAAAGCCTTCGATAGAAAACATTTTTCCGGTGCTGATTTTTAAAAAAAAGAAATGTTCTCTCATTAATACTTATCGAGTTTTCGAAGAATTGTATAAGTAAGTTCCTAAACTAATTCCTAATAAAAGAATTTTCATTTATCTATTATAGAGTACAATGTGACATCTTCTCGCAAGGAAAAAATAAAAATAAATGTCAGGGAGAATTAAATATCTTTGTCTGGAAATGTGTCTAATTTACAAAAAAAAAAAAAAAAAAAGAGTAGGAAACAGGAAAAAGTTTTGTATTTTATCCTATACTGTAACTTCTCAAACCGGCAGAGCGAAACTACAGAAGACAAAACTTTCAAACTATTTTTGCGCATTTACCCCACATAAGGAAAAACGAACAGCTTACAACACTGAATTTCTTCAAAAACTGTCATATAAATAAGCCAATTGATATAATAAAATAGTACATGTATTGTCCGTGCTAAGAAGATACACCAAGCCAATAGTGGCGCCGATTACAGTAACCCTTATTTTTTTCCCCTTTCTATGTTACAATATCATAGTTAATATTATACAGTTGTCATAGTTGTTGCGCTTCGCGTTAAAGGCATTTTCAGAAGTATTTATTTATAACTACTAGGGGGGTTCGGCCCACCTGCTCGCTACGCTCACCAACCCCCCGCGTAATCGCGCCCTAGCCAAGCACTCGTAGTGCTGAGTGTGTTTTAATAGATCAAAATGACCTTTCCCGAATTCGAAACCTAGCTTGATGGATTTCTCGGGATCGAATTAGTACAGGCAACACGTTTCATGTAAATCGTTTGAGTATTTTTTACATTTATAACAAAAAACATTTTCAGCGCTGAGTTTGTTTTACCCTGTAAAAACGAATTTTCTTGTATTCGGAACCTAGCTAGATCTTTTTCTCGTGCTCGATTTAGTAAGGGGGGCAAGTCTCATGAAAATCTTCCCAGTCGTTTACTATATCATTCATAATCGGGAAAATACCTTGCTCGTTTAATATAATATGAATAATCGGGAAAATCCCTTGCTCGTTTAATATATATGAATTTGGCGACAGTAATTTGGTCGACAGGATAACTAACAAGTACCAATTGTATATATAGTGTTACGAATATTGTAAATAGTTAGTGTTTGTGCTTAAAAATAATGTAAATAGTTCAATTAAGCTCTATTCATAAGCTAATATTAATTTTTGTTGCATTGCAATATCTCAATTTGTTGATTTTTTGCAAGCGAATAAACGCTATTGGATTTCAGTGGGAGTCTATGGAAATTTGGCGAAATACTGGAAATAGCGCCAAGTTGGCGCCACTTTTGGCAGCTAATTTTGGCCGCCAAATTTGGCGATATATCACCAAGTTGGCGACAAACTTAGCGACAGACCCGGGTCCCTTCCCCTTGGTAACCCCCCTAATAGCACCCATCCTATCTAAATTCTCTACTTTCATGTTAATTCCCCCTAAGAAAAGTCAGAAAGTTCTGACCAATCAGATACGTTCCACGGTATCTACGCAGATTTTCATTTTCATTTCCAAACCATTACTTTTTTTTATATATAGAAGGATATAATATGTAATAGTAGATATATACAAGCTGTTGCTATTAATTTCCAGGACTGTAGCAACAATTACTAAAAATGGAATGCTGATGATGATTGGTTATCGATGTTATTTGAATGGTTACTTATCTGCGCTGCGTGTCATTCTCGTTTTGCTTTCAGGTGTTGAAACATGCAAGCAAAAGTTCACTGTCAAAGCATTGTTCTTGAAGTGAAACTAACAGAGCAGAGAATAAACATTCGTCATGACGCATTATCACGTCCACGCGTTTTTGAATGGTTCTAGATTTTCGTGGTGGTCGGGAAAGCGTCCAAGATAATCCACACACGGAGCCATCGATATTCGTACGTACGCCTGAAATGATTGAGAAAGTCCACGATCTTGTGACCTGATTGCCGACTGACTATTCAACTACTCACCGACGAACTGGATATTAATAACATCAAGGAAAACGTGACATCCGAAATTAAGAGGATTTCAAAAGATGATTTTGCAAGTTGTTTAAAACAATTATACAAGCGCACGCAAAAGTATATTACGTCAGACCAAACTTGCTTCGAAACATATTAAACAGTTTTGTACTATACATTCATATGTCAGAAGTTATTTCACTAGTCCCTGAAATTAATAGCCCTACCTTGTATATAGATAGATAGATAGATATTTTATATTATTCATAACTTACAGTATTTCGTATATTTAGGATATATAATACAATATTTATTTCGGCGACCATATTTATTTCGGTCGGAAATAAAAATATCATCGAAAATATATTTTATTACTAAATACTATGTATTTAATTTATCGCTAAAAAATTAGTCTTGTTTGCTTTTATATCGTTTCACCTTTTTTAACGATGTTATGAAATGTCTATTAAATATATTACTGAGTTGAACACCATTGGCATTTGAAAACGACAAACATAGAGCTGGCAACTATTTTTGGCAAACTATCTTCTTGGCACGGATAATACGTAAGCACCAATAAAATTTTATATTCTAATATAGCTGAAAGCAAAAAATTGGAAATTGTGTTTGAAAATAAAAACTGTTCGTTCTCAAATTGGCTACTTTCTGACACATTTTTAAAATATTTTTTTGTTCTCAAACGCATGAAATTATCAAGTGCTCTTATGGAGAAACTATGCACTCGAACTGTTTTTTTTTTCATTTGTTGGCAAAGGCAGAAAATTCTTTAGAAAATTCTGCCAAACTTGGCGTTTTGAACCGAATATCTTTACTCGACAGAGCGGAAGAGGAAAAACTGCCGCTGTAAATCAACAATCACTTATAAGTCAAGATCTAATTCATTTATCGAAAAATGAAAAAAACTGTTCAATGACAAATCATTTCAATAATCATACCAGCAAGTGCCATGTTTTTACGCTTAGAAAAAAGTCCGTAATTGTGTCAGAAAGTTTCGAGTTATTGAGCGAGGGAAAATATTTTTTTAGAAAACCGCCTTAAATTTAGAAATCTACAATCTTATTTTTATCCTCCATGTTAAATGTATAACATCATAGATCTTTGATAGAAAAGACTTTTCCAATGTTCATTGTAGTCCTCACATTAATATTTATCATATTTTCAAAAAATTGTATTAATAAAATCCGCACCGGAATCAGACAATAGAATGTTCTGATATCTATATTAATAAAAGAAAGTTTCGCTCTGTGTGTGTGTCTGTTGGCAATGATTAGCAAAATCTAGCCCACCTAGAAGTCTGGAAATTTAGGTGTGGATAGTCCAAGGTCTGGCCATGTGCATCTGAGCCTCAGAATTTTAATATTTTGATAATTACCCAAGATATTAATTAGATTCTCATTAACCATCGCTTCTAAAATGACATCTTTTAAATCAAAATGGCGAAAGAAACGAACGGGCGCCTTAGATTTGCAACCGGAAAGGAACGAATTCAAAATTATTTTACTAATTAGCGAATTTTAAGAAAACTAATTGAGATATCAATTTGAAAATTTCTGAGCCTATGTAAAAAAATATTCTGCATCTGACTATGTGATTTTTGAAAAATTCGGTTGGTATTTTATTTTAATTTATGCCAAAAATGCCAAAAATCTGCCGGCGCTAGTGAAAACGGTCCGAGAAAGTTTCAGACAGGGATCTGCTTTCATTAAAAACTGAACTACAAAGAGATCTGTTTCTCAGGCCGATCCCTCCATTTAGTTTACGAAAATGAAAGGAAATAATTGCCAATTTTTACTAATGAACAAAAATTTAGGTAACTAATTAAGATATAGATTTGAGTTTGAGGTCGGGAAGGGGTGTCATCTTCCGGCTATTTTAGCGTAGCGTCTTCTATATGTTATAACTATCAGAAAAATGTAATTATTTTTTTAATGATCGCGTTAATGTAGGTGACGTTGTTTTCTTGAACAAATTATTCATTATATTTGCGGGTATGGGGAGGAAGGGGGTTAACGCCTTTCTCTGAGATTGTAATCATCTCGGGCCCGGGCAACGCCGGGCGGGTTAGCTAGTTTAACATAAAACAAAATGTAATATACTCCCACAAAAAAACAAACAGAATAGGTATCTTTTCTAGAAATTTGACCCATTATTTAACATTCATTGAAAATACAAAAGAAAAGGAAATTTTTATATATCCAGGTTCGTACGAATCAGGGAATTTTCCAGGAGTGTTACCAATATATATATTTTTTTATAGAAAAAGAAAGGTAGCTTAAACTCGCGAAACTTCATCTTCTTTTAAGGAGAGATTTTCTATAAGAAAATACTGATACCGAAGAATTTCCTGGTCGCAAAATTCTAGGAACCGTACGAACCTTGTATTACCCTATACTGTTCTTAAACTTGCATAGAAAACACTTTTTATCATTAAATACAACTTCCAATTTTTTGCTTTCAGCTATATTAGAATATAAAATTTTATTGGTACTTAAGTATTATCCGTGCCAAGAAGATAGTTTGCAAAAATGGTTGTCAGTCTCCAATTTTGTTTATCGTTTTCAAATGCCAATCGTGTTCAAATCAGTAATTTAATAGATATTTCATAACATCGTTAAAAAGTGTAAAACCATATAAAAGCAAACAAGACTAATTTTTTAGCGATAAATTAAATACATTTTATTTAGCTATAAAATATATTTACGATGATATTTTTATTTCCGACTTGACGTTTATGCTAGATGAATGTTTTATTATATATCCTAAATATATAAAATACTGTAAGTTATGAATAATATAAAATACTTATCTATCTACACTAAACAAATGACTGTAAAACAGGGTTCCTACGGATCAGGGATTTTTCCAGGAGAGTTGCCAGTATTTGTTTTATAGAAAAAAATCTAGGTTAAACCGGGGCCTCCGAGATGACGCTGTGTGTTTTCTGAACCGGGACTGCTACAAGTATTAGTGACGTCAAAATAGTGATCCACTTTGGTCAATGTATCGCAGCAGAAAGTTGTAATAAAGAGAGCATTTCCGCTCTTAGAATTTGTGATTACATAAATAATATTAAATTTCATAATCGTGAAATAAAAGGGAATTAATACACTTGTTTTATAAAAGGAAATTAAAAGTTTTAAATTAAAAAAATTGCTAAGATTAATAGATCAGATTAAACCCATTGACTTACCTTTCCCTAAAAACATTATTTTACAATAAATATACGTACAAAAATATAATAAATCTACCAAAAACTTTAGAAAATCAATCCCATTCCTCCCTTTTACAACTACATACCATAATTTAACCACCAAAACACAATAAATGTCAATTTAAATAGAGAAATCGACATTTTTTAACTATAGAGACCTTGGCACTTTTTTTTAACGCTTTGGCGTAATCCAAGATTCAGAAAGTTAGATATGTTTTAAAATTATATACACAATTATGAAAACAAGCCTAATGAACTTTTATGTTTATCTACCCTATATTTATAAAATCCTAATGAAACGAATTTGTGAAACGAATTTATGAAACGATTTTATGAAACGACTGATTAAACGACTGATTATGTTTCAAGGCTATCTACCCTATATATATAAAATCCTAATGAAACGAATTTGTGAAACGATTTTATGAAACGAATTTATGAAACGATTTTATGAAACGACTGATTAAACGACTGATTATGTTTCAAGGCTATTTTTAATAAAATATTAAACGCTTGATGGTGAAATTAATACCAATTGTTCATAAAAATCCGCGGATGTCAAAACTGGTAATAGAATTTTGAAATTGGAATTAGTTTTCGAGATATTAATTTTTTTCTAATTTTAATGACATTTCTGTAATGATGGCAACTAATTACTCAGTTTTTTTGTGACAAAAAAGGGCAAAAAATTGAAAAGGATCCCGATAGGGATTATTGATTTCTTTTTATTCGTCATTTTCAAATTGAAATTGAATTTATCTTTTATTTCAATCGATAATGGAGACAAGATTATGATTAAATTATGTTTTTCAGGAAAATTTGAAAAAAAAAATCACATTTCTATCGTCAGGATTCAATCGTCTGTCAGCATTTAATTTAATTTATAAACTGAAAATATTTTGAATAAATTCGTCCAAATGACGTCATTTAGGTAAACGCAAAAGAAAGTAGGGAAAAGGAATTAATAGTAATTATTATTTATTGATATCATTTTGTTATTTTTTTGTAAAATTTAACTAAACGAATTTATAAAATCATTAATTCGGATATTTGAAACTAATATATAAAATAATAATTGCCCAACTGAACGGAAGAATAAAATATCCTGCTTGGTTTTCTATCCTGCTTGGTTTTTTCCGCCAAGCTTTTTAAAAAAGCGTCAAGACCCCTATAATAGAAAAGCACCAAAAGTTCATTGGATTTATTTTCATAACTTTTGGCAACAAATCTATGTATATTAACGAATCTATCCCTTTTTGAAGCTCGAATAAACTCCCAAACCTAAAAGCAAAGGATCCTATAATGGAAAAGTACCCGATTTTCTTATGGACAATATTCAAGTGACAGAACATGGTGTAAAATTACCGCGGATAGCAAATTTGTTTAAATATCTCATCAATTGATGCCGAATAAATGCAGGCATGCATGCATAAAATATTTAATTAATTTTGTATGATAAATAATTATTAGAAAATTCGTATATACATATTAATTAAAAAAATAATTTACATATTTAAAATAACATGAAAATATGCATGATGGTGCACTAAAATAGAGAGAAAATTAAAACCTGTTACTGAAAATATTTATAACATAGTACTTTTCAATACCGTGGTTCTTAATGTTATTCACAAGCAGATGGAATTTTTCTCATCCTTAAACGCAAAGGAAGAATAGAATAGAGATTGTTGTTATAAAAGTTCGAGAGGTAGTCACAATTTAAACCTAACCATTTTATACAAGCTGGTTTTCAAGTAGTAATTGATTTTACTTATCAATCCCGAAAACAGTCGTCAGTTGTCGCAACAGCTGTGTATGAGGCCATGATAATCGAAAAATGTCCCATTAAAATGTTAAAAGCATGGCAACCCAATTACAGATTTACCAATATTTTTAAAATAAAGCACGCTGTCATGTTTTTAGAGGCCTTGAAGTCTGAGCGGGGGTTGGCGAGCGTAGCTCGCAGGGGGTAGGCCCCCTAGTTTATATATAAAATTATTTATATATACAATTCTGTTCTGCCTGTATATAAAAAGAGATAAATGGCTTCTTTATAATAAATAAATTGTATAAATATTGAAAAAAAATGCTTATTTATATGAACCTACGAATAGGTTGCCAGAAAATATGTTGTCAACTTTCCTTCTCACGCCATAAGCCCTTTTCGGTACTTTTCGGTTAGCCGGGCGCCAGTGATACATGCACATATATAAATATATATGTATATACGTATATATATATATATAAATTCATAAATATATGTGTGTGTAGATACATGTGTGTGTGTGTATATGTATATATATAACCGAAAAGTACCCAATTTTCTATCTTAACTTTGTAACTGATTTGTAATACGAGGGCTGTAAATTAAGTAATGACAACATAGGTATAAATCAATTTTTAATGAACTTACAAGTAAAATTGCATTACATTCCTTCTATGTAATCACCAGCAAAGCTTATAACCTTTTGCTAAATGTCGGGAAGCCGTTGTAGACCGGTGGCAAGGTGTTGATTGTTGATGTGAGCAACGGAGCGCCCTACTGCGTGGAGTACAGATGAAACGTCATGAAATCGGTGACCTCGGAGGCGAAATGCTTGAACCCATCGTGCTACTGTCCTATACGGTAAAGCATTTGTGCCACAGGCTTCCACCAATCCTCGATAGTATTCTGTTGCATTTTTGCCACGGGCAACCTCGATTTTGAGCCACGACCGCTGATCACCTTTTGAAAACATGCTTTAGAGCGATGGAAACGAAACTCCTCACTTTAACGCCACACAACAACTACCCTTCTAAGCAGATCGACTGTTTTTTGCACTCTACACATCGACAACAGCGCCACCTCACCGCTCCCATATCCTATTTGCGCATTCCCGCCCTTCTGCGAGTTTCAAGGTTAAGTTGCCACTATTTAATTTACAACCCTCGTATTTTAAAAATTGTCTATTTATTGTATTTGGGTCTAGGACCTAATAACCACTCAAATTAACTTATCAAAAGTTTTATTTTCATAATATATTTGTACACTTAAGTTAACTAAAATGTTAAATGGAACTACTAAGTTGGATAAATCAGTTACTTTTAATTTTATAAACAAAACACACTCACTTCTAACTAAATGTATCCATATTTAATTCAATTTATTACAGTACTAGCGGCCCTCCCTCGCTTTGCTTCGGGTTAACCTTGAAAACCTTCATCTCTTTGTGTTTTCTGTAGACCTTTTCAATGTGTACAATAATTAGTACATTATTTTGATAAATCTTGTAGGGTTCAGCCTGCGTTTGCAATGTATAAGCGGAAAAAATGAAATTATTTACGACATCACATTAAAAACCTCAAAAATAACAGTATTTCTCCACTATTTAATGGATGTTATTATACATATAAACCTTCCTCTTGAATTACTCTATCTATTTAAAAAAAACGCATCAAAATCCGTTGCGTAGTTTTAAAGATTTAAGCGTACATAGGGATATAGGGACAGAAAAAGCGACTTAAACCTCAAAAATAACAGTATTTCTCCACTATTTAATGGATGTTATTATACATATAAACCTTCCTCTTGAATCACTCTATCTATTAAAAAAACCGCATCAAAATCCGTTGCGTAGTTTTAAAGATTTAAGCGTACATAGGGATATAGGGACAGAAAAAGCGACTTTGTTTTATACTATGTTAAGAAGATTTATTTAAAAATCTTTGAAAGACGTGTTGTCATCCTTGTAACATTTTTTAAACTGTTTATCGTCTGCTTCTTTTATTTATTTTTTTCCCAAAGATCATTTGGCACTTTTCGCTTTGGAAGTACAAATTCATTCAATTACAGTAGGATTCCATTACAGTAGGATAGACATTCGTTGTTAGGGTTATTTTTTTTTCTCTGCACAACAAGTTCAATACCATCATATTAATTTTAGCTTCAGAAATTATTAAACGTATATGGAAACATTTAATGCAGACCACTTCTGTTGAAATGCAAGTAAAATTATCACAAGGTAATTTCCGTAGCTAAAATTTCTTCTTTTCATTATCAGTAGCGAATTTGAAGACTTAGATTAGAAACTAAGAGCACAACATTTTCTTCTCATTATTTTATAGATATGATCTACACTTTCTTTAATAATTATAATCAATAATTATTGATAGCGTTATAATCTAAATACACTGAAAAATATTATTAATTACTATATAAAACAATAAATAAAATCAAAATACTATCGTAAACAATCAGTACAAACGAACAAAGTACATGAAAAATTTTAAGTTAGTATGGATCACTGTTTTTACGTCAGCAGGTTGTGACGTCACTTGTAGCAGGCCCGGTTCAGAAAACACACAGCGTCATCTCGGAGGCCGCGGTTAAACTCCGAAACTTCACCTTCTTTTAAGAATTGATTTACTGTAAGAAAATACTGGTACCGAAGAATTTCCTTGTCGCAAAATTCCAGGAGGCGTACGAACCCTGTTAAAATTATTTATGTGCATTTCACCAACATAATATTTATCATATTTTCAAAGAATTGTAAGACTAATAAAATTTGTACCGAAACCAATCGTAAAAATTTTCTCTTGTCTGACGCAAAGCAGATGTGACATCTTATCAGACAAAAACTAAATTTCAACAAGTAATTTTAAGCACTTATCATCCGAATTAATCATATTAGTTAACATTTCTTCACAAAAAGGGGAAGTCCAACTTTGGTGTTTTATCTTTACATTGTAATTTCTTAAACAAGCACAGCAAGAACTGCTGGAAACAAAGAAGTTTGGAACTATTTTTGAAGATTTCCTGAGCATACGTGGAGAAGATATTGTCTGCCATAAATATTAAACTTTTGTAAGTAAAAGCACATTTAAAGCGTCAATAAAGAATTAAATTTATTTATTAACACTTTGTTGATCAGTCACATGTATACTCGTGTTTATAAAACCAAATGTTATTGACTAAAGGCGTGCATTGTATCTTTAGTTCCGCCTAAGAAATTTTTCCTGTATAAAATATTTGTAAGCTTTTATCAGAAGAAATACGTATTTATATTATGCAGTTGACAATATTTTACTAGACTATTTTTATATGAAAATTATGCACTGTAAAATATTTATTGATGTATAAAATCGTAAAAGATATCTAAGGAACAAACTTTTCAAAATCTTTCAAGAAAAGGTGGAGCTTTTTTTGTTTCAATACACAGATACCATAAGAAACCGACGACGCTCAAAAATGTGTTAAATAAAAATCATTTTCGTTTTAACTCTTTGATGCCAAATATATATTCGTATGCCTATTTCATTTTTTTAATCACACACAGGAGAAAGGCATTTCTATTTAAAAATTTTAAATGCTTTTACGTCGGGGAACAGTTAGAGGGACTACTGGAAGAATTGCTTCATATGCACTGAATAAGGTATCTAAAATTTTAATAACTTATAAAAGTAATTATTATCTATAAAATTAAATCAAATCTTGTAGACATTTTAGAAACTAAAAATGTTGCGTCAGAAAGCTCTTAAAAGTTCTAATACTTTCAACTTGTTCATGTTAAAAATGTTAATGCTAAATATCTATTCATGGAACAGATTTTAAGTTTAATCTATAAGAAATTTTGTTCAGATTTTTTCCAGATTTTTCAAGCATATCTCGAATGATATTTCTCACATACATCTTCAAACGACGAGCTCTGATCATTTCACCAATTTTTTCTGTACCCATTGTGAATTGTTTTAATTTTTGAAACAACATTATACTGCTTTCACTAATGTTTATATATATATATATTTATTTATTGTTGTCGTCGTCAGATATGTGCTTACCACTGCTGGATGGTTGACAAACAAACCAATTGCTATTTTATTAATTAAATTATGTAACGCGTTCTTCGCACAGAGTGACAAAAATACTGGATATGGATACGATTTAGAGGGTTCAATGTATTTATTAAAAATGTTATTTTTTGTAAATAACTTTCCATAGTTGGCCCTAATTCCAGTTTTGCCATCATGGCTACAATATCCTTTAAACTGAAAGTGAATAACCATTAAAAGTTTTAACGTTGGAAATTGTACGTTAAACGTGATAAATGCTATAACTAGTACTATAACTTGTTTTACAATGCAAAAAAAAAATCATCGGTATTATTTCAGTGAAATAAATTATATAGTCATTATGAGAGAAATGAACATGCCTTTTTTTTTTCTTATTACATATGTCATGTTTACAGATGCGAATTTTTTTTTCGACACCATACAGCCCTGCAAAATTCGCCATGGAGACTTTGTTTGCGAATAATAACCTCCATGGTTTAATAATTCTATGACTCACAATGAACGGATCTCTTGTGTTTATTTACTTTAATGGATTGAGATATTCGGCTGTTAACCTAATTTTCACTGAAGTTATCTCAGAATCCATACATTTCACCTACCTATGATACGTAGTATAGGGTAAGTCTTGTAATCGTTTTGAAAATCGAAAAACATTTTTTGACGGATTTACACGTTTCAGACGCTGGAGATTCCGAAAAACATATTTTTACAAAAAAATTGCCGTCCGTCTGCCTGTGTGTCTGCGTGTATGTTTGTAAACGCTCTATCTCCCGAACAAATTGAGATCGAGACTTGAAATTTGGTGTTTACTTAGTATGTAATAATGGGAAGAAGCTTATTGAATTTCAGTAACCTCGATTATCCGGAACTATTTTTCTCGGACTCTCGAAATATTCGTTCTGATAAAAGATATATAAAAAAATTTTCGAAATTGTTTATTTTAAGGAATGAATATAAAACACAATACAAAAACATAAATTTTGCATAAAGAAGGAAGTCGATCGAATAACTAGTTGCCGAGATATTTGTAATCGTATTTTCCACTCTCCTTGATTTTTCAAGACCCTGTATTTTATTCAAATTTCAATTCAAAGATATATTTTAATTGGAAATGAGACGCTTAATCCGACGCAGTAAACCGTTAGTTAATATGATTATCAATTTTGGAGTTATGAGGATGTTTCTTTTACACAATTCAGTAATAGAGCATTTAAAGTTTATGACGTCATCAAGCCACGATTTTACTCGAATTACAATGCATTTTATAAATAGTTTACACATGTTTCATTTCATATTTTATATTATGCATATCCATGATGAGTAAGTATTGCGGTGGCCCCCGACGACTACTTTTAATGTAACAATTTTTTTGAACGATCTTTCTAAAAATGTAACTTTTATGCAATTTTATTCCAAAAAATAATTTTTAATAAAAATGGCCGCTTGGCATATTAAAAGCGAAGTGGTCAACCCGTATTTGTTTTCCTCAGTCACATGACTTTCACATTTTTTATATAGATTACGTATAAACAATTTAAAAGAATGAAGAAAACTTTTATTAATATCTTTTTAAGTCTTGATTCGATTTTCATAAAATTCGAAATGACTCGACAAAATTCTGCAATGATTATATATTTTTAATTACAATCTATTCGGTTGGGTAGTTTTAGCGCTGTTATATGCGGACGGACAGGCGGACAGACGGACGGACGGACCAGACGACGAATATAGGTGCTACGTATTCATATAATTACGAACGCACCTAAGAAACAGTATTAAGCCAAATAATATTTCCTCAAATACATCAGTTGACAATGGATCTGATTGCGAAAATTTAACCGTAAAAAGCCGCACTTTTGTGATCAATGAAAAGACGGGTTTCTTTTTTCATAAATTTAAAAACCATTTTTCTTTATTATTAGAGGGGAAGGTGTAAAAACGGGCACAGGTGTAAATATGGGCACCCTCTCAAACTGGCTATGGGACGTGTTGAAAACTGATGGCCAGGACTGTAAATGATACCATTTGTTGATATGAGATAGCAGAGAGCAGTTGAAACTGTTCTTTCAAGTACTGTGGATGCAGTGTGAGTTAAGCTGTTATCACACGGAATACCATACGATATGAAGTATATGCTATTGCCTCTCGATTTCTTGGAGCTACACTTTCACGCTGCAACTAGGGTTACTTTCCCTACTGAAAGTTATCTGCTAATGTAAGGAGAGGGCATAACATTTGGCGAGTAATTTCAGCAGGTGTTTTAATATTTAATGTAGAGATCGATTGATAAACATGCAGCATTGTCGCGTACTAACATTTTATACATTGCAGTTTCTTTTCGTGTCTGTTCTATATATATATTATTGTGATCATTTTACTTCAAATTCCACGATTATAAAAACAATACTCTCGCTAATATAACATAAAAATTCTAAATTATAGAGTCCATATCTTCACTTTACGTTTTTCATTACCTGTAAATATTAAGAATTCTCAACTATTAGTATTAAGTGATTTAGAAAAAAAATAGAATTTTAAAACTAGTTTTTTGTCACATGTATTGGAACCGCACTTTATCGCTAACCTGAAATCTGTAACGCAAAGAAAGATTTTAAATTAAGTTTTAGTTATTTTGCCAAAATCACTATTATGACATTTTCAGTAAATATATTTTACATATTTTAAATGTAATTCATATTACATAATGAATGTAATGCAAAATTGAAATACATAATAGAATTTAGATATAGTTCCCAATCTTTTGCAGTGTTTTCTTCCTTGGTTTTGATGATTTTAATAATTTTTCGAAAGTTTAAATGAGTTTTTGATATTTTTCGTATCAAAAACACAATCTTTATTTGTATACATATTGTGTACAGTCCTGGAGGTGGGGAGGGGGGGGAGTTATATCCTCTACTAACTCTGCCGCAAATCTCTGTATAAAAATGTATAACATCTAGTAACAATAGATTAGTAATAACATCTAATAATAATGCTGTACATAAATTTTGCTGGGGGGGAGGAGGAAGTTACGTATAGCAATTGTAACATATTCTAAAACTTTAAGTACTAAACCCTAATTTCGACATCATATTTTTCGGTAAGTTTTACCTTCGTGTATCAAATTGAAAGTCACTCGTTAAAGTATTTTAGAAATTATGCAGGTTTTATGTTTGCACCTCCTAATGTTAAATAAATGTTCGATCGTCGCAAACCAGATTACAAGACAAGTGTTTTTTTAAGCATAACTTAAAAACTATCTTGCGGAATGAACTTTAATTTTGAGTTCGCATATTTGAAAATTCTAGAAATCTATTTCTGCTAGGAAAGTTTTACGTTACAATTGATTTTTATTTTCGAAAATATATAAATTTTTATTTATTATTTTTTTTTTGAAGGGAACCAAAATATTTTAACTGGAGGGGAGGAGGGGGGTATATGCGTTATTTATTATTAATAAGTAAAAAAGGGGCACAATTTGCTTAACAAATTGAAAAACATATAAAGTTTTAAAATTTATACACCGCTAGGAGGGGGTAGACAAAATTTTAGGGTGGTTGAAATTCAATAATTAAAAAGGAAAAATGACTTAAAAGGACATTCTCACCTACATACATTACATACAATAAAAGTGAAAAATTACTCAGAGCCAAGAATCGAACCTGGGTCCACAGCGTTCCGGGTTATCGCTCTAACCACTCAGCCACTCCGGCTGTTTTTGAAACGCAATTTTTCACTAATAAACCATGTTATAGAGAAAGTCGCCAACCATCTAACAGACAGCCTTGGATGAACGGACAACGGTGAATATATTTTTACTATTCCACCGATTTACGAATAAATATGTATGTCTGTATAATAATTGTATATCTTTAAAAAAAGATTATCAAGATTGTTTTAAAAGAAAATTATTAGAAAGTAAAATATAATTAACTATAAATAGCTGCTAGATTAAATTTTCATTTATTAAATTTTATTTTTCTAAAAATATAAGAACATTTTCTGCCCCCCCCCCCTCCAATATAAAATTTAGATTCTGAACACTGCATGCTTTTGCAATAAAATACCTTGATGCGTATTTGCTTGCATTTTTATCTTTGGCGACATAATTTGGCAACAAGTACGAAATAACGCCAAATACACTGCAGAAAGTAGTTAAACTAATACAGTTTGAGAAGTAAATAAGTGACTACGACAGTACAATTATAACATACAGCAAATAATATAAGGAATTGAAATAAAATAATCGCAATAAATGACTTTAAATTAGTAAATAAAGTTCTTATCGGGAGTGTTTAATAACGAACTCCGAAGAGACAATCGACGCATATGTAATTTTTTAATTTCAAAATAACTGCACATTTTTATAGTTCTTTTCGTGTATAATTGGTCCCTGTGTTACTAAAGATTTTGCTTTTTCCTTAATTTTTCTGTATTTTTGGTTTCAATATTTGCGACCACGCTAAACAAACATGTTGACTCACTGACGGTAGCCATCTTGAAATTTTTAGAGAGCTCTGATTGGTGGATTTCGAGCTGACACCTATCGTAGAGGATAGAAACTACTGTCAGTTAGATCTTGAAGAAATTATGAGAGGCAATCTATCAAACGGGACGATTTCGAGATTTTTCCTCTTTAAAAACGTGTTTCGGATGAAATATCTGATATTGACTATGATATGAGAGTACGTGTGATAGCGCCATTATTGTGTGATTTGATGTTTGTTCTGGACTGCAAACTTTTGACAGCTATCTTAAATCGTTTTCTTTTCATGTTCTTATGGCTAGTTTAAAATAATTTCACAGTGATATCCGGAAAGCGGAAATCCTAAGCTACTTTTAGAAGTATGCCTTTACTCACGCACGCCTTTAGGTTACACGTGAAAGTGGCCATCTTTCTTAGGTGGGGTTGGTGTAAGTATGGGCCCCTATTTAAAAGGTCCCACAATCATACCACCTTTTCTCTTAAACAACATAAATTATTTCAATATTTTTTTAACGGGAAAACAGCAATTATCTACATTATACACATTACCAAAAGTTTTATAAAATAAACCTAAAATTTGCTTTAACCCCCTGACCGCCGAGCAAATGGGCAAATTTGTAATGTTGTTTTCTCTGTGAGTTTTTTTAAATGCTAAATAAAGATTAATTTTCAAATTTGATATAACAAACTTAATTACATATATTAGTATAAGCCTTGGTAGTGTCAATCATTACTCAATATTTTATATTTTAAAACGGCATTATATTTGTAGAAATATATTAATTTAAACAAGGCTATTATTGCAGTGAAACCTGTAGCATAGTGAACGGATATAGCAGTATACGGCGGTGAGAATGTTAAAATAAAAGAACTGTAAAATTACCTTAGATGTAGATAATAATAAAAACTTTATAGATAATTATAAGGCCATTTTATTATCTATAAATTCTGAAAGCATTCGTTAGTTTTATTTTATAATATATCTCTGATAATGTGCGTAATCTAACATAATGGCGTAATGACAGGAGGCAGGAGTGGCAGACCAAAGGACTTCAAGAAAAGAAAGGAAATTAGACACACGAAACGATACGATTCATCATCGGACTAGACAGATTACTCTGACCCTCTCCTTGTGGACAGCGATGATGATATCAACCTGGATATCAACGATGGGGATAAACCAACACCGAGTGATGCAATTTTCATCTTTTGTGATGGAAAGTTCTCTGAAGACACTCGCGGAGAAATGTGGGTTAAATGTGTTATGTGCCACATGTGGCCACACTTAGATTGTGGCCAGTTTTGTTTGCGATTTCTGTAAATGATTTTCTTCTGTAATAAATACATTCTCTACCAATTTGTATTGTTTTATCCTGTTTTAAAGCATTTTAAACTATTTTTTGTGACTTTTTTGTAGAGGGCCCATATTTGTATCTCATTTTTTCTGGTGCCTTTTTAAAAGCTTTTTTGTAAATCTTCCTTTACGAATTGAAATAATTCATATTAATCATTGTTTTGCCTCCTCTCATTTAGTAAACTTGTTATAGTTGTTAATGAAGGTCAAAAATCTAGAATTTTTCAAAAGAAAAGTCACTTTAAGTCAAAAACAAAAGAGGGCGCCCATATTTACACCTTTTACTCTATTATTGTTGTTATTATTTCCTATCCAATGGATTTAAAATGCAATATTTAAATGAATTTTTGTTTAAAATATTGCAATAAAATTTAAAGAAATAGTAGAAATAACTTTTTTGACTAATTGTTTTAATCAAGATTAATTCCTAAAATTCATTTCATAAAATTTGTTACCACTATTTTTATAAGAAATTTTATGTATAATATTTTATTTTGAGACCAAAGTAAATTGTCACCTCCATTCTTTAAGTAGTTCAAGAAATATCTGTTTTTACCAGCAGATGGAATAAAACAGAGATTTCCAAAGGGAGTTCATAGTACTTAGAAGTTCTACATCAGTAGCTGTGACATTCCATTAAAAAAAAATATATAATATGAGGTAAAAATAACACGCGATAGAAATTTATCTTCTATTTTTTTGTCTCCTTTAGTATATAAATAATATTCAATTTTTACTGTTCAATATTTATTCAATAACTCCTGGTCATTTCTCATTGTTAAACATTGGCATAATTTGAACCAGGCAGCTATTAATGAGAATTCTCCAGAGTTTTAAAATCCAATGGAGTTACCTAAATAAAGTTGGTCCATGGAAAAGGTATAAATGTGATAACGTTTAATTTCAAAGATATCCTTTCCATAAAAATTACATTACAAAAAGAGGAACAATGAACACTGTAACAATCTACAGCTATATAAGACAACATCGTTGCAAAATCTCTACTTTTTGTAAGAAGATGAATGAAATTAATGTACTCAAATCTTATAATATTTTTAATGCTCTTTGAAAACTGTTAAATAATCGTCAGCTCTTCGCAAAGGTAAAAGTAATGTTGTAGGATCTTACTAACCACCCATCAAAGGAGGATCTTTCCCCAAGTTGGTGTTGTGGCTCGGTCAATCAAGCTTTCCCATCTAGTAGATGGTAGTTGGCCAATCGTGGGAGGTACACCTCATAAGTCTTAATGTTTGAAGCTATGGTTTGTTGGATGTCCTTGTTCCTGTAATATTTTTTAAACAAAATATCATGTAAACGTAAATAATTTGTTTATCAAAAGTTTCAGAACTCAAATTGCTTTCACGTGATATAAAAATTAAAAATCGATATTTTCACTGTACAATTACATACTTGTATTGAACAGTTAGTTAGATTTAAAATCTACATGGTGCATGAGAACACGAAAACGCTTTTTATTATTTTTCTACAGAAAAATAGTTGGCTATAAGACACTAGATACAAATAGATTATACAATATAAACATTTTTCAGCTGCAAGAAAATAAAGAAACATTTTCGAAGAAAATTAAGTAACAATTGGCATTACCCATTTCTTTGAATTAAAAGCAAAATGCAAATACTTTTCAGTAAGAATGAAGTTACGATGAAGTTTATTTTCTACCATAAAGGGACTCAATGTTCTTCATTTTTCAAAAAAGTGACAAAAATAGAAATTTTCCAATATTTTGCTTAAAATGCATGTACATCTGTAGTATACAAAGGTTTCTTAAAGATCTCATAACACTGGTTAAGTGAACTTTATTAATTTGACATTCCTGATTCTAAATATGTTCTGAATTCCTCCTTTCACCTTATCCCAGACCACTTACTTCAGTGGTCAATATTCGCAATTATAGTTTAATATTTTATTGAAGTAAGATGTTAAGTGTTTATATGATTTTTTTTAAAGAAAAATTTAAAAAATAACGACATCTGAATAAAGACACCGATTACAAGTTTACACTATAATCCGTCATTGGTCACGTGTTTTTGAATAACGCTATTGGTCGTGTGTGAGAGTTTCTCTCAAAGCAGTCTGTATAATGAAAATAGTTCCATAAAATTTTCTTTAAGTAAAATACAATATAATTTATATTTAAAGAGAAAAAGCAATTTGAATATTTTTGTTCCATTTTTTACTGAAGATACAAAAATCTTTTCTAAATTAATTACACGATTTTAAACGATGTGTGAGAGAAATGCTTATAGCGCGACAACGAGACTTCAATAAAATAGATAAATATGGGTACAATGTCCGGTACTTGTGCTTATAGATGGCCCCAACGAAAGTGAAAGGTCTCTTTTTATCCTGTTTTATAAAAGCTATGGTGCAAAAAAAGAGTTTTTCACTTGATCTTTATATTTATATGGGTCACCAGTGAGACTAAACGATTTTTTTTTTGTTTTATCTTTGTAAATAATTTAAGTACCCAAAACTTTCTTGCACCAGACCTCTCAAAGACAAGGCCAGTCCTGATACTTTTAACTAAGCAGCCGTGCTTATTGCGTCAATGGTACGATTCCTTACCGTTTTTAACACTTTCCAACCTAGTTCAAAAGTGTTTATGACTTCGGTTTGTCTGCCGTCTGACCGTCTGGCCGTCTGGTCGTCTGTCCGTGCTCTAACTTCCGTAAATAGGCTCGGATTGCCCTGCAATTTTTATATGTTATTGTCGTTATCTATAGCAAGTTCTCTATTTCAACTGAAGTGTGTAGCACTTATAGTTTTTTTACAAGGACACTCAAAAGAATTCCGTTACATTACGGCCTATGCGGAAAAATCATTTGCGGTTTATTTTAATGATGTTACACAATTTCAAACACATTGTAATTGATATGTATAACTAAGGTGCATTTCAAGAAGCTTAATATGGAATAGGGTGCGCATAGCACTTATAGTTACTTTACAGGGACAGTCAACAGAATTCCGTTACATTACGTCTATGGAGAAAAATCGTTTGCGGTTTAATTAAATAATGTTTCTTTATTTTAAACGCATTGAAATTTATATATATCACTAACGTGCATGACAAGAGGCTTACTACAGAATATTGTATGTATAGCAGTCATAGTTCATTTACAGGGACACATAAAAGAATTCTCTACTGTCTGTTAACAATAAATCCTGGAAGTGCGTTTTAAGTTGCTGAACGAGATTTTAAATTGAACTCACTTTTTGTCTATTACTGTGTGTGTATAAATTCTGTAAATCATATACAGGGCAAGTTCGCGAACATATTTCCGTTTATTGACAGAAACTACAGAAGGAGAATTTTAAACTGTGCTACGCGTTTCCTTAATAAACTAAAATTTAGCATACTATGTAGTATATATACAAATCTATAGATCATATACAGGGCTGAATAAAAGTATTCGGATATTTTCCGAATAATGTATATGTTGGAAATATATGTTGGAAATTCCTGAAATTACTTTTTAAATATGTTATGCGTTTTTCAAATTGTTTACTTAGATGCTATCTTTCAGCTTATTAAACGGTAATGATTTGTAAAATATTTTGGAAGCGTTGGAAAGTGTTACATAATATATGCTTGACGCATGATTTTTCGTTCTTGTTTCTATCTAATGGAGACTCAGCAACTTAAAGTTTCCAGTCCTAATTGACACCTAATGGTTCTTTCCTATCACCCCTTCCTCACCGAACTCGTTCATTTTTAACTAGCGATACGGCGGCTAAACCATTTCAACCACCACCTTTGAAAAAGAGATATGCACAGTCTGGAATTTTTTCCAGGACTTTTGGTAGTTTTTTTTTTAAATGATCATGATATGATTTTAAATTTTATTCCATAATAGGATTTTTTATTTTATTTACGTTAAAAATGTTTTAATTCCGTTTTTATTTATTTTTAAGCAGTTTACAAAAGAGCCTCAAGCATACATCCCGCCCTTGCGACAGATTCGATTTATCGACATGCCTCATATATTCTAAAATCTTACCTGTGTCGGTATATATAAAAGTTTTTGTCTCTATATTCTAAAATTCAGAAGAAAATTTATTATTTTTTTAAGTCATAATAAATTACACAAAGCTTTAAACATGTTAATGTGGAGATATCAATATGTATTTAAACAAACACTGTTAAATTTACTCAATACATGATACATTTTATTAAAATATACAGAATTTTGTCACACTTATCATTTGAAAATTTTCTGAAATCCAGAGGAATTTTAACCAACAAACAATCATGTGAATTCTAATTCCTCCTGTATTATTGTGATTGCCACAAAAATATTTTTTTCCCCTTATTCTCAATCGTTCGTAAAATGCACCGTTATTTTTCCCCCTGAAATTGTTTTTACTTATGACCAAATATAAAAGGTACGTAACTACAGCATTTTGTTTTTTAATTTTACCTAATTTAAAATATATCTGTTATGATAGCATTATAATTTACTATATGATACATTGATTTACTTTCTATTACTATTACTTTCTTGTATTATAAATTTTTAAATTAATTTTAAAAATAGTATATATTTATTGTAACCTGTAAAACATTTAACAAATCTATTTCTAGAAGCTTCAAATGTGCAAAGACAAAAATACCTCTCATAACGCCAAGTAGTTTTGGAGTTATGCTTAAAAAAGTACATGCATTGTGGATAGTTTTGAAAGTATTGGAAATTAATTTAATATTAGGCGTTCCAAACATTACTACTACATAATACCTAAACTACTTCACCGAAGGATTTTCCGTTTGACAGTAAAAGGTAAAATTTACCGAAAAATCCAGATTTCGTGGGGAAATCAATGTTCGTAGTGAAAATTAGAAAGGTGTTTACAATATTAATATGAAGAAAACTACCTAAGCCTATTTTCAAACGTACGTGGGCTTTGAAATAAGGATTAAAATTTATGAGGGGGAATTTCCCCGTTTAATTCAAATTTCAGGTAGGGTTTTCAATTTTAGGGGGCATTTAAACTTCAAGTTCTTAATTGTTTAATTATTTTCTTTTGTATTAGAGTCACATTCTATTTATTGTAATCACGAGCAGGGAAGACCGAGCTATGCTCGGTCAAAATTAAATCTGAGTTCAAATATCATGACCCATGACCAAAATGACCCACTAATTGAATTTTCTCGAACATGTGACCTACAGTGACCAACATGTGACCAACAGTCTTTTCGTGCCCGAAAACCATAGGATGCAAAATTTAGTGTAAATTGAGCCGCTTTTTAGATCTTGACCCACAATGACCCAGAAATGACCCACTAATCGAATTTTCTCGAACATGTGACCTAGCCCAATGATTTTCGCGTGCCCGAAACTCGTAGGATACAAAATTTAATCAAAATCGTTAGAGCCGTTTTTTAGATAAAATTAATTTGACCCGCTTTGACCCAAAAATGACCCACTAATCGAAAGTTCTCAAACATGTGACCCAGCCCAATAGTCTTCTCGTGCCCGAAAATAGTCGGATACAAAATTTCGTCAAAATCGTTTGAACCGTTTTTTAGATACAATTAGCTTGACCATGACCCAAAATGACCCAAAATGACCCACTAATTGAATTTTCTCGAACATGTGACCTACAGTGACCAACATGTGACCAACAGTCTTTTCGTGCCCGAAAACCATAGGATGCAAAATTTAGTGTAAATTGAGCCGCTTTTTAGATCTTGACCCACAATGACCCAGAAATGACCCACTAATCGAATTTTCTCGAACATGTGACCTAGCCCAATGATTTTCGCGTGCCCGAAACTCGTAGGATACAAAATTAAATCAAAATCGTTAGAGCCGTTTTTTAGATAAAATTAATTTGACCCGCTTTGACCCAAAAATGACCCACTAATCGAAAGTTCTCAAACATGTGACCCAGCCCAATAGTCTTCTCGTGCCCGAAAATAGTCGGATACAAAATTTCGTCAAAATCGTTTGAACCGTTTTTTAGATACAATTAGCTTGACCATGACCCAAAATGACCCAAAATGATCCACTAATTGAATTTTCTCGAACATGTGACCTAGCCCAACAGTCTTCTCGTGCCCGAAAACCATTGGATGCAAAATTTAGTGTAAATTGAGCCGCTTTTTAGATCTTGACCCACAATGACCCAGAAATGACCCATTAATCGAATTTTCTCGGACATGTGACCTAGCCCAATGCATTTATCGTGCTCGAAACTCGTAGGACACAAAATTTAATCAAAATCGTTAAGGCCGTTTTTTAGATAAAATTAATTTGACCCGCGCTGACCCAAAAATTACCCACAAATCGAAAGTTCTCGAACATGTGACCTAGCCCAATAGTCTTCTCGTGCACGAAAATGGTCGGATACAAAATTTCGTCAAAATCGTTTGAACCGTTTTTTAGATACAATTAGCTAGACCATGACCCAAATGACCCAAAATGACCCACTAATTTAATTTTCTTGAACATGTGACCTAGCCCAATGGTTTTCTGGTGCCCCAAAATGGTAGGATACGAAATTTCGTCAAAATCGTTAGAGCCGTTTTTAAGATAATTTTTGCATATATATATATATATATATATATATATATATATATATATATAATCACACACAAGATTTGCTCGTATTAGAATATATGATTAAAATGTTATAAGATTATTTACTTTATTAAATCCCATTACATACAGCACACTCTCAAAATACGCACAACCTGTCCAACAAACACAAGAATGTCGGCATCATGCTTTAAACGTTGTTGCCAAAGAAATTTGTGGCCATTTGTACCTAACTATTGGTGTATAACTGATGCGCCACTACATCCAGTGTCTATCGTCAAACCAATAACGGTCAAATGTTCAGAAAACTAATGCATTTTCTGTGCCCAGTAGCTACTGTAAGTACATTTCCAGCCATGGTATAGAAATCTAATATCGTATAGAAGACAGAGGCCAAGTATCATCCACTTGATATATTTATTATAAGAAATAAAGAGTATTTTAACTTCAGATTTTACAAATTAATTTTCGTTATTTTAAACCAGTATTTATGTGAACAGATTATATATATTGAATTATTTATATTTTATGCTTTAAAAAATATATAAAAAAGTGTCCTTTTTTTAATTTAGAGAGTTTTTATGAAAAAAAAATTCATAAAACTCATAATACTTATGCTTTTAAAATATGCATTAATATATTTAAATTAATACATTTTTGTGAGCACACTGGAATAAAAATTAATATATTTAATGGTTATTTTATGTAATTTGTAATGGAGAAAATAAATAGATAACATACTAATATCAAACACATCCAAATACTACGCTGATTTGAATAATATATTAATAGGATTTATATTGTTTACATGATGCTTTAATTTTGATATTGTGACTTTTATATAGTCAGGATATATGAGTTCTGATACGTGAACCCTCCAGTGCTGATTCGCGCAGCTTCTGAAAGGAGAGTAGAATTAAAGAAGGACCTTTCAAGATTCTACACAATCTCCACACATCTTTCTTATCCATAGCAATACGAAATCTTTCGGAATTAAATTATTTTTCGTCATAAACTTAATCGAACAGCGAACAGCATATAGGTTCAATGGGGTTCCTTGTTTGAGAAAACAACTCCCTGGAGATGAGTTAGCGTATATCATATCATGAGGGAGCCATAAAAAAAGTTTAAAGTACTTTAAAGTAATGATAATGTAAAAGCAAAATCTATACTAATATTATAAAGGAGTAATTCTTGTTTGTTTGTTTGTAGGGGGTAATCTCTGGAACTACCGAACCGATTTCAAAAGTGATGGTGGCAAATTGATGGTGACAACCCCTGCTCCAACATAGGCTATATTTTATGTCGGTGCCACTAACCTCAGGCCGTGCAGGAGCAAAAAACGTTCTAAAGTTGCGATTTTTCAGTTATCACACTGGCTGTCAAGCCCTGAGAGCTTGGCAGCCGGTTCTGTATGTATGTATGTACGTACGTAATGCGATAACTCTTCATAGAAATATCCGTTTTCCTTCAAATTTTGTTTATAGGTACACTGTGTTAAGGCGCTTCCCTGATTAGTTTTCGGGATTGATTGGTTAAGTATAAAAGGGGAGGAACAAGGGGCTAATCCCCCCCTTAATTTATATAAATGGGTTTTTCATGCAGAATTATTCCGTTTTCCTTCAAATTTTGTTTATAGGTTCATTGGGTTAAGACGCTTCCCTGATTACTTTTCGGGATTGATTGGTTAAGTATAAAAGGGGGAACAAGGGGCTAATTCCCCCCCCCCCTTAATTTATATAAATGGGTTTTTCATGCAGAATTATTCCGTTTTCCTTCAAATTTTGTTTATAGGTTCACTGTGTTAAGGCGCTTCCCTGATTAGTTTTCGGGATTGATTAGTTAATATAAAGGGGGGGGATCGGGGGGCTAATTCCCCCCCTTAATTTATATAAATGGGTTTTTCATGCAGAATTATTCCGTTTTCCTTCAAATTTTGTTTATAGGTTCATTGGGTTAAGACGCTTCCCTGATTACTTTTCGGGATTGATTGGTTAAGTATAAAGGGGGGAACGGGGGGCTAATCCCCCCCTTAATTTATATAAATGGGTTTTTCATGCAGAATTATTCCGTTTTCCTTCAAATTTTGTTTATAGGTTCACTGTGTTAAGGCGCTTGCATGATAATTTTCGGGATTGATTGGCTGAGTATAAAGGGGGGAACGAGGGGGGGGGTAATCCCCCCCCTTAATTTATATTAATGGGTTTTTCATGCAGAATTATTCCGTTTTCCTTCAAATTTTGTTTATAGGTTCACTGAGTTAAGGCGCTTCCCTGATTAGTTTTCGGGATTGATTAGTTAAGTATAAAGGGGGGATCGGGGGCTAATTCCCCCCCCCCTTAATTTATATAAATGGGTTTTTCATGCAGAATTATTCCGTTTTGCTTCAAATTTTGTTTATAGGTTCACTGAGTTAAGGCGCTTCCCTGATTAGTTTTCGGGATTGATTAGTTAAGTATAAAGGGGGGATCGGGGGCTAATTCCCCCCCCTTAATTTATATAAATGGGTTTTTCATGCAGAATTATTCCGTTTTGCTTCAAATTTTGTTTATAGGTTCACTGACTTAAGGCGCTTCCCTGATTAGTTTTCGGGATTGATTAGTTAGGTATAAAGGGGGGGGGATCGGAGGGCTAACCCCCCCTTAATTTATATAAATGGGTTTTTCATGCAGAATTATTCCGTTTTCCTTCAAATTTTGTTTATAGGTTCATTGGGTTAAGACGCTTCCCTGTTTACTTTTCGGGATTGATTGGTTAAGTATAAAGGGGGGAACGGGGGGATAATCCCCCCCCCTTAATTTATTTAAATGGGTTTTTCATGCAGAATTATTCCGTTTTCCTTCAAATTTTGTTTATAGGTTCACTGTGTTAAGGCGCTTCCCTGATTAGTTTTCGGGATTGATTGGTTAAGTATAAAGGGGGGGAACGGGGGGATAATCCACCCTTAATTTATATAAATGGGTTTTTCATGCAGAATTATTCTATTTGCTTCAAAATTTGTTTATAGGTTTATTCGGTTAAGACGCTTCCCTGATTAGTTTTCGGGATTGATTGATTGATTAAGTATAAAGGGGGGGAACGGGGGCTAATACCCCCCTTAATTTATGTAAATGGGTTTTTCATGCAGAATTATCCCATTTCCTTCAAATTTCATTTATAGGTTCACTGTGTTAAGGCGCATCCCTGATTAGTTTTCGGGATTGATTGGTTAAGTATGAAGGGGGGAACAAGGGGCTAATTCCCCCTTATCTATACTAATATATAAAGTAGTAAAGATTGTTTGTTTGTTTGTAGAGGGTAATCTCTGGAACCACTGAGGCGATTTTAAAAGTGATGGTGGCAAATTAATGGTGACAATCCCTGCTCCAACATAGGCTATATTTTATGTCGGTGCCACCACCCCCAGGGGGGTGCAGGAGCGAGAAACGTTCTAAAATTTCGGTATTTTGTATACTGAAGGAGATAGAAGCATCAAATTTGGTATGGTAGTTACTTATAACATGTAAATGCTCTCTAAGAACAAATTATAAAAACATTCGAAATTTAAAGGGTGAGATGAGGAAGAAGCGTTCTAAAAACATTCTAAATTACAATTTCTATGGAATCTCTGAAACTACAGAACCGAATTCAGGAGTGATGGTGGCAAATGGATGGTGACAGTCCCTGCTCCAACATATGCTAAAATTTATGTCGGTGCCACTACCCCGAGGGGGGTGCAGAAGCGAAAAACGTTCTAAAATTGCGATTTTTGCGATGCTGAAGGAGCTAGAAACTTGAAGTTCGGCATGATTGTTATTTATAAGATCTAAATGCGCTCTAAGAACAAATTCTAAAGAAAAATGATCTAATGATTCTGCGATTTTTCAACTATTGAATTTCTAAAATTACCAAATTTCACCATAGAGTACCATAGCGAAACCTTCACGCGTAAAAAGATAATGATAAGGGCGACGTGTCCTGACGTGTATATTGACTATAGCACGAGTCACAAATTATAGTATCCTTATTATTCTGTTAAAATATAAAAGTGAATTATGAAATATCAATATTTTGTTTGATTAAAGGTTCGTTAAGAGAAACTGACCAGCGTAGCGGGCGTAGCTTGCTAGTATTAAATAACAGTCTTAGCAGAACAATTTTATTATTACTGGTTTTATATAATTTTAGTGGTGACAAAAAAATATTACAAGTACATCTTGAACTGGTTAGTGAAAAAAGGAATAGGGGAATACCAAAAAATATGGAGGACAAAAATATGGAAACACCTAAAAAATACATTACCATGCCTAATACGGGGTTGGAAAACGTTTGCATTCAAAACAGCTTGTAGTTTTCTCGGAATGTATAAATACAGGTCCTGTATGGTTTACAAATGAATCTTATACCATTGTTCCTGGAAAATAGAGACACTTTCAGGTAACGACGATGCAGGTGGATAGCGATCACGCACCTTTCTCTACAAAGTATACCATAAAGGTCAATAATATTGAGATCTGGTTACTGTGGTGGCGAGGGGAGATGCGGAAAATCATGTCATGCTCACAAAACCAATCCTGGACGATCCAAGATGAGTGAACAGGGGTGCTTTCGCCTTGGCACAAACATTGTACTATGGGATGGACATGATCGTTCAAAATGGTCACATAATATCCAAAGGTTGGAGTATCATAGTTGAGATTTTTTCAAACAGAGCGAAAATATGCCGGGACCAGGACTCGAACCTGGGTACTTTGGTTTGCCGTACCAACGCTCTCCCTACTGAGTTATCCCGACGACCCCGGTCCCAGTCCTGGTCCCGGCATATTTTCGCTATGTTTGAAAAAATCTCAACTATGATACTCTAATCATTGGATATAATTTACCTAGTTGAATATACTTTTCTCTATCCATTATGGTTCCAAAATCCTTACGAGTAATGTGACCTTGCAGAGTAATCATGACGACCATGGACTACCACAGTATGGTTGCCCAAATCATTTCGGAACCCCCGCCATGTTTTACTTTTCGCAGCAAGCAGTCTGCATCGTAGGCTTGAGACGACGCTCGCCAGACGTAAACGCGGCCAGATGTTAGAAACAGTGCAAAACAAGACTCATCCGAACAAATGGCAGTCTTCCATTGCTCCATAATCCAGGTTTTATGACTTCGACACTACGTTTTCCTCTTACAGGCTTTTCCTATATGCGGTATGAATCTTTGATACGGTGCCTATTGAAACATGAAAGACTACGGCTACCTCTGTTTTCCTCTTACAGGAAAACGTAGCACATATTAGCATTTACACATTATTTTAGCGTACACATTAGCATTTGAGTGGTTTTGTAATTAAATTTGTGTTTCGAATTCAACTCGCCCTGAAAATCCCTGCTTATTGAGCTCTGTTCTTATTGTTTTGATTCTGACAGGCTTTGTGAGCCCGACATTCAGTGCTGCAGTGACTTAAAATGAAGCTGTCGTATTCTTATTTTTCGTCAAAATCCTCTTCAATGACCGTCTGTCACGATCATCCAACACACACTTTCGTCCACGTTGTGACTTAGCGGATGATGTTTTTCAGCTTTTCCTATATGCGGTATGAATCTTTGATACGGTGCCTATTGAAACATGAAAGACTACGGCTACCTCTGTAACGGAAGCAACCACCATACGAGCACCAACAATTTTTCCCTGTTCGAATTCACTTAGCTCAGACATAATGCTCTCACAACTACACAGAACGCTATTCTGACAACGACTGACACTTGCAACGTATTGAGGACATTGTACAGGTGGCGTTAGTGGACAAATACAACATCGCCACTTAGAAACTTGGCTAGAATCAACATTTACGTTCAACCATGCATTTCACGAGATGTTTCTATATTTTTGTCCAACCACTCTAGCATATTTTAATGACCATTTAATTATGTATATTAGAAAGAACAAACGTATGCGTGCGTAATGCTGACGTCATTTTGCGAATGGCAACATTTGGCGATGAAATTTCGGTTTTGCGATTTTTGCTACTGCAAATTTTTTAATTTCTAAACATCGCACATTTTTAATTTTTACACCGTTATATAGATAAAAAAAGGGAAAAAACTACTTCCAAATGCAATTTGTTTGAAAACTGTATCTTAATTGACTGATTTATTACAGCAATTAAATTAAATTTCAAGCATGATTTTTTTTAAATCTATCTTTATCACTTGCAGACGATTACAAAATATTAATCCATTTGCACTTTAAACAGTATAAAACGTTTATCATTTGTTTCTAGCTCGTATTCAATAACGAAATTAAAACTTCATTAAGCAATAAATAAAATAGTATAAATTAAACACAAATTTAACAAACATGTAATTGAAATAAGCGCATACAACCGCTGAAATTATCAGAATAAAAAATACTGCTGCAGATAACGAAATTTTTCGCGATATCTTCGGGTATTAACTTCTGGCACGAGGCCAATACGAAATTACCGCTTTTAATAAATTTCAAAATTTTATTTGAATACATAATTTTCAAATTTCATATAAAATGCTCTTTGGTGGTGTTGGGGGTAATCTAAAAAAAATATTAAATGTAAATATCTCATAGAATTTTTAAGAAAAAAAATCAATGGTTTTCACATATATTCTCTAATAAGGGAAGTCCGAGTTGGATTCCCTAGTTATTTTCATTGCTGAAAATTTACCAACATAATTTTTAATCGAAAATATAATTTTCATTGAAGATATGCTGAAATCGTCCCTGACAAGACATATGGAAAATAAACTATTCTGCTAATCTGTAATGAAGTTCATGAAAACGTTTATAAAAGTAAGTATTAACGCAGATCTATTTATTGAGACGAATTTTGAAGTCACTGTATTTTGCGAAATCTGTAAAACTTCTGCTTATCTATATTATAAAGGAGAAACGTGTCCGTGTGTAACGCTGACGTCATTTTGCGAATGGCAACAGTTGACAATGAAATTTCGGTTTTGGGATTTTTGATACTGCAATTTTTTTTATTTCTAAACATCACATATTTTTAATTTTTACACAGTTATATGGGGGGGGGGGAAATCTACTTTCAAGTGTTTGAAAACTGTATCTTAATTGACTCATTTATTATATCAATTAAATTAAATTTCAAGCATGATTTTTTTAGGTAGATTTCAATACTAAAAAGTCCTTCCGGCCTGTACCGGGAGGAAAAGGTAGCTTTCCTATATCTTCGTTTTAAAATTTTAGCTAATGTTACACGAAAACAGCAAGCTAAAATGCAAAGAAACGTTTACAAAAGATTCGTTAATACTGATTTTGAATAAGAAATTCGCCAAATTATTGAGCAATAGCCAAATTGGCTTCATTTATGAAGACTTATTTTGATCGCCAAATTTGGCGATATTTCGCCAAATGTCGCCCAATTTTGCCAATTTTGTCGCCAATGTCGCCAATTTTGGCGTTAACGGATATGAATATATAGTTTTATGCGTATGATTGGGAAAATTATTACAACAATGAAAGAAAATAATTTGCGAGTAACCGCATTAATGTGCTGTTTTGTTTCAAAATGTCAGCCACCCTAGAATTTCAAACTGCTCTATCTCAGTCATTTTTTAAGATAGAGGTAAACCAAAAAAAGCTCTGGAATCCTTGTATCAAGGCCTAACACGTAATTAAAAAATAAATTTGAATTTTTAAATTTTTTGTATATTTATTTTAGATTTTAAGTTATTTTACATCTTTAAATGGCCGCCATCTTGAAACAAGATGGCGGACCAAGCTGGCCAACGAACTCGGTCGAGACATTAGTGACCTTAATACACACAATTAGTTTCATCAAAATCGATTCATAATTACGGGCGTTATCGTATGACATAGGTCAGATATATATATATATATATATATATATATATATATATGGATATATCTATATATATAAATCAACATTTGGACGGAGGGTGGTTTTGGGGTCTGGGGGTCATGATCGGTGAAAATATATCGAAATTTTCCGGAACTGCTTTCCTCCGAACGGCTGCAATAGGTAGCTTTATACTTTTTTGTATTGAAAGCTACCTAAAAGTAAAAAGCTACCTACCAAAACCACCCTCCGCTCAAATGTTGATTTATATATATAGATATATCCATATATATATATATATATATATATCTGACCTATGTCATACGATAACGCCCGTATTTATAAATCGATTTTGATGAAACTAATTGTGTGTATTAAACTCACCAATGTCTCGACCGAGTTCGTTGGCCAGCTTGGTCCGCCATTTTGTTTCAAGATGGCGGCCATTTAAAAATTTAAAACTAAAATAAATATACCAAAAAAATAAAAATTCAAATTTATTTTTTAATTACGTGTTAGTCCTTGATACAAGGATTCCAGAGCATTTTTTGGTTTACCTCTATCTTAAAAAATGGCTGAGATAGAGCAGTTTCAAATTCTAGGATGGCTGACATTTTGAAACAAAACAGCACATTAACGCCATTACTTGCAAATTATTTTCTTTCATTGTTGTAATAATTTTCCCAATCATACGCATAAAATTATATATTCATATCCGTTAGCGCCAAAATTGGCGACATTGGCGACAAAATTGGCACGATTGGCGACAAAATTAACAAAATTGGCGACATTTGGCGAAATATCGCCAAATTTGGCGACCAAAATAAGTCTTCATAAATGAAGCCAATTTGGCTATTGCTCAATAATTTGGCGAATTTCTTATTCAAATTCAGTATTAACGAATCTTTTGTAAACGTTTCTTTGCATTTTAACTTGCTGTTTTCGTGTAACATTAGCTAAAATTTTAAAACGAAGATATAGGAAAGCTACCTTTTCCTCCCGGTACAGGCCGGAAGGACTTTTTTAAATCTATCTGTATTGCTTGCAGATGATTACATGCACTTTAAACAATATAAATAGTTCAGCATTTGTTTCCAGCTAATGTTCAATAACGAAATTAAAACTTCACTAAACAAGAAATAAATAGCATACACAGATTTAACAGACATGTAATTGCAATAAGTGCTTAAAGCTGCTGAAAATGTCACAATTAAAAACAATCTTGTAGATAGCGAAAATTTTAGCTATTTCTTCGGCTATTAACTTTTTTTCTGGAAGCCAATACAAAATTACTGCTTTTAATAAATCTAAAAATTTTATTTGAATATATAATTTACATATTTCATATAAAAATGCTATTTGGTGTTGTTAGGGACCAATCTTAAAAAAAAAGTGTTAAATGTAGAAAATCTATTAGAGTTTTCAATTAAAAAAAGAACGGTTTTCACATATATTCTCTTTCTTGGGAAGCCCGGGTTGGATGTCCTAATGTTTATAATAGCCCAACTTTTATTGTGAGATATTTTAGAGTTTTTCTGCTCCGTTGTGAGGGGTTAGGAAAAAGGAAAATTTACCACATTTTACAGCTATATATCAGTTCCTTTTTACATTGATATCTTTGTTTCTGGATAGTACAGCAAGATAGAAATTTCAATTTAGTGGTATGTTATTCTAGCGTTTTCAGAACCTTTAATTTAGAGAAAGTAACTACTATTTCAATTCAATTCGTGAAATTATATTATCACTTCCACTTTTACTAAGTTTGATTTTCTTTGTGTGGCAATATTGTCTTTATTAACATCAATTCCAATGTTTCTCTAAAATATCAAAAAGGTACT
Organism: Maratus michaelseni; assembly: GCA_963931845.1. NCBI lineage: Eukaryota > Metazoa > Arthropoda > Arachnida > Araneae > Salticidae > Maratus > Maratus michaelseni. The sequence continues at coordinate 148,065,186 of OZ007589.1, read as the reverse complement.
AAGAAAATTTAATTCCTTCAACAATTTTCTGAGACATACTTTTAATAATACATACAACAAAAAGTAAATAAATACATAAACAAGACTTGAAATTAAAAAATATTAACAATCTCCATTTAAAAAAAATTCTCGGATTCTGCAGTAAGATTAGATTACCATGGAAACAATTTATAACATGAAACACATACTTGAAGTTGAGAAACTATGATGACGCATTAATTTCCAGTAAAAGAGAATTTCTAAAAAACAGTTTTTTCTTCTCTTGCATGGGATATTCTGATCAAGCTTTTTCTTTAGCTTTATGTTGTACGAGAAAAAGTATCCACTTTATTAACCAAAGCCTGTTTTCTGAACCTCATTTGAGCTTTAGGGAACAAATATTTTTATCCTTAGTAGCTTACAGCCAAAAAGCAAAAAAATAATCTTGAAGAAGTAATTGAAAACTGGGACGAGAATTCGCTGCAGATTCCAACCGAAATCAATTATTTTAGCAAAATTAATAAAGAATTACTCTTGGATAACTATTAATAATAACTCTTGGATGTTTCGGTATAGAAAGAAATATTGCTCGTTGATAAAGATTAGTCGAATTCACTCTTTTTAATTGCTAAAAGGCGTAAAATAAAAGCACTATAAACAGAAAAGTAAGTTTCATTAGACTGTTGACATGTTTCAGTTTCATCGGAGCCATTATCAAAACAAATAAGAATATTCTATTATTACAAGGTCTATGAAGTTATTATTTGGAACGCTATATTTGTAATCATGGAGTAATATGGAAATAAACACCCAAGTAAAAATAACGTGCGTAATATGAAACAGTACGTGAAAAATTAAATGATATCGTTTCAAATAATAACTTCATAGACCGTGCAATTCTAAAATATTCTTATTTGTTTTGATAATGGCTCCGATGGAGCCGAAACACGGCAACAGCTTATAAAACTTGTTTTAATGTTTATAATGTTTTTATTATACGTCATTTAGCAATTAAAATAAGTATATTATTAAAATGTGTTATAATTTGTTAAATGTTTTTAGTCGATTTCAGTTACAATGGCAGATAGTTAAGGTAAACGTGCATCTAAGAGACATACTTCAAAAATCGTAAAGCATTTTTCAGAAATATGTTTTACAAATTAATAAAGTAACTATCAGTAACTAAGTACAGAAAAAAATATAACGACGAAAACAAAGACAAAAATTTTAGATGTAAACATATATATATATATATATTGTGTGTGTGTGTGTGTGTGTGTTAACAATATAATTAGTAATAAAGGGTTGCTACTCTTTTGTAAAGTCATTGAAAAAAAAGTAACATTTTAAGCATATCCATTAATTAAATTTTCAACAGCAACTACTATAAATGTATATATATTAAATACAGTATAACACCCGCTATTATGTTACCCAAATTCATGTTTTCACTCAATTTACATTTTTTCTTTACCTCCCTTGAAAAGTATAAACAAGGACAAATTACCGCAGGGGCAAATTTCCACCAGTGGAAGAATTTTCGGTTAATTTAAATGCACCTTTTATATATGTTAAATAAGGCGAACATTTCTGATATAAAATACTAGTGGATATTTGCTCCTTCAATTTAAAAATAGGGTTTTACTATACTTTTTTGCAGTTTAGACTTTTTCTGTTACTTCCTTTGAAAAGAGTAAAAGCGGGATTCCACTGCATTCGCGTTATGCCCGACCTTTCAGATTTCCTCATTTTGATATGTTTTCACAAATTAATATTCGCTGCAATTGAGCAGTAAGTATATAATGTATGTCATCACTACATTTATCATTTTCAACTTTTCTCGCGCAACATTTAGCTCTCACTAGAAAGTTTAAAATGAATATTACTTTTTATAATCAAGTAACGTAATGTCATACACAAACATAATTTACTAATTTCTTCAGACGTTAAAATATTCACGAAATAGCTTTTAGACATCATTTAAAACACATCTCTGCATAAAAAGGAGAAAATCATCCTTAAAAAAAGAGCTTATGTTGATGACATTTTGTAAAAATATTTTCGTCTCATCCACCCGGGGTGTCATCGGTACCTGTTAAACTTCAAGTACAAAAATCAATGAAACTTCAATTGAGCGATTTATGAATGTACAGCATAAATCATGATGCCACGGGAGCAGGTGGCGAAAATATTTTTATGAACTTTTATCAACATAATTGACTCTTTTAAGGATGACTTCTCCTATTTATGAAAGATGCGTTTTAAATTATGTCTATAAGCTGTTTTGTGAATATTTTAATATCTGAAGAAATTGGTAAAAAATAATTTGTTTGTTAAAATATAACTTATTTATAGCCCTTTTAGCATAATTTTCTAAATTCATAAATGTTCTGTGATATAAAAATTTCGACTTTCTTCATTTCTGTAATCACAAAGACAATGTCACAGTTATTCACAGAATGACCAGAATTTGCATTTTTTCTCCTATTTTACAACTGCATTGAATGTAAAATAATCTGATTTTGAAAAAAATAACCGAAATAAAATTTAAGTTAAACGAAAAATAAATAAAAAAATATATATGGAGATTTAGTCATCAAAATAACATAAGTATTATTTGTTTTCTGACATAGAAAGCATAAATGATTTATATACTAGCTGTCGATAAATTAGTAAACGTACAATGCGTAAATTTTCATTATTAAATCAGCAGTAGTTACCAACAGTAAAACATCAAGTTTCATAAATTTATCAGTCGATTTTGAAGATTTCTGATTGATATGTTTCAAATATTTGCACACAATAAAATGAGATGTTCAAGTAATTGTAAATGTCAGTTATTTGATTCCACTAATGTATATATTTCTCAATTCAGCTTATAAGATCAACAAAATTAATGATAAATCTAATATAATCATCAATAGCTTAATTACATGCTACATTATATTCTCGTTTCTGATCATTTGAGAGACGATTAGGCGAGCTTAATTGTCAGTCCTTTCGTTATAGGAATAATATTTTTATCTAGCCAGTTAAAAGAACCAGCATATTTTGCAATTTTGAGGGATCAGTCTTTTTATGTGGATCAATCATTTATTCTTTCCACCTATCACTAGCGCCTCATCAAAATATTTTACATTTATTTTAAATCTATATCAACTCTAATAATTGTAATTTGTGTTTACTCCAAGAATATCTAGAATATTATTCGCTATGCTTTAGCAATGCAAAGACCTGAAAGAATTGTTAATATATTTCTTTCTTCATCTTATCATAGATGAAAAAATAAGTTTCCAAACTTGGAAACATTAGAGATAAATATAGATCTTAAAGAAGCGAAAAATGATATTAGAAACAGACACATACATTGATGTTTAGCCTGCCTAAAATTTTCTTCATTAATCTAGTAAACAGGCCAAATAGAATTTTGAATAAATTGTTTATTTATTTTTTTAAATTTACCTAACTCGTCTTCGATGCAAAGACCAGTTGACTGAATCATTTAATCAGATTAATCATTCTCATAATTTTCTTTTATTATTTTACTATATCGACAGTTAGATTTAATATACACTGCAAAATATTATTAATTTTACGGTATAATACTAGCAGCTGGGATGCTAGTATCATACCGTAAAATCAACAATTTTTTTGTAGTGTAATTATGCATTTCTATAAATATGCATTACTTTCGAAGCAAAGATGATGTCTCAATATTGCTGAGATATATGAATGTAAGGCTATCAGTTTTCCTCCACACTCTAAAAGCAACATTTTCAAAACTGAGCAAAAAATACTGAAATATGAGTATGTCGCATAGTCCAAATGGCTCCGAATCAAAATTACTCAAGTTAGAAACATGTATATACTCATTTCTGAAAACATTCACTCATTTAAGAATAAAACATCATGTGCCCATATTTGAGTATGTCCATGTTTCAAAAATGAGTATGAACTGACTTCTATGTACTCCTTTTTGAGTATTTCCATATTTCGAAAATGAGTTTGAACTGATTCTAATCGTTTTTGAGTATGTCCATGTTTCAAAAATGAGTATGAACTGATATCTATGTGCTCAGTTTTGTGTATGTCCATGTTTCAATATTCTGAGTATTTCTTGTATGGCAGAAATGAAAGCATTTGGTCGTCATATTTAAAACAAAAAGATTCATAACAAAATGAAAACATCTATTTACTCAAATTTGAAAATGTCATTTTTCTCAGTGCATACTTGAGTCACTTTTCTTAGAAATGATTTGCTTTTCTTAAAACGTCTCTTTTCATGCGTATGCAACAGAACTATTCACTAGTTTTTAAAAAATGAACTAGCTTATATGATCATGTTTTACTTTTGAAGCAAAATAAGACTCCAGAGATATGTAATGCCGATGCCTCATGCCATGACCATGCGACAGAAATATTCACTAGTACCTAAAAAAAAATTACTATTTTCTTTTATAATACTTTACTTTCGAAGCAAAGAAAAATACTCCATGTTTCAGTGATGTCTGATGGAAAGCATGGCTGCCAGATTTTCTCTTTAGTTGGGACAATTTTTTTAAAAAGTACTAGGGGGCCTACCCCCTGCGAGCTACGCTCGCCAACCCCCGCTCAGACTTTGAGGCCTCTAAAAACATGACAGCGTGTTTTATTTTTAAAATGTTGGTAAATCTGTAATTGGGTTGCCATGCTTTTAACGTTTTAATGGGGCATTTTTTGATTACCATGGTCTCAAACAGCTGTTGCGACAACTGAGGACTGTTTTCGGGATTGATTACAACTTGAAAACCAGCTTGTATAAAATGGTTAGGTTTAAATAGTGGCTACCTCTCGGACTTTTATAACAACGATCTGTATTCTATTCTTCCTTTGCGTTTAAGGATGAGAAAAATTCCATCTGCTTGTGAATATTATTAAGAACCACGGTATTGAAAAGTACTATGTTATACACATTTTCATTAACAGGTTTTAATTTTCTCTCTATTTTAGTGCACCATCATGCATATTTTCATGTTATTTTAAATACGTAAATTATTTATTTTAATTAATATGTATATACGAATTTTCTAATAATTATGTATCGTACAAAATTAATTAAATATTTTGTGCATGCATGCCTGCATTTATTCGGCATCAATTGATGAGATATTTAAACAAATTTGCTATCCGCGATAATTTTACACCATGTTATGTCACTTGAATATTTTCCACAAGAAAATCGGGTACTTTTCCAGTATAGGATCCTTTGCTTTTAGGTTTGGCGTAATTCGAGCTTCAAAAAGGGATATATATTCGTTAATATACATAGATTTGTTGCCAAAAGTTAGGAAAACAAACCCAATGAACTTTTGGTGTTTTTCTATTATAGGGGTCTTTGACGCTTTTTTAAAAAGCTTGGCGGAAAAAACCAAGCAGGATAGAAAACCAAGCAGGATATTTTATTCTCCTTCCGTTCAGTTGGGCAATTATTATTTTATATATTCGATTGAAATTATCCGAATTAGTGATTTTATAAATTCGTTTAATTAAGTTTTACAAAAAAATAACAAAATGATATCAATAAATAATAATTACTATTAATTCCTTTCCCCCCTTTCTTTTGCGTTTACATAAATGACGTCATTTGGACGATTTTATTCAAAATATTTTCAGTTTATAAATTAAATTAAATGCTGACAGACGATTGAATCCTGACGATAAAAATGTGATTTTTTTTTTTCAAATTTTCCTGAAAAACATAATTTAATCACAATCTTGTCTTCATTATCGATTGAAATAAAAGATAAATTCAATTTCAATTTGAAAATGACGAATAAAAAGAAATGAAAAATCCCTATCGGGATCCTTTTCAATTTTTTTCCCTTTTTTGTCACAAAAAAAATGAGTAATTAGTTGCCATCATTACAGAAATATCATTAAAATTAGAAAAAAATGAATATCTCGAAAACTAATTCCAATTTCAAAATTCTATTACCAGTTTTGACATCCGCGGATTTTTATGGACAATTGGTATTAATTTCACCATGAAGCGTTTAATATTTTATTAAAAATAGCCCTGAAACATAATCAGTCGTTTAATCAGTCGTTTCATAAAATCGTTTCATAAAATCGTTTCACAAATTCGTTTCATTAGGATTTTATATATATATAGGGTAGATTTAAAATCCTTAACCGTTTCATGCATGAGTTCTTTTGAACGGATGAAAAACATATTTTGCACTTAAAATATATAGTCAGAAAAAATAATTTCTAGTTAAAAAAAAATTACATTTATTACAAAATTACTAAACGATCCTAATATAACGTTTATGAGCATTATAAAATTATCAGTAAGAATTATTAAATAGATTTTTGTGGTAATTTAAACTTTAGACACCTTACTACAAAACAAAAATTTAAGAAAAAAACCTTTTTTGGTCATGTTTTTGATTAGATCCATAATCAGAAATACTTTGAGAAAGTCTCGAAAAAATCGATAAATATTATTTATAGAAATGTTATAAGTGTAGAAAATAAATGAATATGATCTGTATGTGCATTATTTTTGATGGAAATCATTTAAAATTTCACCAACAGGGCCAAACAATCTCATCTAAGCATCGAAAAGTAAGCTGGGAAATGGAATAAATTTGATAAATATTATTTATAGAAATGTTATAAGAGTATAGAAAATAAAAAAAATAGAATGCCAAAAAAATAATATCAGTATGCGGAAATGTCGAAAAAATACCAATAGTATTATAAAATACAGAGAATTTTTTTTTTTTTTTTTTTTTTTTTTTTTTTAATTTGCACGCATTAATTTATATTAAATATTTTAAGAATGTAGAAATAACTAAAAAAATCAGAAGTAAGTGGAAATGCCAATAATATTATTTAAAAAGTATAGACTGCTTGCGTGCATTAAAAATTATGTATACTCAAAATGGAAAATGGATCAAAGACTCATTTCTCCATATTACTACGTAATTCTGGAAGTGTGATTGCAACAATGTATTTTCTGTGTATCAATATGCAGCTCATTAATTTCAACTGCACGAGTAACTTTTTTTATTATTTAAATGCTTAATAAAGCGGAAAAATATATATTGAAGCTGCTTCAATGCTAATTTGGCTTCATGCTTCACTTAGGTTCACATTAATACGTATTTACTCTTAGATATCCACACACCCACACACATATGTGTGTGCCAAAGGGCTACAAAACTATAATGCTTGGAGAAACATCATTGAATTTTATGCCAAAAATAACTTGTTGTAAACCTTAAATTTCAAACGGATTGTTACCATTTTGGACCTTTACTTTTTAGACGAAAGTGCGTAAGAAGTGATAAGAAAAAGAATGCAAAATGTAAGGAAGTTTTCAAATGTTGCAGATAGTCAGAGTATTTATATGTTAGTTTCAGTAAAGGCACTGAAGTTACTGAGGAGTCTTGGTAGTTTTAAACAGTTCCAAAGAACGTTAGGTAAGATTAAAATGAGAAATTCATCCCATTCCTATTCTACGTATAATAAGATTAACGTTAAGTATAAATTAAAGAAGAATTTGTAGTAGTAAATCAGTTAACAGAATATAGCACAGCAGGACTGTAACCTCAACATTTTTGTCTTATTCTCTAATGAAAAACAATAGACTGACTATTTATGAATGAAAATTTAGTTATGGGCCCTACAATATACTAAAACTGAAATTGTAGGATAATAAAACTCATTGACAAAGCAGATGTTCTGAACTAGTTTTCAGGACGTGGAGAACACTGTCTGGTAGTTAGCAGGGGGAAATCTACTCTAACTGAAAATATAGTATACAGCCATTAATTTCTTAAATTATAAATATTTTGCATGCCTGCTTAAAAGGGATTTGAAAAGTGATATTGTAATTGTAAAAAAATGTAAATTTCGAATAATAGGATGATTGGTCAAAACAAAGTTTTCCAACGAAGGGAAGTAGAAGATTTAAGAATAGCCAAAGTAAAATATATTCTATAAAAAGTGGCTTTATTTAGTAATATTTTTTTTCAGAAAATGTAATTGGCTTAGAAATTAGACGCTGAAAGATTAGAAGACGAATGATATCTTATTCACATGAATTTCGTTATTGCATTAAAGAGGAGCCTGGAACATTAGTGAAAAAATATCTACCAATAAACAAATGCTCTAATCTCAAATAAAATTAAACACTACTAAGTTTTGCATCAACGTAATAGATTGATTAGATTTTCTTTCAATCCTGTAGGTGGAAGATTCCCCAGTAGTTGAATCACTCATCACTACAGGATTCCTCATTAGTTGAATCTCTCATCTCTACATGATTCCTCATTAGTTGAATCACTCATCACTACATGATTCCTCATTAGTTGAATCACTCATTACTATATGATTCCTCATGTATTGCTTTTAATAGTTGAAAAAAGACGTTTGCTATCTATTTTATGCACGGAAAGTTCTATGTAAGTAGACATATATGTTATAAGATGTAAGAAAGTATATAAGATTCATGTAAGAATATAAGGTCGATGCAACTGCGTAAGATGTGGGTATTTAGTCGTATAACACAGGTCTGCGACGAAACAATTGTCGGTGAAGTAAGTGATGTTTTTACAGTTTTTTAATGCTGATTACTGGAAAGATAATGAAAATTTTCCATCACATACAGTTTGATAACAAATCGCAATATATTTTTTACGAATTTAGTATATCTCGGAATAGAAAAATATTATTTGTAGGAGTTCGATAAACATATTTATGGATTTAAAACAGTAAATTGGTGCATTAAACTACTAAACAAGAAAGAAAAAACTAATTCAATTCAGAATATTCCTCTGAATCGGTAAACTGCCTATTAAACACAATATTGAAGACAGAGAAATCCAGTTGAAACTGGCTAACTCTTCTGCTCTGCTTGCACGTGTCTTTCCTCAACCCCCTCTTCACAACACTTTTCACTGACTTTATCAATATTCCTCAACCAGTGTCTGCCATTGCTCTGTGCTGTTCAGTGTACACATGCGTTTATATTCCGGATGAAAATCCTGATTTCGTTACTTAATAAACTATTGTATTCTGATCACAAATGGACAGTTTCTGATGATCTGAAAGTGATTTCTATGTTGCTTGGTCAGCAGAAAGGGTACTCGAAATTTTCCTGTTTTCTTTGAGAATGGGACAGCCGAGATAGAAAACGATATTACATTAAGAAGGAATGGCCAATCATAAACACATTAGACCCTGGAGTCAACAATATTCAAAGAAAAAATCTGGTTCGATCCAAAACAAGCGTTACTCCCACCACGTCACATAAAATTGGGTCTTATGAAACAATTTGTCAAGGCTTTAACAAAAAAAGGCAAATGCTTCAAATACTTTTGTGACCAGTTCCCAGATTTATCCGAAACAAAACTGAAGGAAGGTATGTGCGTGCGACTATACATCAGGAAAATGATGAAAGATGAAAATTTTGAAACTAAAATGGAAACAAACGAAAGAAAAGACAAGAAACCTTTCAAACTGGTCATTACTAGCATTCTTGAAAACAATAAAGACCCAAACTACAAACCTATTTTAGAAAAGATGGTAAAAAATTTCAAGATTTTATGCTGTAGTATGAGCTTAAAAGTTCATTTTCGCGATTAGCACCTGGACTATTTTCCTGAAAATTTAGGTGCAGTTAGTGCGGAACAAGATGAAAGATTTCACTGGGATATAAATGAAATGGAGACGCGATATCAGGGAACATGGAATGTCAGCATTATAGCCGACTACTGTTGGATTCTACAAAGAGACAGTCCCTGCTAAGCTCACAAGAGGAAAAGTGGCAAAAAATGTTTTGATGTAAAGAAAAAAAGTTACTATAAGGACTTATAACTTTCTACATATACTTAACAATTAGTTGAACTAAGATATAAATGTAATTTATACGGATTTGTGAATTAATGAAATTTAAATGAAAAGTCAAAATTTTGTGATTTCAACTGTTTCCTTCAAAATATGCAGTCACTTTATGAAAAATCCTTATGTGATAGAACATAATGGTTTTCATTTTTGGGATCAGCACTAAAAATAACATCAAAATCAGTCATCAAAATTAAAACAATTTTCAAAAATTATTTTTATTTTTTTTACAGGCCTATGTAATTAATCGAAAGATGAAGTAAGTAAGTAATATACTAAGCAGGAAGAACTTGGTGCGAAAGTAATTTGAAAAGTTCAAAAAATATATATATTTATTAATATTGACCACACTTGCACAAAAATAAAATCTGAAAATAAGATGTTTTTTTTACAGTACAGTAGAACTTCCCTTTAACGAAGTCCCTATTTAACAAAGTTTTCTACTTAACGAAATTTTTTGCAGAACTTTGACTTTGAACACCATTAGCATGTAAATTAAACTCCATATTACGAAAAATATATTCTATATAACGAAGTTTATTCCACTTTTGTACGTGTACAGAATACAAACTAAGAAGTTACTGTTGCGATGGATATGCGAATTTATTTCAGTGGATTGTATGAAAATGAATTCATTTAAATAATTTCTATTCTGCTTGGTGTTGCGTAAAACAATTTTTTTTTCAGACTAAGAAAAACACTTGTTTCCTTACTCTCCCACACCGAGAGAGTTGAGGGAAGTCAAAATCCCTTTTTTGCATTCAATGATATAGAAGATGTAGTGACGCAATGGCGTTAGATATTAATATGAAGCAAACAATATCAATTAGAGTCAGACAGTTACCATTCTGATCTTCCATTGCTGATAGACAACTGCTTTGTACACCCACAAGAACGTGCTTCAAAATTCAAATCAAAGAACAGCAAAGTTATTTTTGTTCCTACCAATACAACTTCTAAACTTCAGCCATTAATCTAAGGAATAATAAAAAATCTTGAAATACATTATCAAAAAAGACAGAAAAAGTCAATGTAGTAAAAACATTAGTTTGAGAACCTGTGTATCAGAGCTGATGAAAGCTTGAGCCAAAGCTTCGGAATGTGATGTGATTTCAACGACCGTATACAATTGTTTTGTAAAAGGCGGCTACATAATTGAAACTGAATCAAATGCTTCTGAATGCAATACCTGTTTGTCATATCTAAAGGCAAATTTTCATGAATTTAAGTTGATTTCTATTTAACGAATTTTCTTCATAACGAAGTTTTTAAGTCTAACGATGAGACTTCGTTAAATGGAAGTTTCACTGTATTTGAAAACTTAATGTCCAATACATTTGGACGTTGTTTATGTGATAGTTTGGCACCAAATATCTATAACTTTGCATTTTTGGTCAGTTATTACCAGTTATTATTAGGACAGTTAATTCAGTGATTAGCAGATCAATATTATTCTTTTATTTACATTCATTTTACACATTACCACACATGCATTTCAGTGTAATGTTCCAGGCAAACGTAAAAATTTCTAAAATGTGTCGAAAAATTTGTGTTTTAACAAAAATTTTCTGAAATGTTCGAGCATTGGTTAATATTCTGAAGCGCTGCTTCACAAATAAGAACAAACCGATCTCTATAACTAGAGGATTAATGTCTGAATTATGATTATTTTATATATAATTAGACTGAGAAAAAAGAAATTTTTTCTTGGAAAGTTTTAACAGATTTAAGTAACTATACCCATGGGAATTTAGGAAATATTCACAAAAAGGTGAAGTTGGTTTCCTTTTCAGAGATAGCTGTGTTTAAATATACCTCATTATGTTATTTTATTGCCTTTTAAAATACTTTCTTTTGACAGTCTAATGACCCCGAAAGTGAACAAATATCTGCTACTTATAGTACATCTAGGCGCCAATAAGATGTGGTTCGTCAGAGATTGTAGTGCCATGAAGATTTTGTTTTTGTCCTTTGTAGAAAAATGATTATTGTATCATTTAATTAGCTGACGAACGGGTGCTTTAAAAATGTATCGTAAGTGTGTTAATTCCAATAATAGTTTTTGCTATATTTGCGGCGAATTTATGAGCACTACTCGCAGAAAAAACATTACTTCTTTAATTAAAATTGCCCATAAACATTATTTTGGATGCAAACGGGGCGATCAGGATAATCGATGGGCACCACATTTTTCTTGTTAGCGCTGTTCTACCAGCTTTCGAGAGTGGATTACGGGAAAGGGGACTTCAGTGCCTTTCGCCATACCAATGATTTGAAGAAAACCTAGAGATCATTCAGGAAATTGCTATTTTTGTATGACTCCAACAGCAAAAGGAATTAATTTTAAGAAGCAGAAGTATATTCAGTATCCCAACATCGATTCTGCTATGAGGCCAGTACCACACAGTGACGTGCTTCCTGTGCCACAGCCGCCTGTAAACTACAGTATTTCAGTTGATGAAGAATGCATACCATCTTGTAGTCATGAAAGTGAAACTGAAATGGATTACATTCCACCACAGAAATATTTGAAGCCTCATATGATAACGCAAGTAGAGTTGAATAACCTTGTGCTTGGGGTTAAGCAAGAATAAAGCCGAATTTCTAGGATCAAGACTTCAAGAGTGGAATATGTTGGCTAGTGATGTACTTATTTCTATATACCGTGACAGACATCAAGACTTCATACATTTTTATGAAAAATATGACGAAATATGCTTTTGCAACGACATGTCAAGACTTATGGCATCTTTAGATCGATGTCATAAACCAGAGGAATTGCGACTTTTTATTGATGCGTCTAAGGTGAGTCTAAAAGCAGTACTCTTTCACATTGGAAATAAATATAACTCCATTCCTGTAGGATATGCTTCAGGGGGAAGAGAAACATATGATAGCCTGAAGAAACTATTACTTGTGTTGAAGTACAATGATTTTTTAATTGGTGCTGACTTAAAAGTCATTTCTATTCTGCTGGGAATGCAACAAGGTTACACGAAATAATCATGCTTTATCGGCGAATGGGACAGTCGGGCAAAAGATAAACATTATTGTGTACAAACGTGGCCTTCTTGGAAGTTTCTAGAACCTTGTGATAAAAATGTAATTAACCAATCTCTTGTAGGATCAGTGGACATATTACTCCCACCACCGCATATCAAGTTGGGATTGATAAAAAATTTGTAAAAACTCTTAATCGGGACGGTAAAGCATTTGCATTTATCCGAAACTTGTTCCCATCAGTATCGTATGCTAAAATAAAAGAAGGCTTATTTGTAGGTCCAGACATTCGGAAAATTACGAAAAAGGACCAGTTCGAAAGTATTCTTACGACGGTACAAAAACACGCATGGCTTTCATTCAAGGACATTGTGCATAATTTCTTAAGGAATAACAAAGCTACAAATTACAGGTGTATAGTTCAAAATATGGTAAACAATTTTAAAATGCTAAACTGTCCCATGTCATTAAAGCTTCATTTCTTGCACTCTGACATTGACTTTTTCCCAGATAATACGGGAGCAATTAGCGACAAGCATGGTGAACGATTTCACCAACAAATTTTCTACTATGGAGTTTCGTTATCGATCGCAATGAAATGCAGCAATGCTTGCCGATTACTGTTGGTTCATCAAGAGAGCAGACACTGAACATAAATATAAACGCCAACATAGGAACTAATGTACTCAAATTAATACACTCAAACTGTGTTCAGCTGCGTAAAGTGTGTGTAAAATATGTGTAAAATGTGTGTAAACAGTGTACAAGTATACTGCTCACAAATTTAACATTTAGGTATTATTATTATGCAGTATTGTACGATCGCCTAAATTGTGATATATCGTAATAACCTATAAATACATATCCTTCGTTTAAAAAAAATAAGAACCAAGTAAAAATTTCTAATATCATTTTTATTTACTCCAGAGTGTGTATAATTAGAATATTAGCATTAAATTTAAGAAAAAATTAAAAAGTCAATTTTTGTTTATCAGTGATTGAACTGAGTTTAGATTGTTCGTTCAAGCTACCATTACCAGCGCGTATATAACACGAATTTGTATTCCAACCTACAATAACCGGTAAATTATAAAACGCCTTAAAAAGTCACTTATATAATATAATATCAAATATCTACACCTCATCGGCCATTTCTTTACATTTCGAATACATAAGATCAATTTATAACGTAGATTTCTCCTCGTTTCAAATAACTGCAGATAAATGTCTGTCATGTTATTCTAATTCTCAGTCATTTAACTGCACTAATTACTACAGTTTATCAATTATGCTTGTTAGTTCAACATAATGTGATCGTAATGTTAATAGAAGCATCAATTTCTTGGCTACTATGTATAAATCTGCCAACTTGTTTAACGGAACTAGAACATTAGGAAATCCTAGGTGTCAGTCACTGTACTTTACATTTTATTTAAGTAATCTATATTCTAAAGATAAGTAAGCAGGATGAAGTGTTTAATTATCCGTTTTTCTGCTTTTTTATTTTTTTAGCTATTTTCAAGAAAGTTGTTTTGAAAAAGTAAAAGAATTTCCTTTAGGGGTGCCGGTAGGGCTAATACCGACAATGTTACATCGTGTAATTTTCATGCGTCTTTACTCCGAACATATTTGAAATTGTCACATGATATTTTTTTTATATATTACAAACACATATTGGACTTTGTACAGAAAGTTAACTTTTTACAATAACTTCTCTTGGTTGTTTTTAAAAAATTCTACAATGGTAGTCATTATTAAAATGCAGAAAAAAATCAATATTTGAAGTTAGAAAAAAATTTAAAATAAAAATTGTTTAAATAAACAAATATCATGTAACTCACAAGTACAGTCATTTTTAAAATTACATCTGATAGTTTCTTCTGTAAGTCACGTGATAGAGGAGTAGAGTTAGATAAAAATTATTTTTTTATTTTAAAAAAAGAACAATCAAAAACAAAATTGCTACTCATATTTTATCTAATCAAATTTCCCGATGCATTTTTCTTCTAACCTGGCGTAAAAAGATAAATCGCCAACTATTGTTTGAATTTCAATATTTCACACTGAATAATTCTTTAAGCATTACGAAAATTCCCTTTCAAGTTTAATTAGATATGTTTGTTTTATAACATTATCTCTCATCAAAACTGTTTTTCTTCTTTTTTATCATTTTTTCAAATTTTAAATAAAATTAGCAACAGTTTTTAATTTTTATTTTTCGAGGTGTATAATCGTTTCAATTCTTCCACCAACGATAATGGTCGCCAAAAAAGGACCAATGGTAACCTTTTCGTCCAAAATAACAGAACTTTCCATCATAATTATATAACTATGTACGTAAAACAGTATGTTATACACTAAACCATTCTCTGTAAAATTATCTATCTAACAGTGCAAGTTCCATCAAAATCCATTCAGTAGAATTCGAATTATAAGCAGTCGAAACTAAATTTACATTTGTATTTTATATATACAATAGATGGTCATATCTATATTTTATAATATTTAAATATAGTAAATCCTCTGAATAGCGGACGCATAGGGATAGTTGAATAGTGTCTTGAATAAGGTTGGGTTGTCCCTAATTTTCTTTCTATGCGTCAGTTTCGCTCTAGAATATTTCTTGTGGGTCAGATTTAGGTTTTTACAAGTCCGATTGTTGTGATTTTCACAAAAAAATTAATGAAAATGAACAAAAATATGTTTCTAGTGAATTGAGTTTATTGTATTGAGTTTTTAAAACATTCATTTGCGATAATTAACGTTTTAAATTTAGTTGTATTTAGTGGGTATATTTTAATTGTTAAAAAATATAGTTTACAATTTTAAACGACAGATTAAGTGCCTCTCTTGAAACATCAATGTAAATTCAACTAATTTATCTAATTTAAAAAAATAAGGTTTGCTGTAATAAAATTTAAACAAACTATTAGTTTATTTCTTTTGAACCGGGTTCAAAATATTTTGTCGGGTTTGCGTTGGGTTGCGGGTTGACTTTAAAATGGATTGTTTGGTTTCGGATCGGATACAACCCCACCCACGCAAGATTCTACAGTTAAATCATTTCGCTATTCCGAAGTGTCCACTATTCATAGATAAAAGCTTACAAATATATAAGCGTTTGGAATTGAAAAAGTGTTCGTTAAATAGAGATGTCCGCTATGGAGGTTTTATTCTACATTTTGCACGTGAAAAAATATTTTGGCTATTTGCAAGAGTCAAAACATAACCCGAAACCGACACGAACTACAAATAATGAAATTCAACCCATCCCGAGCCTGAAAAATCCATTTGAATTCAACCTGCACTCGACGAAAGCCCAACAAAATATTTTCCTCGATCCGCAACCCGGCACACATCAAACCGACCCCGACCTGTAAATTAAATTAAATTGATAGTTCGTTTAAATATTAAATAAAACTTTTAAATAAATTAGTAGCATTACATTAATGTTTCAGGGGTGGCACTTTATCTGTTGTTTAGAGTTAAAAAATATATTTTTAATATTTAATAAAGTGTCTACTAATTTATACAAATAAAAAAGAAACGTTAATTATAGCAAACGTTTCTAAAAATTCAATAAAGTAAACGCAATTCATTTGAAATATAGTTATGTTCATTTTCAACAATTGTTTTGTCAAAATACCAACAACCCGACTTGCGAAAATTTAAATCTCACCCACAAGAAATATTCTAGAGTGAACTCGACGCACAGAAAGAAAATTACAGTCCCCCCTCTCCAAAAAAGAAAATTAGAGACAGCCAGACCGTATGCAGGACACTATTCAACGATCACAAGGTGTGTGCTATTCAGAACTTTTACTATTATATTTAAATATTATAGAATATAGATCGAAGATAGAATATAGAATATAGATGTTCATTTTTAACACTTTCCAACCTAGTTGAAAAGTGTTTATGACTTCGGTTTGTCAGGCCGTCTGGCGTCTGGCCGTCTGGCCGTGCTCTAACTCCCGTAAATATGCTCGGATTGCTCTGCAATTTTTATATGTTATTGTCGTTATTTATAGCATGTTCCCTATTTTAACGGAAGTGCGTAGCACTTTTAATTGTTTTACAAGGACAATCAAAAGAATTCCGTTACATTGCGGTCTTTGGGGAAAAATCATTTGCGGTTTATTTAAATAATGTTTCACTATTTTAAACGCATTGAAATTTATATATATCACTGAGGTGCATTAGAAGAAGCTTAATATGGAATAGGGTGTGCATAGCACTTTTAGTTACTTTACAAGGACAGTCAAAAGAATTCCGTTACATTACGTCTATGGAGAAAAATCGTCTGCGGTTTATTT
Organism: Maratus michaelseni; assembly: GCA_963931845.1. NCBI lineage: Eukaryota > Metazoa > Arthropoda > Arachnida > Araneae > Salticidae > Maratus > Maratus michaelseni. Next base: position 148,048,000 of record OZ007589.1, on the reverse strand, counting down.
AAATAATGTTTCACTATTTTAAACGCATTGAAATTTATATATATCACTAAGGTGCATTACAAGAGGCTTACAACAGAATAGTGTGAGTATAGCAGTCATCGTTCATTGACAGGGACACACAAAAGAATTCTCTACTCTCTGTTAACAATAATTCTTGGAAGTGCGTTTTAAGTTACTGAACGCGATTTTAATTTTAACTCGCTTTTTGTCTATTACGTGGTGTGTATAAATTCTGTAGATCCTATACAGGGAAGCACAAAAGTTCGCGGACACATTTCCGTTTATTGACAGAAACTCCAGACGGAGAATTTTAAACTGTGCTACGCGTTTCCTAACTGAACTAAAATTTAGCATTCTGTGTAGTATATATACAAATCTATAGATCCTATACAGGGCTGAATAAAAGTATTCGGATATTTTTCTGAATATTGTATATGTTGGAAATTCCTGAAATTATGTTTTTAAATATGTTATGCGTTTTCCAAATTGTTTACTTAGATGTTATCTTTTAGCTTATTAAACGGTATGATTCGTAAAATTATTTTGGAAGCGTTGGAAAGTGTTACATAATCTATGCTTGACGCATGATTTTTCGTCCTTGTTCAATATAAAAGATAAAATTGGTATTAGAGATCAATTGTAGACTAGTTTTTCCAATTGGCTGATTCCATGCGTGAATGTATGTAGTGTAAGTCACAATTCCGCAAAAGTTTACAGTTCTTGGCCACCGGTATTTTTTTTTTAATTCTAGACTGTATTTAATTGTAGATATATGAGATTGAATAACTCAAATTTTGTTTTACTATAATACTGGTAGTCAAACATCGCAGCCATTTACATGTCTGTGACTGACACTACATCCACGCATGGAATTAGCCAATTGCATTGAAAGATGAATTAATTATATTTTCTTTAGTGTTAGGGTTGAAGCATTTCAGGTTCGGATTGATATATGTCTGTTCGGGTCTGGTTGAAGTTCAATGGAAGTTTCTGTCGGATTCGGGTCGAGTTGCGGGTTGACTTCAAATGGAAATTTCGGGTTTGGGTCAGGTACAAGTCGACCCGTACAGCACTCTAGACTGGATGTTTCGCCTAACGGAGAGTCATTTTCTAATTAGCCTTAAACTGCATAGGGTCATTGCAAGAAGCCTGAGAAAAATCTGAATGATTGAGAAACAAATGGTTATTTTTCAGTTAGACTTACGCTGTATAGGCTCTTTGCAATAAGATTAAACATAATCATGCTGACTGAGAAATAAATAGTTATATTCTAATTAGCTTAAAGCTGCATAGGCTCTTTGCAAGAAATCTGAAAAATATCAGATTGATTGAAAAAAAAGGGGATAATTCTCCAATTAGGTCGGCTCTTTGCAAAGAGCCAGATTTCTCAATTAGCGTACGACATATACGTAAGGTAAGGAGTAACATATCATAAAAATGTCTTTTTCCAATAAGCAGTAGTTTTCAGAAAAGGTACATATAATTGCAAAAAAACAAACAAAAAAACAGTGGCACTCCGGAAGTGCCGAGAAAAGTGAAAACTTGAACAATTACGTGTGTACTTATATATAAATTACTTTTATAAATATATTTATAAATATTATTTTATATAAATATTCAACCTACCTAATATTTATAAATTTATATATATTCATGTATATATATTTATATATATTATAATACATTATATAATATAATTAATAATAATAATAATATTAATATTAATATTGATATATTAATATGATTAATTTTATTATTATTATTTATCATATTGATATTATATATCATTATATATTAATATATACAACATATATACTTGTATATAATATACATAACTAATATATATATATTAATATATATCTAGAACATTATAATATAATATTAATATTATTATATAACTAGGGGGCCTACCCCCTGCGAGCTACGCTCGCCAACCGCCGCTCAGACTTCGAAGCCTCTAAAAACATGACAGCGTGCTTTGTTTTAAAAATATTGGTAAATCTGTAATTGGGTTGCCATGCTTTTAACGTTTTAATGGGGCCTTTTTTGATTACCATGGCCTCATACACAGCTGTTGCGACAACTGACGACTGTTTTCGGGATTGATAAGTAAAATCAATTACAACTTGAAAACCAGCTTGTATAAAATGGTTAGGTTTAAATTGTGGCTACCTCTCGGACTTTTATAACAACGATATGTATTCTATTCTTCCTTTGCGTTTAAGGATGAGAAAAATTCCATCTGCTTGTCAATAACATTAAGAACCACGGTATTGAAAAGTACTGTTATAGACATTTTCAGTAACAGGTTTTAATTTTCTCTCTATTTTAGTGCGCCATCATGCATATTTTCATGTTATTTTAAATATGTAAATTATTTATTTTAATTAATATGTATATACGAATTTCTAATAATTATTTATCATACAAAATTAATTAAATATTTTGTGCATGCATGCCTGCATTTATTCGGCATCAATTGATGACATATTTAAACAATTATAATTTTACACCTTGTTATGTCACTTGAATATTGTCCATAAGAAAATCGGGTACTTTTCCAGTATAGGATCCTTTGCTTTTAGGTTTGGCGTAATTCGAGCTTCGAAAAGGTATAGATTCGTTAATATACATAGATTTGTTGCCAAAAGTTATGAAAACAAACCCAATGAGCTTTTGGTGCTTTTCTATTATAGGGGTCTTGGCGCTTTTTTTAAAAAGCTTGGCGCAATTCAGGCATCAGAAAATGAGATTTGGTGCCAAATGACATAAACAGCCATGGAAACAAATTCGATGATTTTTTGTTTATATGCGTATTTTAATTATACGTATATTATTATTGTTTTTTCTATACAAATTACTTCTGATTATATATAAAATAGGATAAATGACATTTTACGCTAAACAAATTGTATAAATATTTTTTTGCTCCTTTCTTTTGCGCTTACATATATGACGTCATTTGGACGAATTTATTCAAAACATTTTCAGTTTATAAATTAAATTAAATGCTGGCAGAGGATTGAATCCTGACGACGATAGAAATGTGATTTTTTTTTTCAAATTTTCCTGAAAAACATAATTTAATCACAATCTTGTCTTCATTATCGATTGAAATAAAAGATAAATTCAATTTCAATTTGAAAATGACGAATAAAAAGAAATCAATAATCCCTATCGGGATCCTTTTCAATTTTTTCCCTTTTTTGTCACAAAAAAACTGAGTAATTAGTTGCCATCATTACAGAAATGTCATTAAAATTAGAAAAAAATTAATATCTCGAAAACTAATTCCAATTTCAAAATTCTATTACCAGTTTTGACATCCGCGGATTTTTATGGACAATTGGTATTAATTTCACCATCAAGCGTTTAATATTTTATTAAAAATAGCCCTGAAACATAATCAGTCGTTTAATCAGTCGTTTCATAAAATCGTTTCATAAATTCGTTTCATAAAATCGTTTCACAAATTTGTTTCATTAGGATTTTATATATATAGTGTAGATATATAATTATTTACTTACGTGATGATGAGCAGCAGGTCTATTAATTTATCAGCAATGATAGATTTACAAATTCAAACTCAAAAGCACTGCAGTACAATATTTCTTACTTAAACAATATACAGTATATAATTATTAACACTTCACATTAGTAAGTTAATTGTATGATACATTATATGTATCTAGCTAACTCAAAGAAGAAAATAATGAATTTCATGAATTGTCACAATTATAATATCTATGTTGAATTAACAGAAACGTACGTTGAATTGTGTAGCAGCACTACTGAAAGCCGTCCCTTTTTCTAACTCTCGTACGTGTATTTCTGGAACCAATAGCGCACAGGCAAGCATGCGGCGCGCGACGCGCCCGCCCCGCCCTACCTCATACTGAACTATACACAATACATGTACATACTTATATACAGAGGTGTCGGTTACAGTAACAGTGTCGCGAGTCCATGGATTTCCATGGATCTATGCCTATTTTTACCAGTATTTTAAGTTTTATTATATAGCTTGTTGAAAGATGAAATTGTATCATAATTACCAAATGATAATGCTTCTATTTTTACACATGTCTTTTTGGAAATGCAGCACCATATTACATTGTTCACACTCTCATTAGTATATTGTGCATTCCCATACAGACATTATTTCAGCAGTTCAGGATGTGACAAATCTTTGAATATAGGCCTCATTGATTCCTTCACAGCCTCAGGAAGATTGTTTCTGAGATTGTATTTTTTGCATAAACTTTTGCATGATTGAAGGCACTACAATTCTTTCCTAGATGAGAAAATTTTCAATCTTCAAAACTTAGTAGGGAGAAAAATTGGTATCATTTAAACGTCGTCAATCTTTGATTTTAAAAACTTAAAAATACCAAAAATCGATATTTTGTAACTTTTCCCTACCGACACCCTTTAAACATCCCTTCCGATGCACATACGATGAAAATTGAGACGCTGGGGATCGGCGAATTCGCTAAATACAAGTTTGAGAAACAGGCGTTTAAAATACACAGTTATGATTTTCATCAGTTTTGTCAGTTTGTATTGTAAAGCAAATTTCAATGTATTAGAGACGAGCTGGACAATAGTAACAAAGTGAACCAATTACTACAGTTTTAGATGTTTTGTTAAACAATTTAATAAAAATAACTCGATCTTTGACGAGCTTGATCTTAGCTTGATTGATGTGCTCGATTTCCGCAATACCCCAACTAATAATTGTCTCTCTTTCTTTTTGTGTATAAATACAAATTATGTCAAAGGGTCAAAGATTTGGCTCAGTTCTTACCTATAATTTGCGATACAACTATTCCATCACTTTTAACATTTTGTTTATTGTGTAGAGAAAATATTTAAGTTTTACAAGCCCCTTAACAATGATAAGGAAGTTTTTGTTTTAAAATATAGTAGGTACAATCTCTCAAAAGTTTTCTGTAGAGTGATTACATCATTCATTTTTTGAAAAGTTTCCAAAGTCATTTTGTTTTTTCGAAAATACACTGCTCAAAAAAATTAAAGGATATTTGAAGTTTTATATAAAATAAAGATATAAACGAATTTTTTTTGCCGAAAATAGAAGAAGAGAATCACAAATGCAAATTTTTCTGGTTTTCAAACTGTGGAGTATGCAAATTTTGAGTTCGACGTCAAAAACGTCGCTTCAGCGGCAGCGAATGAAATTAGACTTTCAAATGGATAAAAGAGAATGAAGACAAGGATGATCGGCATTCAGTGATTGCTTTGTTTCGATGAGTACGATGTCTCAGCGAAGTCATTTGACAGATTCAGAATCTTGGAGAATTGTTGGTAGGTTAGAAGGGGGCCAAACTCAAGCCGAAGTAGCGCAAGCCATTGGAGTGTCACAAAGTGTCATTTCCAGGATCTGGAACCGTTTTTTGGAGAGTGGATGTGCAGGCCGAAGACCAGGGCAAGGTCGTAGACGGGCAACAACGCCCAATGAAGATCGGTATTTAGCGTTAACAGCTCGGAGACACCGAAACATGAACGCTACTCCTCTCCAACAACACCTTCGCTCGGCTACAGGCACCACGATTTCAACTCAGACTGTCCGAAACCGGCTCCATGTTGTAGGTCTGTATGCTCGCCGACCGATGGTATGTGTTAGATTAACATCAAGGCCTCGTCGCGACCGCAGGGAGTGGGCAACCGAGCATGTCAACTGGAGGAGAAATGAATGGAGCAATATTCTGTTTTCTGACGAGTCCCGTTTTTCTGTGCATCCGGATAATAGGCGTATTTTCATCTGGAGGGACCGTGGCAGTAGGAATAATCCTGCGTTCGTGCACGAAAGTGTCAGATTTGGCGGTGGAGGAGTGTTGGTGTATGGTGGCATCTCCATTGACGGGCGCACTGACCTCTACATCACTCGAGATGGAGCTCTGACTGGTCGCCGATATAGGGATGAGATCCTCAGACCTATTGTAGTCCCTTACGCTGCAGCAATCGGAGATAACTTCATTTTAATGGACGATAACTGCAGGCCACATCGTGCAAACCTGGTGGAGGATTTCCTTTTCGAGGAAGGAATCGTTCGAATGGAATGGCCAGCGTGTTCTCCAGACATGAATCCAATCGAGCACGTTTGGGACGCTCTAGGAAGACGAGTTTCTGGCCGCCAACAACCCCCACAAACTCTCCAAGAACTGGAAAGAGCTCTTCTGGAAGAGTGGGGCAGAATACCCCAACTCGTCATTAATAGCCTCATTGAGTCCATGCCTCAAAGGTGTTCAACGTTGCTGGCCGCCCGTGGAAACCATACCCCCTACTGAAAATGATTTTCTTTGAAGAAAACACCTTTTCTTATTCTTTTTTTCTCATATGCACAAATTGTGTTTTTTTCCTTTTGTACACAAATGCGCAATAAAATGCATTTTTTTCTGCCAAACATGTGTAATTTATTCTCATATAACCTACTATGTCTGTCGACCATGTATCAATCAGCTAAAAAGTTTCCCAGATACAAAATCCACCTAAAACTGCAATATCCTTTAATTGTTTTGAGCAGTGTAGGATAAAATAAACTGTAAAAATACAATTTGAATGTATCTCAACCTGAAAGGGGCTAATTGTAGCCCTTTTAAACTAATTTAGTCCTAACAAATTTTTATTGGTCTTGTGACGCTTTTAGTCTCTTTCTTTAATCTGTGTTTTAAGTCCTTCTTTTAGAACTCAATTAAATTTAAGTAGCTATGTTTAGTTTTCAGACACGTTTTAGTCATAATTTACACCAAACGTGTGAGATTCAGCTTTTTTACTATTTAGATTTTCTAGCAAGCTGTCGAATTGTGAGAATAAAAACTGTTTTTCAGTGTTTCAGCCGTGTTTCATTCATTTATAAATACGTTTTACCAGTGCTTCTTGAATTATTAAACTTATAGTTATTAGCTAATGTTTCTGTTAGCGCAACCCTTGTGTTTAATATTTGTTCAAATATAATGTTTGTTTAGCTGTTTGTCAAAAAACAAAAAAAAAAACATGATATATTACCGTTTTTTTTTTAATTTAATTCAATTATTGAAATGCAATGCTTTTAAAATTTCACCTGACAATAATTTTTTCGGTAATTTCAACTGTGATTTCTTAATAGGTAAATAAAAAACAATAGAACTTTTAACAAATATTACATGCATACAGTACTCACTCATGTATTATGCTTTTAACAAACATTTAGCAATTTCGTAACACCGTTTCCCTCGAATAAATTCTCCCTCCTCCTTTTTTAGCCTTTTTTTAAACATATTGTGTTCTTTCTTTGCCTTGATTAATTAACAACACTTTTCTCATACATATGCATACAGATATACCGATTAAAAAATAAGTTGTTAAAAAATGAAACCAAAATAACAATGGTCAATATCATTTAAAATATGTTACTAATTTTTCATACTTAATGCATGATAATTGAAAATAAAATTTTAGCCTGTAATTTTAGCTTTGTTTAGTGATCTTAATTTGAATTTCAAGTATAGATGTATAAAAGAATTCATTAATCGATATGCATGCCGCATACTATTAAAAATTTGTAGAAAAATGTTCAGTCATCCGGCCGATTTTATAGATAAGGGATCACCGCAATTTTAATCAATCTTGACCAAAGCATATACACCTTCATAATATGGTGAATTAACAGTTATTAACCCTTTCAGGGGCAAGCACTTGTGCACCTGTAACGTTGAATTCCCACCGGAATTTAGGAAAGAATTTTGTTCAAAATAAGAATAAGCAATTTTCCAACTTTTTCTCGTCAAAGTTAAAAAAGTAAAATTTAATTAAAAGTTTCTGGTTTGAATCGGATTAAAATTAGGTGGTATATAATATATACCACCGCCCCTCAAAGGGTTAATAAAAGCGGTTGAATAATTTTACAGTTTTCTGCAGAATTTTAACAGTGTACTGATACAAGCATTATAAGTTAAAAAAATATGTTTTTAAACTTATAATTAGACGATGCTTACACAAGATTTCGAATATAAGATTTTTTAGCCATAAAACAATTTTCAAAGTTTTTTTTTACTTGATTCCTCGCGAAAAGTTACCTTTTGATTATCATTTTTTTATAATTCCAAGTAAGAATACACACAGAAATATGTGCATATACAAGCCTAAATTTGTAAGTTGATATAATTTGGATTTATAAAATCTAAATAATATGCCAGATTTGATTTTTAAAGAATAACTGAAACTAATTGACACTTAATAAAAGTAAAAACTAAATTAATCTTTTGTTTCAACTATTCTTAATTTTTGAGTAATTTCGTTTATTCATGTACACATACATACGCATGCGTGCCTGGATATAAATATTATTGGTATACGAGGCCGCTAGAATTAGTACAAAATGGAATAAAAATATTTCGAATATTGCAAAAAGAGAATTCTTTCAATTGGTACATTTCAAATCTAAAATAAAAATATAACGTTTAACTTTAATTTTGATTCTTGTATTTAGTTGATGTCGTAAAAGGTTCTGGAACCTTATTTTTTATATCTTTCATATGAAAATATTTGCATTCGACAAAAACAATCCAATCCCTTGGAGAGCCAAGTCGTCTAATTTTCATCATTGGAATGCATGGTAAATGCACCTTCATGTGGATTTAGCGAGGAATAAGTAAATGTAACTCAATATGTAACTTATTCCACAGTATTTTAAAATGATAAAAAAAAGGGCAATAAAAGAAATATAAAAATGTTAACGATATTTTTTAATATTTGAGTCGAAATATCATAGAATAGGCAATCTTAGAAAAGAAAGCAACATTTATCTTCGAATCTAAAGAAATAATATCTAAAGGTAATACAATATCTTAAAGCATTCTGAAAATGAAAAAAGTGATTGTTACAAATTGTTCTGCTAAATTAATGATTTATATCACTAGACAGAGATTTATTTCCGAGAATATAAGGTGATGTAGCCAAAACTAAAAAAATCCCACACAAAATTAAACAGCTTGTGTAACATTTTCAGGTTTATTTAAACACTTTTTAGCATATCTGAAAAAACCTTTAGGAATTTGTATTTTCGAATTTTCTTTCTTCCCACTCTCTAATACGAAAATTCCTTACATAAGTACAAAATATGCAGGCAATAACATGTTTCTTATTGAAAATTAACCCGATAATATATATAGTATTTTTCATGACTGGACCAAAGAATGCGTATGCATTATTATCTCCAGACAGTTATTGTATAAAATTTAATTTAATAATATTGATTTTTTCATTTTATCAAAGTTTTAGTATGTTAATGGAAATTTATTGATTAGTCTATTTAGTTTAATCGTTACTATAACTGTCTTGAAAATGCTTGAACAGTCACAAAAACTGAAGTATGATATTGAAGTAAAACCATAAAATATTTTCCTAATCAAAAACCTCTTTATAACATCCATATTTCATTAGCAAAGCCACTGAACCTTATTCAAATTTATTTCATCTACTATCGGCTAATGCTTCAAACGAACTTCAAAGAAATCATAATTTTCTTTCTTGCATGCAATGTAAATTTCACGTCCATAACGAAAACTATTCCGTTTACATTTTTGCACTCCATGTGGCATTATTTTTAAACTACAAAATACTCCATATAAAATTGTGCTTCCGATTTTGCAGTGAGTTGACAGAAACTTTTCACAAAGGTAATTTTCTCTTCAAAATATCCTAATTTAGCATTTAATCCAATATAGGCCGTCATGTTTTCATAAATGTACAATCGGCAAAGAAAAAAATACAGAACCCCACACATTTGAATCAGATTGTCTCTGACATTAAATATAAGTTCATTGAAACTTTTAGAACCAGTCAATATTACTGCATTCAGTTGGATGAGAGTACTCATATTAGAAGAGGAGAAAGAAGAGTTATTATTCTATGAACACTTAAGTGGTCGAACTGTTAAAGATATTTTTGAAAACTTAGATATGTTTATGAGGGAAGTCATACAACCTATATTGGGAAAAACATATCGGTATATGTTTGAATGGTGCACGTGCGATAATGGGTAACCATAACGCAGTCTTTGCCCCTTAAGTGAAAGTTGTCATAGTGAAGATGAAACCTCGAAAGAAATGAAAGTCAATTTGAATACAGTACTAAATGAAATTGTTAAAGTGTTTAACTTTATTAAATAAAGAATAGCAAATTCTTAATTACTGCACAAATTTCCTAAACCTAACTCCCTAAATTCAAGACTGTTTTCTACTTTGTGTGTAAAATTGGGAACTTCACGGGACAAAGTGCTGTTTCATACGAACGTGCGGTAACTCTCGTGAGGTAATGTTTTAACTCACCCTTTTGAACTTCGTTCAGAAGTTCGAATGTTTCTCACTGACACTACGTCAGATATAAAGAATTTTTGGCAGATAAATTGTGTAATCCGCTTTGTCGTCAAGCTTACTTGTCAGATATAAATTTGTCTACTAAATGAACTAAACCAGAGTTTCGAGTATTCCATACAACGGCATTTTTCAGTATACAATAAAAAAAACTTTTATAAGAAAGCATTGAGGTAAAAGGTTCGCCAGAAAGGAACTTCAAAAGCTATACACTATCATCGTTTCCTCGATATAAATCTTCCTGGCTGAAAATGAAATTGTAACAATATCTCCAGAATTGGCAAGACACCTAAACAAACACTGAAAATCTAATAATAGCTTTGAAATAATACTCTCCTAAAAATTAAACGTCAGTGCTTTGTATAAGGAATTCGTTTTTCATTAGACGCACCCTGTCACATTGAAAAAGATGAATATCACATAAAATCGGTTTGCGCGAGTAAAGCAGAATACTCTCTGATATCTGGCAAGGCTCTAAAAATTCCTGCATGCTTTTAGCACAACATATCCATGTGAATGCGCTCTTTCTTCTTTATATGGAAAACGAATAAAAGAATAAACTAAACATCGAATATGGATTACGTCTAAAGCTAACTAAACTGAATCAGACAATAGGACGATGTGCATCAAAAAGCAATCCCAACCATCACATCAGCAAAGCAAGTGAATTAGTGAAAAATCAACCTACTGTATATAAAATGTGTACGCCAATATCCCGCTAAGAATTAAAGTATATTTTCTTCCAAAACACTCTACTTTGATATTGTACGTATTATTACTACTTTTTATTTGAATATTAATATAAAACAATCAATCTAAGTATCAATTTAGTACTGTAATTATACATTTTTAAATACAGTAAAATCTGCTAATGCAGAAGCAAAAAAGAGCGGAGAAATATTCCGTTTTAGACAGGCTCCAGAATTTTTAAAAGTTTTGTAAATCAGCATTACCTTTGTTATCTGGTGGTACACGGAAGTATAAACTTCGATTTAAGAGTAATTTGGTGTAAAAATTTGGGAACCACTGTTTTACAGTATTAATTTCATAATTTATGTGTCACATATATATATGCGTTTACTTCATGAAAGTCACATAAATGTGAGAAAAATTAGAAGTAACAGCATCAACGATACAAACTCAATGAATTAATAAGATCCACGCGCAGCTATAAAGGCAAGGAGTTCACACAATGCCAAAAGAAATGCATGCAAACACGAGCGAGTGTTGTGTAGTTTTGAGAGCAACAGTTGTTTTTGGTTAGATTTTCTACACAAAGCTTAAAGAAGCTTTCAAAGTATGTGTTTCTTGAGTGGGCAAAAAGCCGTTATTGTCCTTTGATAATAATCTATATGTTGAATCCCTATCTGTATATTTCGTTGTCTTATTAAACCTTGTTATTTATTTTTATATTTGAAGAATTGTTTTTGTGGTAAAAGTCTTAGTACTCATCGTACTCCCACTTCTGACACCTTAATCTCACATTATGGTTACTACTAACACCACAGAATAAAACAACGTGAAAGGATACTTATTGCAGGAGGTGTGAATGAAAATATTAAAGTTAATTTATTATTAGGAGGTTAAAATTTTATAATAACTTTATAATTCCTAAAATGTTTGACAGAATGACTTTTCGTTTGTTATCAAAAGTTAAAATTTACTCTAGAATCGAAACATGAAGTCAACTTTTGGTTGTTAGTATTGAATATTCCAGTTTGTTACTATTTCAATATGGACATGACCTCCTAAGTTTTATTTAATATAAATCGAAAGAAGACATAATTCCCAATAGAATGGTTATTGTGTTTTACAATAACATTTGAGAGATTAAAGTGCATGGAGACGCTTTTTTTATTGGCCAACTGAGCATAAAACTCGATTTCATTAAAGTTATTTACAGCATATTGAAATTATGTTGCGCACCATGTACTCGTAATGAACTAAAGCAGGTAGTAGAAAATCCGAATTTACCTGGTTGGTTTTAATTCCAGGCATCTTTAATATCTTAAAATTCAAAATCATTCATAACTTCAAATATTAAGTGCATTGAAAATTCATTACGTAATGTTTTGAAGTAGCAATTATCCAATTTCTCTTTGGATATATTAATTATAAATTACATCCTAAATTTAAAATAAAAGTAAACTACCGAAAAGTTTCATCCCACTGCTTATCGTAGTTTTAAAATATTTGAAGCAAAAGATGTATTTACAAAAGTTTAGGCTTCCTAAATATTTGCATTTATACTTCCAGCTATTGTAACGAGATTCCAATTAAAAAGGGTATGAACTTTTAAATTGTTTTAAAATTTATAGAAACTTGAAAATAACTATTTCACTCTATAATTACTTTTTGGGAATATTAAAATTTAGACATTATTATTAATGAAGTAAAAAAAAAAGTTTGTTATTTCAATCTATAATAGAGATAGAATTTGTAATAAAAATCATTTTAATTAAAAAAAATAATTTACCCATTTTAAGTTTTATATTAATTCTAAATAACATTTATTAAATTTCTATAAAGTTATGTTTTTATTAAAATTTAATTTAGTTTATTTTCCTATTTCTGAAAATCAAAGAAAAAATAATAAATGTTTTTTTATTTCTCAGCATATACTCACTTAAGATATTAAAGAACCTCCATTCGTCAAGGTGACTCAAAAATATAAAATTTATTAAATATTTGTATTGGGTTAATAGTAATTGAAGACATTCTTCTAAAAATTTATGTCTCAATTGGTGATCTAAATTGGTGATCTAAATCTCAATTGGTGATATGTCCCGTTCCGTAGTCCTACCTAAAGGATACCTAAAAGATTTTCTACGTCCATGTTTATATTAAAAATGAATGTACATATTAATAGTACTGTTTCTAATCGAAGTATTTATGCACGTAGAACATTAATTGTATAAATATGAATAATACGTATATTTTTGAGAAATAATGCAATACATTAAATACGAAAGTACCGCCTTGTGGATGGGGTTACACACCCAGAAGACACGAATTTTAATTTCAGCCATCGTGTATGTGTCAAGATATCTTCTTTAAGGTGACAGCTGTACATGTTGTGGAAAAAAGAGGTATCACTGAACGCTTGCGGTAAAAAGACCTGCATAACCTTTATTTTACGAAGGTTTATTATACAATGGATTATTTTACGATATATATTTTTATTTACAGAACTTATATAAAATGTATATTTAATTGTTTTTATAAAAATTTTAATGAAAGGTTTTTTAATAAGAAGATTTTTTCAAATATTTCCTAATATTCTGCTTACCATTAGAAAGATGACGTTCTTTAGTAATTATTCTCCAGATTTTCCATGTTCACTTCGTCCTTTTTCAGGAAAAACCTTAAAATATAAATTTTTTGTGTAATTTGTTTAGTAGCATCCTTCTTATTTAATACAAGCAAATTTTAAATATGAAGATTCACAAAAGATTAAAACTGAAATAAACCATGTATTAACATTAAAAAGTATTAACCCCTGAGCATTATATTTTTGTTTCATTTTCATAAAATTATTTGAATATATTATTTCAGATTATCATTTTACAAATTATTGTAAGCGTATCATATTAAGAACTATTTTATTTTTAAAGTCTTATAAAAGATTAAATTGAAATTAGTACACAATACTGCTTAAAGCATTTCTAAGAATTTTGATTCAATAAAACAACGATTTCAAATTACGACTTTTCCCCAGGCTCTTGTCTAATTCAATGATATATTTCGATTACATTAGCACATATTTTTTTTAACTAAATGTAAATTACCTAAACATTTATATAAAAAAATATATTTATCATTTATGTTAAAACATGTCTGAATCAGGTAATCTAAAAATGAAGAAACTCAATATTTTAAAATAAAATAATTTTCAAACAATAATAATTTTTTTAAATGGGAAAGGAAAGTATTTTTAATCGTCATTTCTCTAACAGAAAAAGAATTATTTCAAACAAAACAAAATGAAAGCACGTACTTGCGTCATTCATAATATTTTAGAACAAAACTTTTCAGGAAATTAAAACATTTAACTTTCAGGAGTTTTACTTTCATGTAAAGAAGGGTTTAATGTGACTTTTCTATATCTTCAGCAATTTAAATAACTATGCTACGTTGATTTAGATGTTCAGTAATATTAAAATTTTAAAATACGAGTTATTTTGCTTTTGTTTCCAGATTGAAAACTTTGTCTGTGGAAACGTCACACAAATTCTTGGCAATTTATACAGAAAAAAGAAAGATTGTCCTTCCTACCTTAGAAAAAAAAAATACTAAAGAAATCATGAAATTATCCAAGAAAGAATTTGACTTATACAAACATTTCATTTCACTTTAATATATTATTAAATTAATTTATGAAAGTGTTTGTTCAATAGAGTTTATAAAAAATATAAAAGCTTTATAAAGGAAGCAAAATTATATAATAGATCTTTCGCGAAGTAAAATATCGGGTACTTATAAAGTTTGCTTAATACACAGTCAACAATTGTAATTATTGGACGGAAATGTCTTAAACTAAGCTTCTCATTCCAAAAATATCAGATAAAACAAAACTATAAAAGTTTCTAATTCCAAACACCATCATTACGAATACTTCAATATATCAGAACTTCTTTGTTTATTTACTAAACATTGCAAATCATATGTTTACCAAATTTTTTATGTTCAAAATCATACATACTTTTTTGCAATGTCAGATTTGAAAAGATAATATATATGTCCCTGTAAGTAAGCTGGTGTTTGTATTCAAATCTGGAATGTTGAGCAAGTTTTATATTGTGGTTGTGCATGATTGTTTTACTTGGTAAATATCTTACCAAGTGCATAATTAGTGCGATTTGTAATGCGTTGAAGAGCTGTGTTTGTGTTTGTGTTTGTTTTAGGTACTGGCATACTTTGAATGTTAGAACTATAAACTGCTTTAACACCGATGCACACCAATGGAGAATATTATAGCTTAATGATTCTGAATGTTTGAATCTTCTACAATGGAAACATCTGAAGATAATATCGAAGGATTTCGTTGAAAACATCATGTACTAAAAGTCGATATGAACTGTTAAGATACTGTGATAAATTTAATTCTACAATTTTTTTCATTATTTTTCTCTGTTATGCAAAGGATCAACACGATTTTTCTTAGAATGACAAGTTACATTGAAAAATATCTTCGGGTTTTCCGCTTGATTCAAAAACATGTAAAAGTATGTATAAACTGTGATACAATGAAATAATTCAATATGATAAAATGCATCTATAATAGAATGAACTACTGTAATAATAATAAAAATGATGATGATCATCAATTATATTCACAATACAACTCTTTATATTTTGAATATTTTTAAAGTATATGTGACAATAAATACAACTTTAATCCAATTAATATTTCACAATTATGGAAAAATGTCGAATCGGTATCTTTCTAGGGAATTGTTATATTAAAAACATAAAACCTTCTTTAAAATACAATAAAATAAGTATTGCGCTAGGCCTTTCGAAAGAACTTTGCATACAAACAAAGACATACAAACAAACAGCATGAAGATTTATTATTGAAAGGTTTGTATTGTAGAAAAATACATTTTAAAAAGGACAAATGATTTCTACAAATAACAATAATGAGGATATATATATATATATATATATATATATATTTACTCAGTATTAAATTTCTGAAATAGTTCAACGATTGAAAAAAACATTCTCTTTACCAATTAATTCTTGTTGCAATACGTCTGCTTCAGAAAGATATAACTGAGCGCAAAAACATTATGTTATTTCCGTCTAATATTATCTAATACCTATTATTTTTATAGTATGTTTATTCATAAACTATATAACCAAGTCATTGGTTCCGTTTGATTTTGCATGCGAATTCCTTGAGAAATACTAAATGAATTGTCTTCAACATTCACCTTTCCTGTACATGCTTGAATTCACTTTCCAGAGAATGTGAAATGACAAGTGCATTTTATGAGACCACCAATAAATTGAATCAGTAAGAATATATTTGTGATCATCCTGTATTATAAAAAGCCGAAATAGGTTTGTAACATTTACAAAGAGTTTTATTTGTTATGTGAAACATTTGCATGCATTTTTGTTAAAATAGCACATATATTCAAGAACATATACTAATGTTTCTTTTAAAAGTTATTCTTTGGATGCTTATTGCTTGTAAGATGCAGAATTTTCAATAACATTTCAAAGGACTTGGAGAAAATTTGGAAAGGTACAAGAGAAGTATTACACTAAACTTCGAAGTAAAGACATTCATAATTCGATTAGATGTAAGCATTTATAGAAAATCAATTTTAATTGCGCATCAGCAAAACATAGCCTCTTTTTCTTTCATAATTTAGTAGTCGGTCATGTAGAGAAACTTATAACAATTACAATTAAATATTGTGAAAAAATAAAAAAATAAATCAGCAAATATCAGTGTAAGCTCTGCATTTCAGTTACTTCCTAAAACTAGCTGAATGATAAGAAGAGATTGTACAAAATTTACATTTATGTGACATAAATTATTGTAATTTATGAAATACCATTTAATGGAATTTATAAGATAAAAATTTTCCTAATTTATAAATATGTATACTATATAATATGCTTATAATGTTACTTTCAGAATGAAAAATAAATGCAGTTTATTATATTGCCAATACCTTTCCGAAATTTCCCAATATTGAACTGAAGTTTTTACTTGAAGTTTACCTATTTAGTTGGCTTCACAGATTAAAAAGTAAAAGATGTAGATGTTTGCACATGCACAATCTTAAAAGAATCCATAATATGTTTTATTTAATCCAGTATTCAATGTATTCATTGAAAAATTTAATGTAAGCATATCCAAGTTTTCAACGAGTTTCGTAATATTTGAATGAAAATTCGCAAATTATATACAGTGTGTCCCAAAATTTTCCGGACTGATCCTATAAACAAAAAATTAAGAACTAAAATAAAAATTTTGACCTATGGTTATTCGAAAGAATCCCTTCTGGACTCAACACACTTTTTATATAATATGTAATTGTCACCAAAACACCACTTCTGGAAGTCCGCTTTTGTAATGCGCGTAAAGTAGTCGGTTGCAGTCACTTGAGGTGGTCCTTCTTAGGTGCACTTTCAACTCGGGGAACAACAAATAGTCACAAGTGGATAAATCTCGTGAGTAAGGAAGGTGGCTGAGCACGACGACCTCTTTAGAAGTCAGAAATTCCCACACAACGATCGAAGTGTGTGCCGGTGCGTTGTCGTGCAACGACCAATTGCCTTGCTGTCGGTACCGAGGACGAACTGTACGTACTCCGACCATGGAACGCTTCAACACTTCCAAGTAGCAACGCCCAGTAACAGTAGTACATTCAATTTTATGTTCGTTCGTTTTTGGACCTTCGTGAGGTACTACATGATCACGTTACACTGTTACAACCTACCGGATGTACTCAGCATCTCACAACAGATAACAACGTAAAATTGTACGTCTTTACAAGACAAAGTATAGTCGTGCTTTTGACATCATCTGTAGACACGCAGCACCATCTATTGACAGATTATTTAACCAGTCCGGGAAATTTTGGGACGAATAGAATAAGCAAAAAACATTTTTAAAAAGTTGCAATTTTATACAAAAAATTATGCAATCATTGCACATAACAAGTAAAATCGTTTGTGATTACAGATAATTATCATTTGTTTTTTATAACACAATCTAAAGAAAAATATGTATTTTATTTAATTTTATATTGATCCTCTCAATGCACTCTTGAGTGAATTTTTACTGGAAAGTGTGACTTCATGTACCTTCTTTACATGACCGAAGTTGAAGAGCAATCCGTGCAGTACTTCTTTAGAAATTTGGAAAAAGTCTAAATCCCAAAGTATCCAGGGACTTTTGGCTATATAGTGTATTTTTTAATGATCTTAAAACAAACTTTTAGGGTGATAAAAATAGCCTATCGAACATAATTTTAATAATCCTGCTATTTGTGTTAACATAAAAATATTAATTATTTTGTTGCAAGATAAGAAAGAATCACCAGATGGCGCTAAGCACGTAGAACATTTTTTGACAGACTGACTATTGTTTACTTTTACTTTTGTACATGGCTTGTTTGTGTATTCGTTCTGTATCGTCATTATAAGTGTCTCTCTCCAATAAATAATCTCTATTAGATGAAGATGTTTCTAAATGAACTGAAGCTCACAGAGAAGAACCAGTAAATTAGGTAAGACCAAACCATTTATTAACTTTTTATTGTCTTGTACGATTTAAAAAAGTGCGAACTCTGTTTCATGGTGCCGAAATTCCCGCGAGCTGAAATTTAGAAAATGGCGCAACTTAGCGAATTATATAAATCAAAAAGCTTACGTAAGTCTCTTAGTGCATCTTTAACGAAGATTATTAACAAAATAACAGAATATTTTGCAGGAGACGAAATAGATAAGGACGAAATTGAAGATCTTAAAATTCAATTAATCGAGAATGCAGAACAAGCTTACAAATTAGATTCAGAAATTCAGAAACATGTAGATAACTTAGAGACACTCGAAAAATATGTATCATCCAGTCAAGAATATCGCGAGAAAATTACGAAAACGAAAGCTAAAATCGGTAGATATTTAAGGCGTAATGTTCCTAACGAAAGTAAAATAAACTCTTCTATTCTATTGTCCACAGAACCTGATGAATTAAAGAATTATTCTCACGTAAGATTACCGAAACTTACAATACAACCTTTCAATGGGAAATATGAAAATTGGCAGGAATTTTGAGGGAAATTTGAAGTGACTATACATGAAAATGTAAAGTTAACTAATATAGATAAGTTAAATTACTTAATGAATTTCTTGAAAGGAGCAGCTTTAAAATGTATTCAAGGTTCAGCTTTAACACAAAATAATTACGATGACGCCATCGGATTGTTAAAAGACAGATTCGGGAAAAATGAATTAATAGTACGATCACATGTAAACAAGTTTTTAAACCTAACTCCTGTATAAAATCTGGAGCGAATTTAAGAGAGCTTAGACAGTTGCATGATACCTGTATTATTCAAATCAGAAGTTTTGAAACAGCCGGGGTAAAATTAAGTAATTATGGGGGAATCTTATTCGCTATTTTAGTCAAATTAATTCCTGAAGAATTTTTTCTCGGATTTAATCGTTCTGCTGAAGGCGAAGATTCTTGGAGCTGTTCCAAATTATTAGAATTTCTAAAACATGGAATTGAAACACGAGGAAAAACGTATATATTTCGAAATGATGAAGAATTAGAAAAGAATAAAATTAAGGAATTACCTTATCGAAAACATGAACCTCACAAAAACATACCAACGGCGGCTCACATTAAACGCTTTCATCAAGAAAGATTGTTTATTTTGCTCTGGCGATCCCGAGAATTTTGATTGTTCCTTAACCATTAATGAACGAAAATCGAGTCTTTTACGAAAAGGTTACTGTTTCAATTGCCCTCGAAGGTCACACGTGTCGAAATGTTTCCGTGAAAAAACACGTTGCCCGATTTGTAATCGAAGACACAATGTTTTAATTTGTGACAAAACTGAAAAACAAAATAACAAAGAGGACAGCGTCCAAAGTCTGCCGAAGTAAAGACTCGCTCCAATGCTCTGAATTGCATAACGAATGCAGTAAATGAAAATGTATTTTTGCAGACAGCTGTCGCCTATTTAAGTAATAATTCTCAGGGAAAAAAATATAAATTAGCATGGATTCGGAGTCGCAAAATACATTCATCGATAAAACATTATCTCGTAAATTTAATTTAGAAGTTATAGGAAAAGAAAATTAGCGATTTATACTTTCGGGTCAAAACCAAAGAAATCTATTGTAAGAAATAGGGTAAAAGTAAATTTAAGAAGCATTTATAATCCAAAGTTATTTCGATAAAAGCAATTGAAACGTCTTCCATCTCGGAAGCTGAAATTCAAGGTCCTAGTAAGGAAATTCACAGATTTTGTAATGAAGTCAAAATACAGATAGCTGATATTGAAGGGTCTGAAAATTTAAGGGTTTCTCTATTAATTGGGTCAGACTATTTCTGGAAAATCGCTACAGGGAAAGTCAAAAGAATGACCGGTGCTGCTTTTGCAGGAATGGAAACGAAACTAGGTTATGTATTTAATGGTTCTGAAGCAAAACGCAAAGATTTTAAGGATGTTAGCGTAATGAATGTTATAGTGCGTAATCAAAATTTAGAGGAAGCAGACATTTTGAAAAGGTTGTTCGATTTAGAAGATTTGGGAATATCGCTTAGTGACAGTCTGAATTCCGAAGACGACGAAGTTTTAAAAGAATTTGAAAATTCTGCAAAACTAATCGACGGTCGCTACCAAGTTAAACTACCATGGAACGAACATTCTGAGTCGCTACAGGATAACTATAGTAATGCTAACAGCCGTTTGCGAACACTTGTCAAAGATTTAAGAAAAATCGAAATTTGCATAGTCAGTACAAGGACATTATTTCTAAGCACATAATTCAAGGAATAGCTGAAAAGGTCAATGAAAATGAATGTGGTGATAATTCTAAAATCTATTACATGCCACATCACGCGGTAATACGCGAAGATAAAACAACGACGAAAATGAGAATCGTTTTCGATGCCTCCTCGAGTGAACACAATTTTTCGTCACTTAATGACAGCTTGAGTCCAGGTCCAAATTTAACGCCCGATATTCTAATACTTCTTTTACAGTTCCGTCTGAATAAAGTTGCCATAACGGCAGATATAGAAGGTGCATTTTTTCAAATTGCCTTGGCACCAGAAGAAAGAGACGCAGTTAGATTTTTATGTGTTACGGAAGATTTAGACGCTGAATCCGAAGTTTTAAGGATGACACGTGTAATTTTTGCAGCAAGATTGAGCTCAGTTTTACTGAACGCGACAATTAAACATCACATCAAGAAGTATAAGGATGTTTATCCAACTGCCTTCAGTGTTTTAAACAGTGTATTGTATGTAGACGACCTTATACACAGTTAGAAGACACAGATTTAGCGTACACCGCCCACGAACAAATAAGGCTGATTTTGGGAGAATCAGGCTTTAATATGAGAAAATGGAAAACAAATTTACGCTCATTGCAAGAGATAATAGCAAGATTTAAGGAAAACGTTAACGATGAATCCACGTCATGCAAGGTCCTTGGCTATTGCTGGAATTCAGCAGATGATGCCTTAAGCGTTGATAATGATAAACCTTTAAGGAATAAGGATATGACAGATTTAAAATTTATGAAGAGAAGCATAATAAAAGCTATCGGAAGAATCTACGATCCGTTGGACTTAATATCACCATTTGCAGTTCGAGCTAAAATACTACTGCAAGACATATGGAAGGAAAAACTTAATTGGGATGATGCTTTACCAACCGACTTAGCAAAAATATTTCAAGACTGGTGTGAAGAATTGTTTTATTTGAAACAGATTTCTGTGCCAAGGCATCTATTTTCAATGAAAAAAATGGAAGAACTTACAGACTGTCAACGTTGTTGTCAACTCGTCTTCGTTGATGCCAGCAAACGAGCTTACGGAGCAGTTGTTTATGTACGTTTTTGCAACTCTGACGGAATTTTCCATTCGAATTTAGTCACTTCAAAGACTAGGGTTGCACCAGTTAAAGAGATAACTCTGCCGAGGTTAGAACTTCTTGCTGCACTTATAGGAGCCAGATCGTTTCATCATATTCGACTACACTTAAGTATAACGAGGGATGCGAAGACTATCTTCTGGTCAGATTCCACGATTGTTCTTCACTGGATCAAGAACAATTATCAACAATTGAAGATGTTTGTCAAGAACAAAGTAGATGAAATCAAGAAAATATCTGACCCTGATTGTTGGAATCACTGTCCTGGAAATGATAACCCTGCTGATATTTTAACACGAAGTGAAAATTTAACCAGTCTAAAGGACCTGGATCTTTGGTGGTTTGGGCCACCGTGGCTAAGGAAGTGCGAAAGTCAAAGGCCACAATCCAACATTCATACTGATCAGGAGACCAACTTAGAAAATAAAGAATATAAAGTGGTGTGCTCCTGACAACGAAACTTGAAGCTCTTTTCGATATCCGAAGATTCAGCAAACTTAAACAAATATTACGAACTACTGCATGGATTCAAAGATTTGTCCACAATGCAAGAAATCCTCAGAGTAAGAGAAATTGTTCCTTGGCTACAGAATAACTTGAATTTGCCGAAGAATACTGAATTAAACTTACTCAAATGGAGCATTTTCCTGACGAATATTCAGCGCTGACGCAAGGAAAACCAGTACCAGTAAACGCAGTTATTCGACCGTTTAATCCAATTTTAAATGAAAGAAAAATAATATTGATTGGTGGACGATTAGAGCAAGCTAATATCTCATAACACGAAGCTCATCCAGTTTTACTACCTAGTATATCTCATTTATCAAATCTTATTATCAAATATTGCCATGAAAAAACAAGACATGGTAGTGTCTCGGAAACTTTAACACAACTCAGAGAAAAAACTTAGATTTTTAAAGCAAGACAAAGAATCAAGAGTTTGATATTTAGATGCAATTTATGTGAAAAACTTCGTGTTAAACCTGCCATCCAGATTACTGCACCTCTACCTGTCGACAGATTAAACGAAGCCTACCCATTCCAAGTTACAGGCCTGGATTACTAAGGTCCATTGTACATTAAAGATCACAATGAGACTAAGATAACCTACATATTGCTCTTCACATGTGCTGTAACAAGAGCAGCACACATAGAATTAACTCCGGACTTGATCACAAAAACATTCATCCAAGCGTTCCGAAAATTTGTAGGAAGACGAGGAATATGCAGGACTATCTACAGTTATAACGCGAAAACATTCCATAAGGCAAAACAAGAATTAAATTTACTATGGAAGATTATGAAAAATGAAGAAGTGAAAGATTTGCTTAGTGGATTGTCCATCAAATGGAATTTTATAGTTGAAAGAGCAGATTGGTGGGGAGGTTTCTGGGAACGTCTTGTAAGATCAGTTGAAATGTCTCTAAAAAGAATTCTTGGAAAAACTTCAGTTTCCTTTCAAGAATTGGAAGTAATTGTGATTGCAGTAGAAGCTATTCTCAATTCTAGACCTCTCACCTATGTATTCAGCGATCCTCGTGAGCCGGAACCCCTCACACCTGACCATTTCTTAATTGGCAGAAGATTGCTAATTCTACCTCAGTCAAAGAAAACAGTTCCCCAATCCAATCAATACCAAATAATAAAAATGAGAAAATAGCAAGAAAATATTCTGACTCAAGTTTGGAAGCGATGGAAATCCAATTATCTGCTAGAATTAAAATCTGCTCACCAGCACCAACAGGTTAACCGACCAAGTGAACTTAAAGAAAACACCGTCGTTCTTATAGAGGGAAACACCCCACGCCTCATATAGAAAATGGGTGTTATAATCCAGACTCATCCTGGACGTGATGGTCGGACAAGTGCATGCACAGTGAGGTTGCCAAACGGAGCCATCATCAGAAGACCGGTGCAGCTTCTTTGCTCCCTTGAACTTTCAACACTTTCGTCTCCAGATGAACTTTGCCCGGCGGAAGTTGTTGCAAAATGAGAAAGAATCACCAGATAGTGCTAAGCACGTAGAACATTTTTTGACTGACTGACTGTTGTTTACTTTTACTTTTGTACATAGCTTGTTTGTGTATTCGTTCTGTATCGTCATTATAAGTGTCTCTCTCCAATAAATAATCTCTATTAGATGAAGATGTTTCTGAATGAATTGAAGCTCACAGAGAAGAACCAGTAAATTAGGTGAGACCAAACCATTTATTAACTTTTTATTGTCTCGTACGATTTAAGAAAGTGCGAACTCTCTTTCATATGTAATTATTAATTACATAAAAATAGATGGATTCTGTTTTATTTATAATGAAAATTTTGTTTTCTGTGTGAAACTCCTTGTATCAACCTCAAACATTTTTTATCATTTCGGCTTGAACTTTTCTGCTTCCGGAAGGTTTGTTTCTTGTATTTTCCATTTTAATAATTAATCAATGAAGCAATATATAAAATTCTAAAAATTTTACACTTTGATGGAAAAAGGGGAAAATGTTTGACCCTTAAAGATTAGAATCCGGTTTATCACGAGTCCTTGATTTTGAGAACCACTATTTCAGGAATAGAAATCTTTAACTTTTTTAATGACAGAAATTTTGTATTAAATAATGCGAAAAGAGCGTTATTAAAATTCTTGGACCCGTGGATGTTGCATTACAAAGCTATTCAAATAAAATAAATTCATTCGATGCGAATACGTTCGCAAATAAAAGCAATTTGAACAGTTCATTTCATATTTCACGATAAATATAGATACCGTATCGTGGCGATATTGAAAACTGTAGATGGTGTAAATAGTTTGGTAGAATTCATACGTAGATACTGTCAAATCATTACAAATTCTTATTATCTCCTATTCGTTTTTTAACATTTTCACTGACAATCTTTTTCAGCACTTAACTATGCGTCAAAATATTTATGCTGCATCATTATCAATCATCAAATTAATTAACGATTCAAAAGTTTCTTTTGAAAAACAATATGCTATCTGATAAGAGAAGAAAATATTGTTTATTCTATAAAAAGGAAGATTTTCGTCTAGTCATATACTTGATAAAATAAAATTTTAAAAAACAGTGGTACACTAATCTACATTTAAAGTTCATATGTCTTCTGAAAATTTCTTTTATTATTCAAATCTAATGTTTTAATAAAACATTTTCATTAGGTTTCTACTTTACTTCAAAAAGCATTTCGCGTTTCTAACAAAAGCCCGTTTTGTTAAACCTCATTTAAATTTTTAAATATATATATAAATGAAAGAAAGAATCAAAAGAAAAAAAGAAATTATCTAAAGTGATTGAAAGCGGAGAAACAAATGCGCTGTAAATAAACAATGGTATCGATTCTTTAGTTAATTGACTGAAGAATAATTCGAACTTTTTATGTTTATTTATAAATAGAGATCTTATTTTTCTTTTTAAATAATAGTCGAATGTAATTACAATGGCTAAAAGTTGAATTAATCATGCACTATAAAAATAATTTTAGGCACCATTATCCATTTTACGCAAAAGAAGCAAAGACACAAATAGCATTATAACTGAGTAAAATAAAAAATAAAAAATAAGAGATTGTATTACAGACGACATATAATTTTATGGTCAATAGTTTTTAAGAAAAATATGAAACATATCAAGCGAGACCATTTTGAAACAAGATGGCGGAGTCAGATATATATATATATGTATGTATATATATATATATATATATATATATATATATATATATATATATATATATATATATATATATATATATATATATGCACGGAGGGTGGTTTGGGGGTCTGGGGGTCATGATCGGTGAAAATATAGGTACTAAAATATTTTGGAATTGCTTTCCTTCGAATGGCTGCAATAAGTAGCTTTTTGTATTGAAAGCTACCTAAAATTAGAGTGTAGTTAAACAAATTGGAGTTTTCGATAGTTTTACCTCACCTTTTATGAATTGTATTAGGTAGCTTTCGTTACAAAAATCTACCTATTGCAGCCGCTCGGAGGAAATCAATTCCAAAAAATTTTGATATATTTTCACCGATCATGACCCCCAGACCCCCAAACCCCCCTCCGTTCAAATGTTGATATATATATATCTGACATATGCCATGCTGTAACTCTCTTATTTATGAACCGATTTAGATGTGACTGAGTATGTGTATACGACATACCAAGGTCTCGACCGAGTTCGTTGGCCAACTTCATCCGCCATCTTGTTTCAAAATGGCGGCCAGTTAAAAAATTTTAAATTTTTAAAAATTCAAAAAAATGTACAAAAAATTATAAATGGAAAAAATTATTTCTGTTAAATGTTGGAACGTGATACGTTGATTCTGTAACTTTTTTTTTTGCTATATTTTAAAAAATGGCTGAGATATGGCTGTTTAAAATTCTAGGGTAACTGAAATTTTGAAACAATCTTATATTTGTTATTCTGTAACTCTCGTATTTATGAACCGATATGAATGTGACTAATCATGTGTACAGAACATACCAAGGTCTAGATCGACTTCGTTGGCCAGCTTCATGCGCCATCTTGTTTCAAAATGACAGCAAGTTATTATTATTTTATTTTTTTTTAAATTCAAAAATATGCTTAAAAAATTATAAATTGAAAACGTTGTTTCCAGTGAGTGTTATATAGTGATACAAGAATTCCCGAACATATTTTGTTTTGGCTTTATCTTAAAAAATAGCAGAGATATGGCACTTTGAAATTCTAGGGTGGCTGACATTTTGAAACAATCTGATTTTTGTTATGCTGTAATTATCATGCTGAAATTCGCATTCAAATTCAGTATTAACGAAACCCGGAATTGAATTTTTTATAATCAAGTTCCAAGCAATTTTTCTTCGGGTGTTTGAGTAAAACGAGTTGATTTTTTAAAAACATGGACTATGAAAGCTACCTTTTCCTCCCGGTACGGGCCGGAAGGACTTTTATAAATGTTTGCAACCTGTCTTTGGCTATAAAACCTAATCTAACGAAACAAAATAAAAGGAAAGTCATGTTTTGGTGTAATAATGAATTAACAAAATTAAGAAAAAAGTATGAACTTATAATAATGCTATTTTCGGGATCTAAGAAAAAAAAGGTTCAGAACATAAACATCTGTGGAGTAATAATATGAAAGATTAAATGTTAGAAAGAGTTTTGTACAGGCACAGGTTCAAAGTCTTGGGATGTATTGTATTGCATTAGGAAAGTATAAAAATCAAACGTTTTTAACTACAGTTAAACGTTCTGATGGACATTTTACTCTCAACTTTGAATAAACTTTAGACGTTTTCATACATATGTTTGTTCCTTATGACGAATTCAACAATAACACTAATTATCATACAAATGTAGGACAACTTATAATATGTACTATTAATATTCCAAATGGTACAGATTTTCATCAGGAAGAAGTTTATTCAGTTATTACGAGCATAAATAGAAAGAAATCACCCGGAAAAAATAGTATGGCCAACAAAAATATTTTAGAAATTTTTAACTTTTCCTATGTTTGTAACAGCTTTATATAATGAATGATTTGCCAGAGGAATACTTCCGAGTATGTGCAAACATTCTTGTATCCGTTTCTTTAAAAAACCATGAAAAGTCATTCAACGCCTCTAAATTTAGACTGATACATTTTTTACCAGTAGGAAATATTTTAGTAAAACATATGATTGAAAAAAAATCATGCATCAATTAAATTTAATTAATTACATAGATAGTAAGCAATACGGTTTTCTCCTGGTAAAAGTTTTACAGATTATTAAAAACGGCAAATTTTTTACAGATAATTACAGTAAAAATCATCAAACACTTACAATTTCTCTTGATGAGCGCTTTTGATTCTGCATATGGTGGCTTGCAACTGTGTTTCAACTTATACTTTTCCTACACCCTAAAATTTGTATTTTTTAACTGCTGACTACTTTTGTGTGTGTTCAGATAGTATTTCAACAGAAACACATTTCCCTGTAAGGATATCGCAATGGATTGCCTCAAGGCTCTTGTAAAAAGCCAGAATATTGGAAAATATTTTATACCTCTTTGCTAAACTTAAATTATCCTGTGGGTACTGACGGGATCATTGCATTTACGGATGATATTATTATAATGGTCCGGAAAATGACATAACTTGAATTAGAAATTCTGCGGAACATATGTATTAAAAAATTATTAATGGATCAAAATGTAATAAAGTTATATTCAATACTGCGAAATAAAACATCAAGTATTTTTTAAGAAGGAAAAGGAAACTTCCAATCAATATTGATGGAAAATGTTTTAAAAAATAAAATGAAATGAATTATTCTTTTTGCATTTGATAAGGAATTAAATTGAAATAGCCATATTTTTAGTATATGCATAAAAGTAAATATTATATTCCATATGTTGACAAAAATATCTAAAGTGAGCTGGGAATTTAAAAACAATATATGAGGTTGATGATGTCTTTTACTAACTTATGTTGCTCCAGTGTGGTATAAGGGCTTAAGTAAATTATATAACAGGGAAAAAGTTAATATCAACAAATAAATTAACTGCGCGTGTAATTATGTATGGTTTTAGAAAAAAAAATGGGACATCGTGTGTTTTGGCTGCAAATGTTCCTATTTATTTAAAATACAATACGTTAATTTTAAAACCCCTACCTAAATATGATATAGAGATTCCTCCAAATGCTTGGCTTCTTTCTGGAAAACGCGTTCCATTTAATAAAATGTTGGAAACGGATTTACCTCTTCAAATTTATGCTGATAGAATTAGACATTCAAATAATATTGATTGTGTTTTTGTGTTCCATGATGATGATATGTCTCTGATATTATCTAATCAATCGCGATATGTATTTATTATGCAAATTATGTATGAATAGTTGAGCAGGTATGTAGCTACACACCTAATCAACTATCCATACATACAATTCATACATATACATATATATATATATATATATATATGTGTGTGTGTGTGTGTGTTCTATTTTCCTGCTAGAAGTTATTTCAGGAACATCCATTATAGCTGTCCATCTTGTCCGGACGTCTGACGGAGACTTCAATAGACTCTAAGGGACACACAAAAGCAATAAAGTAAAAAATTACCTATAATCATACAATCACTTGGTACCTACATCACATTAATAAAATTAACATGTAGTGGCGGCATATTAATTTCCATTCAAAAAGAATTCATCAGTTTTTTTGGAAATTTCTTTTCTCATCAGACATACAATCTTTTTTTATAAAGCTTTCAAGTTTTAAACTGAAAGAGAAATTCCACGTTAGTAACCAAAGCCTGTTTCGTTAAACTCACTTGAGCTTAAAAAAATAAGTTAATTTCATTTTATTCATTTACCAGAAAAGGTAAAAGAATAAAGGGAAAAGTATTAGAAATTGTTAAAAATTAAGAGAAGAATTTACTGGAGATTCACAATAATTACCACTTGTTTAATTGAATGGATAAAGCATAATTTGATTTTTTATATTCCTCTTATAAATAGGAATATTGTATTCTCAGACAATGGTCGAATGTAAGTATAGTAACCGAAAATTAAGCTGAGCTTACATTTTAGAAATATTTCAACAAATCGTGAGATGTTATTTTAAAAATATAAAACTGAATAAAGAACAAAATTTCATGTAGAACACTTTACATTATTTTAAATATTTATATTATAAGTAGTAGCTAAGGTATTTTCCTTGTATAGGTCATTTTAATTTTGTTATAAAGACTAAATGCAGATGGTATGGTCCAGCTGAGTACCATTTTAATAGAATTTCTAAACATAGTTTTATAAGATTTAAAATCTGTTTGATAAAGTCAGCATTTTGAATTCTCGCTCTAATTTGTTACGAGTATATGGTACGTATAATCATTTCCATATATTTTAAATAACTTAAAAGAAATGGACATACATGTAGATTTACAAAAATTGGAGGTCTATAATGAACTAGTATGTTCTAAACGTCTGTTATGTCACAATGTCTACCAATATACCTATAACTCTAAACTTTCTCATGTACCACTTCATAGCTATTAGCAGAACGACAACAATCTTTAATTTACATTCATTTACATACATTTTAGCATATTATCCCAATATGTTCCCAAGTGTTATAAATGTTCTAAAATTCCGAAATTAAATAAAATATTTTTCACAGTTAATAAAAGAGTGATATCTGATAATTGGAAATGTTGATGTGTGAAATATATTTATTTTATTAACAATTTTCAAATTGTAAATTGGCAGTTGGTTAGAGCTACATTTAGTAATTTGTTTGCAACAAGGATTAGTATTACCATACAGTCTAAAATATCTGGACTGTTAAAAATACTCCTTAAATATTTTAAATTAATTCACAAAATATTGAAACATACATTATTTGCAGCAAAATATCATTTCGAATTCACAATGTCACATTATTCTGCAGATTTTTATTTTCAATAACTGTGCATAACGGAATTATATTGTCGTGTAATTGTAATTGTCAGTAATTTTATTGCGTTAACTGCCTGCATTTCTTAATTCTGCTTATTAGTTCATCAGAATCTGATTGCAGTTTTAATCCAAGCATCTATTTCTTGTTAAATAAATTCAATGCGTGTCTGGTTATTCAACAGAAACAAAATATCGTAAAATTATAGTTACAATCCAGACATTTAGATAAATAGATTTCTAAGTAGTGTAAACAAACAATTATTTTATTTAACATTTAATGACGAGTTTTTTTCATGGCTTTATTCGTTTTTGTCTATCCTTGTCTATTTGTTTGGCAGTGCTTCAACTACTATGAAAATGTTTGATTAGCCACAAAGTTAAATGTTATATCACGACACAACGTTCTGTTTTAATATTTTTGTAACGTTATTTAATTTTCAAAGCCTCATAAGAGTGTTATTAGAACGAAATTCATCTACTACCAGTTATTCTTAAAAATAAATTTTATTGAACACACTTTTTTTTTGTATTAAATGAAAATTTACGTTGACAACAAAAAACATTCCGTTTAGATATTCCATTCCGTGTTACATTATGATTAAAACCACGAAATACTTCATTATATCTGTAATTTCTATGCTATGGAATGAAAAAAACTTATCAAACAAGTAAACTTTCAACTCAGAATATCTTTACTTCTTATTTAGTGCATTATTGACCTTCCTGTTTCGTAAATCTACCTGTAAATCGATTTCGTTTAAATTATTTAAAAGATATTCAAATGATGATATTCAAATTAAAGCGAAAAATGGAAATGCTGACTTTACTTGGCTGATTTTAAATTCATTTAGCATTGAAGCTAAAATTTTAAACCATTTAGAAAGTAACATATTGATGGTTTAGGCCGTCTTTCGAATCAATGTAAATGCTTTTAAAATTTGTTATACCATGCCTTTAAAGTTCGCTCGTTCGTGCTTTAAATTTCGTTTGAAGCTGCAATTATCTCATATGCTTTTGAGTACCTTAAATATAATTCTCCTATTAAATTTTCATATAGAAGTAAACTTCCGAAAAGTTTCTTCGCGCTATCTATCATAGTTTTAAAATAATTGAAGTAGAAAGGGAATATACAACGATTTAGATTTCATAACTATTTGCATTTTACACCTTCTATTACTGTTATAGCACTCCAAATAAACGGTTAATCGAATCTTAAAAGTGTTTTAAAGAACTAGGAAGTAAACATTGCATTTATATAATTTAAATTTGCGGAAATATCAAAACTGAAACTTTTTTTTTATTAAAGCAAATATTTTTACCTTAAAAATTAAAACAATATATTTTGTTTCTTACCGTATTGCACAAATTTACTTATTGCATGCTAGTAGACGTATTTTAGCGAGTGTAATTGGGCACAAAATAATGTATTTTGCAGCGACCTATTATTGTTATCCTCTTTCAGTATACTCATAAAACAAGTAGTTATTAAATAACAACTTTTTTTAATAAAACAAGAAAAAAAATAAAACCAAAAGATTTTTTTTCTAATCATATTGCACAGAAATTTTACTATTGCACACCAGTTGGCGTATTTAAGTGAGAGCGGTTGAGCACACTACGGTGTTTTAGTTCAATCCTTTATTGTCATCCCCATTCGCTTTTAATCCATTGTTGCTAATATTGCTCTTTTTGCAGAGCAATAGACGATATTATATTAAATATTTTTACGTATCCCTGTAAGAAATCTGTACACGATACGACGACTCTTTTAAAAACGTAAAGTAGTACAGTATATCTTAATACCATATGCAGACTTCCTGAGGATTGACGAAGAAAGCAAAGAGACTACTAAACTCTTTGTAAGAGTTTAGTAGTCTCTTACAAAGAGGCTACTTGTAAGAGACTACTTGTACTTAGCACTTGACTACTTCTATAGGACTTGTAAACCTATCATATTGGATACTAATTACTAAGACAGAACCACCACCAGAAGAAGTCATTGGAGAATTCTAAATAAATATATATTTTTCGAAATAATTTTTTTAATGAACTTTAACGTATGTATTTTTAACATACATGTATTTCTGGAAATTCAAAATTTGCAAATCCAAAAGTACAGCTTCTTCATCCACCGAGTAGTTTAAGTAATGTTTACACAATTACAGGCATTGCAATCTTTTTTACAGTGATTAAAAGGGAATTTAATATTAGGAGTTCCAAATTTAAACCTTCATATTTAAACTACTTCACCATATGACTTCCCACTTGGTATCTGAAATTCAAATTTACTAAATAATCCAAATATAATGCCAAAATTAGATGTTAGTTTAGAAATTTTTCAAAGTTTGGTACAATTTCTATGTATAAACGACCCCTTAAGCAAAATTTACCAATAGCATTAATTGCAGAAAAGTTGAAGCTCGCTGTAGAGACTCGAAAAGTTTTTGATGTATTTACGTCTATAATTGAAACATATTTAAAATACAAAAATACACAAACATTGAAAAACAAAAATTATTGGCCACATTGATTAACATTGTCCTTGGCGTATCACATTCTTGTTTCATATAATAATTTTTTGCACCACCCACTTACACGGACATTATTTTATTTTCAAACACATACACAAGCAGTGTATACGTCTAAAAGCCTTAAGAAACACCCTTACACAAAATGAGAAAATCTCTTAAAAATTGTAAAACAGTAAAAATATTTTTCCCTGTCGTTTTCAGACATCCTCAGTCACTGATGGTATGTTTTCTGCTTCGTTAGTCAATCTGTTGAAAATCCCCATTTTGATTTTTTCTAGTAACATATGGTGTTTGAAAATAAAATAATGTCTGTCTAAATGGGTAGTGCAAAGAATAATTATATTGAAAATGACATTATGAACGATCATAGATAAAAAGAAAATTCTTGTTTAATTACGAGAAAATATTTTAAGTATTTTCAATTCAAAATAATACACCACAATTCATAGTGAGCATATGATATTAAGGATGAATTGAAAGTTTAAACAAAAAATTGATAGAATGCTGGAAAATATCTTTTGAAATACAGGAAAATATTTTTTGAATTTTTACGAATAATAGGATTAGGAATAAAATATAAATTACAAACTGCTACTAAATTTTCAATTCGATAATAATTTATTGATATATTCTGATAAACACATTTCTCAAAATTACACAAAAATCACTAAAAATATGTGAAAATTAATCGCATTTTAAAATACGTCTAAATCTGATTTTCTGAAAACTTAGATAAAATGTTTCAAAACACTTTTCATTCAATAACCCATTTTTAAACTATAAAATGAAGAATATATTTTCTTTTTCAACTGTCTAACAGAGAAATAACTGTTTCAAACAAAATGAAATGAAAACACGTGTTTATGCTATGCAAAATAGAAATTTTAGAACGAATTTTTTTCAGGAAATTAAAGCATTCAATTTTCGGGGATCCACGTAAAGAAAGGCTTTAAATAACTATTCCATATATTCAGCGATTTAAATAGCTACAAAATGTTAGTTTAAATGTTCAGTATACATTTAAATATATTACGTAATAATTGTAATATAACCAATATTTACATAAGTGCAGAAAATTAAAATTCTCTAATTCAACATCATTCATACTTTCAAAATTAGAAAAAGTTTAGAGAAAAGAAAACTATAAAAGAAAACGTATTAACCCATTTTCGGCCAAAGGTGCGTAAACGCACTATTTCAAGAATTATATTTTTATTAGCTCACAGGCTATCAAAGCCTGAAAGCTTATGTGCCCGCCCGTTCTGTATGTATGTATGTATGTATGTATGTATGTATGTACGTATGTACGCACGTAACGCGATAACTCTTGACAGAAGTAACCGTTTTGCTTCCAATTTTGTTTATAGGTTCCTTGTGATAAGGCGCTTCCCTGATTAGTTTTGGGGATTGATTGTTTAACTATAAAGGGGGGAACGGGGGGGGCTAAACCCCCTTAATTAAGATAACTGGTTTTTTCATGCAGAATTGTCCAATTTTCTTCAAATTTTGTATATAGGTTCATTGTGATAAGGTTCTTTCCTGATTAGTTTTGGGGGTTCATAGGTTAAGTATAAAGGGGCTAACGGGGGGGGGGGAGAATCCTCCCCCTTAATTTAGATAAATGAATTTTTCATGCAGAGTTATCCGATTTTCTTCCACTTTTGTTTATAGGTTGCTTGTGATAAGGCGCTTCCCTGATTAGTTTTGGGGATTGATTTTTTAACTGTAAAGGGGGGGGGGACGGGGGGCTATCCCCCCTTAATTTGGATAAATTATTTTTTTCATGCAGAGTTATCCGATTTTCTTCAAATTTTGTATATAGGTTCATTGTGATAAGGTTCTTTCCTGATTAGTTTTGGGGGTTCATAGGTTAAGTATAAAGGGGGTAACGGGGGGGTTAATCCTCACCCCTTATTTTAGATAAATGATTTTTTTCATGCAGAGTTATCCGATTTTCTTCAAACTTTCTATATGGGCTCATTGTGGTAAGGGGCTTCCCTGATTAGTTTTGGGGGTTCATTGGTGAAGTGTAAAGGAGGGAAACGGGGGCTACCCCCCTCCCCCTTAATTTTGATAAATGGGTTTTTCATGCAGAATTATCCAATTTACTCCAAATTTTGTATATAGGCTCATTGTGGTAAGGCACTTCCCTGATTAGTTTTGGGGGTTCACTGGTAAAGTATAAAGGGGGGGAACTGGGGGACTAACCCCCCTTGATATAGATAAATGGGTTTTTTAAGCAGAATTATCCGATTTTCTTCAAATTTTATATATATGTTCATTGTGATAAGGCGCCTCTCTGATTAGTTTTGGGGGTTCTTTGGTTAAGTATAAAGGTGGGACGGGGGGCTAACCCCCCCCCCCTTAATTTAGATAAATGGATTTTTCATGCAGAATTATCCGATTTTTTCAAATTTTGTATATAGGTTCATTGTGGTAAGGCGCTCCTCTGATTAGTTTTATGGGTTTATTGGTTAATTATAAGAAGGAGAAACGGGGGATGGTTCCCCCCTCTTAATATATTG
The DNA here is from genome assembly GCA_963931845.1 of Maratus michaelseni. Lineage (NCBI taxonomy): Eukaryota > Metazoa > Arthropoda > Arachnida > Araneae > Salticidae > Maratus > Maratus michaelseni. The sequence goes on along the minus strand of OZ007589.1, from coordinate 148,012,499 downwards.
TCGATTTCTTCATTTTTCGAGGGCTTATTTCAAATTATTTGAAATAAGAATATAATTTACAGTTAGTGTGAATAGCCTGTGAGCTCAATGCCGTCAGTTTAACTGGGCAGTTTTTAGCTCACAGGCTATCAAAGCCTGAGAGCTTATGTGCCCGCCCATTCTGTATGTATGTATGTATGTATGCATGTATGTATGTACGTATGTACGTACGTAACGCGATAACTCTTGACAGAAGTAACCGTTTTGCTTCCAATTTTGTTTGTAGGTTCCTTGTGATAAGGCGCTTCCCTGATTAGTTTTGGGGATTGATTGTTTAACTATAAAGGGGGGAACGGGGGGGCTAAACCCCCTTAATTAAGATAAATGGTTTTTTCATGCAGAATTGTCCAATTTTCTTCAAATTTTGTATATAGGTTCATTGTGATAAGGTTCTTTCCTGATTAGTTTTGGGGGTTCATAGGTTAAGTATAAAGGGGCTAACGGGGGGGGGGGGGAGAATCCTCCCCCTTAATTTAGATAAATGAATTTTTTATGCAGAGTTATCCGATTTTCTTCCACTTTTGTTTATAGGTTGCTTGTGATAAGGCGCTTCCCTGATTAGTTTTGGGGATTGATTGGTTAACTATAAAGGGGGGGGGGACGGGGGGCTAACCCCCCTTAATTTGGATAAATTATTTTTTTCATGCAGAGTTATCCGATTTTCTTCAAATTTTGTATATAGGTTCATTGTGATAAGGTTCTTTCCTGATTAGTTTTGGGGGTTCATAGGTTAAGTATAAAGGGGGTAACGGGGGTGTTAATCCTCACCCCTTATTTTAGATAAATGATTTTTTTCATGCAGAGTTATCCGATTTTCTTCAAACTTTCTATATGGGCTCATTGTGGTAAGGGGCTTCCCTGATTAGTTTTGGGGGTTCATTGGTGAAGTGTAAAGGAGGGAAACGGGGGCTACCCCCCTCCCCCTTAATTTTGATAAATGGGTTTTTCATGCAGAATTATCCAATTTACTCCAAATTTTGTATGTAGGCTCATTGTGGTAAGGCACTTCCCTGATTAGTTTTGGGGGTTCACTGGTAAAGTATAAAGGGGGGGAACTGGGGGGACTAACCCCCCTTGATATAGATAAATGGGTTTTTTAAGCAGAATTATCCGATTTTCTTCAAATTTTATATATATGTTCATTGTGATAAGGCGCCTCTCTGATTAGTTTTGGGGGTTCTTTGGTTAAGTATAAAGGAGGGACGGGGGGCTAACCCCCCCCCTTAATTTAGATAAATGGATTTTTCATGCAGAATTATCCGATTTTTTCAAATTTTGTATATAGGTTCATTGTGGTAAGGCGCTCCTCTGATTAGTTTTATGGGTTCATTGGTTAATTATAAGAAGGAGAAACGGGGGATGGTTCCCCCCTCTTAATATATTGTCGATTTCTTCATTTTTCGAGGGCTTATTTCAAATTCTTTGAAATAAGAATATAATTTACAGTTAGTGTGAATAGCCTGTGAGCTCAATGCCGTCAGTTTAACTGGGCAGTTTTCTTTTATTAATACTGTGACGTATATTTTTCACAAATTTTATTTTTCTGCTATTTTTAAGGGTTCTGGAGACATCTATAAAATATTAGTAATTCAATTGAAGTAATCACTTTCTGTTGAGAAATTTTCAAAATACGCTGGTTTTTTACTTGAAACGGTTATTGACAAATTCGACTTTTTGAAAATGTATAATTATTCCGCTTGAGATTAATCATATGTTTTTATAATGGAGTAAAGTTGCAAGTTCTGTAAATAAAATAAAAATAAAACAAATGCCATAAGAAAACTTAAAAATTTTTATTTAAATTTAATGGTAAATTATTAATGGTAAATTAATAATGGTAACATCAAATTAAATAAAATATAATTTTTCATGCACGAAACTTTTTTGGTGTCTTAATGAATGTAATTTCAGCAAATTTCAATGCAAATAATTCCATATTTTATAAAATTTCTATGCTTGGCCTAAAATGGGTTAAATAAACTAAAATTTAACAGCAAATACATTCCAGATTCCCCTTGATTTCTCATCTTTTGACTCAAACTCATTAACGACGTCGAAACTCATTATCTCTGACTCATAACTTGCTATTTCGTGGAAAAAACACATGAGTATCCTAGTTCATTGATATGTCAGAGTAGCCCTCAAAAACACTACTATTGCTTAAAAATGATGTCAAAGAGAATTTTCGATAAATCCATCGGCTCGCAGCACAAATAACTTACATGTATTTTATAAAACTAATTAAAACTCGTAAATTTTAGCTAACTTTCCAAATACATCTAATTCTTAATTAATTCACTTTTTATAGTTAAAAGCATGAAATTTTATGATGAGAATAAACAAAAAGATTGACGTATTTTGTGTATGTCAAAATAAAAATCATGCTGAAAATAACAATATTCAATAAATACATTACATTAATCAACAACAACAACAACAAAGTTATAGAAGCAATACATAACAAAGGAAAGATTCATAATGATAAACTATTCTTTAATCATTTCTTTTATAAGATTTCTTGTTCGTAGTTTGGGTTTTATTTTTTCGTATTCTGAGTAATATTTTTTTTAACTAACCTAACAATCGAAACATAAGTAAACTAGAAACTAACTAGTCTGATGAAAACGTTCTTCTATCTCATATAGGTTTCAAATACACTAAAAACGAACCAGCACCAATTTATATCAAGGTTTAACTGAAACTAAAGTTTTATAAGATTCCACGCATTAGTTCTTGAGAAATGTCTGTCGCTAAAATCGCGTAAATCTTGAAAAATGCAGCATAGCAGCGCCACCTGTTGGGATATTTATACCAAAACCTAATCAAAAACAACTTATGTCAACATATATTACTTTTAAATGCTAAAGGTGTAAAATTTACAGCTTAATATAAACTAAAATAACTTTTATTAGTTGTTTTATATGTTTCGACTCTTTCCGAGTCATTTGCAAAAACTTTTTTTTTTTTTGAAAATGACTCGGAAAGAGTCGAAACATGTAAAACAACTAATAAAAGTTATTTTAATTTATATTAAGTTGTTAATTTTACACCTTTAGCATTTAAAAGTAATATATTATTACAAGGTGTTATAATTTATTATATTGTTAACTTGTGTCAACGTCTAACTGAATCTGAATTTTTTAGAAAAATCTGCGCATTACTTCTTGAGATACAGCTATCGTAAAAATCATGAAAAAGTAGTATGGCAGCACCACCTGTTGGGCTATTTACACCAAAACATAATCCGCATCTATTTATGTCAAGGTCTAACAGATTCTGAAGTTCGATCAAATTCTGTGCATTAGTTCTTGAGATATAGCTACCGTGAAAATCATGAAAAAAAGTAGCATAGCAGCGCCACATGTTGGGATATTTACAGTAAAACGTAATCAGCATCTATTTATGTCATGGTCTAACAGAATCTGAAGTTTGAGAAAATTATGTGCATTAGTTCTTGAGATATAGCTATAATTAGAATCGTGAAAACTGTAGCATATCAGCATCACCTGTTGAGAGATTTACACCAAAAACTAATCAGCACCAATTTATATCAAAATCTAACTGAAACTAAACTTTTATTAAATTTCGTGCATTCGTTCTAGAGACAGAGAGCGCCCACAAAATTTTTGTCACATACAGACAGATCCACAGACAGACATTTTCTAAAAACAGTCAACTCGTGTTCAGGACCTTCTAAATCGTATAAATCCGTCGGAAACCGGAAGTCGAAAATTTTCATGAATCCAATACTTTCTTCTTGTAAAGATAGAAGAAAGTAAAAAATGAAATTAAAATAATGCTCTTTTAAATTTTGAATGAAATATGTATCGTTCAATTAATTGCCACTTACATTTGCTTGAAAGTTTACTTATTATTTTTGTTTTCATGGGTATTTTTTACTTCAAGTATTTTTATTAGAGTTCAAATTTTAAATTTTGAATTAACACGCATTTTAATTTGCAAATTTCACTAGCCATGTACACATATAAATTTTTCAAAAGAACTTTTAATTGCTTTTCAAAACACATTTAAAAGCTTTTATTACTGTAAAAAAAAGTATTGCATTTTATTGGTATTGATTTAACTAGATCATACTGTTCAAGCACTAATCATATGGACTAAATTAGAGCTAAAAGCATTCTTATTAATTATTAAAATATATATGAAAATGAAGTATGCAATATAAAATGCATGCTTGGGGAAATTCCTATTTGAACTTGCATATTTATGGATTCTCATATAAGAAAAATGTTAAAGCAATTTAACTTGTAGATTAATTCACAGTTGCATTAAAATCTTTCTAATAAATAAATAAATATGGACAATTTAAGATCTTTAAAACTGTTCTCAAGTATAGCAATGTATAAATTTAATCTTCTTTCAATTATAATGTTTCGATTTTCGTTGTAAATTTCTTACATTGATATTTATTGTACAGAATATTTTAAATAAAGCGCTTTGGAATTTTGTATTATTTGCTGATTTAAGATATTTGCATTAAAGTTTATTTTTATTTATTTCTAAATTAAAATTTTATGAAAGTTTTTCGATATAAAATTGTTTTTATTTATTTTTTTCGTATTTTTTTAATATTTGGCATTTAATAAATGTTCTATCAAAGCCGTTTTTTACACTCTTTTATTTAACTTAAATTGGTTCATGTATGTAAAGATAGAAATTTGTAATCAAATTTTCGCTCCCTTTCGTTTATGCTAGAATAATAAACATTATGTATTATATAGGTGAAACAGTACAACACTGTAATATTTTTAGAATATAATTATACCTTAATAAATTAAGTTTAAGGCATTTTTCTTTTCGCCGGGTACAGATGATAAATTACCAACTATTACAATACAACATTGTAATATATTTAGAATATAATTAACATTAATAAATTAACTTTAAGGCATTTTTCTTTTGGCCTGGCGTAGATGATTTATTGGCAAATATTTCCATGTTTACAACTGTATACGAGTTCAAAAACAATGGTGTTCATTACGTGACAAGCCATGCTCGATAACCACGATAAATGCCTATGAAACTGCAACAATGAAATATTTTAAGCACTAAAACATATAAAGTAGAATATAAATAGAAAAATAGAGTAATAATTTAAAAATATATCCTTTTATTAATTAATTTTATACGCTGAGAAAACAATTTAGAAAACGTGAATAACTGGTTTAAGTTTTGATTTTTTCTTTGCTATTGATATATATCATATATTCTAATACGAGAAAATCTTGTGTGTGGTTATATATATATATATATATATGTGTGTGCAAATTTTATCTTTAAAACGGCGCTAACGATTTTGACGAAATTTCGTATCCTACCGTTTTGGGGCACCAGAAAACCATTGGGCTAGGTCACATTTTCGAGAAAATTCGATTAGTGGGTCATTTTGGGTCATTTTGGGTCATGGTCTAGCTAATTGTATCTAAAAAACGGTTCAAACGATTTTGACGAAATTTTGTATCCGACCATGTTCGGGCACGAGAAGACTATTGGGCTGGGTCTGGAAAGTTCGAGAACTTTCGATTAGTGGGTCATTTTTGGGTCAACGCGGGTCAAATTAATTTTATCTAAAAAACGGCTCTAAAGATTTTGATAAAATTTTGTGTCCTACGAGTTTCGAGCACGATAAAATCATTGGGCTAGGTCACATGTCCGAGAAAATTCGATTAGTGGGTCATTTATGGGTCATTGTGGGTAAAGATCTAAAAAGCGGCTCAATTTACACTAAATTTTGCATCCAATGGTTTTCGGGCACGAGAAGACTGTTGGGCTAGGTCACATGTTCGAGAAAATTCAATTGGTGGATCATTTTGGGTCATTTTGGGTCATGGTCAAGCTGATTGTATCTAAAAAACGGTTCAAACGATTTTGACGAAATTTAGTATCCGACTATTTTCGGGCTCGAGAAGACTATTGGTCTGGGTCACATGTTCGAGAACTTTCGATTAGTGGGTCATTTTTGCGTCAATGCGAGTCAAATTTATGTTATCTAAAAAACGGCTCTAACGATTTTGATTAAATTTTGTGTCCTACGAGTTTCGAGCACGATAAAATCATTGGGCTAGGTCACAATGTCCGAGAAAATTCGATTAGTGAGTCATTTCTGGGTCATTGTGGGTCAAGATCTAAAAAGCGGCCCAATTTACACTAAATTTTGCATCCAATGGTTTTCGGGCACGAGAAGACTGTTGGTCTAAGTCACATGTTCGAGAAAATTCAATTAGTGGGACATTTTGGTCATGGATCATGATATTTGAACTCAAATTTAATTTTGACTGGTCATAGCTCGGTCTTCCCTGCTCGTATATTTTTTAAAAAGGACAAAAATTAAATATTTTTTTAATAAATTCACTAGTTTTTTAATAAATTCACTAGCTTTCTAGCAATCGAAGAATTTTGAGTAAAAATGCAATTCGCTATTTGATTTTGACTTTTACGAGGCTTATAATATCCATAAATATACAGATTCCTTGGTTAACGACATGACTAGTATCCCTTTTCTCTGTTTTGCGTGGAGAGATCCTGCGCAGTGATGCCTGTTTTTTCGATATTTTTTCTGCCAGGTACGTCACTTCTGCTTTTGTCGGGGCTAACGGAAAAGAAAAGCTACCGCGGTGCTTTACGCGTATCTTTTTTTACAGACCGCGGGAGTCACGTGATACTCGAATCCACCAATGCAGGTGTACGAAAAGAGCAACACGTCGCTCTAGCGGTCTGTAAAAAAGATAAGTGGAATTCACCACGTAGTCCAGTCAAATTAGCCCATTTTTGAGCAGTTTGCTATAAAAAATGCTAAGGAGATAAAAATTGGTCCAGTTGTTCATTGATGGCTACTGATGACTATGTAAAAAGTCCCCATCGATAGGAGGTGAGCGGGGGGAGGGGGGCTAAACAAAGTATTTTTTTTTTAGTTTTTTTCAAATATCTCAGAAATTGTTGTTTTTCATGAAAAAAACCACTCCAACATAAATTAAAGACTATAAAATTATCTACAAATGGCAGGTATATACAGTGGAACCTCGATTATCCGTCAGCCAGAAGACCGGAGCTTTGACGGATTTTCCCCCCAAAAATCACTTAATTTCAAATTAATTTATTTAATGTCGCCATAATAAATTCTAAAGGGATAAAAATTGGCCCAGTTGTTCATTGATGGCTACTGATGACTATGTAAAAAGTCCCCATGGATAGGAGGTGAGGGGGGGGGGGCTAAACAAAGTATTTTTTTTTTTTTAGTTTTTTACAAATATCTCATAAATTGTTGTCTTTCATGAAAAAACTACTCCGACATAAGTTAAAGAACATAAAATTATCTACAAAGGACAGGTACATACAGTGGAACCTCGATTATCCGTCAGTCAGAAGACCGGAGCTTTGACGGATTTTCCCCTCAAAAATCACTTAATTTCAAATTAATTTATTTAATGTCGCCATAATAAATTCTACAGAGATAAAAATTGGTCCAGTTGTTTATTGATTTATTGGCTACTGATGACTATGTAAAAAGACCTGATGGATAGGAGATGAGTGGGGGGAGGGGGACAAAATAAAGTACTTTTTTAGTTTTTTACAAATATCTCAGAAACTGTTGGTTTTCATGAAAAAATTACTCAGACATAAATTAAGGAACATAAAATTCTCTACAAATGACAGGTATATACAGTGGAACCTCGATTATCCGTTAGTCATAAAACTGAGGCCTTGATGGATTTACCAAAAAAAAAATCCCTTTAATTTCAAATTTACTTAGTTAATGTATATTCAAATTTATTAAATATTGTCGCAAAAAAAAAGAATTGACACAATTTTTTCTTTTTTCTTTTTTTTTGGAGGGGGGGGGGGGGTGTCTGGTGGTGAGTGTGAAAGGATGGATGACTGCCCCCCGATTCATGATTATTATGAATCATCTAAACATGAAACAGGAATCAGTTCATTATTATCTTGAAGGATTTTCCGAAAACAAAACTTTCTTTTTCAAATTTATTTACTTAACCTTCATACGGGGTCTCGACAGCAACTTTCCGAGAATACATGCAAAGTTAGACAGGGGCTGTCAGAGACCAATCTATTCAAATTCAGTAAATATTGTCACAAAAAAAAGAAAAGAAAAGAATTTAACTTCTGTTTGATGATGATGTGTAAAGAAAAAAAAGAATATTTTGACTTAGTAAGTATTTGCTTAATGATAAATTAGTACTTTCATTGTTCCCTATTATGTTTTGTCGCATTTACAAAGTTTCACGTGAAATTTTATGTTATTTAATTTATGTGAATTTGACGGACTTTCCGCAAAAAAATCACTTTAATTTCAAATTTATTTACTTAATGTCGCCATAATAAATGCTACAGAGAAAAAAAAATTGATACAGTTGTTCATTGATGGCTACTGATGACTATGTAAAAAGTCCTGATGGATAGGAGGTGAGCGAGGGTAGGGATGGGCAAAATAAAGAACTTTTTTAGTTTTTTAGAAATATCTCAGAAATTATGTAGTAATTTTTTCATGAAAACCAATAGTTTCTGAGATATTTCTAAAAAACTAAAAAAGTACTTTATTTTGCCCCCACCCTTCTCCCCTCGCTCACCTCTTATCAATCAGGACTTTTTACATAGTCATGTCATCAGTAGCCATCAATGAAAAACTGTACCAATTGTTATCTCTGTAGCATTTATTATGGCGACATTAGGTAAATAAATTTGAAATTAAAGGGATTTTTTTGCGGAAAATCCGTCAAAACTCCGGTCTCCTGAGTGACGGATAATTGAGGTTCCACTGTATATAGCTGTCATTTGCAGAGAATTTTACGTTATTTAATTTATATCAAAGTAATTTTTTCATGAAAACCAACAATTTCTGAGATATTTGTAAAAAACTAAAAAAATACTTTTTGCCCCCCTCTCCTCCTATCCATGGGGACTTTTTACATAGTCATCAGTAGCCATCAATGAACAACTGGACCAATTTTTATCCCTTTAGAATTTATTATTGCGACATTAAATAAATTAATTTGAAATTAAGTGATTTTTTTTTTTTGGGGGGGGGGGGAATCCGTCAAAGCTCCGGTTTCTGACTGACGGATAATCGAGGTTCCACTGTATATACCTGTCATTTGTAGATAATTTTATGTTCTTTAATTTATGTCGGAGTAGTTTTTTCCTGAAAAACAACAGTTTCTGAGATATTTGTAAAAAACTAAAAAAATACTTTGTTTAGCCCCCCCCCCTCCCCCCGCTCATCTCCTATCCATGGGGACTTTTTACATAGTCATCAGTAGCCATCAATGAACAACTGGACCAATTTTTATCCCTTTAGAATTTATTATGACGACATTAAATAAATTAATTTGAAATTAAGTGATTTTGGGGGGGGGGGGGGGGAAATCCGTCAAAGCTCCAGTCTTCTGACTGACTGATAATCGAGGTTTCACTGCATATACCTGTCATTTGTAGATAATTTTATATTCTTTAATTTATGTCAGAGTAGTTTTTTCACAAAAAACAACAATTTCTGAGATATTTGTAAAAAACTAAAAAAAATGCTTTGTTTAGCCCCCCCTCCCTCCGCTCACCTCCTATCCATGGGGACTTTTTACATAGTAATTAGTAGCCATCAATGAACAACTGGACCAATTTTCATCTCCTTAGCATTTTTTATGGCAAAAAAACTTACTTTGACTGGACTAACGGTAGCCTGTCTTTTTCATTAGCCTCGTCTTTTGTGGTATAGAAACTCTTGCCTTTTCCATTTTTGGTCATTTTACATTCTCCAGTAATCGGAGATATAGCCGAACGTGGTTCTTTGAACAATTTTAATATGTATATATTTTTTCTTTTACATCGATGAAGAGGATCTGTGTTATCCTTGAAATGTCAATATGTGGTTTTAATATTGGGATATTTTTGGAATTTGTGTGTTTTAACGTTATTTATCTTTATCTTATGTCTCTGTATCCACACAAAGTGAACATTTTCCTACTATAATTTGGCTTCAAAGGGTTTTTAGTTTTTTACTAGTTTTTTGGGAATTTCTTTTCCTTTTTTTGGGTTTTATCAAGTTTTTGCCTAATCGTTTTATCAATCTCCGACTCAAACGTTTAAAATTTCTTAATCATTTATGGTTTTTAATTAATTGTCAGCGTCAAGGATTTATTCCGGATTTTATTTCAATTACTTACAATTTATATCAGTCAAAAATGATCGAAAAAACTTCATTTAATTCTCGACTATCTCTGTTAAGGACATTGATTCAAGATACTCGCTCTTGTTTAGCAAATATTGAAAAGGAATTATATAGGTAACATCTTTCTGTGGCTGCTTGTCATCGGAATTTTTCAAATTTTGATAAAATGTCTTGGAATGGAGCATGTTAGTCTGCTCATCACCATAAAATTGGTTTGGAAAAGAAATTTACTAAATTATTTGGTCTTTTTGCTCCCACGGTCCCTGAGAAGTTGCTTATAGTAAACAGTCAGCCTGTGATTAATTTATCTGATTTTGAACTTGAGGTTAATCGTATTAATTCTCTAAAACAAAATAACAATTTTTCAATTATTCAAATTCTCCTGATGTTCCAAAATTAATTGCTCGTTTTGAAAAGGCTTTTAAGTTTAGTGCTTTATCCCTCTTGCAAAAGTATCCCATTAGGTATCTCATTAAGAATAATATTGACTTTAATGCAAAGCTTAACGACAGTAGTTTAAATAATTCTGTTAAAAACTCTCTCAAAACTCTTAAATCTAACATTGATATTATTATAACTAAAGCAGATAAGGGAGGTCAAATTGTGGTATTAAATAAAGCTGGTTATGTTCTAAATCTTTTGAAATTGATTAATGAGGGCCATTACATTAATTTTTTTAAATATCCCTCTAGCTTTGAACTGACAAGGAGAGAACCAAACTTGGTAATCACAGATTTTGATTATTTTTATATATGTTGTAGGATAGAAGCCCTTTTGTCTCAGGTTTAACGGATTTTATACAACGCTCCTTAGTTCTCGAGAAATAGGGGGTCTAATATTTTAACACAACTTAAATACTTACTTTGTAACGAAATAACTAGTTGGCCGTAGGTCAGTTGTTATGGCGTCTGCTCCTTGATATTCGAGACCGAGACGAGCTACGTTTGTTTGTCTCATTTTTTGTTTTACAAGTAAATATAATTGTAATTATTATTTAATAATCTAAATTAATAATTATTATATTGTGTATTAATTATAATGTTAACCTATTTATTTTTTATTTGAAACTAAATCGTTGTATAAATCATCATTAAACAGTTATTTTTTTTAATCACTTTTAAAATGTATTTCATATATGCTTTATCGATGCAATGATATTGAACAATTGTTTCAATTCGTAATTAGAAAAAAAAACATTTATATATTGCCTTAACAAGAGAAGTCAATGCGATGATAATAGCACTCTGTTTTAAAAGTAAGAAGCATAATTATATTAAAATTTAGCATAAGAATTAAATTACAACATATTTTTTTGCATATTAAACATTTTTAAATTTGTAATGCGTATGCTTGCGCTTTGAATTTATTTATAATTAATAAAATACGGTATGATTTTGTAATGATTTTGGAATTTTTACTAGCCAATAATCGATCCATTTTTTGAAAAAAAATCTCTTTAAATGATGAGAAATGTTTAATAATGGCTTAAAAATCAAATAAATTATATTAAAATTTTAATATGTTAACATTATAATTAATGTACGATATTAAAATTTTAAACAAAAAAGTGAAAAGCAAACGTAGCGTGTTCCGGTCTCGAACATGAGCCCGTGGATCAACGAGCAGCCGCCGTAACAACTAAGCTACGACCAACGTAGTATTTTTTTTTTTTTTACAAATTAAGTATTTCAGTTGTGTTATAATATTGAACCCCCTATTTCTCGAGAACTAAGGAGCGTTGTATAAAATCCGTTGAACTTGAGACCAAGTAACTTCTATCCTACAATATGTATAAAAATAATCAAAATCTGTAATTACCAAGCTTGGCCCACTCCTTGTGAGTAAAATAAAATATGCGGTTAAATCTTCTCCCATTATATGTGATTTCTTTAAACATTCTTTTATTCCTTCTGTGTCTAACTGTGCTCGTTTATATGCCTTACCTAAGGTACATAAACCCGATGTTCCTTTTCTCTATTGATTCGAATATTGGTACTGTGTCTTCAAGTTAGCTAAACAATTAGTTTCCAGGTTTTTCAAACCTCATGGTTAACATTATTTACACGTCAAAAAACACAGATCAATTTGTCAATGACATATATAACTTTAATCCAGCATATTATACTATGGGTTCGTTTGATGTTAAATCACTTTTTACAAATGTACCCGTACGAGGTGCTTTGGAGTGCTAAAATACGTCTGCCAATGATTAAGCCATTAGTTTTATAAAAACGAAACAAAATCAGATTTTTTGTTCAAAACATGATGCATTCTGTTTGATAGTTTGTCATTTTGTTAAAAATGTAAAGAAAAAGTCTAGTAAGGACTAAACAATTAAATATATTTGTAATTTTTTTTTGTCTCAATCGTTTTATAGGAAATCTATCAGAGAAATATTGGAAACAGCGGAGCGCTCCACATCATCGAGTAAAAGCCGATACAAACGGCGCATATTTAAATAACAATTAATAAAACTATAGTTTTTAAAAGTTCCAAATATGTGTTGTTTTATACAAAATCCTACAGTTTGCCTCGTTCCTAGACGCTAAAACAACTTTAAAAAATATGTTTTTTTAAACTCCCATAACCTCTCAATGTTTTTCAACCAATGTTGACACGAAAAATTAAAAGTCAATGTAATTTGATTTTACAATGTATGCATTTTTTTTTTTTTACAATCCTAATCCTAATAATATTATAAATGTGATTGTGTGTAAATGTTTGGCGGAAGTAAACGTCAAAACGGAGGATTTAATGGCCCTGTATCTTTGCCATATAGATGAATTATAACTCATAATTGAACACAGGCTAGATTTTATTTATTTTATTCAAATAGATTTCTTAATAATTAAAAATTTCATTATTTTCATACAGAATCCATAAATATTTTTTCCATAAAATTTAACCACTTTTCTTTCTGGTTGCCAATAAATAAAAATCCGAAACAATATTTTCCCCAACAATTAATTTTCAATTTAACGATTTCCACATGAAAAAGGAAAATTCAAAGGAATTCAGAAGAAGATGAATTGCAGTGATATTTGAGACAAAAATATGGAGTGTTTGTTATTATACATGAAGTAGGAATATCGGTTACGTTGAGAAGAGGATTTCTAGCAAAACAATTGCGTTATAATTAGAAGAAAAAATGATAAAAAATTATATTATTAAGAAAAGATTTCTGGGCCATGGAACTATGAAAAAGATCTTTTTGGGCTTAGACACTTATGACGTCATACTGGAAATAAAACATGCATTTTCAAACAAATATTCGTAATAATACAAGGAGCGTGAAAATCAGTTTATAATGAAAGTATGGTAATAATGAAGTCATTTTTAAGATGAAAATCTGAAATAGTTTGTATCGCTACTAATTAATAAGCTTGAATGTCAGTTAGATACAGATGTGAGTTTTCTGCCAAAATTCACTTTATGATTGCCAGGAAAAGAAAATTAACAAGAAGTATATAATTAAAAAGAGATTTCTCTGGGAACAAAGTGACGTCAAATTTGAAACAAAACTGGAATTTTCAAATAATATTTTAAAAGAGCGTTTATCAATTTTATACATTAATAATACAAGGATTAGTACGTGTAGAAAGTAGATGAGTTTCACACCATAGTTAAAATGAAAAATAGAACTATTTGTTTACTATACTGTTTATTAAGGATTAAAATATCAGTTACATACAGATGAAAGTTTGAATTGAGTTACAGATGAGAGCTGGATCAAAATTCACATCATGATTATTAGGAAAAGAAACATGAACACGAATCTATTATATTAAAATATGATCGTCTGTTTGTATTTCCCAACTACTCCTCTTAGATTATCGAACGCAATGTGATTTAGTCAACACCTGTTATCATTGATTCGATAATGTCACATAAATTCTCAGAATTTAAAAATTTTAATTATGTTCCGATATATTATTTATTTTTATTTTATTTTATATTATATTATTTATTTATTCTTTTTTATTTCTTGTAAATTTTAACGAAATTTCTCTAAAAACGGCAACTAAATTACTCCGTTTCTGTGCATAAAAAAGAGAAATAAAACAGATTAATATATCTTTCACGCCTTTTCTTATTAAAATTGAAAAAAGATTTTTTTTTTCAATTTGAATAGATGGTGAAAACAAAATCTTGATTACAATAAAATTTTCGAAAAATAAAAATATATTTCACATATTCAAATTTTATGAATCAAGTTATTCTGCGGCACAAAAATTGTCTGTCAACATATTGTCATTTAGTTTCAGATATCGATTAAACCAAGGAGGCAAATTTAAGCTCCTTGCCTTTAGGCGACAAATTATTGCTCTCTAATCACAAAATTGAATTTAAAGAAAAAGCATATATTATTTTCAATTAATTATTTTTCAAGGATGGCTGTTAAAACGTTTCACAATATCGTTAAAAATAAAATGGTTTATCAGGTAAAATTGATATTTGATTTTACCCAATTCGTCGAATTCCACGATTTTATTTGGCCCGCCTTTTTCTATTGGTTCTAGTTTCAATTTCGCGGTTATTTGGCACAAAAATTAACTTTTTAAAAACTGAGTTCTGTCAAGGCGCCTATAACAAATAAATACCGTATGAAATATGATAAAGGGTTAGTTAATTATTTATGTTTAAAATTATCGGGAGTGAAATATTTTGCTTAATTAATGCATTTATTCTTCTTTCAATGTTACGTGAACGGCGTCACGGGTAACAGCTACTGTTTTATATAATTAACATTTACTTAAATAGCCTCATAGTTTCTCTGATTTTCAATTTATAATCAAATTCGATTTTTCTGTTAAGTTTTCGGAAACATTCATCACTTACGGGTAAATATCGTTGGCCTCTTATAGTTCTCAGTTTGGTATACGAAAAATTAAAAATCAAAAACTATGAATATCTTATATTTATATTAATAAAAGAAAGTTTCGCTCTATGTGTGTGTCTGTTGGCGATGGCTAGCAAAATCTAGCCCACCTAGAAGTCTGGAAATTTAGGTGTGGATAGTCCAAGGTCTGACCATGTGCACCTGAGTCTCAGAATTTTAATATATTGATAATTACCCAATATATTAATTAGATTCTCACTAACCATCGCTTCTAAAATGACATCTTTTAAATAAAAATGGCGAAAGAAACCAACCGGTGCATTGGATTTGCAACCGGAAATGAACGAATTCGAAATTATTTTACTAATTAGCGAATTTTAAGAAAACTAATTGAGATATCAATTTGAAAATTTCTGAGCATATGTAAAAAAATATTCTGTATCTGACTATGGAATTTTTGAAAAATTCGGTTGGTAATTTTTTTTAATTTACGCAAAAAACTGCCGGCGCCAGTGAAAACGATCCGAGAAATTTTCAGACAGGGATCGGCTTTCATTAAAAACTGAACTACAAAGAGATCTGTTTCTCTGGCCGATCCCTCTCATTTAGTTTGCGAAAATGAAAGGAAATAATTGCCAATTTTTACTAATGAACAAAAATTTAGGTAACTAATTAAGATATAGATTTGAAATTGAGGTCGGGAAGTGGTGTCATCTGCCGGCTATTTTAGCGTAGCGTCTTCGTTATGTTCTAATTATCAGAAAAATATAATTATTTTTTTAATGATCGCGTTAATGTAGGTGACGGTGGTTCTCTTGAACAAATTATTCATTATATTTTGCGGGTGTGGGTAGGGAGGGGGTTAATGCCTTTTTCTGAGATTGTAATTTTCTCGGGCCCGGGCAACGCCGGCCGGGTTAGCTAGTATATATATAAGAATAGCACGAAACAGTTTCAAGTACCTGTCAGGATTAAAAAAGAAAATGAAATTTATAGCCTAATGTCTTAGTATTTGGATAGACGGTGCCTAGCCATAGAGCAAGCGATCCCCATGTTCAATTCCAGATTGTGGCACAAACTTTACATTGGCGCCCGCACATACATAACTCTTATACAATGGGTTGCACGATCAAAGAAAAAAAATTGTTGCTCTAAAAAGTTTAAAAAATAGCAAGAGGGAATATGTCAAGAATCTGAAGGCAAATAAAATTTTCAGTTCGGCACCGTGGTAGCTCAATTGTCAGAGCATTTCTCCGAGAGTAAGAGAACCCTTGTTTGATTCTGCGTCACAGCAAAAACATTATACAGTTTATAGTCCGTGAAGCAGTGATATTTTTTATTAGCCATTTTATACAAGCTGATCTTCAAATACGTAACTCATCTTACTTAAACAATCATGAAAACAACTACCAGCTGTCTCGACAGCGGTGAATCCACCAATGTTGCGGCAGCTGACTTGTTTTTACACTTTTATTTGAATTGATTTTTGTATCTAAAGATGCAAATTTTATAATTTATTTTACACTCACTTCCTGATATGCTAGAATTAGGAAAACTATATACACTGGTTTGTTTTCGGTGACAATACAACATTTTAATATATTTAGAACTGTTTTAAATTAATAAATTATTTTTAAAGAATTTTTTCATTAAGGCCCACTCCAAATTAATGTATTGTAAAGGAATTTTTTTGGAACTACATGAATTGCAATCATGAAATTAGACGCGATTTTTAAGATAAACATTGAAGGCTTATAAAGGAGTGTATTTTTGTTTAACTATTTTTACTTTTATTTATGATTTATTAAGTAATAATATCAAATACATATGTAAATATAAGACAAATTACATATTTGGAGATCAGCTTGTATAAAATGGTAAAGTATAAAATGCCGCTGCCTCCCGGACTATTATGTTATGCGTTGTTTTTTATTGACAGATATCAATTCCCAACATTGATTTTGTAAAAATCGTTTTACAAATTTTAGGTACTGATACCTGCTTTATGAGAATAATCATTAACTTAGTGACTTAATGAATTTTACGATTTTGGCTACCAGATTTGAGTTGAACCATTATCTGGAAAATTTTCAATTATGGAAGCCGTATGATAAGATATTACAATATATTTCAGTTAATTTTATACGGTGCAATAGAAATTTCCGTAAAAACTAATCTCGTGAGAGTATAAAGATAAGACAGCTCAACAGTCTGTAGATTTGTCTACGAAATTAGAGACTATACATTTTGTATCTCAGCATACATATATACTGGATATCCTAAAATGGACTGACTGATTTTAAAATTCAATACCTTCCAAACGGTGACAGATATTTAAAAAATTATTGCAGGAGGCTAATGTAAGATGTCAGGATTATTATTTTTTTTTTACTGCGATTGTCGATATTAGTTCGAATTACCAGCAATAGATGGCGCTGCGAGTGATAGGAGTGCAATCCAGGACAAAACTAAAATCACCCAGCATTGATGCGAAGGAAGGAGGTTCAATACATGGAGTGACTCTCTTTCGCTAATACAATCTTGTTCTTAAGGTCCGATTCTGAATAAGATTTTATTGGTGAATGAGGCCCACTCCATGTATCGAACCTTCTTCCTTCACATCAATACTGGGTGATTTCTGCTTTTGCTTTGATTAGATGCTTTCAGCGCCATCTATTGCTGATAATTCGAACTAAAATCAGCAATCGCAGTAAAATAAAACTCCTGACATCTAACATTACTCTCCTGCAAGAATTTTTTAAATATCTGTCACCGTTTGGAAGATATTGATTTTTGAAAACAGTCAGTCAATTTTAGGACACCCGATATATATACATATTAGGATTATTACGTTAGATGTTGAAGTGGGAGTAAAACTGATAATAGCAGCAGGAGCACACATGGTCACACACTGAAGATAAGAACGGTAGTTGTTAATGGATGATATAATTAGTTAGAAGCAGTCGTAAAATGCATAATATTCTAGTTGCAGTCTCGACGTGGCGGCAGAGGCAGTAGAATGAAATAACCACAGGCGTTTCTCCATGAATTAAACGAACAAGGTCTTTCAAATCCAATGCTTTATTTAAGTATTTCTCTTGGGCAGTTTCCACCTAACAATAATAGCCGTACATCGCTACGTCATCAAGGTATGGAGGGTAAGTATTAAGAACATATTAAATTTTAGTCAAACGAGCAGCCAGGGAGTTGTTGACAAGTGAAAATTCGACTTATTTCTGAGGGAACATCGCAGGTAGCTGCTTTTTGTTACCTAGCGCAGTAACACAATTTATGACGTAGAACGCGTACTGAACCAATGAGTAATTAAAGAAGATGCATCATGCTACTTCACGCCAATGAAAGATAATTAGTAAAGAGTTCAGACAAAGGTGCAGGGGATGAATTTTATAGTAAAAAGTACTTAGAGCGGGAAATGAAATTCAGAATAAAAATAAAAATGGCTCTCAAAGAACATTCTAAAAACCCAGAAATGATCGGAGATCATGATAAAAAATAAGAATAACTAAAAGCTTTATATTTAAGTAAATTGGACAATTTAGATATTAAATAAAAGGGGATTTAACAGAGCTAACGATAGAGCTAATTTAAGAATAAGGATTTAATGAATATAGAGTAGTAATTTAGAATGAAACAGGGAAAATCGTGAAAGTAAATCTAATAATGTAACATACATATATAGTGCAATACTCAGTTTTTCTAACTTTTGCAAGTCTAAGTTGGGACTAGCCATAGTAGGTTGTCAAAGAGAAATATTTGTTGCATAAACAAATTATTATGTAAATTAGAGCATTACTATATACATATTAATCCCTTGTCATAAAATACATGTTTTATAATTGTTAAATTTCAACCTGTCGCAGATCATTTTTTTCTTTTATTCTAGATAAGTTCTATTTTGAAAAATAGAAATCGAAGCAATATTTTTTATTTTGTCATGAATAATATTGCGACAGGTATAAAGTTTTATGCCATTGAGAGAATACAAGATAAGAGCATATTCAAACTTTAAAATACCTTTTCATAAACTTATGCTGAAAATATATTTTGCTTGGTTGTTTGACATGGAAGGATAATGTTTGAAGGATAACATGGCTTGTTCCAAAGGTGTTTTCTGGTATTTCTATGTTTATTTACAAAAACCAATAGAAAGAAATAAGAATTTTTACGTAGGATGAATGTCAGATAGTGAAATCTTTTAAAATAAACAAAGACGAAACGTTTCATGTGCAATTTGTTTTATGCATTCTTTTATCGTGAATAGAAGACTTAGTTACCAAGACGACACGAGAAAAAAGAATTTTCTAACACCTTTCTTTAAGAAAAACATAAATAACATTCAAAGACTAGGTTCAATAAGGCTTGATTTGGGCCCCAGAATAAAACGAAAATACTTTTTGTTTAATAAAACTTTTGGTACAGTATTTGTCTACTAAGAATATTTTACTTCGAAACATATTTAGAATTTTTATGCTTATGATGCATTTATTCATGCTGAAAGAATTTGATCAAACGATTTCTAATTATTTTTGTTACCTTAGGATAATTTTGCTAAAAACATTTTGATATGGACTCAGGATATATATATATATATATATATACTAGCTGACCCGCCCAGCGTTGCCCGGGCCCGTTATAAAACGTTAAATAAAACGCAAATTTGTATTATTTTATATATTTTACCGATTTTCTATGAATTTATATCTTTAATGACAAAATCGCAAAATCGTAAAAAAACATTGCCTTTTTTTCAAGTATGATCATTATGTAGTTTTAAGAAAATAGCTTTTCTTGTCCAATCCCTTTGAAATTTTCAACGGCCATAAATATAAGGGTTTTACGTCAGAAATATTGTTATCTGGTTGTAAAATAAATACGTTTTCTTTTTGCGTCGGGTCGGTTAACATAAAAACAAAATAGTATTCGTCGTCCGACCTGTCTGAAATTTTAATCGTTTATAAATATATCTGTTTCCAAGTCCTCTATAAAATTATGTGAAAATATATGCATTATACATAGGGAAAACGTTACCAGAAGCCGAGCGTGACTACCGAAAACATCCAGTTATTATGCATTTTCTCCAAAAATATCTCAGATTTAAATTTTTTTAAATATTTGTTCTCGTCCGAACGCTTCGAAATTGTTGAAGGTGATGTAAATGTGGTCTACCGAGATGTTCTAAAAAGATTGTGTCGAAAAAGAAACGTTTAGTAACTTTTAGCGCAAGAAAAGTAATCTTCTGGTAAGGCGCAAAATGACCTGCGTTCGCTGGTGTTTTTCAAAGAGTTAAAATCCGTATTTAAACAAAATAATTATACCGCCTATTAGAACAAGGTTTCAGATTTAAGAACACATCTTTGTTTGTCTGTATCTCTAAAATTGTGCTATTGAGGGGCGTTGGTGTAAGGGTGAAAACTTAAGCCCGGGAAAATGAACCTTTTTCAAAAATGTTTTTCAAAGGATTAATATATATATATATTTTCGAATTGATTACGGCATTGGAGACGTAAGAGTGCGATCATATATATATAATATGCTTTTCGTTTTTAAATAAACCAAACGGTTTAGTCAATATAATTTAAAACAGAATTGCGAAATAAACGCATTCTTCATGCAAATAATTCTTCATTTCCGTACGATGTTCAAAATCGGGTTCTGGGCATGCGAGAGTTCTGAAAGCCGTCTCGCAAAAAAAAAGATGAGGTATTGATCAGTTTTTAATTAATATTTTTTGTCAATTTTCAACTTATTAAAATTCTGAGACTCAGGTGCACATGGCCAGACCTTGGACTATCCACACCTAAATTTTCAGACTTCTAGGTGGGTTAGATTTTGCTAGCCATCGCAGACAAACAAACACACACACACACGTCCACATACACACACACACACACACGCACACGCACACACACACGCACACAGAGCAAAACTTTAATTTATTAGTATAGATAGATATACAGGGTGGTTATAAAATAAGTATTCCTATTTGGAGCTATCTGTAGCTTGAAGGAATAACCCGAATGAAACCAAAATTTGTACACATACTATTCGAGAAGGGGACCCTACCCGTAGCAGCCATCCCGTACCCATCTGTAGCCGTTTCCGAGTTATGATGGATAGAAGGAAATGCGCCAAAAATGCATCTAGTCTAAAAAAAAACATTTTTCTGATCTTTATGTAAAGCCTACACGCAAAATAAGCACATATTTAGAACCAGCAAAAAATCTCTATAAGATGATATAATTCTTATCAGGATGTCTGAATTTAACGGCGAGCAACAAGCACTGAAACAATGGCAAAGGGCAAAATCAAATTGTCGCCAAAATCTTTAACCGACAATATCGCAAACACCCTTCTAGTTACAATTGGTCGAATTTTATCTTTACCAGCTTTCGAATAAGCCTACAATAAATCAAATCGGTGCTCTATTTCAGAGGAAATTTAGCTTTCTGTTGAAGATGCATCACTGAAATCACTTGGGATGGCATGTTAAATTTACATAATTGGCATCATTACGCTCTATAAAATCCATTTACAAGGGTGAAACTCATCTTTGCAGTCGCAATTAATCTTAAATGTTTGGCTTGGAATAACTTGCGATGTAGGTTTTACAAAAACATGGATTTTTTTTCAGACTTGGCGGATTTATGGAGCATTTATGGCGCATTTTCTTCTATCCACCATAACTTGACAGGGTTTACGAGAAGTACGACAGGGTTTGTATGCTGTTTTATAATCCACATGGGCTCTTATATCTACCCCTTTCGTTTCGCAGATTACCTGAAATTCACCCTGTATATATATGTTATAAAATAATTTATAAAGAAATTCCTATGGTACAGTTTCTAAAATTTATAGGATCTTGAAAATGAAACATACAAAATGTCCAAAACCTCAAGGCGATCTCCCTTTTGAAGCAAATATATAAATATGTACAATTATTGTAAAATTTTTACAAGGAATATAAAAACACAGATCACTGTAAATTACAACTAATTTGTAATCCGATAGCACTTTCATAATTTATTGCCAACCCCCGAATAGTTAATTTTAACAATAAAAAAAAAATCTTTAACTGGGGCACTATTTTCAAACATGTTCTCTGTTATCATTTGCTTGCGTTTTAAATACTCAATAGTTTGTGTCTTTCACCCAAGGTGAAGCTCGCTAGCAGACTCTGGTTGTGAGGGTTCTCTTCTACCCCGCGACGGGTGGCCTTTTTAAAAAAATATTCTTTATACTTTTTACGCGTTATATAAGTTTCAAACACATTTAAGATTTCCTTAATCTTGGAACATCTTGATATTTTGATAAAAAATGTACTATGTTCCAGACATATTTATTTTCTGCGTAGTTTTTAAAATTATACATCTTCTGAAGAAAACCTCAAATAATGTCTAAAAATTTCATAGTTTTAATTATTATTATTACTTATCTTTTTATACTTTGATAATTTAGGCCCATTTATGAAATAATACATCTTATTTTTATTTTTATTTTTTTACATTATGGAATTTTCCATGAAAAATTAGTTATTGATTAATACCAATAGCATATCCCTAGAGAAGTAAAAATATACTAAAGCAGTAACGCTCATAGGTATATTTTTACATTATGCTGTTATTATTGAAAATCCTCTATAGACTTTTAATCTGTAAAGTTCAAACGCAGAGACATTTTTCATTGCAAGAATAAAATTCGACAGATTAATTTTTCTAGACATAAATTAATTTTGATTTTCGTCAGCAGAAATGTTATTTTAATATATTCAATAAGAAATAAAAATTTAATGATTAGTTACAACATATTTTTATTTTTTCTTTGGGAATAACAAAACGTTCAAAGCTGCAGCAATTTTTACCTGTGATTAAAATACATAGCATGTAAAAATTCTAAAATAAATTTAACAAGAAAGAAAAATCATGCATCAAGCATAGATTATGAAACACTTTCTAACACATTTAGAATGATGTAACGAAACTTCGCCATTTCATAAGGTGAAAAAAAATATCTAAGTAGACAATATAGAAAAAGCATAACACATTTAAAAACTCAATTTCAACGATTTCCGTCTATAATCAGGAAAGTATTCAAGTTATTTGTGAATCTATGTATATGATCTATAGATTTGTCTATATACTACATTTGTATTCTAAAATTTTGTTCAGTTAGGAAACGCATAACACAGTTGAAAATTCCCCTTCACCAATTTCCGGCAATAAACGGAAAAGTACTCGAGATATTTTGTGAAGCCCTGTATATGATCTAAAGAATTAATACACATGGAGTAATATACAAAATTTAAGTTGAATTTCAAAATGCATATTACAATTGAAAATGCAATTCCAGCAATTAGCGCTCATAGACAATACTATAATGGAATTATTTAATGTGCCCCCGTAATTGAACGATAATTGCTATGTGCGCCATATTCTACAGTTCGCATCTTGTAGTGCGTTTCTGTGCTGTATATGAATTTCAGTATATTTTAAATAGTGTAACGTCATTAAAATACTTTGCAAACGAATTTTCCACATATATCCTAAAGTACCAAACTCAATGGGCAGCACGAGCGTTCACGACGTTGCAGCAGCGTTAGATCAGCCAACTCTTACTGTTAATAAGATTCTTCAGAAAATTCTGCGATATTACTTATATAAAGTCACATGTTCAACAGTTGTTGCTAATGTTAACCCTGCACGTCCGATATTTTCATTGGAATTCCTTGCTAGCTGTCAATTAAACGCGTATTGGCTGTGGAGCATTCTATGGACCGATGTAGGTCGTTTTCATCTGGTTGGCGCAATGAATACGCACAATTGTCGAAAATGCCATGAAGAAAATCCTCATCCGGTTCTTCAAGTTCCGTTGTATTCTCAGAAAGTTACGGTATGGTGCGGATTTACTGCAGAATTTATGCTCGGTCCGTTATTCTTCGAAGAATTAAGTATCGCATTACCATTGTACTTACTGCGACTTCTTTACCTTTTTTAATATCAAGAATAAATAATACATGAAACAATTCCCCCACATACTCTAAAATTACATAGCTGCTAAACTTAATATTGTCGTTATAGCCTCTTCAATTAGCATTCCTTCAGATAATCTTGAATGACTTCCCCTAAAAGTTCATCATTTTAGTTGAACATATATGAGTGAGGAATAATATTCTTCTTAGCAGCCTGTCATGATATCTGGACACAACGAGCTTTAACATCTTCGACAGCTTGTTGAACTTCTAGGGCTTTTTAAAATCTCCCTTAATCATTTTGTTAATTAGAAACCATATCGGGAAAAAAGTCAAAATAGTAATGGAATTGTATTAAATAATTCATGTTTATTCCATAATAAAGCTATCTTTTATAATTTAAATATAATGTAACTAAATACATAAATTCTGATCATTTACTTTGAGTCCCATGTTTCTAGGAAAATTGGAAAAGGACCTTTCGCATTGCCCCTTCCCCGTGACCCTTGGATTCAAAACATGATACATTCATAATATTTTTTATTTTTGCTTAAACATAACACCGCTATTATTACGTCAAATTTTGAATTAAACTTCTATAAGGGCATGAAAAGCATAAGACCAAAGAAAAACACTAAAATATCACTATGGGTAAATTCCTAACTATATTAATTTAACAAAGTTCAATTATTCACAATTTCTGATTATAAACATCAGTTTAATTTATTATATGAAAATATCACAAAACTTCTCTTAGCACATCTGCTAAAAGCTTTTCCCAATTTTATGAACCAATTCGCAATAATAAGCCTATCATCAGCCGCCAAACTGCGATGAAAATTTTAAAATAACTCTAGTTCAAAACGTGATGTCTTTTGCCTCTTTCGCTTCTTGTAGATAAAATAGACATATTAATGTATAATTTTGTTAAATACATGTAACTTATAGGACCCGATTCAAAATTATTTCTGAAAGAAATATTTACCTCATTTAAAAGATTTTAGAAGTGTAACTGTCTATTTATGTCTAACAGTTTAAAGGTTAGGTATGGCAACGATAACAATTGTTACCATGCATATACAGTAAATATAATCTTCATAATTTTTTTTGTTTAAATTAGAGATCAAAATGCTGCGTTAAGACGCATACGGATATTTTGAAGTCTTAACCGGATATACTGAAGGATGCATATAACAAATATCTTTAATTCGAATAAGGTTGTTTTTATCGATTTAGTGAATAATACCTAACAATTTTTTCAGCTTATTTAAAAGATGGACTATTTTTAAGCACTATGCTCCACATATTTCAACAACATTTGGCAATAAAACACGAAAATAAAAGAAATAGAATTACATGATCATGAATAAAATAAGGATCCCAGAGTTAAAAGAAGAATAAAATACTGAAAATAAAATTTCGATCTTTCAGTATTAAATCAATAAAACAATATTTTAGAAAGAATGGATTGTTTGAATTTCGTGGACATCTTTTATTCAAATTCTTAGGTTTTAGCATTGTTTGAAAACATAACAAATTTTTTCTGACAAACTTCGAAAAGTTTGTTTAATTTTTGAAGTAATCACTTAATCACTGAGATTAACTTTTTCCCCGAGGCAATAACATTTTTCCTTAAAACTATTTCTATTGGATGGATGTGATCAGAAAATAAATTATATTTTAAAAAGAAACATGTAGTAATTTTTTCTGTAAAAGGCACTTTTAACTTTACAGGATTAAAAGATTAAAAAAATACTTTTTTTTTACGAATTAAAAGATATTAGTGCCTTTCAGACAGAAGCATTTAATTATTTTCGCACCAATAAAAATTTAAATGTTAAGAAAAAATAAATTTTATTTTTCATTGTACAGTGCCAACATGAAAATAAAAAATAAACATATTCCTTTACACTAAAATTATCCAACCCCTAACAACTTTTCGAACAAATACAATTTTTGCTACGTTCTTTCAGAAAACCTTTAACAAAGTTCGTTGAAAGTTTCTTCACAGTACTTATATTTCGTCATAATATGAGTCTTATTATGTAAGTTACATCACAACACGAAAAACAAGTTACTCATATAAAATTTTTGCATATTCAAATTTCAAATTGTATGAATCCTTTTATCCGTTGAAAGTAAATATCTTTGTGCAGACATATAAAATAAGAAACTTATGGAAATTTTCAACCTAGCATTTGCCGCGACAGGTTATTCTATACATATAAAAGAACCTGGCCTGGGACTGACTCATAATCAACGCCGAGTCTCAACCGTTGGTCCTAGGCAATGAAATTTGGAAGACATGTTCCTTACACGATGTAGACACCCATTAAGAAAGGATTTTTGAAAATTGACACGCTACGGGTTGAATGGGAGGTCAAAAGTTTTAGGTCATTTCGTCTTTTCGCCATATCTTTGCAGCAGCTTTAGGTATGAGCGTGAAATTCGGTATAACAAATCTACTAAAGAATAGTTAAACATGTATTTCAGCGATTTTAGAAATTCACCTTGTAAAGGGGTTAAATGGGGGTCGAATTGGTCATTTTGCCATACCTCAGTAGAAATTATTGGTAGGAGCATGAAATTCAGGATAAGAAATCTACTAAAAAAAAGTTAAATAGGTATTTACGATCTTTGATATTAATCCACAAAGGGGGTTACACCGGGAATCACAAATTTTAGGTAATTTTGCCATATCTCAACAGCATTTTTAAGTAGGAGCGTGAAATTCAGTACTACATATCTACTCAGAAATAATTAAACATGTATTTCAACGATTTTATAGCTAGCGAGTTTGTGGACAACATCGGCTATAAACCGATTATGGAAGATTAGACGAAAAAGACAACTATTGTTGATTTTTTATTATATATTTTGCTTGACATTTTTTGAAGTAAAAGTTTTTTTTTTTTTTTTTATAAATTGTTTTTGCGCTTTTCGTCTTTTAGCGTTCTGATTTAAATTTTTATATAAAATATAATACATTTCCTCCTTTTTTCAAAATACATTTTTTGGAAGTAAAGATTTGCGATTTAAAAACTGATCGCCATATTTATGGGCTCGAGTATGCATAAGGCTTCCTTATAGTGATTGCTGTATAATCAATTTACAGACGTGCAACCCAATGGGCCTGTTAAAATAGTTTCGTTTTAACCATTTATACATGCAAAATAACTGAACCACGTTATAGTGATCTCTGCATTAACGCTGAGAAATATACCGAAATCGCTATTTTGATCACCGTATTAACAATTTATGGGCGTGAAAAAACAGTGCCCATTTACAATGATCGCCATGAATATTAGATAATCACATTTTTATTTATTTGATCTGAAAGCTCTTCACCCACCCTAGATAATCACGGACAGGGCCCAGCAGTACTTTATCAGGGGACTCATGAAAAAATAATATTAATGTCTCGAAATATATATGTACGTGCTTTTTGGATATTTTTATTAGTTATTTTCGTGTAGTTTAAAATAATGCATTTCATTTCTATTTTTCTGTTTGCATATAAAATGCATTTTCTGCCCCCCCCCCTCCGCCCTACCCAAGTGAAATCAAGGCAGTACACTGCAGAACGTATCTTGGCCCCACTCAGAAGCGACTGGCTAGACGGTTGAAGGCCGGCTAGTTAGTTTATATTTACAGAATGTTTCATATGGACGATCAAAAGCTGCTCTTTAAACATGTCAAGCATTTATTATTTTTTTTAATGAAGATAATGTTCCTGAAATATATGTTTGTGCTATCTATAGAATTATTGTCTATGTTAATATTCGTTAGTTAAACGGTGGTTTGGAAGATGGAAATTCTAATTAGAACTGGTGTGTATAACTTTTTTGCTGCGTATAAAAATGAGTAAATTGAAAAATACAAAGAAAACCCCAAATGGACCTCTGAAGGCCAAGAAAACTTTATAAAACTGTTTACAAGCTCGGATCACAAGCAGTTAAAACTGGGATATGTATTCGAATGTGATACTTGGATGCCACACAAACTGTCAAAGTAAAACAATATCGATATTCAATTTACAGCATGCTACTGAAGCAGCATGACACAGGTCCATTTTTAAAAATAATTATTACTGGCGATCAAAGGGAACACTGTAAAAAAAATTATAGATGTTTCTTAATCTATGAAAATATCTTATAACCACAAACGAAAATATAACGAGTTATCCACGCTTCCGAAAAGCGTTCTTTATGTTTAAAAACCTCAGCAACCAAAACATTTTTCGAGATTTAAAGAAGCCTTTATAAAAACAAAGTTTCTTTTGCTGCCACAGACTTACGTAAACGTTTCCAAATAGTTATTAAGGTAGTTTAATACATTTTCTAAAACCGGAATATAGGTTTTTTTTGGATTCTATCAATTCGCATGCAAACATTGTCATGTTCATCAAACATGTTCTACAGGTAAGTATAATAAATTAACAGCATTAATATTAACTTATTATTTTGTTACACATGGATGTATAAATCCGTTAGAAGCAGGGTTGGTCATTTTGCCGGCAGAAAGGTATTTTTGCCGGGACAGTGGCAAAAACTGGTAAAAAGTGGCAAAAACTGGTAAAAAGTGGCAAAAACTGGTAAAACCCGGCAAAAATTGTAAAAATGGCAAAAATCCAATTTTGCATAATTAAATGCAGTGATGCAGTTTATCTGAAAAGGGATCACAACAACAAAAGAAACCAAATGTTTTCTTGGTAAAAATAAACAAAAGTATAAACCAAAAATATATTCTTATTCTGTTTTCTTGCACTACTCTTGTCTCTACCCCCCTCCCCCCCTGACCAAAAAAAATTTCATGCACCTGCCTTTCCATTCATCATCCACAAACCTTTTTCCCACCTGCTCTCCATGAGCTAAGCAAGTGAGGATCCTCCCTCCCTACACAGGTGGCCTATTACCAATCAGGAATCAGCACAACAGCAGGTGCACAAAATTCCTGTTTTCAGTTCTCACCTTATCAGTTTTACAGTTAATCTGAGAAGTAACTTTAGCCATTTAAAACGTAGATTGATCTGATTGTTGCAAAATTCTTTTATGCTTGCAACATATCATTTAATGCTGTGGAAAGTGATGCATTTAAAAACTTAATCCACATCTTGAGACCAAGCTACAAACCGCCTTCACGCAAAGAATTGGCAGGTAATCTTTTAGATTCTGTTCACAGTCAAATGGAAGAATCAGTACATGAAAGTTTGAAAGGCAGAGAAAGTACACTTGTTATCGACGGATGGAGTAACATCCACAATGAACCCATAACTGCTTCATGTGTTCAAGTTGATGGAAAATCATGTATTGTAGACATAGAGGATACAGGTGCCACCAAAAAGACTGCAGAATTCTTGTCAAAAAAATGCTGTGATATTATTCAGATTGTTGGGGAAAAGGGTGATTGCCAAATAAAAAGCATAGTAACTGACAATGCTAAAAATATGGAAAAAATGGAGCTGGAACTAAAGTATGAAAGTGAAAATGCATGTCTGATATCATATGGTTGCGCAGCTAATTAGTTAAACCTCCTTGGGGAAGACATTACACCTTCTACTATCATTAAGCATGTAGTGGAGGTTCATAAGTATTTTCGAAAGCACCATGCTCCTTCAGCATGGCTGAAAGAATGTAGTGAATATGTTTCACCTCAGTTACCAGGAAGTACTAGGTGGAATAGTCAGTTGACTTGCCTAGAAACTTTTGAACGAAATCATAATTCATATATAAAAGTATCAAATGACCATTTACAAGAAATGGACCAAAATATCATTGCTCGCATACGTGATTTTAATCTTTTGCAACAAGTAAAAGATCTCAATAAGCAATTAAAACCAGTCTCAACAACTTTAGATATCTTGCAGGCTGATTCAACAACAATAGCAGATGCTTGCCATTTATGGTGCAATTTGCTGAAAGATGATAATTTGAAACCCCATTTTGTAAAAGTTAAAAAAAGGTTTGAAAAAGCAATTTTGCCCTGGCATCTTCTTGCCTATTTGTTACACCCAAACTATAAGGGTAAGCCCCTTAGTTACGAACAAAAAAAACAGGCCAGAGAATGGCTACAAAAAAAAATCCATCTTCCCAATCATATGCCGGGAACTTTGAACTAAATGAAAAACCTTTCCAAAGTACCTTGTTTTCAGAACAAGTAATTATGACAATTGATGTCAATAACTGGTGGAGAAGTGTCGCAAAGTCGTGAGATTTTCAAAGAATTTTGTGGGTTAATAGCACACCTGCAAGCATGCCCAGCCAGTAATGCTGCAATCGAGAGAATATTTTCCAACTTCACTTTTGTCCACTCAAAAATTCGAAATATGTTGACAATAAGTAATGTTTCCAAACTTGTTTTTTGTTATGGAATGCTGAAAAAAGAATTATTTTGTAATGACGATGATGATGATGGTGATGAAAGTGCCGCTAAATGTTGAATGTGTAATTTTTATGTTATTGTTATTAAAATATTTAATTTTTTAAAAGAAATTTAAGATTTCACTTATTTGAACCCAATATATTAACTACTACATATAATAATTACTAATATAAATAACTACTAATATAAGCTATACTTACTACTATTACTTATATTTTGCATCTCTGAATTATTGCATTATGCTGATTGATAGGTTGATACATCTTATTTTAAAACTAGAAGTGTTTATAATTTCTGTAGATTTTGCAATATTGTTAATTTATCGCAGCATAAAAATCAGACTAACAATGGCTTTTTTCGATTAAAGAATTTTTTTTATGATGAAATTAATAATTTCTCAGTAATTAAGATGAGTATATTAAGTTATCATCATAATGCATTGTACTACTATTCTGTGACTAGCCGCCACTGGCGACCAGTTTGGTCTCCCTCAAATGTATGTTAAGCACTGTAACACGTTACTTTTATTCATAATTTTTTTCCGCAATCCTTCGCCAAACCGGAAGATTCTAATACACAAATCAAAAACTTTTGCGATCATGGTAGCATTTCGCATATTTTTTGTTGTTATGTATTTCATCTTTCTTGACAAAAACCGCTTAACCAACTTAAGCATTTATGCTTCATATCCGTTTGCTTATCAGTTGCAATATGTTTGCTAATGAGGAGATTCTTAAACATAATAAGTAGTTTTCCGTAATTGGATCCATTGCCAAACGGCGTATTTTAGTTAATAGGATTTGGTGCAATGAAGTCTATTTTGTGAAAGTCTTTCATGATATCCACATTTACACTGAACCATATTGTTGCCAATACTTTTTTGTTTGTTTGTTTGTTTCTCGTTAACTTTGGCTGTAGACTTGATTACGGGAGATTAGAAAATCTATCATTATTCTCATTTAAAACGCCTTGAATAATGTGACATAATCGGAGTGCATATTATAACACGTAATTTTCGAGTATGGTTTGGTGAAACATTGAACTTTTGGAAGCCAGTTTTTATAATCACATTTCTTTTAAACCATATTTGCTGTCAGCACTTTTGACCTGTGGCGTAGAATTTTATTAAAATTCACGAACTTCCTTCTAGATGCCGATCTATGTTCGACTCTGTTTTTCTCTGCTTTCCTATTTTTATATAGTTCAGGAGTTTTCATAACTGCATAATTCGCTTACTTTGGCATTTCTGCTTAATGTCTACTGAATATTAAGATCCGTAACTTGTAAATACGCCACGCCAACATTACTGCCTATAATTCTAATTACAGCAACACGTTTTTTCTCTCTATATTGCAACTCTATAGTTAATATAGTGCCCCGGTGCGTCTACGACAGCTGTTCCATCAGAACATTTCATTTCAAAATAAAAGTATCGTTTCTAATTTTCACACGCGAAAAATAAAAGCTGGTATTGGCGATTTTAAAAATTCTATTGGCGAGATTTGCGCCCAAATAACACAAAAGTACTTAATGATGTTATGTATTTTGTAAATGTATATTAAATTACTGTTTTGAAAGCAATTGGTCATTAATAATGGTAAATATGATTGGTGATTAACAATCATTTTCGGTGGTCTGTCTTCCTTGCACGTATAATACATAAATACCAAATTAACTGACAATTTGTTTCGAAATTTGATTCATTAAATATCATTACATGAGTTGTATTTGTTTACATTCAGCTTACATCAAGAAAAGATAAAGAATGAAGTTGAGTTGTATAGCACATAATTATGGTAAATTTTGATTGTGTCACTGGTACGAATTATTTTTTTGAAACCAGGCAGCGCTCCAAAAAATCTTTCACGGAAAACTAACTTTACGAACGATTATCTCTATGGTTTAATGGTTTAATATTTTAAACCTTCACAACGAATGAATCTTTTTTTTTGTTTGTTTACTTTCATGGATAGAGAATTTGAACTGCGAAGCTAATTTCAACTGAAGTTATTGGAGA
The DNA here is from genome assembly GCA_963931845.1 of Maratus michaelseni. Classification (NCBI taxonomy): domain Eukaryota; kingdom Metazoa; phylum Arthropoda; class Arachnida; order Araneae; family Salticidae; genus Maratus; species Maratus michaelseni. The sequence goes on along the minus strand of OZ007589.1, from coordinate 147,980,035 downwards.
ATATATACATAATTGAACGTAAGTCATCTCTCAAATATTAATTTATTTTGAACGATCTTTCTAAAAATGTCACATTTATGAAGTTTTATTCGAAAAAATAATTTTGAATAAAAATGGCCGCCTGGCATATGAAAAAGTGAAGCGGGCATTCCGGAACTGTTGATGACAGTCACATGACTTACGGTTTTATTATAGAGATTGTTAATTTAAGATAAGTTAAAAAATGAAACGTGCATTTATATGTAAAAAATCAGTTTTTGCCATTTTTGCTGGCAAAAACCTATTTTTGCCAGGACGGTTTTTACCGCGCTTTTTCCCCCTGCGGCAAAAACTTGCCAACCATGATTAGGAGGGGAAAGTGTTTCATTGAGTATTAATAGCATCCTATAAACCAATATTCTGGATTGAGAAAACTCATTAATACACTATAAAATGTACACTCGGAAACGTTTCCGAAAATCAGTGGTGGCAAAATAAACTTTCTTTTGATAAATTCTTCTTTAAATCTCGAAAACATATTGGAAAGAATGCCTTTCGGAATCATGCGTAATCCGGAAGAGGTTACTGTGTATTTCCGTTTGTGGTTATGTGATATTTTCGTAGATTAAGAAACATTTGTCTGTTTTTAACGGTGTACGATAATATTATGCAAACACTATCGTCCATTCAATTTTATATAAAAATTAAACAAAGTCAAACATTCACGTACAAGTAACTATATTTTCTGTCTGAAACGGTCGTAAAATTGCTATTTATGGTGAACTTATTGATTATTTTAGAATGTAAACTCTAATGTCTACTAAACATTAAGAACTAAAACTAAAACAAAATCCGCAACAGATTCATCGGCATCATCCAAACAGCAGAAATGTTAGTGTTTCCCAGCGACACTGTGAAGCTAACTAGATAAGGACTGCGAAGAAAATAAAAAATATTTAATTAAAAGTTCTAAAAAATAAGTAATGGTCGTAACTTTAGTACTGTGGCATTAGAAATGCAGTGTGAACAACAACCCACATAAAGTTCTTTGGAAGGTAAGTTACTTTGAAGAGAAATAGAATAATAATTAAAATTTGCATCTTACTTTAAGGTCTTGAAACATAATAAAAATATAGTCAGGAAATGAAGACAACTTAACATACACTCATGTCCAAAATTAAGGTCACAAACATAAAATCTGTGAAAACTGATGAACTATTCACAGTGTTGCCACAAATTTGGCACAGAGTTATATTACAATGGGAGAAAGAATATAGCAACATAACAATATGGAAAGGATTTTAATTGTGAATTAAGATACAGGGTATATTAAAAAGTGTTAAACCATGAATCGGAGATAAAGCATTTATCTCGGGAAAAGTATGTCTGATATAGAGTGTGACTACTGTGCACTGCTATACAAGCCTCACAACGAGCTCTCATACTGTTTATGAGGGTGTCAATAAATGTTTGTGGCAACAAAGCCCATTCTTCCAAAAGCGCGGCTTTTAACTCCTGGAGGGTCCTAGGAGTAGGGTTACACTGTGCAATGGCTCTTCCTAGATCATCGCAAACATGTTCAATAGGATTGAGGTCCAGAGAACTCGAGGGCCAATTCATACGGCGAATATCCTCATCTTCTGGAAAATCATCAACAATGTGAACACTGTGTGACCTCGCATTATCGTCCATAAAAATGAAATCTTGGCCTACAGCACCCAGGAACAACCTCACATAGTCTTCAAGGACCTCATCAATATAGCGATGTGCATTCACAGTACCCGCCTCGAAGACATGCAGTGGGGTACGGCAGCCCAACATTAAGCCATCTCAGACAAGGATTTCTTTGCCACCAAATCTGTCGATTTATTTTACGTAGGTGGGATGATAGCGAGCTCCATGTTCTCTCCAGATGAAGATTCGACTAGAATCCCTTTCCGTGGTGAATCCGGACTCATCACTGAAAAGAACACGCTACTACTCTTGTTGTGTCCAAGACTGATGTCTTCGGCTCCACAACAACTGGGCTCTCCTGTTCGATGCAGTGAAAGGGACACACACGACTGGATGCCGGACGTAAAGTGCCCTCTCTGCTAGTCGTCTATATACTGTTTGCCTGGAAATTCTTATTCCAGATGCAGCAGTAAGGTCACCAGCAAGCTGAGAAGTCGTTGCCAGCCTATGTCGTCGTGCGCTTAACGCCAAATAGTTATTCTGTGCAATTGTCGTTGCTCTGTGGCGGTCTTCGCTGGCCTTCCTGGTGACATTGGGATGGTCTAGGAAGAACCATTGCACAGCGTACCCCCCCTGCCATGACACGCCAGGAGTTAAAATGTGCGCTTTTGGAAGAAATGGCTTTGTTGCCACAAACATTTATTGACACCTTCATAAACAGTATGAGAGCTCGTTGTGAGGCTTCTATAGCAGTGCACAGTAGTCACACTCCACATCAGACATACTTTTCCTGAAATAAATGCTTTATCTCTGATTCATGGTTTAACACTTTTTAATATACCCTGTATTTTAATTCACAGTTAAAATCTTTTCCATATTGTTACGTTACTATATTATTCCTCCCATTATAATATACCTCTGTGCCAAATTTCGTGGCAACAGAGGGAATAGTCCATCAGTTTTCACAGATTTTATGTTTGTGACCTTAATTTTGGACATGAGTGTAGTACAAATCTTGTTCATTTTAAAACCGGTAGGGGAAGGGAATATTATTTATCCTTGGTCACTGCCTTATTGATAGGAAATTCCAAATTGAGAAACATTCTGTAGATTCTAAAGGATACTACTGTAGTTGGTAATTATTCAGATAATACCTTGAAAAATTCAAAACTTTTAAAGAAACAGTTTGCTCTCCAAAACTTAGAAATAAAAAGCAGCATCACTTTACCGTAAGATTTCATGTCACCCCAAATTGGTGGAATGTTAAGGAAGCCATTTTTCAAATCGTTGACGGCAAATCAAAGCAGGCACTAGGCCCGAGAACTTGCACCGGAGTGTCCAAAATAAACACGTTTTATTTAATCCATAACGAACTCAAAATCTGCTGAAATTTTGGGCGACATCGGTATAAATATTAATAAAACGGGAAAGCCTAAAGTATACGAACGATACTTTTGAATTAATTAGTTAAATTAAACAATGATGAAATTTTTAATAAACAAATAGAAGCCAAAGAAAAACGAAAAACAATTTTTGGTTGTTGTAATCTAAATACGCCTCTAACAGCGATCGCGACAAGCAGAGAATACATTACAAAGCGGACACTCTAAATGGCTCATGCGCATTATACAAAGGAGAAGCGACTCCGGTGTAGTAAGATCACGTGAAAATGCTGCGACGAGGTAGGGTTAGCGATGAACACCGTGAGTAAAAATTTGCATACGCGCTGATCAGAAAATAACTGCACGAACACAAAAACAATATGACAGGTTTCTCACAAGGACTGAACATACTCAACAGTATCACCGGTGTCAAATGACACTCTTTAAGATTTTAATTTATGGTTATTTTACACATAATCTTGTAATTAAAATAATCACAAATATTTTTTAGTACACTGAATTCTCGACTTATAACTGTCTTAGTATAAAAATTACAAGTTAAATAACCACAATTGAAAATCTTAAAATGCGTCATCTGATACCAGTAGAAATAGTGTTAAAACTCGTCAAAGTGGACAAAATTTATTTTTTATGTTATGAATTGAATAACGTAAGTACACGAAAGAAAATTTCCATTTCCAAAAAAACATCGTTAATTTCCTTTTGAATTACAAAATATAGGAAAAATCAAAATTAGGAAAATGAATTAGAATCTGTTTTCGTTTTAGATAGAAACGCTTGAAATACTTCGCATGAAGTGGGACAAAACATTTATTGCGAATAATTACGGTCCGACTCTTACAATAGTCTTCCTTTTTATTATTAGGGTTTCGTTCATCTCACGAAACCCTATTACTCCCGCTGCGTTGTCTGTCCGTCACAGAGCCATTCTCAAAAACTAATATATAACTTACAGAGTTGAAACTTTGTGTATATTTCTGAATAGCAGCTATGAAGAGCTCAAAATAATAAAATTTGAAAAATTCGTATTATTTTAATAAATAGAGATAAAAAACCAAAATTCTAACAGCCTTTTCCTATTAAGTTTAAACATTTTTCGTTATAGAAGATGCCAAAAATTAAAAATCCACGATGAAATTCTTTCCACAATAATTAATTTTCTATCAGACGATTTCCACATGACAAATGAAAACGAAATAAAAAGTTTCACCAATTGAAAAAAAAGATAAATATGAAATAAAATTGATTGACGTCATAGTCGTATAATAAAACTGAAAAAGTCTAAGACTTCTCAATAATACAAGGAGTATGGGTATGTGTAAGTACACAAAACAGATTAATATCACCTCATTAGAGAATTAAAAAGAAAATCTGAAGTCCTATTGGAAGTTTAACGAATTTTTCAGATGTTTGAGAATAATACAAAGCGAGTATCAATATGAATAATAGAGAATAGTAAATATATGTGTCTTAGAAACATATTGAATCGTGATAAAAATCCGATTATGGAAATATTCGCATATTTTAACGTTTTGAAGGTGTACAATTTGTTTAATTTTGAAATTATTTTTTTTAAATATCGCATTTAGTCCGCATGACAGATATTATTATGACAGAATATAATAGCGGACTGGTTTATATATTCGAAAAAATGAAAAAAATAGACCGGTAAATTTTTACATTATAAAAAACATGACTTTTTGTTGCTAAATGAATTTTTTTTGCATTTATTGAAGAAAGGATAAAGTGTTTTGAAAGGAATATTAAACGAGACCCTTTGAGCGATCTTCGATCACACTTACCCACTTGTTCAGACTTCTTTCAAACATCTGAAATGTACAATATTCTTTCCTTTTCCCTCATGCCTATTTCCTCAAACCACAATTTGTGTTACACGAATTTTTGAATGACTTGAATGTTCTTAAAAATTTGTTTTATTCAAGCCGAAAATATATCGATTGTAAGAAAAGCGAATAAAAATCCAGTCAAATGAATGTATTCAAATGTATTTTATGCATTATTTTCTAAATCTGTAGGAACTAACGTATCTGAAATAAAATTTCATGCGTAAGTATTATCTGTTCCACTTATTTTATAAAAAAACATCTGATTTAAGCATCTTAAAAACTAAAACTATCGGAAAAATTTTAAACCAAATGCTTCTCTGATATAGTAACTGATATAATTGCAACAATGTAAAAAGAATTAATATTGATTATTAGCAAAAAATTTCGATTGAATGATAAGATATGTTATGTATGTTAGGCAGTAAAATTAAAAAAATTAAATTCTATAAAACCTGTCAAAACGGAAACTGTGTGTAACGGACTCTTACCTTAATTAGAATATTTTCAGGGTCGTGGTAAATGATATGCCGAACAACTGCATCCGATAAGACTGAAAAATATATCTATATCGAAAATCTATATCGAAAAATTGTTTTATAACGATTCAGTCTTAGCATGTTTCACTGTAGAAGATATATGCTAATAATTAGTTTATTTATTTAATTAGTAATTTATTTTTATTTTTGCCGATAAATTTAAGTTTTAAAAATATATTAATTTAAAGCTTTTCGACACAAAACGGAGCAGAAAAAAAATCTCTAATGATGATACAAGATTTTAAATTTCTTTAATTTAACGAAAAAGTTCAAACTTTTAGAATACAAAACTTTGCGTTAGAAATAAAGTATTCTTTACAGAAAAAAAATCGCGCTTTTTAAAAGAATTGTTTTTCACATGAGAATTTTGTTTTTCTTTTTAAACATGAAATGCCTTATAAATCTCAAAGTCTTTTGCAATATCTTAGAAATCTCCCAATTCCAAACTCAATTATAAACTAAGTGTTACAAATTTGATTTCTTTTGCTAATAAAAAAAACTAAACTTATAGAAAAGATCTGAAAAGCTATCGGAACTTTAATTGGAAAGAGAAATACTTTTGTCTTGCTGCATGATATATGTTAGGTAAAGGTTTCAGATGATTAAGATTTGTCAATTATGCATTTCATGTCTTTTTCCGAACACGATAAAATTAAACGATCTCATTTTCAGTTAAAGTAATAATGTAATATAGATTAGGGATCAACAACCTTTCTGCTATCATGGACGAACTGAATTTTTAATTTGAGTACAAATTCGTGAGCGCATCAACATATATATTTATGGTGAGTGTGTGTGTTGGATACACAATGAATAGACATACACAGTCCTACTTGTGGATAGATATATATGTATATTAGATATATAGCTGAGAAAAAATCCAAGTGCAGGTATGAAAAGAGCTGAGCCACAGTGGCCCGATTGTCACCAAAGATTTTTAATAGCTCTTGACTTGTCCTTGACTTGTTAAATCTCAGAAATTCTGTCATTAAATAAGGCGAAGCTATTAACAGTTTGAGTGCTGAAAATTCGGCGTATAATCCGCGGAAAAAACAATTGCGTTTCAACCCAGAAATTTTATATTATAAAATGTAACTCACTAGATCGCTGGAAATACTTCAACTGTTGAATAAAAATTAAATGATTTCAATTATTGAATAAAATTTCTGGGTTGAAACAAAATTTGTTTGATCCGCAGATACATTGCGGCGCTATCGCGCTTCAAAGCACTCAAACGGTTAAAGTTTAACCCTTTCAGAGGCATAGTACTTTCAGTACTAAAATGTTGAAATAAATGACTGGCACCGGAATTTAAGAACAAATTTATTTCGAAATAAGAAAGAAGCTGTATTTCACATACTAAATGGAAAGGATTTTAGCAAAATCCTGGTGCCATTGTGGCGTTTGGGATTTAAAATTAAGTGGTTTCATAAACATACCACTGCCCCTGAAAGGGTTAATGGTGACAATCGGCCCACTGTTGCACAGCGTTTTCATCCCTGCAAGTGTAAAAGATAATGCAGTTTTATTACAACTACCAATATTGCATAAAATGAAACAATGCCGTAAAGTATTTTTATCAGCGAAAGTGTTTGTTTCAACACTGTGTTCGCAGCTGATATAATAAAAATAAATCTCTGTACACACAGACAAATTTTCCTCTATTCATTCATTCATTTTCTTTCATTCATTCTTCTTTCTTTCCTTTCTATCCACGAGTGAAAAAATATATATTTATACATATAAATTTATAGAGGATTCGTGAGCACAAGGAAAGGAGCGGGCGGTTGCAAATGCGCCCGAAAGCATGTGATTGATGACCTCAGTATAGATGAATAAAGACGCAATATTGTTTCAAAAGACTTCGAATGAATTTTTATTACCAAATATCAATATTTTTCAAATCACGCTAGTATTTTTACACGTTTACTGAACTGAAGCTGTTTTAGATAAAAATCCAAGAACATTTTCTAACTCGATATATATCGTAAAATACGATGAGATAACAAGATGATCGACAAATACGATGAGATACAAGCAGTGGTATCTCGTCAGAAAAAAAATTCCACATGTTTAATAATATTTCGCCGTACAGCGTTCGAAACTGCTTTCAAAGCAAAGATCTGGAATTATTTTTACAAAAACTCTGAAAGTACGAAACAAAAAGTTTAATTTGTTTTCAGAAGAAACATAAACCCAGCAGATATTCTTTAACCCTACCGAGTAAGATTTTCTCGGAGAGAGAATATTTTCTTTTTGGTTTTAGTAGTTAAAAAAGGTGTCTAAAAAGCAAATATAAAATTTAACAGAAATATCCTGAACAGATTTGAAGTTTCTGAATGCATTGTTCTGGAAAAATAATTTTAACATAATTTGCATCAGTTTTAATTAAATTTCATTTACTTTGTATTTTCTGCAACTCATGACGATACCTACTCGTCAAATATATCATAAGATTAGTAATATGGCATTGTCAACTATTCTGGAAATCAATATTTTTAAACGATAGTACTTGTGGTAGATTTTCAACTTTTGAACATCTAAAATGAAGATTATTGTTTTAAAATACTGTTATTCAAAATAGTTACAAGTACCACCCCTGTATTATTATTTCTTTATATTACAGAGTACTGTCAATGCCACGTATATTAGTCTAGATTTCTGGAAATTGGATGGTTCCATTCAAAATAACATAAAAATGAGCCTGTTTCCTTCCATCTGAAAGTGTATGCTCATCACTCCTAAGAAGATATCTTGATGTTTCTTGACCAGGGATTGCCAATGGCCTGGGAATTTCAAACATGTATTTTAAACATGTCTACATTTTAAAAAAATGTAGATATTCTCATTACGGTATTATTAATAATAGTAGTAGTATACTCTGCGCAAAGCATTACGATATCTAGTTTCGTGAACCGAGAAATCGATAACTTGAGTATTTTTTTTTAATATTTTATATGATAACGATTTTTGTTTGTAATATTTCTAAACCTTACTGAAATAACATTTAATGTGAATTTCATGGGTGCTTGATACATTAAAAAATAAATTACAATAATTTTAAATCAAAATCTGGTTTTGAAAATCAGGGATAGGGAAAAGGAGCCCAAGAGATTTGAATTTCGTTGCAGTCAAAGGATGGCTTAATTTTTCTTTTCTTTCTTAACACAAAAACCCATCCCAGCATTTTACGCCTGAAAAATATTTTTAAAGAGATTTCATTTTAATTTGAAATCTCCACACGATTATTTTCTAATGAAAAGTTTGATTTTACAAAAATTTAACAAAAGAAAAATTTACTTTGAATTTAACTTGTTCTGAAATCTTATCTTATTATAACTTTAGATTATTTCGGTTATATACACATTGTCTTATAGGAAACAAGCTACTTCAAAATACCTTTAAAATTTCGGGGATAAATTACAAAATAATTTATCTTGCATTATTAATTTATTACATTAGAAAACAAGAGAAAAAAATCATGCGTCAAACTTAAATTATGAAACACTTTCCAATACTTCCAGAATATTTTAACAGAGCTTCGTTGTTTAATAAGGTAAATAAAATATCTAAGTAAATATTTTATGAAACGCATCACCCATTTGAAAACCAGATTTCAGCAATTACCGCCCATAGACGAAAACGTACTTTTTACAGATCTGTATTTGATCAATAGATTTGTATATATTCCACATATAGTATGCTAAAACTTAGTTTAGAAAGAAAACGCACAATAGGTTGTAAATTCAACTTCAGGAATTTCTACGAATAGACGGAAACATACTTGAATTCTTTTGTACAGCCATGTATATTACCTACAGATATTTATACACCCCCCTTATTAAGCTAAAATTTAATTCAGGCTAAAAAACGCTTAAAACTACTGAAATCACACTTCCAAAAATTATAATCCATAAGCGTCCATGTATTCAGTTCCTTGCCCGACCCTGCATATGATTTTATTTATATTCTACAAACAACATCGCTTCGTATACTAAATATTTATATGCTAAAAAACTTGAAAATGCATAACTCAATTAAAAAACACTTTTAAGCAATTCACGCTAGTACTCCATAATTCTTACAAATTCATTTGTGCAGTCCTGTATATTTTCTATAGTATTTATACACACCATGTAGTATTAAAAAACGTAGTATGCAAAACTTAAAAAGTCATACAATAACTGAAAACGTACTTACAGCGATTATCGCTAACAGATATAGTACTTCGGAATACCGGAATTATTTTGTGTGTCCTTGTAAATGAACGATAAATGTTATGGACATCATATTCCACAGCAAGTGCCTTGAAATCAGTAATGTATATAAATTTCATTATATTTGAAATAGTGTAACATAGTTAAAATATTCAAACTGTTAATATAAATTAACAGTTAAAATATTCAAATATGCAAACTATTTTTCCCCATAGACCATTATGTAACGGAATTATTTTGTGTGTCTCTCTGAATGAATAATAAATGCTTTGCACCCCATATTCTACGGAATACATGTTTTAGTGCATTTCATAAATATAAATGAATTGCATTATGTTTGAAATGAAGTAACAGCATTAAAATTCCCTTGAAAGGATTTTTTCCCATTGACCGTAATGTAACGGAATACTTATGACTGTCCCTGTACAAGAACCATATATGCTACACACTTCATTTTCAATAGCGATCGTACTATAGTAAACGTTAATCATATACAAAAATTACAAGACAATCCGAGTATATTTACGTGAGTTAGAACACGGACAGACGGACAGATAAACCGAAGTCATAAATAAATTAGTTTTTAAAAAATTGTGTTAAAAAATTAGTATCACATAAACATTCAGTTTATGTCTAAATTTCATGCACAGCATTCAGTTTATGACTTAAAGGAAAACAAATATTTAAATAAATGATATAAAATCAAGGCATTTGAGTTGAAATCAAACATGAATTTTTCAGTGAGAACAAGAAAGGATTTTTAATCGGAAAATGTTTAAGTAAGAAAATTGGAATAGCTTATTGAAAAAAACTTTTCTTTAACTTGTAAATGTAATTAATATTTTAATTCTTTATTTGCAAAAATACTTCATGAAAGAATTCTCTTCCCTTCTTGGGGAGTATGAAAAAACTGAAGAAGAATATTTCGAAGTGAAAAAAATTTAAACAATCTGTAAATTCTTCGTAAACTGTTTAAAATTGTGCACCCAAATATTCGGATACATATCAAGGAATGTAAAATATATCTTTTAAAAAATCCCTGCAGAATGCCAAGGTATCCTTTTCTTATAATAAAAACAAGAACAATAATAGGAAGAATTCAAATAATTATTATCATAAGTTTGAACATGCATAAGAAAATGTTTCTTAAATTAACACAAAAAATAAATATAAAGAGATTCCCTTACTTATGATCGTTCGAGTTACTATTTTTCGAAAATACGATATAGTGTAAGAAAAAAAACTAAACAAGTAGGCAATGTTAATAGAACTAATCTATAAATTTCTTTATTTTTTAAAGAAAAAGAAAAGAAATCTGCCATAAAAGGGAAAATGAACCTGTAGAAGTGACAAAAACTTTCACAGCAAAAACAAAAACAAAAATGGCAGAAGCATCTAACATCAACACAAGCATACTTAATAGAAGAAGTGGATGACATTTTTTAACGCATTTCAAGAATTGATCAGCAAATATAAGATGCCACTAAATATTAAAGAAATTTATGTTGAGAAGAAGAAGCTGGATACTAATGATGAAAAGACACACCTAATGCGGACCAGAAGAGGAAATTAATGACTCTATTGTCCTTGATCTATCCTCATGGTGAGTAAAATAAACTTTATTAATTTTTACGTACAATTTAGAATTTTTGTTTCTGTACATCATATCATTGATTAAACATATACTAGTTCCTTTTTTTTGTCTAACTTGTAAGCTCTACCTGTACTTAGCATGTTTTAGACATTATATATTGGGTTGTTTGGAAAGTTCTCTCCGTTTGGAAAAGTTGGTTCGAACGGGAAAATTCTATCATTTAATTATTAAAAATTAATTCCTATAGCTAATGTCTAATAATCAACGGCAGAATTTTCCGGTACGAATTGGTTTTCTCCAAACGGAAGAAATTTTCCGAACAACACAATACTATTTCCAACTTAAGATATTTTTAGTTATGATGGGTTTATTGGTTCCTAACCGCATCGTAATTAGGAAAGAGCCTGTATAATGTGCAATAAAATAACATGTGCGCAAGCTATACTTCACTTCTAATTAGGGCAAGAAAAAAAGAAATCTACTGCTTTAATGTGTAGAAGTTATTTTATAAATGTATATGGTTTATTTAGTCATAGGGAGTTACATATAAAATATAATTTAAAGTCGTTTTTTAAAGTTCTATGACAAAAGTATAATTTTTTTACATATTTAAATTTAAAAAAAAGTTAAGATGAAAAATACAAAGTTTTATCAAATTTGAGTAAGTAGTTGATGAAATAATTATTGAAAATAAAACCAATTAATGTTAAAGAAAAATATTGATTCTGTATTCATAGACAGTAGAATTATGTATTTCGTTATTTTTCCTTTTATATAAAATTTTGTAAATGGTTAAACGTAAAGTTCACACATATTTTTGAATAAACGGTTTCTAAAATATTAATAATAATTACTGATACAGTGTTTGAAAATTCTAAAGTAGAAACATATTTTATTACTTCATTAGAATTAGTATGTAGACTGAAAATTCTCAGACACAATTCCTTACCAATCTGCCCTTCAGTTGTCGCGTTTTGAACAAATGTGTAAAAGTGGCAACGTTAAGATTCCGTATAGATTAAATTGAAAACCCATTTCCTGACAATTCAAGTATACTCAATATTGGCAAAGAACGACATATTTATAGTCCTTCAAGGTGCAACTTTTATTTTTAAAATAATGGTTAAGACCACATTTTAATACGAATGCAGAACAAGTTTACAAACTAGATTCAGAAATTCAGAAACTTGGAGATAACTTAGATACACTCGAAAAAGATGTATCATCCAGTCAAGAATATCGCGAAAAAATTACAAAAACGAAAGCTAAAATCGATCGATATTTAAAGCATAATGTTCCTAACGAAAGTAAAATAAACTCTTCTATTCTATTGTCCACAGAACCTGATGAATCAAAGAATTATTCTCACGTAAGATTGCCGAAACTTACAATACAACCTTTCGATGGGAAATATGAAAATTGGCAGGAATTTTGGGGGCAATTTGAAGTAGCTATACATGAAAATGTAAAGTTAATTAATATAGAGAAGTTAAATTACTTAAAGAATTTCTTAACAGGAACAGCCTTAAAATGTATTCAAGGTTTAGCTTTAACACCAAATAATTACGATGTCGTGATCGGATTGTTAAAAGAAAGATTCGGAAAAAATGAATTAATAATACGATCGCATGTAAACAAGCTTTTAAACCTAACTCCTGTAAAATCTGGAGCGTATTTAAGAGAGCTTAGACAATTGCATGATACATGTATTATTCAAATCAGAAGTCTCGAAACAGCCGGAGTAGAATTAAATAATTATGGGGGAATCTTATTCGCTATTTTAGTCAAATTAATCCCCGAAGAAAATGTGCTCGGATTCAATCGTTCTGCTAAAGACGAAGATTCTTCGAACTGTGCCAAATTATTAGAATTTCTAAAACATGAAATCGAAACGCGAAAAAAAACGTATATGTTTCGAAATGATGAAGTATTTGAAAAGAATAAAATTAAAGAATTACCTTATCAAAAACATGAAACTCATAAAAATATACCCACCGCATCTGCATTAATTGCTCTTATCAAGAGAGACTGTTTATTTTGCGAAGGCGGACACGAAAATTTTAATTGTCCCTTAACGATTAATGAACGAAAATCGAGTCTTTTACGAAAGGGTTATTGCTTTCTTTGCCTTCGCAAATCACACGTATCAAAATTTTGCCGCGAAAAAATGCGTTGCAACATTTGTAGTCGAAGACATAATGTTTTAATTTGTGACGAAACTGAAAAGCAAAATAACAAAAAAGAAAGCGTCTCAAAGTCTCCCGAAAGAAAAATGTTTCCAATGCTCTGAATTGCGCAACAACTGCAGTAAACGAAAATGTTTATTTACAAACAGCTGTCGCCTTTTTAAGTAATAATTCTCAGGAAAGAAAAATAAAAATTATCATGTATTCGGGGTCTCAAAATACGTTCATCGATAAAACATTATCTCGTAAATTTAATTTAGAAGTTATAGGAAAAGAAAAATTAGCAATTTATGCTTTTGGGTCAAAACCAAAGAAATCTATTGTAAGAAATAGGTTAAAGGTGAATTTAAGAAGCATTTATGATCCAAAGAAAATTATTTCGATTGAAGCAATTGAAATATCTTCTATTTCGAAGGCGGAAATTCAAGGTCCTAGTAAAGAAATTCACAAATTTTGTAATGAAGACAAAATACAGATAGCTGATATTGAAGGGTCTGATAATTTAAGGGTCTCTCTTTTAATTGGGTCAGGCTATTTCTGGAAAATCGCTACAGGGAAAGTCAAAAGAGTTTCCAGTGCTTTAGTAGGAATGGAAACGAAACTAGCTTATGTATTTAATGGTTCTGAAGCAAAACGCAAGAATTTTAAGGATGTTAGCGTAATGAATGTTATATTGCGTAATCAAAATTTAGAAGAATCAGACATTTTGAAAAGATTGTTCGATTTAGAAGGTTTGGGAATATCGCGTAGTGACAATCTGAAATCCGAAGATAACGAAATTATGAAAGAATTTGAAAATTCTACGAAACTAATCAAAGGTCGCTACCAAGTTAAACTACCATGGAACGAACATTCCGTGTCGCTACAGGATAACTATAGTAATGCTAACAACCGTTTGCGAACACTTGTCAAAAGATTTAAGAAAAATCGAAATTTTCATAGTCAGTACAAGGACATTATTTCAAAGCACCTAATTCAAGTAATAGCTGAAAGGGTCAATGAAAATTAATGTGGTGATAATTCTAAGATCTATTACATACCACATCACGTGGTAATACGCGAAGATAAAACAACGACGAAGATGAGAATAGTTTTCGATGCCTCCTCGAGTGAACATAATTTTCCGTCCCTTAATGACTGCTTGAGTCCAGGTCCGAATTTAACGCCCGATATTTTAATACTTCTTTTGCAGTTCCGTCTGAACAAGGTTGCCATAACGGCAGATATAGAAGGTGCATTTTTGCAACTTGGCTTGGCGCCAGAAGAAAGAGACGCAGTTAGATTTCTATTGGTTACGGAAGATTTAGACGCTGAACCCGAAGTTTTGAGGATGACGCGTGTAATTTTTGAAGCAAGATCGAGCTCATTTTTACTGAACGCGACAATTAGACATCACATCAAGAAGTATAGGGATATTTATCCAACTGTCTTCAGTGTTTTGAACAGTAGATTGTACGTATATGATCTTATACACAGTTTAGGAGACACAGATTTAGCGTACACCGTCCGCGAACAAATAAGGCTCATTTTGGGAGAAGCAGGCTTTAATATGAGAAAATGGAAAACAAATGTACACTCATTGCAAGATCGAGTTAAGGAAGAAGTTAACGACGGGTCCACGTTATGCAAGGTCCTTGGCTATTGCTGGAATTCAGCAGATGATGTCTTAAGCGTTGATAGTGATAAACTTTTAAGAGATAAGGATATGACAGAATTAAAATTTACGAAGAGAAGCGTAATAAAAACTATGGGAAGAATCTACGACCCGTTGGGCTTAATATCACCATTTGCAGTTCGAGCTAAAATACTATTGCAAGACATATGGAAGAAAAAACTTAGTTGGGATGATGCTTTACCAACCGACTTAGCAAAAATATTTCAAGATTGGTGTGAAGAATTGTATTATTTGAAACAGATCTCTGTGCCAAGACATCTATTCTCAATGAAAGGAATGGAAGAACTTACAGACTGTCAATTTCACGTATTCGTAGATGCCAGCAAACGAGCTTACGGAGCAGTTGTTTATGTACGTTTTCGCAACTCTGACGGAATTGTCCATTCGAATTTAGTCACTTCAAAGACTAGGGTTGCACCAGTTAAGGAAATAACTCCGCCGAGGTTAAAGCTTCTTGCTGCACTTATAGGAGCCAGGTTGTTCGATCATATTCGACTACATTTAAGTATACCGAAGGATGCGAAGACTATATTTTGGTCAGATTCCACGATTGTTCTTCACTGGATCAAGAATAATTCTCGAAAACTGAAGATGTTTGTCAAGAACAGAGTAGATGAAATCAAGAAAATATCTCATCCTGATTGTTGGAATCACCGACTTGGAATGATAACCCTGCTGATATTTTAACACGGGGTGAAAATTTAACCAATCTAAAGGACATGGAGCTTTGGTGGTTTGGGCCACCGTCGCTAAGGAAGTGCGAAAGTCAATGGCCCTAATCCAACATTCTTACCGATCAAGAAACCAACTTAAAAAATAAAGAATATGAAGTAGTGAATATGCTTCTGACAACGAAACTTGAAGCTCTTTTCGATATCCGAAGATTCAGCAAACTTAAACAAGTATTACGAATTACTGCATGGATTCAAAGATTCATCCACAATACAAGGAATTCTCAGAGTAAGAGAAGTGGTCCCTTGGCTACAGAAGAACTTGAATTTGCCGAAGAATACTGGATTAAGCTTACACAAATGAAGCATTTTCCCGAAGAATATTCAGCGCTGACGCAAGGAAAACCAGTACCAGCAAACTCAGTTATTTGACCGTTCAATCCAATTTTAAATGAAAGAAAAATAATCTTGATTGGTGGACGATTACAGCAAGCTAATATCTCGTACCATGAAGCTCATCCAGTTTTACTACCTAGTAGATCTCATTTATCAAATCTTATCATCAAAGATTGTCATGAGAAAACAAGGCATGGTGGTGCATCGGAAACTTTAACACAACTCAGAGAAAAAACTTGGATTTTGAAAGCAAGACAAAGAATTAAGAGTTTGATATTTAGATGCAATTTATGTGAAAAACTTCGTGTTAAACCTGCCACCCAGATTCCTGCACTACTACCTGCCGACAGAATAAATGAAGCCTATCCATTCCAAGTTACAGGCCTAGATTACTTAGGTTCGTTGTGCATTAAAGATCACAATGAGACTAAGAAAACCTACATATTGCTCTTCACATGTGCTGTAACAAGAGCAGTACACCTAGAATTAACTCCGGACTTGACCACAAAAACATTCATTCAAGCGTTCCGAAAATTTGTAGGAAGACGAGGAATATGCAGCACTATCTACAGCGATAATGCCAAAACATTCCATAAGGCTAAACGAGAATTAAATTTACTATGGAAGATTATGAAAAATGAAGAAGTGAAAGATTTGTTTAGTGGATTATCCATCAAATGGAAAGAGCAGCTTGGTGGGGAGGTTTCTGGGAGCGTCTTGTAAGATCAGTTAAAACGTCTCTAAAAAGAATTCTTGGAAAAACTTCAGTTTCCTTTCAAGAACTGGAAGTAATTGTGATTGAAGTAGAAGCGATTTTCAATTCAAGACCTCTCACCTATGTATTCAGCGATCCTCGGGAGCCAGAACCCCTCACACCTGGCCATTTCTTAATTGGCAGAAGATTATTAACTCTACCTCAATCAAAGATAACAGTTCCCCAATCCAATGAATATCAAATAATAAAAATGAAAAAATATCAAGAAAATATTTTGACTCAAGTTTGGAAACGATGGAAATCCAATTATCTGCTAGAATTGAAATCTGCTCACCAGCACCAACAGGTTGAACGACCAAGCGAACTTAAAGAAAACACCGTCGTTCTTGTAAAGGAAAACACCCCACGCCTCATTTGGAAAATAGGTGTTATAATCCAGACTCATCCTGGACGTGATGGTCGGACAAGAGCATGCACAGTGAAGTTGCCAAACGGAGCCATCATCAGACGACCGGTGCAGCTTCTTTGCCCACTTGAACTTTCAACACTTTCGTCTCCAGACGAACTTTGCCCGGCGGAAGTTGTTGCAAAATGAAAAGTAACCACCAGATGGCGCTAAGCGCGTAGAACATTATTGACTGAACTGACTGTTTGTTTACTTTACGTTTGTACATAGTGTGTCGTGTATTCGTTCTGTATCGTCATTAAGTGTGTCTACCTGTCCAATAAAAAAGAAGCTCATAGAACACGAACCAGAAAATTAGGTGAGATCAAACCTTTATTTATTTTTATTGTCTTGTGTATGATTTAAGACAGTTACGAATTCTCTTTTAAACACCACGTTCAATCAGACTGTGTTTTTAAATATTTACAGAGCCCCAAATGCATTTTTGTTCATATTTAACGTTTTCGTTTAAGACAGGGCAGTAAAGTTTTATATTTAATGTGAATAAAGCGTGACATATCGAATAAGAGGGAACAAGTTATAAGTTCGTGTTAAAATGTCAAAGTTTGGGGAAAAAAATATTTAAACCGTCACTAGAGACAGCAAAAGTTTAACAGCAATGTGGAAATTTATAAACCAGAAACGACTGCGAAGAATTTTACTTATCATGAAATTTTTAGATCTGTATTCATTCCTTGAGTACAATTATTCATTGCACAAAATGTTTTTAATTTCTGTCAGTTCAATGGGCGTGTTAAGATTTTATATGTGAAATATAGAATTTTTCATTACTCCATTACTATTTTTTATAGATTCACGATATTAGTAAATAGCTTCTTTTAGATAGCTTTCAATACAAAAAGCTACCTATTGCAGCCGTTCGAGGGAAAGCAATTCCAGAAAATGTTGGTATATTTTCACAGATCATGACCCTTCAGACCCCAAAACCACCCTCCGTTCAAATGTTGATATATATATATATATGATATAAAAATTTCTAGATCCAGCAACCGTTGACAGGCCAGACACGATCTCTATAAATTTACACCAGATCATAACACTATTATTCCACCGCCACAAATTACTAACGCTGTTCCATGCTATATGATGACGAATTATACTTCTTAGAGGCAGTCGCATGTAACCGGAGAACAGGCTAAGTAAATGAATCCAGGCAGTTTCCCACTCAAAATAGACAAATGGTATTGACGAGACAACTGTTTATTAGATGACGTTGATGTAACAACTCCACTAAATCTCATCAAAAACTCGAAGATATTTAATCAGGGTGGCTAGTGGTCAGGGAAAAATACAGTAAAAAAAAGTGATAAACACCAGTATATTCTTACAGAAAAATTTATGTTGATTATTCGATCAAATAATCAATTTCAATTTTTCTGTAAGAATACACTGTTAACTATAATTTTGTTTACTGTATTTTTCCCTGACCACTAGCCACCCTGTTAATACATTAGATGACAGCACAAAGCTATGTTTTTTGAAGACTCTCTACCGATGACATACGTATTTTGACCCCCTAGTGACAGGGCCTAGTTGACAGAAGAAAAACTTACAAAAATCTGTGTCCGAAGCCAATGTAACAGTATAAATATTCCGAGATTTCTGCTCAAAGTTATAAACGCGCGAAATGCTAGTCCACTGACAGACATGTTCGGCGGGAAACAAGGGGGGCAGAAAAGGCGGGCCTGCTCGCTAATGGATGAAAAAATGAGGCCACGAGGGTGTGTCTCTGACGTATGACCAAAACTCTTTATCAGAAGCGGCAATTTAAAAAGGTAAAAAAGCCTTTGGGCGCGAAAACGCCAGGAATCCTGGGATTCCAAATGATAATTAAATAGAAATAAAAATGGTATTACAAAAGTTCCAAAGAATAAAAATTCAATGTCTCAAAAGAAGAAATTAGGCAGGTGCGTTTTAGAGGCAGTGTTGCAATTTAATAGAATAAGGTTTTAATAAATAAGTGTAGCTTTTAACAGATTAAGATTTTTAGAATGATAAATAAAAGAATATTTTGATTAAGTTATGGAATAAAATATAAAATAGATTTAAGAGATATTTTAAAAAGAGAGGGAAAAATTAGAATTGTAAGAATTTGGAATAATTTAACTAAGGAAAAATGGCGAAAAATTTTTATTATTACATATCCCCCCACCCAAAAAGACGAATGAACCGGTAGGTCAGATGACCTGCAAGTTCATTGAAGGGAAATGTTACACGGACTTGGATTACAATTTGTCAACTGGAGAAAGTCAAAATAAGTATTACATTTCCAAAAATTATTCATTAATGCCAAATAACATTAAATTTAATAACTATAACGCGAATTGGTGGAGTTGTTAAATAAAAATACAATTACAAGATATTAATCTGGTTAACAATAACATAAAAAGCTTTAGAAATATTAAACAAATAAGAAAACCATTGCAAAATTTAAAATAATACACAAGATACTTCAAGAATATCATCTTACAAGAATTGTTGCAAATTGATTATAGAATTGTTGCTTAATTTGTTGTTCAGTTCTCTACTGAGTGATAGTCCATCCAAAAAAGTTATTTGCATACCTCACAAACTGAACAATTGACAAATTGAAGAAGAAAAAATCCTTCAAACTTTAGATCTTAATGATCTTCTTTATGAAAGTCTATTTTCAGAAATTAAAGTTCATCTGAATGCTTTATATTTACTAGCAACAACTCGAAAATAGTACTAAGACTAATATTAACAACAATAAGACATAATAAATAAAATAATACATTAATAATAACAATAGCAAGAATAATCTCAACAATAAAATTTAAAATAATAATACTTAACAATAACAATAATCATAAGTTAATTTCAAATATTAAACTTATGTTTGTCTGAAACTCATTCCTGAATGGAATGCTCGGAAAAACTTAAGAGAAATGAGTTTTTTGTCACGGTATAGTTTGTCTGACAAATGGTAATTAATCTAAAAAGGCAAATAGATAATGTAAGCAGTATAAGAGCTTTTTACTCAACATCAAAACTACTATTACCATGATTAGCTTTATAACTTCTATTACCTTGACTACTTTATTACTTGTTTACCTCTAGAAGTAAATTATATATTTCAACATATTTAAACTCAAGTAATATTAAATCTCAATTATCATCAGTATCAATTAATTCATCTTGTTTATCATAGTGATCACTAGTGTTCTTCATTATATTCTCTCTCAACATCAATTATAATAGTATAACTAATAATAATATTCAACAATAAGTTCAGCAATAACAAGCATTATAATTCAAAATATCACACACTTTCTTTAATTACTTTCTTAAGTATATAATTGATATCTCATCCATATAGTAGTGAATGAGGCATGAGCATATACTCAAATAAAATACATATTATAAAATAAGGAATAAATAAGAAAAATTCGTGAAAACAATCATTATTGTGTAGATGATGGTTATGTAACTATATTGCTTTCAGTCAAACAAGAAAACATAAATTGTGAAATGAAAAAATGGGACCTTGTAGCATATTAAGAAAGGTTGGACAGTTCTCAATTATTATTAAGATATCATATTTGATTATTTAATATATAATTTAATCCAGTTTATTTTATTAATTTAGTTAATACTGTTTAATTTATTATTCTAATCTAATTCAATTCAGTATTAGAAACTCCTAACTTAAATCAACTAAATTACGCCTGCATAAGAAGTTAACTCAAGTGGAAACTTCAACAGTGACACTCTCGTGTGCACAATCAAGAACACCACGGTTATACAGAAGAGAATTGATTATTTAATTATTTTATTTTATTTTAATTCGTTTATTTTTGGACTATATTAAAATTAAGACGAAACTATAAATTTAACATTAGTTTGTTGTTGGTTCTCATGGGATAATTTTAATTGATCAGGAGGATAATAAGGGCGTAATTTTGATACATGTACTATTTCAGTAGGTTTATTTTGAATCTGTCTATTAATTTCAAAATTGACATCAGATAACTTATTAAGGATTTGATAAGGACCACTAAAGACTTGTGAAAGTTTTCTGGTATTAGGATGGAACTCCTCATAAATT
The DNA here is from genome assembly GCA_963931845.1 of Maratus michaelseni. NCBI lineage: Eukaryota > Metazoa > Arthropoda > Arachnida > Araneae > Salticidae > Maratus > Maratus michaelseni. The sequence goes on along the minus strand of OZ007589.1, from coordinate 147,958,607 downwards.
ACAAGATCTCCAATCTCAAATTTTGGTTCTAGATAATTTCGATCATAATATTTTTTACTTCTCCAATAAAATTCATCTGTGCGTTTTTTAGCAAGTTTAAGGGCTTCTTGAACAGGAGGGTAATAATTTTGTTGAAGAGGGAAATCATAGGGTAATTGGCCAAAAAGTAAGTAAGCAGGAGGGAATTTAGTGATAGAATGAGGAGTATTGTTACACTCATTAACTACTTCTGTCAAAATTTTTGTCCAAGGAATTTTGGAGTTAGTAGAATTGACTTTACACTTCAATCTAGTAACTATTGTCTGGTTCGCTCTCTCACATTTGCCATTCGTTTGTGGATGATGTGATGTGGTTAAACGTTGCTTAATATTGTGGTTTCGCAAGAATTTTTTATATCTAGATGAAGTAAAGGCTGCATTTCTATCACTTAACACTTTTTGATGGGTCTGGACATTATAAGAATTTATTAAAACATAATAATTGTTGTGGTGTTTGAATATTAAAAACTTGTTTTAGACAATTAGTATAAGTTTCTGTGGTAACACTTTTTGAGGGAAATGCCCAAACATATCTAGTAGCATGGTCGATTATAAGATGTAAATACTTTTTTGTGGAATTGTAGTAATTAAATCCTCCCACAGTATCAACAGAAATGCATTCAAAAGGTTGATCTGTGGTGGTCATAGCTTGTAATAAGCCAATTTTTTTCTGTCTCGGTTTTTTATTCTTTTGACAGACATCACAGTGTTTTACAAAATTAGTTATATCTTGAGTCATATCAGGCCAATAATAATTAGGAGATATTAAGTTTAACATTTTTTTAATACCAGGATGACCAAATTTTTCATGAGTAACATTAAGCAATTTCCTTCTTAAAGACATGGGTACTACTATTTTTCTAAAACTTTTCTTTTTTACTATCATAAGTCCATTTTCCTTGAAATAGTTTTTTCCACACAAATTATCTTTTTGTTGCATCTTTATGACTTCCTTACCATCCAAAAGAAAGGTAAGTGGTTGAATAAGATATGTAGTAGGATTTCTGGACAACATGTCGGCTTCGACATTTGTGGAACCCTTTAAATATACAATATCATATTCGAACATACTTAACTTTAAGGACCATCTGAATAATCTTCTTCTTAAGTGTTTGACATTTCTTAACCAGACAAGAGACACATGATCTGTGTGAATAGTAAATTTAACACCATGGAAGTAGTGATAAAATTTGTCTAATGTGTCAATGATGGCAAGACACTCCAAATCTGTAATAAAATAATTCTTTTCATAACTTCTCAATCCTCTAGAATAGTATGCAATTGGATGTAAGAAATTATCATTATCAGGCTGCTTAAGGACTGCACCTACTGCCACCTGTGATGCATCAACAAACATATGGAGGGGTAATTTAGGGTCATAAATTTTCAAAACAGGTTTAGCAATTAGGGCATCCTTTAGTTTTTGAAAAGAATGTTGACAATCTAAGTTCCATTCCCAAATAGTATCTTTTTTGAGCAATTTATTGAGAGGTTGTCTGATTTCTGCATATTTATTAATAAATTTATGATAGACATTAATAGATCCTAAAAACCTTTGGAGTTCTTTAACATTTGAAGGGGGTTTTAATTTTTTGATAGCTTCTATATTATTGTTAGCAGGAGTTAAAGTACCATTTTTTATCTCATAACCTAAGAAATTAATTGTTTTTTGGACAAAGTTACACTTAGATAATTTAAGTTTAAGATTTTCCATTCTGCATAGTTCAATTATTCTGTTGAGATGTTGTAAATGCTCTTCCAAAGTTGAAGAAAAAATAATTATGTTATCAAAATAGTAGCAAGCAAAGTTAATTTTATGTTTTGTAAGAATTCTCCTAATAGTTCTATTGAATAGTGATGGTCCTACCTTTACCCCAAAAGGGAGAACATTCCATTCCCAAAGTCCACAATTGATAGTAAAAGCTAATTTTTCAGTGTCTGCTGGATGTATGGGTATGTGCCAGTAGCCTGAGGCTAAATCCAGGGTGGAAAAAAACTGGGCACTACTTAATTTGTCTAAAATGTCGTCAATACGGGGTAAGGGTTCTGCATCATTTTTCATTATGGAATTAAGTTTTCTATAATCTACACATAATCTAGTTTTTTTACCTTCACCGCGTTTTTCTACTAAAGTGACTGGTGAAGAATATGGGCTATTGCTTTCTTTGATTAATACAGCAGATAATAATGATTGAATTTTTTCAGAGATTTCTTTTTCTTCCACAGTTGAAGTACGATAAGGCCTCATACATATAGGTAGGTCAGATTTGAGAAAGATACGCTGTGGCTCAATATTAATCTTCCCCACATCATATTTATTTTTTGAAAAAACATCCAAATAATTCCCCATTATATCCCTTAAAGCTTTGTTTTCTACTGTATTTATTTCCCCTATCAAATCATAATCATTAACATTAAATTGCGCGAAGGATTGAGGAGCCATGATACTTCCATAATCGGGCTGCACATATTGAGACTTATCTTGAACATTAAAATGCAATAATCGTACTTTATTACTGGATATGTCAACATTTTGATTTAAGACAAGATCTCCTTGAGTAACTCGACAATTTGCACAGTCTGTGATTAAATTAAATTGAGAACAATCAGGTAATCCTAATATAGCATATTCCAAATCACTGTCACATAACAAAAATTTAATATAATGTGTAATATTACCTATTTTAACTAATAAATTACATGACTTATTAATTGTAACTTTACCTTTAGCTTGACTCACAATAATAGGTGAAATATTTACAATTTTAGCACTTAAATAACGAATAAATTTAAATGGAAGAATAGATATTGTCGACCCGGAATCAATAACATAATTTAATTTTTTATGATTGGCATACCCAGCAACAATTAACTGTCAGGCATTGGATTGACTTGGTGACTGGCTACTAACAGGAATATTACCTGTTTGTGGATGGTTTAAGTTAAAGATACAATTCCTCTCCCAATGATAAGTTTCTGAAATTCCCCTATTCAGACACAATCTACATGGTCGACTAGGAATCCTTCTTTGATAATGGTTGACAGGCAATCTGGGACTAACGAACCTGGACGTTGAAGGGTTAAAATTAGTTGCTGCTTGGAAATTTGGATTACTGTAATAGGGTTGAGGGCGAATCTAATGTCTAGGTGAATTATTTGGTTGAGAAAAAGGTCTGGAATTTTGAAACATATTTCTAACATTACTATCATAAGAGACGGTAGTCTCTTGAGTGACGCAGCGAAAAACCGAAAACCGTAAGCCCAAAACCGAAGATTCCGTCACTCTCATATATACAGCTAGCAGGACATCAAAGGAAAATCGAAACGCCGACATTTAATATCTCAGTAAATATGAGGCATACCGTTTCGATTTTTTCACATTAGTCTTATATCTATGGCCTAACTCTATCCTGAAATTTATAGATTTCTACATGCAGTAGATTTTGAGATCTGGAAACCAATTTTTAAGCGAAAATGGAAAATGTAATGGTGTAATGGGCACAGAGGTGTTATCTCGAAAATGGATCGAACGATTTTTTTTAAATTAATATATTATATTAATCGCTTTTAGATGAAGAGAGTAAGATTTTGAGCTAACGTAGGAAAACTCTTGTTTTTTATATAATCCAGCTTCAAAATCGGACTCTTTTCTTATGCTTTTTCTGGTAGACTAACATTAAAGATTTTCGGCCTTTTCACCCTTTTTTATTCCTGCGCGGTCAGGATATTCATGGGTATCACGGTTATAGTTAAAGGCGATTTCGCAATCATATCTGGCTGAAGAACTATTTAGATTTTTTTTTTTTAATACGAAAACAGTTTTTAATGCAATTTTTAATATGTAATATATATGTATTAAATTAAATTATTGTTTGTATATTTTTCTTTTTTGTTATAATAAAGAATTTCTTATATCAAAATCTTCATTAAGTCGAAAAATATTTAGATTCCTTGATTAAAATATTGAAATATTTTATAATTATACATATACAATTTAATTGTTATTTATATTTAATTTGTGATTTTTTAAAGGAAAAAAAAGATTAAGATTTTTTTTTAATTTGCGTAACAAGGAATCATTCAAAATGAATCAATCATCAGTTTGTTTTCTTCGTGTGCGATGCGATTCGCTGCTATGAACATTTTTTGAAGTGTTGAAAATCAAATTTCACAAATACTTCTAACTTCTATTAACAAATACTTCATGAATATATTTTTAATTCCATGTTGTTTATGTACGATAAAAAACACGTTTGTAAGCTTCTGTTTCATAGTATAAGAATCCAAACATTCAGTGAAATGCGTATATTTGATCAGCTATATAAACAAATGAAGAATACAGTACCTTTTTTTTTTCAATTTCATTTCTTAAATTTGCATTTTAAAAACAAATAATAAAGAAATATGTATTTATCTTCTAATATTTATTTTCCTAAGTCAGAGAAATGCAAAGTTCTACCATTGTTTTTTTTGTTTTTTTTTTTTCTAGTGAAAGTTTATTTTCAAATGTTAAATATAGATTTTACTTAATAAATCACGAAATCAGTCGTCAGTTCTCGGGGCAATGGTAGACGTGGCATTGGAAACCTAAAAATCATGAGAGAGGGTAATATCTTTAAACAAATCTTGTAGCAAAGTATTCAGTAGTATCTTGCACCAAATATAAGAAATTGAAAAAAAAAAAAAAGGTACTGTATTCTTCATTTTTGTTTATGTATTGTCAAAGCTATGCATTCTACCGAATGTTTTTATTCTTGAAATAGACTATTTAAACAGAGATAGAAGTTTACCAAACTTTTGTTTCTTTCTTCATACATAAACAACATGGAATTAAAAATATATTTTTGAAATATTTGTTAATTAAGTTAGAAGTATTTGTGAAATTTGTTTTTGAACCCGTTAAAAAATCTTCACAGCGCATGGAAAAATAGAAACGCTATAGAAGGATTTTTTTTTTCTTCAGTTACCCTGAAATTAAAACAATATATATATATATATATTTTTTTTTGGGGGGGGGAGGGGGGGTTTCAGGAGTGCAAAACGTTCCTATTTACTGATTTATTAGTTGTTTGTTTTCTTTTTAAAATTAAAATAATGTTGTTAAATAGCAACATCATGGTGTAGAAAAAAAAAACATTAAAAAAATGTGATGCATCGTTATGTACGAGAGATCAGTTTCAACTGACATTACAAAAATTTATTCACAAACTAAGACAGATAATTAAGAAAAATAGGTTAAATCCTAGAACAAGCGAGATGCTTGGCGTCATCGAATTTAGCGAAGCGATAAATGAGTTTTCTTGTTACCGGTTTATTTCTTACGTTTTTTCCACGCCTTCTGTGCTTGGTTCTAGCATGAGCAGAATGCATGGTTCTGAAAATTGAGCTGGTTTTTGAGGGAATTAGATTTGATTGGTTGGTTGACAGATTAGAATATTCTATAATAGAGTTCTATTGTCTGTGGGTTGGTTTGTTGTGTGTCAGATTTGTTGAATTATGTTTATGAAATGTGTTTTATGTCATAAAGGATAAATCCTGTGAAATATTAAAAAAAAACGAAGGATGAGAAATAACGGTAAGTGCATTTTTGTTGATTTTATATGATAAGATGTATTTTAAGCACTTTAGAGATTGCTGTAAACCGATTTTTGTGCGAACATTACTGACCGCAGCTTGAATGGATTTCATGCATTCTAGGGAGTGCGGAATATAGCAATTTTTGTGCATCCAGGATTTTTTTTTTCAGTTAATGTACGCGAAGCATACACATATATACATATATATATATAAATTATTAACTGCTGTTTGAATGAATTTCATGCATTCTAGAGATTGCTGCACAGGGAGTTTCATGCATCCAGGATTTTTTTTTTTCTGTTATGTACACAAAGTGTACATATATATGTTACTAACTGGTGCTTGAATGAGTTTCGTGCTTTTGAAAAATCAGAAATCTCTAGATTCTCCCCAATCGTAACCTGTGTTCTTTGTAGCAGAGAATTCACTACTTACACAGTTTCTATGAAAATTTTTTCACGAAGTAAACATTGATTTTATTCCATTTTGTGACAATTTACAAAGTTTTAGCAAGGAGGAAAAAATAGCTAAAAATTATTAAAAATAGAAAAATCTGGAGGAAAAAATTGCTAAATGTTTGTATGTAAAAATTGAAATATCCAGACGAAATATTGCTAAAAGTTTGTAAAAATAGAAAATCGTGAAGAAAAACTTGCTGAAACTTTGTAAATAATTGTAAAACGAAATAAAATTTATGTTAAAATTGTATAATAAAGCTTGCCGTAAGCAGTGTGTAAGTATCTGCTTGCTTAAGCTTAAAAAGCATTCGTTCTGATTGGGTAGAATTTGGAGGTTGCCGATTTTTTGGTTGACGTGCGTAAAAAAAATAGCCAAATCGGATGTTTTGCTTGTTCTAGGATTTTGCCCAATATATTTGATTAATGAATTCATCGATTGATACTTTGGCTTAATTAGGTTTGAATTGGCTTAGTAATTTGAATCTTATCATGATGACGTTTTGATTTTGCATGTCCCTGTATAAAAAACTCCTCAATGATATTTGCAAGATAAATACACTGTCACAATTAGATTCAAATTGGTTCAGCATTTCAACAGTGATAGTAAGGATTAAAAAAAAATTCATATTTTTTGCTTTTGTGTGTACCTTTTAAACAAACTGTAAGAGCTAAATGCTTGATTAGCTAACTCATTGATGATGCGGCTAAGTTTAGGGATTCATCCTCAGTTAGCCATCTTGTTTTTAAATCAAAACATTTTAACTTTTATTATTAAATATAAATCAATCAGTCAGTAAAATTAAATAACATGCTTATAATAAGTAAATATGAATGAAAATTATTTTGGAAATGAGAAACAAAACAAATATGTTTTGAAGTATAGATAAAATGCTTCAGTGATTAATTTGTAATCACTTCAGCATTTTATCTATATTTTAATTATAATTAGTGATCTTCTGTGATTATGTAACATTTCAGCGATGCTGGATTGAATCCCTGAAGCATTTTATCTATTTCGAAAAACCGAAGTCAGAGAAATGCAAGTTTTGTGCATCCAGGATTTTTTTTTTCAGTTAATGTACGCGAAGCGTACTCACACATATATATATATATATATATATATCAATTATTAACCGCTGTTTGGATGAATTTCATGCATTCTAGAGATTTTCTGCACAGGGAGTTTCATGCATCCAGGATTTTTTTTTCTGTTAATGTACGCAAAGAGTACATATACATGTTACTAACTGGTGCTTGAATGAGTTTCGTGCATTTGAAAAATCAGAATTCTCTAGATTCTCCCCAATCATAACCTGTGTTCTTTGTAGCAGAGAATTCACTACTTACACAGTTTCTATGAAAATTTTTTCACGAAGTAAACATTGATTTTATTCCGTTTTATGACAATTTACAAAGTTTTAGCAAGGAGGAAAAAATAGCTAAAAATTATTAAAAATAGAAAAATCTGGAGGAAAAAATTGCTAAATGCTTGTATGTAAAAATTGAAATATCCAGACGAAATATTGCTAAAAGTTTGTAAAAATAGAAAATCGTGAAGAAAAACTTGCTGAAACTTTGTAAATAATTGTAAAACGAAATAAAATTTGTTTATTTTGTGAAAAAGCTTGCCGTAAGCAGTGTGTAAGTATCTGCTTGCTTAAGCTTAAAAAGCATGCGTTCTGATTGGGTAGAATTTGGAAGTTGCCGTTTTTTTGGTTGACGTGCGTAAAAAAAATAGCCAAATCGGATGTTTTGCTTGTTCTAGGATTTTACCCAACATATTTGATTAATGAATTCATCGATTGATACTTTGGCATAATTAGGTTTGAATTGGCTTAGTAATTTGAATGTTATCATGATGTCCCTGTATAAAAAACTCCTCAATGATATTTGCAAGATAAATACACTGTCACAATTAGATTCTAATTGGTTCAGGATTTCAACAGTGATGGTAAGGATTAAAAAAAAATTCATATTTTTTGCTTTTGTGTGCACCTTTTAAACAAACTGTAAGAGCTAAATGCTTGATTAGCTAACTCATTGATGATGCGGCTAAGTTTTGGGATTCACCCTCAGTTAGCCATCTTGTTTTTAAATCAAAACATTTTAACTTTTATTATTAAATATAAATCAATCAGTCAGTAAAATTAAAAATCACAAAATTCGTCAAATGATCTCGGGAGAAAAATAGTGAAATTTGTCTAACAATCGCGGAACAGAATTGCAAAATTCGTCGAATGGCAGTGGAAAAAAAGTGCACAATTTGTTCGTTTATGGAAAAAGTCGTGAAATTCATTAATCGATAGTCGATAAATCACGAAATTCATCAATCGATAGCAGAAAAATCACAAAATTCATTGATAGTGGAAAAATCACAAAATTTATCAACTGGTTTCAGGGGAAAAAAATTTCGAATATCGTCGAATGGCTTCGAGAAGAAAAAAAATCACAATCCGTCAAATAATTTCTTTGAAAAAATCGTGAAATTCGCCAAATGGTTTTGAAATTTGTCGAGCGACAGTGGGGAAAAAATCTTTTTCCATTGAATCATCGCAATTGGAACTATTAAGTTTGACCAGTGGTGGCAGTAAAGTCAGTCGGCAAATTTTCAGTATTACTCGCCGATTGGCGAATGGCAATTTTGTCCTATATTTTTATGCACTTTATCGATGAAATTCATGATTTTTTACACGCCTGATCGATGAAATTCAAGATTTTTACGCACCCAATTGATGACTTTCTTGATTTTTATGCATCCGTTTGACGAAATTAATGATTTTTACATGCCTGATAAACAAAATTCATGATTTTTATGCATGTGTTCAACAAAATTTATGATTTCCCTTCTCCCGATCCACAAAATTCATGTTTTTACTGTGCCTGATTGACAAAATTCATGATTTTCAACTGATATGCTTTCCATCGGCCAATTAATGAAATTCACAATTTTTCTTCTCTAGACAATGGCGAAATTCGCAAATTATTATTTTTTTTTTTTTTACCGTTCGTTGAAATTTACAATTTTTTCACAAACATTCGATGGAATTCTTCATTTTTCCAAGCCCAGTTGTCGAAATTTGCGATTTTCCATGCCTATCGACAAAATTCATAATTTTGCAGAACCGATAGACAAAATTCATAATGTTTTCCTATGATCTATGGACAATTTGCAAATTTTTCCTGCAACTGTTCGTTGAAATTCTCGATCTTTCCACGCCATTCGAGGAAATTCGCTGCTCGATCCATGAAATTCACGATTTTAAGTGCCTTATCGACAAAATTCGCAGGTTTTTTCAATTGATTTACAAGATTTTTTTTTTTTTTTGAGTGATTGACGAAATTTGCAACTCCGGAATTACTGATTTTGGCATCTCTGGTTTCTGTTGACCGATTATTGAAATTTGCGTTTTTTTTTCTAGCGACAAAATGGCGAAATTTGTGATTTTTCCATGCCCATTTGACAAAATTCGCATCCAGTCGATGCAATTCATGATTTTATGCGCCTGATCGATGAAATTCATATTTTCCTACGATTTATGGACAAAATTTGCAAATTTTTCTCACGAATTATTAAGGAAATTCGAAATTTTTGGATAGGTTGGCATGTATGGTCTCTGCGGGCCACCAGTTATCCATCACGGGCCACAGGTTGTGCATTCCTAATCATGATGCAGTTTGGCTCATTCGACTCGACATCGATAGAACTTACTGATTTTAGTTTCACCACCAGGGGCAGTTATGTTCATATAGAACAGAGAACGCCCCTGGCAGTGGAAGGGGAAATTAATGGATTTTGGAGCTAACTCAAGTTCTATGGGTCCCATCACAACATGGTTTGATTCATTCAACTTGTTTCAAGTTTGACCACCAGGGGGCGCATTCCCATCTTAGGTTCTATGGCCCCGATCATGACAAGGTATGGCTCACTCAACTCGAAATCGACAGCCTCAAAAATTTCAGCTGTTTGTATAGAACAGAGTGCGCCCCCTGGTGGTGGAACATGGAACTAACAGATTTTGCAGCTAACTTGAGTTCTATGGGTCCCATCACAATGCAGTTTGATTCATTTGGCTCGACATCGATAGGATACATCGATTTTAGTTCCAAGTTTCACCACCAGGGGCGCTATCCTATCTCGTGTTCTATGGGCCCGATTACGGTGAGGTATGGCTCATTCGATACGAAATCGACAGCCTGAAGGATTTCAGCTATGTTTGTATAGAACAGAGTGCGTCCCCTGGTGGTGGAAGATGGAACTAATGGATTTTGCAGCTAACTCGAGTTCTATGGGTCCCATTACAATGCAGTTTGATTTATTAAACTGGACATCGACAGGATATATAGATTTTAGTTACAAGTTTCACCACCAGGGGGCGCTTTCCTATCTCGGGTCATATGCGCCCCATCACGACGCGGTATGGCTCATTCGACTCGAAATCGACAGCCTCAAATATTTCAGCCATGTTTGTATGGAACAGAGTGCGCTCCCTGGTGGTGGAATATGGAACTAACGGATTTTGCATCTAACTCGAGTTCTATGGGTCCCATCACAATGCAGTTTGGTTCGTTCGACTCGACATCGGCAGGATATATCGATTTTAGTTACAAGTTTCACCACCAGAGTGTGCTTTCCTATCTTGTGTTCTATGTGCCCCATCACGACGAGGTATGGCTCATTCGACTCGAAATCGACAGCCTCAAAGATTTCAGCTATGTTTGTATGGAACAGAGTCCGCCCCCTGGTGGTGGAAGATGGAACTAACGGATTTTGCAGCTATCTCGAGTTCTATGGGTCCCATCACAATGCAGTGTGATTCATTCGACTCGACATCGACAGGATATATCAATTTTAGTTCCAAGTTTCACCACCAGGGGCACTTTCCTATCGGGTTCTATGGGACCGATCACGACGACGTATGGCTCATTTGACTCGGAATCGACGGCCCAAAAATTTTCAGCTATGTTTGTATAGAAAAGGTTGCGTCCTTTGGCGGAGGAAGATGGAACAAACGGGTTTTGCCATGCATTTTCATCCTTCTAATTGTGTTACTCTCTCGCTGTATAATTTAAAAGTTGAGTCTTGGATTCCTCTCCCTGGGCCACTACCCTCATATTTTATTGGGGTCCAAGGGGTCTTTTTTAGCATTTCTTTAAAATTTTATTTTAATGATTAATTTATACCCTATGCTTAATTTCGACTAATTGACATTCTCATCAATAACCTTAAAAAAGTAATGATATCAGTACAAAAACCCTTAACGGGTTAAAAGTTGTGACGCAGCACTTTCTTTTGGCTTTATGAATTTTAAATATGGGTCTTAAAAGCAATGATATCAAATTTAAGTGACGCTATGTTAATAATTATTTTTTTAAATCATAATTTTCTTTTTAGTTTTATTTATATTCACAGGTGCAATTATTATCTTAATATGAAAAAATATATAAAATTTATTCGCTGATGCTTTTTCATTCGCATCTCTCATGAATTCAAAATATGGGTTTTAAAAGAAATGATATCAAAATTTGAGTGACACCTTGGCGTTAATTTAATAGGACTCTTTTAAAATTCAATTTAAATTATTTTTGGTTTGTCTTCTAAAGTATATTTACACATACAAACAATACTTTTAATTTTTCAATACACTTTTAAATATATTACTTTCACTGAGCCTATATTATGTATTGAAATGTATTTATTTCAATAAATTGATTTATCTTCTGTGCCACGCTATCCAAAATCATAAGTAAAATTTATGTAAATGATTATTTTGCGTCATAGTATCCAAACAAAGGGAAATGTATTCAAGTGGATAATATGACGCAAAATAATCATTTACATAAATTTTACTTATGATTTTGGATAGCGTGGCACAGAAGATAAATCAATTTATTGAAATAAATACATTTCAATACATAATATAGGCTCAGTGAAAGTAATATATTTAAAAGTGTATTGAAAAATTAAAAGTATTGTTTGTATGTGTAAATATACTTTAGAAGACAAACCAAAAATAATTTAAATTGAATTTTAAAAGAGTCCTATTAAATTAACGCCAAGGTGTCACTCAAATTTTGATATCATTTCTTTTAAAACCCATATTTTGAATTCATGAGAGATGCGAATGAAAAAGCATCAGCGAATAAATTTTATATATTTTTTCATATTAAGATAATAATTGCACCTGTGAATATAAATAAAACTAAAAAGAAAATTATGATTTAAAAAAATAATTATTAACATAGCGTCACTTAAATTTGATATCATTGCTTTTAAGACCCATATTTAAAATTCATAAAGCCAAAAGAAAGTGCTGCGTCACAACTTTTAACCCGTTAAGGGTTTTTGTACTGATTATTATTACTGCTAGAATGCGGTGGAATGACAACAAGTTGTTTAACTAATCTATACCAGTCGGTAGTAGATTCAGGAGGATTTACTATTAAATAGTTCTGGTATTCAGGTTTTAAGCCGTCGGTCAATCCCTGTAAAATAATGGTTTCACATAGTTTAAGTTGTCGACCTATCTCTATTTTCTGACGAAAATATTTTTCTAAGTTGTTTAAGTCATGCAATTTCAGCGAGGCGAAATCAGAAAAACGGGGGACTGTTACTTTCAGAAATTTTTCAGTTAAGATTTCAGCAATTTTTTCATACTCTTTACATTCTAGACATTCATTAACATAAACCTTTAATGCTTCGCCCTTCAAATATTTGGAAATATTGTTGATTTTCCACTCTTTTTTATCTGAAGGGGCTGATCCTTCAAAATGTCTAAGCCAAGACGTAATATTCACACCACTTTCTGGATCAAAAATAATAACATTAAGCTCTTTTTCAGCCATTTTTGTTTGAGTACTCTTACTTTCAGCAATAACTTTAACAAACCCTGACTTTAATAACATGTAAAAAAAATAACAATGTATAAAGAATTCTTTAACTTAACAACAACTGTAAAAATATCTAACTCTTAATAATTTAACTAACAAGAACAAATAATATTCATTTCACTTAAATAGTAAATGTAAACTACTACTATAATCTTTCTATAAATAGATCCACTGTATATGAATAAATATCACAATTTAGAATGAAATAAATAAATAAAACACTTTTCAAAATATGTAGCATTATTTCGTAAGAACAAATTTTTTGGCTCTTGAATTGTACTCTCGGAACATAGCATCAAAAAACAAAAGTAATAAAATAAACAAATAAATTAAACTGCACACAATAATTTTACCTTTTCAATGTTACGCAACTTCAACGCAAACCTCTTCAAAAGCTATTTTTACGATTATTATGTAATCAGTCACTGATGTAAGCTTCAATTTAGAGAATCTAATGAATTTTTTTGCAGTTTTTGAATACGTTCCAATATATTTTATTTAAATAATAAATGAAAAAATATTACTCATATTTTTTTTTTCGATAAATAGAAATTAATTTATATGAATGAATATCACAGAATGAAAATGGAAATAATAAATAAATAAAATAAGAACATGCACAAATAATAGAATTAAGTTATTTTTGTAAAAAGAAGTAATAAATAAAAATTATACCAAACAGTCCTAAATTGTAACACCTCCTTTACAGTCATTTAATTTATTTTAAAGAAGAATTGACTGCATCATCGTAAGGAATCATCGTTGTGAATGAATGTCTCCTCAACTCATGAATTTGATCGGCAAAGATCTTCAGCCACTAGGAAGTCTTGGAATAGAGAAACATCCTCACTTAATGCTGTTTCGCAGGTCAAGTTTCTAATCCTCGCCGGCTTTAATTGATATAAAAATTTCTAGATCCAGCAACCGTTGACAGGCCAGCCACGATCTCTATAAATTTACACCAGATCATAGCACTATTATTCCACCGCCACAAATTACTAACGCTGTTCCATGCTATATGATGACGAATTATACTTCTTAGAGGCAGTCGCATGTGACCGGAGAACAGGCTAAGTAAATGAATCCAGGCAGTTTCCCACTCAAAAAAGACAAATGGTATTGACGAGACAACTGTTTATTAGATGACGTTGATGTAACAACTCCACTAAATCTCATCAAAAACTCGAAGATATTTAATACATTAGATGACAGCACAAAGCTATGTTTTTTGAAGACTCTCTACCGATGACATACGTATTTTGACCCCCTAGTCACAGGGCCTAGTTGACAGAAGAAAAACGTACAAAAATCTGTGTCCGAAGCCAATGTAACAGTATAAATATTCCGAGATTTCTGCTCAAAGTTACAAACGCGCGAAATGCTAGTCCACTGACAGCCATGTTCGGCGGGAAACAAGGGGGGCAGAAAAAGCGGGCCTGCTCGCTAATGGATGAAAAAATGAGGCCACGAGGGTGTGCCTCTGACGTATGACCAAAACTCTTTATCTGAAGCGGCAATTTAAAAAGGTAAAAAAGCCTTTGGGCGCGAAAACGCCAGGAATCCTGGGATGCCCAATGATAATTAAATAGAAATAAAAATGGTATTACAAAAGTTCCAAAGAATAAAAATTCAATGTCTCAAAAGAAGAAATTAGGCAGGTGCGTTTTAGAGGCAGTGTTGCATTTTAATAGAATAAGGTTTTAATAAATACGTGTAGCTTTTAACAGATTAAGATTTTTAGAATGATAAATAAAAGAATATTTTGATTAGGTTATGGAATAAAATATAAAATAGATTTAAGAGATATTTTAAAAAGAGAGGGAAAAATTAGAATTGTAAGAATTTGGAATAATTTAACTAAGGAAAAATGGCGAAATTTTTTTATTATTACATATATATATATATATATATATATATATATATATATCGGACATATGTCATGCCGTAACTCTCTTATTTTTGAACCAATTTGGATGTGACTCAGTATGTGTATAGGACATACCAAGGTCTCAACCGAGTTCGTTCGTCAGCTTCATCCGCCATCTTGTTTCAAAATGGCGGAACGTTAAAAGTTTTAAATTTTTAAAAATTCAAAAAGGTGAACAAAAAAATTATAAATTGAAAAAAAAAATGTTTCCGTTAGGTGTTAGAACGTGATCAAAGGATTCTGGAGCATTTTTTGTTTTTATCTTAAAAAATGGCTGAGATATGGCAGTTTGAAATTCTATGGAGGCTAACATTTTGATGCAACCTTATTTTTGTTATTCTGTAACTCTCGTATTTATGAACCAATATAAATGGGACTGATCATATGTACAAGACATACCAAGGTCTCGACCGAGTTTGTTGGCCAGGTTCATGTGCCATCTTGTTTCAAAATACGGCCAGTTAAAAAAAATTATTTTTTAAAAAATTCAAAAAGATGTATAATAAAATTATAAATTGAAAAAGTTGTTTCCGTTAATTGTTAGATGATGATACAAGTATTCTGGAGCATATTTTGTTTTAGCTTTATCTTAAAAAACGGCTGTTCGAAATTCTATGGAATATGAAAGCTACCTTTTCCTCCTGGTACAGGCCGGAAAGACTTTTTTCAACTTTTCTTTATTATAAAAATTTTAATTTTTGATTAATGTTATCTATTTGCGTAATTGTTTACGTGTTACTTAAAGATATGTGGGCATCTCTATGTAAAGGGGCAATTTTGACAGTGTGGAATAATATCATATTCTATGTTTAATTGCACATATTTAGAAGAAAGTAAAATATTACGATGTTATGTGCTTACGGCTCTAGAAAATCCCCAACGCGTCTGTAGAAAAATTAAACTGAATGTTAATTTGGTTTTAATACTTCACGATTATTGTGGTTGAACTACTGGGCGTAAAGTTGTCTTGAACTGAAAAGCCCCTTGATGCTTCAAACCTGTTTAGTACTTGTTTAGCACCTATTTTAATTTTCCCGTAATTAACGCAAACATTTACGGGCTCAATTTGGCTAATGTACAACAATAATCTAAATAAATTATAATACTTTTTTATGTATTAATTAAAACATTTTTGATTGAAGAAGGCTACAAAATACACATCATAAATATACATTCAAAACATAATATTTTATAAAATACAAAAAATATATATAGTATTAAACTTAAGAGATATTTTTGAAAGGGTTATTCCGTCTTTTGAGCTGTCGTATCTCCTAAAGAAATTCAATTCATATAATAAAATTGAATAAAATATTTCTCATTCATTTTTCTAAATAAAATAAAAAACATTTTCGAAAATCCATTTTCGTATATTTCTTACGCAATGCAAATGCATCCATTAGTATAGAATCAATAACTCGAGTAGCGAAAGTGGAATAATATAAATATTGCATTTTGGTAAAATGAAATAAAATAAATATATATAGTATATGAATTGATGAATTAAAAAATAAGTATTTTCTAGATATACATACAAATTTTCATTTTTCAATCTTTTCAATTGAATTTGATTGTATACTTAAGCTTTACACTAACATCTAGAAATGATATCGTCACAATTTACAAAATTTCATTTATTTCAAGATAAATAATGTGCATCAAACGACTATGAAAATACATATAAATTATTTTCAAACGATGTGCATATAGACAATTAAGTCATGCACAGTAAGGGAAAAAATCGTACAATGGCTATAGCTACTGTTCTAATTAAAGCAAGAAAAACAAAAAAATATATCATTTTAATTCGTAGAACGTCCTTTATGTCCTTACTATTATTACTTCTGGAAAGTCTTGACGTAGTTTCTTTCCTCATAAAGGCTCATGTACATATTAAACATTAATCTAACTTACAAAGGTTTAATAGCAAAATCATATTTTTCATATACATTTGAATTCAGCATCCTGATAAAGTGAAAATACAAATTTTCATCAAATGTATATCATATTTATGTATCATATTTATTTCAAATGTACACCCAGAAAAAAGTTTTGTTGAATCAACAAAAATTTGTTTGCCCCAACGAAACTTTTTGTTTAAATATGGGTCAATGGAAATTTCGTTTGAATCAACAAAAAAAAATATTGTTGATTTTTTTTGCAATTCCAAAAAAAAAAAAAAAATTGTATCGTCAGCAAAAAAATGTTTTGTTAATTCAAGTAAAATGGTTCAATTTTACTTGAATTAACAAAATTATTTTTATTACATAGATATATGCTATGTGTTATTTTAACAATCTATTTTCTTTTTTCAACAAACTATATTTTGTTTGTTTAATCAATAAAATATGTTATATTACGAACTTGTTTTGTTTATACTACAAAAACATTTGTTAAATGAACCAATCTACATATGCAATTTTAACTATTTTTTAATTCATTTTCAACAGTGAATTACGCTTGTAAACCTTGAACAATAACAAGTGAATTTTATCCGGCTTTTTTTCAAGCGCAAACCGAGAGAATGAAAATTGCCCATGCCGGGAGTCGATCCCGGGTCCTCATAACAGCAGCCTGACGCTTTACCACTGCGCTACCAGGAACGATACCTGAGTTCGGCATTTCTCACTCTTATATATGTCGGAACGGCTGCAATCGCAGCACAAGATGTAATGTCATAAGGAGCACGCAAATTTCTGCGGCAAACATGAGACGACAGTACAAAGCACAGCATACGGCAACACATAGTTAATTTTTTATTCATTTTCAGCAGTGAATTACGCCTGTAAAAAGCAGGATAAAAATTTCCTTGTTATTATTCAAAGATTACAGGCGTATTGGACTGCTGAAAATGAGATAGAGCTATTGCAGAAATCACGAAAAATGCAACATAGCAGCGCCACCTGTTGCGCGATTTAAAGTAAAAAGTAATCAGCAACAATTTATATCAGAAAGTAACTGAATAAAAGGTTTTATTAAATTCCGTGCATTAGTTCTTGAGATAAAAACAGCGAAATCGCGTTCAGGACAACAGGAAATCGAAAATTTTCATGAATCCAATTCTTTCTTCTTGCAAAGATAGAAGCCGGTAATAAATGGGACAGGGGGATTTTTAAAACTACCTTTGTCCGTCCCAGTGAAAAAAAGTTTTAATTACCCCAAAATTATGTTAATCATGTAATTATATAGCTATATAAGTCAAATAAATCAAGTTACGTAAGAGAGATATGGCTACTACACAAGAATTTAATTTTTTCAAAAATAAAAAAATTTTGCTGGAATTACAAAAATATTGTAAAATTAAAAGAAACAAATTTTGTTAGTTCAAGTAAAATTGGTGAAATTTTGTTAAAATTTTGTACGAGTGTTAACAATATTTTTTTGTCCAAGCAACAAAACCAATTTTTTTACTTGAACTAAAAATTTGACTAAAACAACCAAAATGTACTCAACAAAACAGGTTTTGTTGTTTTAATCAATTCCTTTTTCTGGGTGTATCATATTTATTAGTAATATATAAATTACTCATAAATAAACCAATCAATTTTAAAGAGAAACGTCCGTTATTAAGGGATAAATCCAATAATAATGCATGCATTTCATTCCTTTTTGTTTTATATGATAATTTAAAAAATCCCAAAACATAACGGATATGCACATTTTGGATTAAGCTACTTTTGAAATATTAATTATTATCTAATAGTGCGATGCTAAAAAATTAATAATTAACCAGACTATGCACGGTGTCTGTCTGTGAGATCCGAGCAGGTGTGTATTCTATTATTTATGATAGATGGTAGCATCTTCAGCTTTAACCTTTCAACTACCTTCTATGTTAGTTATCACGTTGACTGCTAACCTCGCCCATTGTTCTAGTCATTAACTATTAAATCATATTACGTGTCTTAGGTCTACTAGACCCTTCTCCCATCCCCGTCCACTCATGTAAGTTTTTATTCATTTTTTGAGTCATTATTTTTAGAGGTTAGACAAGTCAGCTCTCCAAATAAGTAAACCAAATAGGTACATTAATCCATTTTAGATCAAACTCCGGTAAAAACGAAATAAAATTTGCAATAAACTACGATGTATTGTTGTTAAAACCTCATTATTCAATAATCAGTACTGAAAGTGATAGAGAGTCTACATTTAAAGAAATACGTATTACTAGAGACAGCTATGATATTACAAAGCTGTCTGATTGGTTGGCATTTCATAATCATTTTCCCTCACTGATTACTGTTGTCATATCGCATGTACTGAATAACCAGTAGTGATTCGATTAATTGACAGCTATCAAAAGAGACTGTGGAACAAAAATTGAAACAAATGGTTAGAGTTAAATTCCAGAATGTTAAACTAAAGAGAAATTATAATGTTATAACCCTATAATATTATACCAATGGATGATTCTCAAGAGAGATGGATATTTACATCTTATTTCCAACATGAAAATGGTCTCTACCAACTACCGTTATTTAGGAGCACTGGAATTCGGAAAATTGCAAAATAAGCTCTTTAGAATGAATTCGAGAGTGTTGAAGAAAGTATTTTAAGCAATCTGAAGATAAGGACATTCATCATTCGTGGAGGTCTCTTACTTCATGCGTTTAAATGGGACCTTAAGAAAATAAGACATACTTCGATGTATGCAACTGGTATTTTTCTTACCTTCGAAAGCATTTTCATTCCTCAGTTATAGTCTTTGACAGATAGTATGGTCGCAATAGTATTAAAAAAGCGAACAACACTAAACCATTCGCCAGTAAAATTTCCTCATGTCAACATTTAATATTACTGCTAAAAGATTTGTTTATGATAATCATGAACACCTTCTAACCAGTGTCAAAAACAAATAAAAATGCTAAAACAAGCATTAGAAGTCGCCTAGTTAGAGGTTAGAGAGTTTTGTAGAGACGCGGAGACTGTTATTGTCCCAACAGCTATTGAAATGTCTGAAGCATTAGTTCCCGCTATAGTCTACCAGGACTCAGATATCATAGTCATAATGATGGCTCCGGCTTCAGCAAACTGAGAAATGTATCTGCTGAAATCTGAAGCTGGACGAACAAGAAGAAAAGTGTTTGCCTCGAGAAAGTCGCCGATCGCCTACACTATCATATTGACATAAAAATTATATTCTCTTTCCTCACGCCGCGTGAGACACGTGTTCAGTGACTATGATACCACTGATACAATATCCGTAGTGGCAAAAAATAAATCATCCAATGACTTGAAACTGAAATTGGTTTGAGAAACAGCATCACATCTTTCAGCAAAAATAATACCAAACAGTCTGAATTACGAAAAAGCAACAGAAATTATTTTCTTATTTTTGTGTAGTGTGATAAGAGTGAATTAAGATTTATCATCTTCCAGAAGTCCATAAAAAGAATAATAACCAAACTAGAGTCACTCTCACCAACTTCTCTCAGTGCAGAATAGCACTTGTTTCGAACAAATTACCAAGTCCTATACTATGGCTGGGTTAAAAACTGAAACCTTAAGGTATCTACAGCATGAAGAATTGCAGCCATTAGAGGTAACTTTAGGACCTGTTTTTGACACAGTTATGCGAATTATCTCATGCTCCTGTATATGCAGTTATTCAAGTTCCCAATGCTCATGTTTCAAATCTGGTGTCTTCCCAATGCTCATGTTTCTTCCCCAATGTGGAAAATGTGCGAAAGAGGGATATGATCGAATTCCAAAAATCTGCAGGAATTCAGCAAGTAAACGTTTTACCTGCTGAAGCTGAGGTTTTACAGTTGTCGGATAAAGATGTTGATAGAACACTTGAAGGTGAATAAAGCTCCATCTTCTCCAATAACAATGAAGCATCTGAAGCAGCAAATGAAGACAATTCCGTATTACACGTTTAACAACACCGATATTGTCGTGCATTTTATATTTTTTTCGGTGTTCTTTAGTAAAAATTCGCATGTTTTTCTTAATAAATATTTGTTTTGTCAAATTAGTATACATTTTATTCGATTAAGTATGTAAAAAGTATCTAAGATTATACCCCACTTGATTAGATTGCGCAAACCCGATTCCTTTCATTATTTCTTCCCTCTGCCCCTCCTAAATATAGTGTTTTCTTGCTAACTAATTTCTATCAACTCTTATTAGTTTCTTTGTTTTAAGAAATAAAAATACATGCAAAATGATATCCTACATGGCTAGGTTGCACAAACCTGGATTTTTTATTTTTCACGATACTTGACATTCTAAATGCACTGTTTTCTTATTAAAGGCAATTTATTTCAGCTGGAATTAGTTTTTTTGGTTTAACATTGAAAATACATGCAAAAGTAGATCCCGCATAACTAGATTACACAAACCGGAATTTTTTATTATTCCCGCAGTTTGGCCAATCCAGAACCGGAATTTTAATAGATTTATCTGTTTCTTGATTCTAGTTCTGATAAATACTTATAACCACAGTTTCATGAAAAGACCATTTTTTTTAATTTTGAACCTTTATTTTTCCTGTGCTTATATACTTTACATGACAAAGGTTCAGTAAAAAATCCTTAAGAATTTTTCTAGGTTTTCGACAGAATGGATAAAATTAAACGTGTTTGTAGTCTTTCGTCTATTTGGCATACAGTAATCCGATTTAAGATATGTTTTGTGCATTGAGGATAAGACCGGTATTTTCCATCCATTTTCCATAAATGACATACTTTGAATTTGATAAGTTTCTTGAAATAGATATAACTTTTTTTTTAATTAGCTGTGGTATAATTAATATGCGTTTTTATTTATAACAAAGGAAATTTTAGCTGTCAATAAGATGATATTATGAGTTATTAAACTTGTCAATATTAAATTTCGTGTGTGATTATGGCTATCTTAAAAAAAATAACTACAGTAAATTCGTGTTTATATAAACATAATGTCCCCTCTTCATGTTTACTACTAAACTCGAACATTCTCATTTATGTTTTACTATAATATCCTGAAAGAGCAGATAGGTACATATTGGAGGATATTATAGGCAGGATTTTTCTATAGTCTATTCCTGCAAGTTTATTTTACTATTTATTGAGTTCTAGCAGTGATTGTATGGAAAATGCCAATTCCGTTACTGGACAAATTCTCTTTTATTCGATTTATTTTCCTTATTTTAAATTAAGTTCAACCTAATTTAGACCACATATGTAGTGTAATAACGTTGGTATAGTTATAAAATTTTGAAACTGACTTAAATATAATTGAATCTTTTATTTTAGAAAGTGCACAATTCACATTTTCTCTTTGGAAATCGATGTGTTGCTAAAAATATATTCCATTGGAGTAGCCACATTACGTTTTAAAAGGGCACATTTCTAACTAGACTCCATTCATTATTATAGACGTTAGAAAAACACGTTTGATTAAGAAAGGGCAGATAATCTGGATATGTGCTCTTTCTAGTGCGAAGAGCTTTCTACCAAAATTAAAGGAAACACACTTAGTGATAAAGCTTACAAAGTGGCCACAGCCAAACAAAATGGTGCACTTGAGGCGTTCCAATAAGTTTTATTCAACTTTAAAAGATGTGACGAAAAAGTGTTCAGCCGAGACGTATGCTTTTGGTATTTGTGTAGGCTTCATGCAAAACTTACCCCTACCTAACATTCATGTTCAGGATATATTTTACTACCGGCAAATCTGGGTAAACTGTTTCTGCGTTTACAATTTTCAAAACCAAAAGAAGCACAATTTATTTGTATCATGAGGGTATGGCAAAAAAGGAGGGAATGAGGTCTCTTCATTTATTAACCATTACATAAAAAACCATATACCAGAAACTGACGAAGAAATCACGTTTTCTCAGACGCTTGTACTGGATAGAACAGGAATCACACAGTGCTAAGAACCCTACTATCTATATCACATGAAAAGAAAACACCTATCAAGCAATACTTCCCTCAGCGGCGCCGCAGTTTTCTACCGTGTGACCGTATTTTCGGGGTTATCAGAATGGCTATTAGAAAGAAAGACGGAGTGTACACCCCAGAAGAGTATGAAACAGTGATAAAAGAGGCCTCAGTAGGTAAGATCGGAACAGTGTTATGAGAAGATAGTAGCATCGTATTGGATTTTGGTAAATGGTGGCCTCAGTATTTCAGAAATTATGTAACTTAAAATGAAACAATGACAGTCAAAAATAAGTTAGACGAAAACGTTTTAAAAATATTTGAGCCATACTACTTAGAAATAAACAAAGAGAATGTTATAGGAAGTCCACATATAATTTGGCAGATTCAAAGTACGTTTTGTCTAAAGAAGCCTAATGTAATACGTATCACTTTTCCCAATGGACGAGACTTTGAAGACAAAAACCTTATTAATGAAAAAAAATAACTGAATATAACAAAAACGTTCTGAAATATGTAAGTGAAGGGGCAAAGTCCTTCTATGACAGCGTTGTAAATTGACCGACTACAACACTAGACAGTGCAGAGTAAAACTTTCAACGGCAAAAGTGACAAAAGAGGCATATTTCAATGTTTTTCACTATTTTGGTGCACTTATTGTTTAGTAAAGCACTATTTTTTCATTTGCCCATTGTTTGAACTCTCATGTTGCCTGTGTTTAATTTAGAAAAGGCACATGTCAAAGCCAAAAACAAGATAACAGAAATCACCCTTTTCATTCAAATAATCTGAAATGCCTGTGCAAAGTGTATTTTATTATCCTTCCTAACATTCAAAGAATTGCAAAAAACAAAAAATCCTGCCTATAAACAATTTTTATGGATTGGAGTAAAATTGGAAAAATGTGACTTGTGCCCTTTCTAAAATAAACGATTCAATTTCAAATATTACTTTTTAACACTTTCCAACCTAGTTGAAAAGTGTTTATGACTTCGGTTTGTCTGGCCGTATGGCCGTCTGGCGTCTGCCGTCTGCCGTCTGTCCGTGCTCTAACTCCCGTAAATATGCTCGGATTGCCTTGCAATTTTTATATGTTATTGTCGTTATCTATAGAACGTTCCCTATTTCAACTGAAGTGTGTAGCACTTATAGTTTTTTTACAGAGACACACAAAAGAATTCCATTACATGACGCTCTATGGGGAAAAATCATTTGCGGTTTATTTTAATGATGTTACATAATTGCAAACACATTGTAATTGATATATATCACTAAGGTGTATTACAAGAAGCTTAATATGGAATAGGGTGTGCATAGCACTTATAGTTAATTTACAGGGACAGTCAAAAGAATTCTGTTAAATTACGTCTATGGCGAAAAATCGTCTGCGGTTTATTTAAATAATGTTTTACTATTTTAAACGCATTGAAATTTATATGTATCACTAAGGTGCATTACAAGAGGCTTACTACAGAATATTGTGTGTATAGCAGTCATCGTTCATTTACAGGGACACACAAAAGAGTTCTCTACTGTCTGTTAAAAATAATTCCTAGAAGTGCGTTTTAAGTTACTGAACGCGATTTTAAATTTAACTCACTTTTTGTTTATTAAGTGGTGTGTATAAATTCTGTAGATCCTATACAGGAAGCACAAAAGTTCGCGAACAAATTTCCGTTTATTGACAGAAACTCCAGAAGCAGAATTTTAAACTGCGCTACGCGTTTCTTAGCTGAACTAAAATTTAGCATCCTATGTAGTATATATACAAATCTATAGATCATATACAGGGCTGAATAAAAGTATTCGGATATTTTTCCGAATATTGTATACGTTGGAAATTCTTGAAATTATGTTTTTAAATATGTTATGCATATTCCAAATTGTTTACTTAGATATAATCTTTCAGCTTATTAAACGGTATGATTTGTAAAATTATTTTGAAAGCGTTGGAAAGTGTTACATAATCTATGCTTGACGCATGATTTTTCGTTCTTTTTAAAAATTTATTTAGATCATTTTCCCATTATAGGATTTATAAACATACGCTAAATTTATTCACTGTAAACCTTTTCTGGTTTTTAACAAGTTTATTTTAAGAATTTTTACAAAAGATTTATTTTTTATTACTTTTGTAACATTGTGATTATAACATATTTTTTAAACAATCTACCGATCTGTGGTAACGAATTTTATCTAAATGTTTTTGAAAGTTTTTATTTTAGGTACTTTATTTTCAAGCATCATTTACATTTAAAATAGGTTTCACTGTTTCTAAAACAATATTTTGCTTGATAAAAAAAAAAAAAAAAAAAAAAAAAAAAAAAAAAAACACAATTCTTGTAAGATATTTTTGCAAGTTAATAAATATTATATTTCTCTCAGACACCAAATATCCCTAAATTATAAAATAAACCACATAATAAATTGCATCATCATCAGATAGACATACAGCATCTACAGATGTACTGCAACAAACTGTGTAAATCTGATTGAACTTGATTTAAATTTTTGAATGGTCACGATCGCTACAGGATTTTTTATTGAAAAACACCCTCATTTTTAAAAAAATTGAGATTCAACAATTTTATTTCAGCCAGGGCAATAATAATTCAAAATTTACAGCTAATATTTTATAATGTTAAATAGTCACCATGTTCTTAAAAGAAAACGTTCGAGTATTCGTTTGTTCAAGCATTTGTAACAGCTTGGGAGAAAAATAATATTTCGCATTTCTAACCTATTGTTTTAAATGAATCACATTCCAAACAAATTTTAATAATAACTAATACCACAAAAATATACAGAATATTTAAATTAGATTTACTTACACAAATCTTGGTTATCTTAATTAATGTTAATATTTATGTTCAAGTAAAAGCTTCCTTTGTAGAAGTTTATATTGTATACATAAGTTTCAGTCAAAGTCCTAAATCGACTCCGAAATAAAAATGCATATTTGTAACGCCATTTTAAATTGGTAAAAGTATTCCGGCAGTTCTGGTTTAATTTAATTGATCTCGAAAATGACCAAAATGCTTCAGCGTGAAAGATGATGCTGTATTTAACAAGAAGCGAGCATTTTAATTGACAAGATTGAAATACTTCACAACGAGTGTGTCTAAATAACGTCAATTTCTGGATTATTTGCGAAGCGCAGTTTTCTATGATAAACAAAAATCATTTCGTATGTAAAGTTATTGCTGAAAAAATGACGTCATTTTTTGCTGGAAAATGTATTTATCAATACCCTGTTTCGCGTTAAAACATACATGGATCAGAAATGTAAAAAGAATGTATGAAAATTTTGCGCCAGTGAGAATGACATTATATTGAGCATTATATGTATTTTTCATTGATAAAACTAAATAAAAGAATATGATTTTATCAAAATAAAGTACTTTTTTCAGCTTTCTCATTTGCTAATTCGAAAAATTAGAATTTGAGCCTTAATTGTGCACTTTAGAATCCAAAAATGCAGCATAGCAACGCCATCTAGTATATGATTTACACGAAAACCTAATGTCAAGGTCTAACAGAATAGGCAGTTGGATGAAAATTCGTGCGTTAGTTCTTAAGTTAGAGCTATTGCAGAAATCGGGAAAAATGCAGCATGATATTTTGAGTGCTTAGATAGATTTCTTCAAACTTTTCCATTTCTAAACATCATACAATATACGGATTTATAAAACAATTCTTAGAATTTTAACAAAATGTGCTCACATATAAGATAAATGTACATATTCTTTCTGATAAAAGCATACGGAACTTTTACACATGAAACCTTACATAGACGGAACTGCGGATTTAGGATGTGTCTTAAAATGATGTTCCGTTTTAGGCCCTTGCAAATTAAGTGTTTTATTGCCAGCTTAGATTAAATAAATATGTTTTGGACTAAAAATTGGAATGGTTTTTATTGAGTGCGCATTGGAATCAAAAGAATTTTCGTAATTTGGCCATCAAGGTATTAAAACAGAAGTATACTCATGATTGGTCAACAAATTTTCAAGCTTCGTATGCAAATGAGTTTTTGTGTATCTAATGAGTATAACATCTAAAGATTATCAAATAATAAAATTAACAATCACATAATTTTTAGCAGATTTCAAGAGAGATTATTACTCCACAGTCAATCTCTTTGTATAATATATATATTTATTTATTCATTCCATCCATTATTTCGTGAAAAAATAGGCCGAGTTTGACAATTTTTTTGTTTCATGCTTTATTCTTCTGAAAATCTCATTTCAAGGCTGCCAATGGCATCTATCTACCACTATTTATAAACAAAAAAAAATCTACCTCGAGTATCAGAAGAAATGTACCATAATTATTTTGGTTTCAAATAAGCTGTGGCCAAATTGATAATAATAATAATAAAAAGTCGCCAGTGGTTGCCTTGCATTTAAATTTTATTATGATCTCGACCTGGCGATGTTATGTCAGTTTAATTATCTATTTGTTATTCTGTCCATAAATTAAACATTGCAAGAAGTATGAAATTTTGCCAAAATTTCAAACATGTTACATCAGAGTAACTACAGATCGGAGAAAAGCACAGTCGAAAAAAAGGGCATATACCAGTATTTTCCAATAAGAAAATTCAAATTATATATCATTCAAATAAACAATATGAATTTTTTCATAAGAAAATACTGGTGTGTGCTTTTTTTACTGTGTTTTTCCCTGATCTGCCGCCACCTTGTATATGCACATGAAAAGTGAATTGGTGGAATATCTCTTCTCTTTTTATCAGTTTAATATTTTCATCACTACTATTTTTAGTTGACCTTAAATGCCAACCATCCTGCAGCTTCCTTAAGTTATATGTTTATAATACATCTCTTCTAATGAGTCTTGTTAGATTTATTTATACATACCGATAGTGAAGTACAAAATATATCTTTATGTTGCTCATTATTAAAACACATATAACACATGCTACATAATTGATTAGCAAAAGTTCAACTAGTTTTATTTTCAGCACAGTGAAACTTACAAACATTAATTTTTAACATTTCAGCCGCTACAATTTTTTTTTATTTCTTCTTATTCTTTTTCTACGAGCAGGTGCTTAGTAGTCACGCTACTATAAATGCAAGATATATATATATTAAAAGAGCAATTACACATATCAGGAGTAAAAATCGAATTTTAATTTCGATGCCAGTTGTGGAAAAACAAATTTCGCAAAAATCCCGTTTATCAAAAAGAATTGCAACAGCATGCTCCCTGGAAAGTTAATGTAGAATATTTGATTTTGCTACTGTTAAAGAATTTTTTGTTACATGAATTCGTAATGGAGAGCATATTCTTTCAGCCTACTGAAACATATTAAAAATCTTTGTATGCACCTGAAAATCATTTTGAAAGCAGAATATTTAGATTTACTAATTTTTAATGCGAAAGTGTTATAATAAACTGTAACTGGTATCTATAACAGAAACATTCATTTATAGTACAGTACATTTCGTAAATCTTACAGTATTTAATAATTCTTCCTTTTTAAAAAATAAAATTCAGTAATTTCATAATCATTATGGTTTACATATAAAACTTCACTTCTTCAAAAATATAGTTAAACTTTGTAAAAAATAACTTTTTTAACACAATGTACAAGATTTTGCTAGATTTTTACAAAAGGAAATTTTTAAAAAACAACAAAAGAAAACCATCTATTACTAAACAGATGCTATATCAACAATAGCTACTGAAACTTAGTATATTACACTCTTAAAAAAAGTCGTCATAAAACGTAAAAAGTACAGGCGGCAAGTTGCCAAAACAGCTCTGCGACTGGAAGATAATTTTATGTAATTCTTAGAAAAATCTGTCTTTTGACGAGAATTTCTGGAAACTTTGAGCTAAGGCTCGCGAATTTTTCGTTTTTTGAGAAGAAAAGGAACATACGTAAAATATACTTCTAATACGAAAAAGTAACAGGGAGCACAGTTTCCGGAACAACCCTGTGATTTGACAACTATGCAGCTTTCGATTGGAGGATATAAAATAATTTTGATGGTTGATTGGCGAAGTTTCTAAATTTTCGAGGAAAACGGGACAATCAAAGAAGAAATTTTCATGTTTTAACGAAAAAAAAGCGGAGGAACGTTACCTTGGATCGTTTGTCGTTCTGAATTTATGCCACTTTTAGCCTCATATTAACATAAACCATAATTTCTTTCCTCATATTATTTGCAGGGTCACTTTTACCATTAAAACCTTTTGAAGAGCGACGGCATATTATATATACCACTTAATTTTAATCCTCAAATGCCATAATGGCACCAGAATTTTATAATAAAATTTTGTTTTTGTAAATCTCATGAAGAAAAGCTTTTACTTACTTTCAAATAGATTTGTTCGTAAATCCTGGTGTCATTCAATAACTTCAACATTTTAGAAACAAAATTGCTTTGCCCCTGAAAGGGTTAAAAGACATTTGGCGATCACCCAGTGGTGTCATAATATGTAGTATGTGCCATAATATGAGCACTTTTTCATCATACGAAAGTGTCGTTCGTTCGTTATTGAAGATTAAAATACGAATCAATGAAAATCATATTTTTTTATCCTTAGTTGTACCATTGAAATACGTTTTGTTAATTTACAAACACCAATGAATTATTTTACATCTGATTTGTTTATAAGGGAAATGTGCCTAATATCGCATCCCATGATTTCTAAGTAAAGTACCTGCTGCATTCTGGTGGTCGTTGTCTAAACTTGATCCTCCATTAGTAATTTAGAACTTGATCCTCCATTAGTAATTTAGAACTTGATCCTCCATTAGTAATTTAGAATATGATTAAAGAAATTCAAGCAGTACGGTCCAAAGAAATGTGTTTGGGACGAGCTTCAAAACCGTTTTAAGTTCCAAAATCGATACTAAAGGACAAAGTATAGACAACTAATTTCTTGGCTGGGCAAAAATATTCTTCGTTAGTAACGTTACAACTCGTATTTCTTACAAAAAAATTTGAAAAGAGTAAATTTTATTGTGTTTCTAATATCGCACGGGGGTTTTAATATTAGGAAGAGTTTTTGAAAGTTTGTACTAAGGTGTTTTACATGTTTATTTGAAAAAAAAAAAAGTTTATGTTATTGAAAACCAATATAAGCGAAAACTGTTTAATTAGAAAGTTTTATGAATCAGTTTCAATTTGTTATGCAGTCAAGCCGAATTAAATCAAAATTTCAAAATGGATGGATTATTAGGCGCACTTCCCCTGCAATAAAAACCTGTGAAAATGGAAATTGTCCATTACGGAACCTTGCTTTAAAAGGACATTTTCCATGATCCCGGTGAAGAGAACACAATACAGTTATAACAAAACATGTCAGAATCACAGCCTCATAGAGATTAACGAAATTTTTTCGGGTTTTATTGCAATTGGAAATGATAGTATGTTTGGCAATGTGAATGAATGTGAAAATACAATTACGCATTTATAAAGGGTGCATACATTTTTCTTTGCCGAAGGTCGCCAGGCACTTTTACACTGGTTTTGATTACTTGCAAATAATAGGTGATTTCTAATGCGTCTCATTTAATATTTATGATGTTTCCGATATGAGCTATAAATAAAGTGGATAAAAACTATATTATAAAAAACGTACATAACATTTGTAACTGGGAATGATAAAGGCGAAATCATGTATATTTTTAGACTAGTTTTATCTATAGCACATTAAAAATCTTTGTACAAACCTGAGTAGTAATTTTGAATGCAGTTAACATATATTTTCTACTGTGAAAGTATTTTGACAACTGGTAACTATTAATGAAATATTTGTTTGTAGTACCTTTCATGTTTCTCACAGCATTTATTATTCATTTTTAAAAATAAGTTCTGAAGCTTCAAAGATATTTAAATTTAGTTAAAGAGTTTTACTTCTAAAAGAATAAAACAATGTGAAATATTAAATTTTTAACACGTTCCTGAGTGTAAACTAAAAGTCGCCGCTATTTATGGCATAATTATCAACTAATTATTGTTCAAATTATTCCTGAGTTATTAGATTTTTACAAAACACTTTTTTTTATTTCAACACACATTTTAAACTGTACCGCTTATCATTATAAGAGTACATCAACAACAACTACAGAGGA
Source organism: Maratus michaelseni (assembly GCA_963931845.1). NCBI lineage: Eukaryota > Metazoa > Arthropoda > Arachnida > Araneae > Salticidae > Maratus > Maratus michaelseni. The sequence continues at coordinate 147,927,735 of OZ007589.1, read as the reverse complement.
TAAGACACATTAAAGGGAAAAGTTGTCGCAATTTCTCTTCTATTTGTATCGATTGCAACTTTTCATACCTATCATTTTATATGACCATTAACGTCAACCGTCTGGCTGTTTCCTTAAGTTATATGTTTTTGATATCTTCCTTGTAATGAGCTCCATTACGTTTATTTATATACCGATAGGAGTTATAAAATTTTTCTTTTTTCTCATAAGCAACAGATCACATTCATTAAGGCAAGTTTGAATTGGAACACGTTAAAAATCATTGTAGAAATTTAAAGTATTTTTGAATAGAAAATATTTTAACGCAAATTTTCTATTGTAAAAGTGTTTCGACAAACTTTAACTAATAACTCTTAATGAAATATTTTTAAAACAATTTTCGTACTTTGCGTATATGTTTATACTATTTATTTTCATGACTATCATATGTTCAAAATTACGCTCGTTAGTTTCATAGGTATTAAAATTTCAATGACGATCGTTACTTCTTTAAGAATATAACAATGTGAAAAATAAATTTTTAATGCGTTCCAGAGTGTATACTAAAAACAGTTACTATTTATGGCATAATTATCAGCTAATTATTATTAAAATTTCACCTGAGTTATTAGATTTTTACAAAAGACTTTTTTTTTTCAACACACATTTTAAACTATACCGTTTATCCTTATAAGAGTACATGAACAATAACTACAGAGGATAAGACACATTAAAGGGAAAAGTTGTCGCAATTTCTCTTCGCTTTGGATCGATTGCAACTTTTCATACCTATCATTTTATCTGACCATTAATGTCAACCGTCTGGCTGTTTCCTTAAGTTATATGTTTTTGATATCTTCCTTGTAATGAGCTCCATTACGTTTATTTATATACCGATAGGAGTTATAAAATGTTTCTTTTTTTTCATAAGCAACAGATCATATTCATTAAGACAAGTTTGAATTGGAACACGTTAAAAATCATTGTACGAAACTTAAACAACCTTTAAAGTATTTTTGAATAGAAAATATTTTAACGCAAATTTTCTATTGTAAAAGTGTTTCGACAAACTTTAACTAATAACTCTTAATGAAATATTTTTGAAACAATTTTTGTACTTTGCATATATGTTTATATTATTTATTTTTATGGCTATAATATGTTCAAAACTATGCTTGTTAGTTTCATAGATATTAAAATTTCAATGACGATCTTTACTTCTTTAAATATATAACAATGTGAAAAATAAATTTTTAATGCGTTCCAGAGTGTAAACTAAAAACAGTTACTATTTATGGCATAATTATCAGCTAATTATTATTAAAATTTCACCTGAGTTATTAGATTTTTACAAAATACTTTTTTTTCCATCACCCATTTTAAATTAAAACAATTATCATTATAAGTATACATCAACAATAACTACAGAGGATAAGACACATTAAAGGGGAAGGTTGTCGAAATTTCTCTTCGCTTTGGATCCATTGTAACTTTTCATACCTACCGTTTTATCTGACCATTAATGTCAACCATCTGGCTGTTTCCTTAAGTTATATATTTTTGATATCTTCCTTGTAATGAGCGCCATTACATTTATTTATATACCGATAGGAGATATATATTTTTTTTTCTACTCCATTATGTTAGAAGCTCATAACGTTTCTTACATGAAACGATAAGCAACAGTTCATATTCTTAAGACAAATTTTAATTGGAATATGTTAAAAATCTTTGTACGCAACGTATTTGTGAATAGAAAATATTTTAACGTAAATTTTCTATTGTAAAAGGGTTTCGACAAAGTTTAACTTATAACTCTCAATGCAATATTTTTCGTACTTTGCATATAAATTATGTTTATCTTATTTAATTTCATGGCTATCATATGTTCAAAATTACACTCTTTAGTTTCACAGATATTAAAGTTTCAATAAAGATTCTTACCTTTAAATTAATGTCCAATAATGCTTAAAGTGATAAAAAACATAACACAGAATATTTTAAATACCTTTTTTAATGTAGATAACATATGTTCCGTTCACAACTATCGGTGACATCTTCAGATCTTAATGATAAATACAAAATTCTCGCATATTTGAAAATAGTAAAACATATATCACGAGATCGCATGTCCAAGGTTAGTAGGTGCTTAAATTGGCCAAAACTGGGAAACGTGAAAAAATTATTATTTATTTTTATTTTTATTGCTTTTCCATCTATCGATCATTGCGTGCCAAAATTTAGCTAATTCAAAGGAAACGGTTTCGTTACAAATGCAATCTTTTCGTAACTATCTTTCTATAGATTCACGGATAATTGATGGGAAATAAGCTCTTGATTGAAAAAATATTTTACTATTACTGAAATCTATCTGCAACTGCTCCTTACTATATTGTCTGGCTAAAGCAGTGGTTCTTCTGTCATGTTTGATATCTGCCATATGTTCTTTTATTCTTGTTTTAAATTTTCTGTTTGTCATTCCTATATAGTACTGTATTGTTCCATCTGCCTTGGTAAATGGGATTTCATAAACACCGGAAAGTTGGTTAGGTTCTAGTGGGTCTGTTTTTCTACATACTATGTTTTTTAATTTTGTGGAAGGTTTTGCATTAAGACAGATATTAAATTTTCTAAGTTTATATTTTAATCTTTCAAAGAATCCTGGAAAATATTGTAAAGTTGATATTTTTGAGTTTCTTTCATTAAAATTTTTCTTCTTTTTATTATTCTCCATGCTCGTAATTAATTTATTGATGGTGCTGTCTTTGTATCCATTATTTCTTGCGATGTTACGTATTTTATTTATTTCATTAATTGATTAGGGGTACAGACATTAAAAGCTCTTCTAATAAAATGTCGAAAGGCAGAAACTTTATAGGAAAAAGGTGCTTGAGAGATATTAGGAATAATGGATGGATTAGCTATTGGTTTTGTATATACCGTACGTTCAATTCCATTGGTATATAGAAAACCAATAGCTAATCCATCCATTATTCCTAATAACGCTCAAGCACCTTTTTCCTATAAAGTTTCTGCCTTTAGACATTTTATTAGAAGAGCTTTTAATGTCTGTACCCCTAATTAATTAAATAATGAAATAAATAAAATACGTGACATCGCAAGAAATAATGGATACAAAGACAGCACCATCAATAAATTAATTACGAGCATGGAGAATAATAAAAGAAGAAAACTTTTAATGAACGAATCTCAAAAACATCAACTTTACAATATTTTCCAGGATTCTTTGAAAGATTAAAATATAAACTTAGAAAATTTAATATCTGTCTTATTGCAAAACCTTCCACAAAATTAAAAAACATAGTATGTAGAAAAACAGACCCACTAGAACCTAACCAACTTTCCGGTGTTTATGAAATCCCATTTACCAAGGCAGATGGAACAATACAGTACTATATAGGAATGACAAACAGAAAATTTAAAACAAGAATAAAAGAACATATGGCAGATATCAAACATGACAGAAGAACCACGGCTTTAGCCAGACAATATAGTAAGAGCAGTTGCAGATAGATTTCAATAATAGTAAATAAATTTTTCAATCAAGAGCTTATTTCCCATCCATTATCCGTGAATCTATAGAAATATATGTGCGAAAAGATTGCATTTGTAACGAAACCGTTTCCTTTGAATTAGATAAAATTTGGCACGCAATGATCGATAGATGGAAAAGCAATAAAAATAAAAATAAATAATAATTTTTTCACGTTTCCCAGTTTTGTCCAATTTAAGCACCTACTAACCTTGGACATGCGATCTCGTGATATATGTTTTACTATTTTCAAATATGCGAGAATTTTGTATTTATCATTAAGATCTGAAGATGTCACCGATAGTTGTGAACGAAACATATGTTATCTACATTAAAAAAGGTATTTTAAATATTCTGTGTTATGTTTTTTATCACTTTAAGCATTATTGGACATTAATTTAAAGTTAACAAGTGATTGTATTATATTATTTATAAAGATTGTTACTTCTTCAAGAATATACATATAATAAAAGCAAAATAATTTTATTGAGAGTAGAATAAATTAAATGTAATGAAATATAAATATACATTTTTCCCTAATTGTAAACTGCATTCATACTCATAAATTCAGGATAATGACCGGACACTTCGACTTCAGACCTTTTGTAGGATATTTACATAAGAAAAAATAAAGAAATATCATTTTATGTAAATGCTCATCGCATCAAATTTTCAATATAATCCTTTTTAATTGCAGTTCAATGTTTCTACTGCACTTTGTCCAGTTTTCAGAAAGTGACGTTCAAATGATTGAAAACTCTGCCATCTATTAACAAAAAACATTCGACTTTTTTACAGAGACATTTATATTTTCACGAATATGCGTGCTATTCTTACACAAATGCATAGAAACATTGTACATGGCCCACGCATATTATTTGTCATAATGAAAGACTTTTTCAAGCATTTTCTGTTACAGGGTGATCGCAATTGTTATTTTTTATTATTATTATTCAATTTATTGTAAGCCCCCTAACTGCCCTCGTGACTAATTCTCCACTGACAAATATGAGGTCAAATATGCTCATTACATCTCTGAAGTTCAATGAACATTTGCCAAGCCTTTTTGCAGATATTCAACAAAATGTCTAAACTCGAAGGTGTCCGATCTTTATCCTTAATTCATGAGCCTGAGTTTAGAAATAATTAATTTATTCATGGGGTAATTATCAAATAATTATAAACCAGCTGTGCCTTGTGTTATTATATGTTTAAAATAGACTATTTTCCAAACAATTATTTTAAAATACTTGGGATCTCTGCCCCTTATGAACTGCACCTGCCAACTCCATTCAGACACCACAATTTCCGAAAACACGCAAATTTGCTCTGTTTCAAAAAGATGAAAAGTATTCTTGCAAATGTAGAAAATAAATAGCTGTTTGAAGATAAACATTAGTCTAAAAAATGGACCCAAAGACATATTGATAGGAGCTATAAAAATATTTATTTTCTTTTTCTTTTTGCAACATACATGTAAAAAAAGTTAAGACTTTTAAAGGAAAAGTATATAAGGAAAAGTAGTGATTTTCTTTTATTTATATTCTTTTCAGATTAGTTTTATCTTTTACACATTTAAACCTACGTCTGTAAGTTAACACTAAACATACCAACAACCGGTCATTTGACCGTTACCAAATAAAATATTTTCAGACCAGAATTTTTTTCATAAAAAAATTGAATATAAATCACACAAAAATAAGTTAAACTGTAAAGTTGAATAGTTCTAAATAAAAATTATGGTGTGAAATATTTTTGTAAAACATCAGTAAAATTTCTGGTATGTGTAGTGTTAAAATAACATCGAATACTTTTTTTTTCTTTGCAACTCGCCACTGTTACAGAATTTTGATAACATTTAATTCATATATTTTTATAAAAGATTTATCTTTTAACATGCATCCATCACAACATTTGTTACAAGAAATATAAGAAAAAGTAGTGATATTCTTTTATTTATATTCTTCCAGGCTAAATGCTATTGGCAATACATCAAAAATCTTTATGCACACCTTTAAGTAAATTTGAATATAGAACATTTTAACATAAGTTCTGTATTATGAAAATATTTCAACAAACTGCATTTGATATTTCTTGATGTAACATTTTATTTGTTGTACTTTTCATATTCATTTGCTGTACTTTTCATATTCATTTGCTGTACTTTTCATATTTATTTGCTGTACTGTTTCTTTTTCATTTGTTCTACTTAATTTTTATCTCTTTTTTTAGCACTTACCAACATAGTTGAAAAATGTTTATGACTTCTGTCTGTCTGTCCATCTGGCCGTCCGTCCGTTCTCTAACTCTCATAAATATGCTCGGATTGTCCTGTAATTTTCATATATTATTGACGTTTACTATAGCACGATCCCTATTGAAAATGAACTGTGTAGCATTTACAGTTTGTTTACAGGGACAGTCAAAAATACTCCGTTACATTACAGTCAAGGGGAAAAAATCGTTTCAAATGAATTTTGATGTTACGCCATTTAAAACATAATGAAACTGATATACAATTATGAAGCGCACTAAAACATGTTTTTTGTGCAATATTGCTCTCTTAAAACGAAAGAGCCAAAATAACTCAAGTTGAGCCGAAATCCACTCATCTCATGATTTGAAAGTCAGCTTCTCATGAAGAGTTGAAACAACTCGAGTGAACGAGTTGTTTTTAAGCAACTCATGATTGAGTTATCTCTATTTTACTCATACTTCAGTGAAATCAAATCAATGAAGGTTAAATCCAGTAGCACTTGAGTGATTTATAACTAACTCATACTTGAGGAGGGGATGGAGAATTAAAATTAATGGTAAAATGTAATAATTCATTGTAAAATAATAAATTTCATGAACAGGTAGATTATTATTTTAGAAAAAAAAAAGTAATTTGCATATTGAATGTATACATATTTATGTTTACATATATGTATATATTCAACAATTAAGTGAAAAGTATCTTTTTTTCTTTTTTTTTTGTTTCTGAGCTGCTTGAAATATATACCCCCCCCCCCCCCACTCCCGACCCAAAAAGAGAATTTTAAAAGGAATATTTGAAAAGATAAGAATTTCTGCTGATTTAAATATTTTAATCTTTTTTTTTTATTTTGTTATAATGATTATGTTTTCTATGCAATATTATTCGATACATTGCATGATATTTTTCAGTTTATATCAATATTATCATTAAATATGTTTTAATCCTAATACTATTTAGGAATATTCACACCGTGAATATCCGGGAATGTAGATATTTACCTTATTTTTAACAACATACGATAAAAAATATGGGATTTATACAGTTTCATAAATCAAGTATATTTTAAAATATTAGAATTCAGACTGAGAATAAAATAAGAAATATAATTTGTTTACTTTAAAACAATATTTTTAAAGTCAGACAAGTCAATTTTCAATTTATAGTATTATAAAAGCTAGAGTTCTGAAACATCGCTAAAAATATATACTATCAGGGCTCGATCCAGAGAAAATTTTGGGCCTATTTAGGGCGCCTTCACAAAAATCAATTTAATAAAATGGACCCCTTCACAAAAATCAATTTGATAAAATGGGCACCTTCACAAAATTCCTTTTACTAAAATTGATCCTTTCACAAAATTCTATTCCATAAAAACTTATTATTTATTATTTTATGATGTTTTAAAATGTGTAATTTGTAAACAAACAAGTTCAAAAAAGAGAAAAATTTCAGCAAAAGGATTTTAAAAACTTTTTGTTTATAAATGCTTGGTTCGAATTTGATTAGCTTGATTTCAACTTTCGTTACAAAATGTTATTTTTCACAAAAATATAATAAATTTCACAAAAATAACCTTTACTTTTCACAAAATGGGCCCCAAGATAAAAAACTTGCATCGACCCTTGACTATATAAACAAACGTACCGCCAAGATATTTTCTTTAAAAGTTTAAATTGCTACTAAATGCTATTTATATAAATCATATTTATTGAAACAACATTAAAAAAAAACATAAAGGAGAGGCAAAGGATTTATTTCATTATATTTTAGAGTATTTTTTAATATTTATCCTTCCAACTTAAAAGATCTCTAAATGTTCGCTCGTATAAATAGTCCTAAATGTTAGGGTTAAGACATATTTAATAAAAATATTGATATAAACTGAAAAATATCACGCCATATATAAAATAACAATTAATATAAAACAGAATCATTATAAAAAACATAATTAAAGTATTTAAATCAGCAGAAATTCTTACCTTTTCAAGTATTCTTTCTTTAAAATTTTAACAACGTGGTGTTAGCCGCGTACTACACACCACACGTCTGTCGTCTGCTCAGCGGATATGGGGACAACTGCGTCAGCTTACTGGATTTCCGCTCGCCAATGAGTGCTTTTTTATCGAGATGAGTTGTTTAGTATTCGCCCTTCTGGAGTGCATTAGGAAAATAAAAATTCAAATCATGATGAGTGAAACACTTAAAAATCAACTCATTCACGATCCAATAAATTAGAGCTCTTTTCTGAGAAGCAAAATCCACTCTTTCGTTTTAAGAGAGTGGATTCAAAGCATTTATTATTCATTTAAAAGGTCCCACTAAAAAATTCTATTACACAATGTTCTACGGGCAAATTCGTTTCCAGTATAATTTAATGATGTTACACTATTTCCACGTATAAACATAATGGAATTTATATGCATTACTAAGGTGCACTATAAATTATTCATTAAAAAGCATGCTGTGCATTACGTTTATCGTTCATTTACAGGGACACACAAAAGAATTCAGTTACAGTCTATGTGCGATAATTAGAGTTTATGTGTGATAAATACATTTTCAAATTTGATTTGCGTTTTTAAGTTTAACTAAATTTTCGCATAGTACGTGGTGTGTATATTATGTTAATAATATACAGGGATACACAAAGGAATTCGTAAGTATCACTGACTATGAGAGTGAACTGCTTATGGGTAGTTTTTAATTGTGTTACGCATTTTCCGACTGAACTATATTTGGTAAACTGATAGAAGTTTGTGCAATATAAATAAATTCATATACAGGGCAACGCAAAAAATCAAGATACATTGTCGTTTATGACTGGTAATTGCTGGAAGTGCATTTAAGTTGCCATATGCGTTTTTTACCTGATTTAAATTTAGCTTAATATGTGGTGTATACAAAAGTCTTTAGATAATATACAGGGCTGTAAAAAAGAATTCGAGTGCATTTCCTTCGATTAGCAAATTGTGAATTTTTTAACTGAACTAAATTTTATCATACTGTTTATCCAAATCAATAGATCATATACAAGACATAGATCATATACCAAATATTTCTACTTTTTTTTCACTATGGAAGATAATTTATAATACTAGATTTTTAAATATGTCATATGATTCCTAAATTGTTTACTTACATAGCTTCTTTCACCTTATTTAACGATGAAGTTTGGTTACAATTTTCTGGATGTGTTGGAAAATTTTCATAATCTATGCTTGACGCATATTTCTTCATTCCTGTTTTTTGGCTGAGTTGTCTATTTCCACAAGTGTAAAGGTTTATTTACAGATCTTTAATTCACCAAGAAGAATGTTAAGTGTAAAAAAAAAATAAAGCATCTCTGAGAATAAGCTAATAATTAGGTTTTTATTGGTGCGATATAGTATTAAAAAAAATATTACTCTGTTGTCTTCTGAAAAATTAGATTTTTACATCAGATTATTCCCCAAAACCAGCATTTAAAAAAAAAAAACACCTATCCTAATAACATTGCAACAGTAATAACTACAGAAAATAAACACGTGAGAGAAAAAAAAAATGCTGTACTTCTCTTCGATTTGGAACGATTGAAACTTTTAAGGCCTACCGTTTTAGCTGACCATTAGTGTCGACCACCTTGCTTTTTCCTTAAGATATATGTTTATTATAGCTACCTTGTAATGAGTGTCATTACATATATTTATGTACCGATAGGAGCTGTAAAATGTTTCATTTCTTTTTCTTGTCCCTTTTGTAAGAAATTCGTAACGTTTGTTACTTGAAATTACAAGCAACGGTTCATATTTCTTAAGACTAGTTTTATCTGCAACACAGTAAAAATCTTTGTATCCAATTCAGTGTGATTTTTAAAATATAATAGTTTCACATACATTTTCTATTGTGGATATATTTTAACAAACTTTAACTATAACTGAAGCCTTAATGAAAATATTTGTTTAAAGCAAATTGCATACTTTGCCATTGTATTATGGTTATCTTATTGATCTTAACGTTTATCACAATATCAAAATTAAGTTCTCTAGCTCCATATATATTAACCCATTTTCGGCCAAAGGTGCGTAAACGCACCTTTTCAATAAATGTTTTTTTATTAACACCGTGACGAATATTTTTCGCTAATTTTATTTTTCTGCTACTTTTAAGGGTTCTGGAGACATCTATAAAATATTAGTAATTCAAATGAAATAATCACTTTCTGTTGAGAAATTTTCAAAATACGCTGGTTTTTTACTTGAAACGGTTATTGACAAATTCGACTTTTTGAAAATGTATAATTATTCCACTTGAGATTAATCATATGTTTTTATAATGGAGTAAAGTTGCAAGTTCTGTAAATAAAATAAAAATAAAACAAATGCCATAAGAAAACTTAATTTTTCTTATTTAAATTTAATGGTAAATTAATAATAATAAATTAATAATGGTAACGTCAAATTAAATAAAATATTATTTTTCATGCACGAAACTTTTTTGATGTCTTAATGAATGTAATTTAAGCAAATTTCAATGCAAATAATACCACATTTTATAAAATTTCTATGCTGGGCTTAAAATGGGTTAACGTTTCCTTAAATATCCACACTTCTTTAAGAATAAAGTTAAATGCTTTGAAATATTATTTTTTTTACTTATTCTTGGGTGTGAATAAATAGGTAGTCAGTTTATTTATGACTTTTTTCATGCTCCTCATTGTCTTTCATTTTTAGTACCACTATTTCGAATAGTAATCTTCAATTTCTTTAGTAGTAGAAAATTACTTTTAAATATTACTAAAGATTACTACACCGAAATAATTGTACACTCTATTATTATTAAATAATCTCCATTTACTTTTTTTCTGAGACCTCAATATTTTTAAATAGCCCATCTTTCATTATACAAGTATTTCAACAACAACTATTGAAAAGAAGAACATGAAAAAACAATTGATGGAATTCCCTTTGAATCCATTGCAATTCTTCATGCCTACTATTTTAAAACTATTATCCTCAGCGAATTCGTTTTTCCTATAAGGGGTCTCGATACTTTTTGAACTGTAATTTTATCTGTGTATTTTACAATATCCTTGTGACATATTATTAAATGTTTTTATAAAAAAAATGTTTAATCAATAAAAAATACGATTTTTATGGTAACATTTGAAACATTTAATTGAAAATTTAGTTAACTTTTAAAACCCCACTTCTCCTACACTTTTTTGCAACTATTATTTCGCACTTTCCAATACAAGTGAGCCCTTTAACTGTAAGGATGAGATTTCCAAAAAGCTAATTTGTCTAAGAAAAATAAATAGAATGTCATGGCATATGTAGTGTTACAGTAAAAATGACAATTCAATTAAAAATTTCATTTTTTTAAATAAACTATTTATATTAGTGGAAATTCGATCCTTCATTTTATGAAATACGTCTTTAGGATCGTAAATTAAAAACTCGAGATAATTGAAAAATACTAGTCGGATGTGAAAATCTCAAAACTTTCTTCTATCTCACAAAGGTTTTGCATACATTAAAAATGAATCTGATCACCAATTTATGCACTGAGAAAAATGACACTTTCAAATCTGAGTAAATCGCTGCTTTCATTTTGTTATGAAACTTTTTATTTCAAATATGAGAACCTAATGCTTTCAATTCTGAAATACCAGAAATACTCAGAATAATGAAACATGGACATACTCAAAACTTAGCACATAGAGCTCAGTTCATACTCATTTTTGAAACATGGACATTCTCAAAAATGATTAGTGTCAATTCAAACTCATTTTTGAAACATGGACATTCTCAAAAATGATTAGTGTCAATTCAAACTCATTTTTGAAACGTGGACATACTCACAAATGAGCACAAAGAAGTCAGTTCATGCTCATTTTTGAATGATGGACATACTCAAATATGAGGACATGACGTTTTATTCTTGAGTGTGTGCATGTTTTCAGAAATGAGTATATACATGTTTAAAACTTCAGTAATTTTGATTCGGAGCCATTTTGACTATGCGACATGCTCAGATTTGAGTTTATTTTTGCTCAGTTTTGAAAATGTCGTTTTTAGAGTGTGTCAAGGTCTAACTGAATCTAACGTTTTATTAAATTCCGTGCATTAGTTCTTGAGATATGACTATTGCTAAAATCGTGTAAATCCTGAAAATTCCAGCATAGCAGCGCCACTTGTTGGAAAATTTACACCAAAACCTAATCAACAACAACAACTTATGTCAACGTCTAACTGAATCTGAAGTTTGATGAAAATCCGTGAATTAGTTCTTGAAATATAGTTATCATGAAAATAATGGAAAAAAGTAGCATATCATCACCACCTGTTGGACTATTTACACTGAAACGTAATCTGCAACTATTTATGTCAAGGTATAATAGAATCTGAAGTTTGATGAAATTATCTGCATTACTTCTTGAGATATAGCTATCGTGAAAAAAGTAGCATAGCAGCACCACCTGTTGGGATATCTCACGAAAACCTATAAAACGTCTACTTATGTCAAGGTCTAACTGAATCTGAAGTTTTATGAAAATCAGTGCATTAAATTTTGAGATAGAGCTATTGCGGTAATCGCGAAAAATGTATCATAGTAGCACCACCTGTTGCGCGATTCACACCAAAACGTAATGAGGGCCAATTTATATCAGGGACTAACTGAATATAAAGTTTTATTAAATTCCGTGCATTAGTTCTTGAGATAGAGCGCCCACAAAATTTTTGTCACATACAGACAGACAGAGTCACAGACACACAAACAGACTTTTCTAAAAACAGTTAAATCGTGTTCAGAACCTTCTAAAACGTATAAATCCGGAAGTCGAACATTTTCATGAATCCAATACTTTATTCTTGTAAAGATAGAAGAAAGTAATAAATTGAAGTTTTAGCATTTTCATCATACTGATATATTGAAAAAACACAAACTGAGAAAAATGAATTGAAAGATTGCAACTCTGAATCCTTATTTGGAAAATGGATGCAGTAATAAGCCATTTTCAGATTTTTTTTATAAGTATCGGATTTTTGCGAAACTTCGCCAGAATATACTATGGATGGCTAAACTCATTTTAAGTGAAAAATTGGAAAACTAATATTTCGTAATGTTGGGCTATTTAGGGGTTATTAGAGTAGCAATTAAGAAAAAGAGAGAGGGAGAGAAAAGTGAGATATCGGGGACTCGAAAGACCTTTTGAAACGGGAGAATCGCCCAGCAGTAATTTTACGCAAAATGACGGATATCGATTCTCCATAAGTTATATGCTTTTGATAGCCTTCTTGTAATGCATATCATTATGATTGTATTTATATATTATTAGAAGCTATAATTTTTTTTCTGATTCATTTTGTAAGAAGTATCACATTTGTTATATGAAATGATAAATTAAATTTCATATCCCTTTTGTACTATTTTTATCTTCAATATATCAAGAAAAACTTTGCATTCAACTAAAAGTATTTTTGAACGGCGTTTTTTTTCTTATTTTCTGTAACTACCAAAAAAATACATCAAACTGTCTAGTTATTCAACCGTTTTTGTAAATAACGGTTACTAGGCTATATTACGAAGTAACGTTCTCATAGATCAGGATAGATTAAAATTACGATTAAGTAGCTATGTATTATAGATGAAAACGGTCGGATGACTCGACAGTTTGCTGCAAATTTTTAACAATGTACTTATGTTACTGGGAATCCGATCCTTAATTTTATGAAATGCGTCATAAGGATCGACTAATTGACCACTAAAAAATCGAGACAATTGAAAAATATATGTTGGAGTTTTAGCACTTTGATAATATTGATATATTCAAAAAAAAAATAAAAATAAAAATAATTTAAATATTGCAACTCTGAATCATTAATAGGAAAATTGATTCAGTAAATGGTTTTTATTGCATTTTTTTAACTATCGGTATTTTACGAAAGTTCGTCAGAATATACTATGAATATCTAAACTTATTTTAAGCAAAAATTGGAGAAATAGATATTTTCGCAATTCTGCGCAAATTTAGAATAGAGATTATAATAGACGTTTTTGATACCTCCCTTGTAATGAGTATCATTACATTTATTTAGATACTGATAAAAACTATAAAATGTTTTCTTTTTTCTTTTTTTGTGGTCCATTTTGTAAGAAGTACATTTGCAAACATGAAATGATAAACTAAACTTCATATTCTTTTTGTACTAGTTTTACCTTCAATATATAGTAGAACCTTTCTATTCAACTAAAAGTATTTTTGAATGATGTTACTTTATTTTTTGTTAGTGCTATTTTTTTTTCTTTTTTTTTTTGTGAATGATACATCTTAATGATATATATTTTATGATACTTTCTCATACACCAACGCACTTGTTACATAACTTGATAAGCAAGATTTCATATTCTTTTAATACTAGTTTTATCTGCAGCACATTAATTTTTTTTTAATTTTGCAAAATAATTACAAATAGTAATTATGATAATTATAAAATTTACATAAATTTTATATTGTAAAACTAGTTTGACAATCTGTAAACGATAATTAATGATGAAGTATTTGTTCATATTATTTTTGATGTAGCTTAAAAAACTTAATATTTATCATATTTTCAAAATTAAATTTTCTAGCTACATAGATAATAAAGTTTATTATAGCTTAACTATTTCACGAATAAAGCTGTTTGTTGAGAAAAATAAATTTTTAACATTTTCCTGAGTACTAATAAACTAATAATTGTCAACTTATGTATGGAGCTGTATTAGTAGTCATAAATTATTAATCAAATCATTATTTCTTTCAGCTTTTTGTTATTAAATTTTTACAAAAGATTATTTCCCAAACAAATATTTTTAAATAATTCGCCGGTCAATATGAATGTATAACAACAATACGTAGCTGCAAGAGATAAGAACAACGGAAGAAGAAACATTGTTAGAACTTCCCTTTGCCCTGCGTGTATTGCAATTTTTCATGTGAACCATTTTAAGCTAAACATTAATATCAACAATCTTGCTCTTTGCTTAAGTTATATGTTTATGATAGCTCCCTTGTAATAAGTGTCGTTATGTTTATTTATATATCGATATTAGCTATGAAAAATGTTTCTTTTTTCTTATTGTCCATTATTTGAGAAACATATAACATTTAGTACATGTAATGACAAATGAAAGTACAGTCGGGCAGAAAAAAAAGAACCCCTCATCTATTTTATCGGCAAATAGACGCAGAGAAAAACGAAAATAACCATTCGATGTGGAATTGTGTATTCTTTAAATGTATGTTTACACAATAAGATTAGGGGAACGTCTTCATACAGAAATTGTATCAAACTTTGAAATTTTCAATAAGAACATCTAATTTTGATATATATGAATATTTTGGTATATTTTATTTAATGGAATTTATACTAAATGGGGACTTATTCGGTCAAATAGCTTAGGAATTGTGAAAGTTTAAAGTTTGGAAAGTAATTTTAAATTAGTTTATAATTATTGCAAAACAAATTGCAATGATAGTAGTTTTTAGGCATAACTCAAAAACTACTTTGCAGAATGAGCTGTAATTTTCGATTCACGTATTTGAAACTTCCAGAAAAAAGTCATTTTAATATTTCTAAGAATTATTTATATTGACATAAATCAAAATAAATATAAAATGTAATCTTTGATTTTTTTTTTTTTTTAATCTACTTATGGAAGCTTTAAATATGCGAATCCAAAATTAAAACTCATTTCACCAATTAGTTTTTGAGGCATGCTTAGAAAAACAGCCGCATTGCAATCTGTTTTGCAACGATTACAAATTAATCTAACATAGGGGCGTTCCAAGCTTTAAACTATCATAAGGCCTAAATTACTTAACCGAATGACTTCCCGTTCGGTATCCTTAGGTAAAACGTACGATTATATCCAAATATGATGTTAAAAATATTAGGTGTTCGTATTGAAAAGTATTGAAATTATTATCAAACTTTGAAAATATCAAATTTTGATAATAATTTCACTAAGAAGACGGTTTCTTAACGTTTTTTTTAAACGCTTTTGAAAATGCGTTTAAAGAAGACACAATTCCAAATCGAATTACTATTTCGTGTTTTTTTTTCCATCAATTTGCCGGCAGAATAGATAAGAGATGATTTTTTTTATCACCGAGTATACATACTCCTCGCACGCTAATTTTTTTTCGATACATTAAAGATTTTTTTTTGTAACTGAAAGCAATTTTGAATACAAACTATTTTAAGACTTTGCTATTTTAAAAAGATATATATAAAAACGCAAATAGTAATACTCCTATTGAAATTTTTATTTATGATGCATACGAAGGTGTAAAGCTTTAGCTTGAAACGCGTTCCATGCACTTTGCGACTTTTTTTTGTGAATTAGTTGCATCGCTGCCAAGTCTCGGATAACTATTTTTAATAGTAATGTTCCTCTTATTTAATCCCAGATAGACTGCCGACGAAGATTACTATTAAAAAAACAGTGATACGGAGACTTGGCATCTACTCAACCAATTCACAAAATGTTCTCGGCGTGCATAGTTCGTTTTTCCAGCACAAGTGTTTAATACTTCTTATGGAGTATATATTCTTATTTTTTTACTTAAGTTTAGAAAGACGTTTTCCAACTAATGATTGATTTCCAAGCAGTTTTAATTTTATATACAGGGTGCGTCAGAAAAATGTATACACACTTTGAATGATTATAGCACCAGTTTTTAATCACAATTAATTAATATTTAAATTGCAAAAGATTCAACATAAAATGTATATAACTTTTCTTCCTAAAGCAGATGTTCAAATTACTACCATTCTGGTCGATTCACTCCTTATAACAGTGGGCTATTGATTCACAAACTTCAACAAACATTTTATTTAGTGTTGTGGCGTATTCTTCCTCAATTGCGGTTCGGAACATTTTCTATGAACATCATTCATTTCAAACTTAAGTTTTATTCAGTGATTTGTAAGTCGCAGAAGTGGATCTGCCTGAAATTTCTCTGCGACATGTTTTTTTACTTCTGCTACATTTTCATAGTTACAAAAATATTTTTAAATAAATGTTCTTTTTTCAAAAGTTAATCTTGGTCTACTCGTTATTTCCAATTAATTTCACTTTAACCCTTTATCTACTGACGGTACTTTCAGAGTACCGTCTCAGAGAGAAGTACCATCAGAGAAAACTTTATATAAAATTTCTTTAATCTGTCTAATAGTGATAGTAAGGTTTTGTTTTTATACAAAATACTTTTCTGGATCACATTTAGAAAGCACAGCAAAACAGTGAAAGCTAAATATTTTATAAAGTGGTATTTTTCTCAACCTTTTACACCAGTGTAGATCTTCTCTTTTTAAAAATTGTTATATGAAAATTTTGCAACTATAAAAACCTTTCTATTTAATGATAGGATCACAATGCATTCATTTACATTGTTCCGATAAAGAATTGTGATATTTCCTTAACAGCATTTTCTGTTAATTAATCTAATTATTCTTGTAAATATTTCACAAAAAGAGCTATTACTACCGCATTATTAAATCAGTTTTAATGAAAAACCTTATCCAAATTTCATACTATTATAATATAAATTGTCTAATATACCTTCAGACATCAAGGAAGATAATTATTGAGATTGAACAATTTGTTGATTCATAATTCGGTGGATAAAGGGTTAAAAAGAAAGCAAAATTAGAAAGTTATGACCCGTTGCTCGATATACTGTCCGGTGTACAGAACGTAGGTGGAAATAAATTTTAATTGAAAACTCTAACATTGTTTTTTTCACATTTAGTGTCTATTCTTAGAGGCTATTGTGCACTTTCGTTCGTGTTTATATTATATTTCCCTTGATCAAAAAAAATTTTGTTTTTTACAGTGTGATTTACACGACACATTTTTAGAACTTCTGCATTAAAACGACGACATGTTTTCTAAATAAATAAAATAAGAAGACCTAAAGTACATTTAAGTAAAAATATAGCATTTTATTAGGACAAGCGAGTTCATTTTTTAAATTTGTGAAATTATCGTTCATAAAATCGAAAGTATATATTTTTAACAGTTCACAACACAGTTGAAAAGTGTTTATGAGTTCGATTTATCTGTCTGTCCATGCTCTAACTCACGTAAATATACTCGGAAAGCCATGCAATTTATATATGTTATTAAGGTTTACTACGGCATGTTCGGTATTGAAAAAGTAGTGTGTAGCCTTTACAGTTCGTTTACACGGACACTCAAAAGAATTCTGTTACATTACGGTCTATGGTGAAAAGTCGTTTACGGTGTATTTAAATGATGTCACACTATTTCATACATATTGAAAATAATAAATATCACTGAGGTGCACTACCAGAGGTTTGCTATAGAATATGGTGTGCATAACTAAATTTTAGTACACTATGTAGTGTATATATACAAATCTATGGATCATATACAGGAATGCACAATAAATTCGGATATTTTTGCGACTATTCATAGTAATTTCTGGAATTTGTGTTTCAAATGTGTTATGCGTTTTCTAAATCGTTCATTTACAGGGACAAGCAAAAAATTCAGTTACAGTACTGTATATTAACAATTGCTGCAAGTGCGTTTTCCGTTGTTTTCTCGTTTTTAAATTTAACTAATTTTTTGCATATTACTTGATGTGCCTAAATTCTATTGATACTTATAAAGGGCAGCACAAAAGATCTCGTGTACATTTTCGACTATAGACGTAAATTCCTGAATGGGAATTTTCAACTGTGCTATGCCTTTCGTAACTAAATGTTAGTATACTATGTAGTGTATATATACAAACCTATGGATAATATACAGGAATGCACAAACGAATTCGGATAGTTTTGCGACTATTTATAGTAATTCCTGAATTTGGTGTTTCAAATGTGTTATGCATTTTCCAAATTGTATACTTAGGCATCATCTTTCACCTTATCAAAATGTGAAGTTTTTTCAAAGTATTCTAGAAATGTGTTAGAAAATGTTACATAATCTATGTTTAATGCATTATCTTTCGTTCTTGTTGTAATTAAAATAAAAGGGCATAATTACTGCCTTCCAAAAATTCCTTTTTCTCAAGCCGGAAATATTATAATCCAAAAAATAAATTACCTAATCTATTGTAAATTACTTGTTCCTGTTTATTGTCGAAAATGTTTTCTAGATTAATAGAATTGTTTTTCGTAGTCACGAGTCACGACTTCCTTATTTTCTAATCATAAAGTAAAAACTACATGACGCCTAATGAAGGAGAAAAACATGTTTTCTCTCTCTTTATTTTGCCCATTGTTTACCTATAGAGTTTCATAATTCACGGTTTTGTTCAGGTACATAAAAAAGAAAATGAAAAAGAAAAAAAAGACAATTCGTTTAATGAACTGAATGATTGAATATATATTCAATTTATTTTTAATAATAGCAATTAATTTAATAACAGCAATTAATTTTAAGTATTTTCTCGGCTTATATCAGCTCGAAATATTTAATTCACAATTTGAAAAACCAACTTCTTAAGTATATACTTTTAGCTCACAGACTACCAAAGCCTAAGAGCTAATGTTTCCGCAGGTTCTGTATCTACGTATGTATGTACGTAACGCAATAACTCTTGATAGAAATATCCGATTTGCTTCAAATTTTGTATATAGGTTCATTCTGATAAGGTGATTCCCTGATTAGTTTTGGGTGTTCATTGGTTAAATATAAAGGTGGAAACGGGGGGGTGGCATATCCACTCCTTAATTTAGATGAATAGGTGTTTTTCAGAAATAATTATTACATACCTGATTAATTTTAACTCGCGAATGCAAGTTAAATTCGTGTACTTAACTCTAATGTTAAAAATCGGTAGTTAAAAGTTTTAATAAAAATAAAAAATAATTTAAAAAAAAACATCATTTTGTTAGCATTCAATGTTTATCTTAAAAATCACGCCTAATTTCAAGGCTGCAATCTATGTAGTTCCAAATAAATTCCGTTTCGACACGTTAACTTGTCACGGGTACACATTATGGAAAATTTACCGCTTTGATTTACGTGTGATAAAAACCACGAACTTGTGAATTTATTTAAATATATATAATATTTGCTCTGCTTCTTTTTTAAGATATGGCAACGGGAAAAAAAAGTATTTTTTAAACTATCCATTCAGGATTTCTAAATTGTTTTCTCGGCATATAATAAGAATATAATTAATATCAAACCATCAAATGATAAAAAAGTACCTTCATTTTTTTTTACACTCCCTATTTCTTATTCATATTTTTTACTTTTACTGTTAAAAATATTTCGTTGTTCCAGTTTCCCAGCCCGTTGGCATGTTTTGTCCAAAGTGGTTTGTCGCATAATTAACTCCATTGTTTTTGTAACTTGTAAACAACTGTGATTGTGACTCTACATAATATTTGGCAATTTATTACTTGTGGCCGGCTAATAGAAAAATATCTTAAAATTAAGTTATTAATTTATAATTAAGGTCTAAAAATATTAAAATGTTGCATTTTCACCGGAACACACACTTGTGTGCATATTTTTTATCATCTTTGCATATACGAAAGTGAGGGAAAATCGATTACAAAGATCCATCTTTACATACAAAACCTAGTTAAGTTAAATAAAATAATGTAAAAATGGACTAAATTTTCAGTATTTTCTTGGCTTATATCAGCTCGAAATATTTAAGTCACAATTTGAAAAACCAACTTCTTTAGTATATACTTTACCTTTTTAGCTCACAGACTACCAAATAGCTACTAATGTTTCCACATGTTCTGTATCTGTGTATGTAGGGGAGACCATGTCATGTTGGCCATAGGGGCACGTTGGCCCATCCGTGATATTTTTCAAACTATTCTGTGGATAGCGTTACTAACTACGTGACTTGTGTCTTTTGACATCCTCTTTCACCAACAACAGCGTCAACAATGAAGAAGTAATAAAACGAAAGTCATTTCAAAATTTCACATTTGCACCCAGGTAAGTTTTTATTTTGCAATTGTAAATAATCGTTTCTGATTTGTTTCTAACTTATGGTTTCACTTTGCTGAATAGCAATATAAAAGGCCTTTGTTCAAAGCGAATTTTCCACCTACTGATTTTTAAAAATATTAACAGAATATTTTGATACGACGATCAAAAATCAAAATAGCGATATGGGGCAAGTTGGCCCATTTAATTATTTGACCCATTTAATTTTTTCGGACCACGGGCCAACATGCCCCGTAGCCTAAGAGTTTGTTTTCTACATTCATAATCCTGTAAAAGTCAATAAAATGCCTTAATTAAGTGTGTTACTGACCAAAGCGGTATTAACTAATAGGCAAATAAGACAAATGTCTAGGCCCGTAAATTGGAGGATCCTGGCTTTATAAACAAATAATAATAATAATAAAAGTAAAATTAAACGTCCATAAAATTCTTATTCTTATATAATCTAAAATTTATAACTTATCTGAATTAACAAAATATTTTTTCTTTTATAGCGTAAATAGCTTATGAAAAACAGTGTAATATAAAAGAGACTCGATAACTAGTTGTTTCTTGAAAGCTAGAAAGTTTCCGATAGTTTATTTAGATAAACTTTATTATAAAATTATTTTCTTTTCTTTTATTAATAAAATCTGTAAGTGGCATTATTTAAGATTTCTTTAAAAGCAACTTGCATTAATGTGTGTCCCAATTTAAATTTTGTCTGTGACCTGCTAAAGCTGCTGCGTTTTTTCTAGATGCTAAGATGGTTCGTAATTATGTTAAAAAAACAGACAAAGAAAAGGTTCCAGAAGAAACAATAAAAGTGACCGTTCTCGAAGTGAAATTGAACAAGAGATCAATCAAAAAAGCAGTAGATCTATCCAGTGAAGAAGAAGAAAAAGACAAAGAGCTATATATATTTCTTCGACCCTATGTCTTTGCTGTTTTAAATCATTCCAAAATAGTAAATCAGGAGAAGAGTGGATTCAATGTACCAGGCGAAAATGTTGGGCACACGAATTATATGTCACAGTTGTTATGATATTTTATGTATGCATTCATTGTGATGATGTGCAAGATTTCGATGAAGCAGTAGTTAAGTTGAACAAAACATCTTTTCTTATTCTTTGTATCCTTTATATACCAAATTAAAATTACATTTGATATGTTATGTGTCCTTACATTTCCGTTAGCAATCCGAAAATAAAATCTATTTAGTGGCCCAACTTACACCGTTCGACGGGGCAGGTTAGCCCAATAACTTGATGTCCTTCTGAGCATCATACAGAAACTATTAATTAATATTTTTCAAAATGTTTCCCACGTGGTTATGCTTTAAGGTTTGCCAATTGTCCAAATTAAAAAAATAAATACAATTTTAATAAAATAAAATAAATAAAAAATATTGACTAAAAAATGGGCCAAGTTCCGGTCTCCCCTATGTACGTAACGCGATAATTCTTGATAGAAATATCCGATTTGCTTAAAATTTTGTATATAGGTTCATTCTGATAAAGCGCTTCTTTGATTAGTTATGGAGGTTCATTGGTTAAATATAAAGGGGGGGAACGGGGGCTAATCCACCCTTAACTTAGATAATTAGGTTTACATGCAGAATTATCCGATTTGGTATACCGGTTTGTTCTGATAAGGCGCTTCCCTGATTAGATTTGGAGGTTCATTAGTTCAGTATAAAGGAGGGAATGGGGGAGCTCATCCCCCGCTTAATTTAGCTAAATGGGTTTTCTTTGAAATAAGAGTATAATATACAATTAGTGTGAATAGCCTGTGAGCTCAATGTCATCAATTTAACTGGGCACTTTTCTTTTTATTATAATTTGTTAGTATATTTTGAGGTTCATATAACTTGTCTACTGTATAATTTCACTTTTACAAATTCCTTCATGATCACTTCGCTCAAGAAATATAAATAAAATGAGAAATATGTCATACAGAGATTCGACACATCTCTTCGACACATAAGTTTCTAGTGCGCACATATTGTTCTTCAATTATTTGGATAAAATGTTTTCGAATTGCTTAGGAACAACCCATAAACAATTTCTTTTGAAATCTATATATGGAAAATGTAATAATACCAGAATATATTTTTATTTGTCAACAAGGGTAATTTTACTTAGGTAATTTATTTATATTTAAGCATATCATATTTCGTGTATGATAAATTATATTTATTAAAAAAAAGGAAGGGGGAGGGGGTATATTTAGATACTTGTTGTTCCGTACATTTCTTTCATAACGTAAAGTCTTAAGCCGAAATTTAAAAAAAAGTTCAATATAAATGAATGAAAGAAAACGGTGTCGAGATATATCCGTTTGTTTAAAGCCATAGAACATGTCAAGATTTCACATAACTCAATCTTGTTTCTTTTCGATGTTTTCTATAGTTCTTGTTGCGTTTACTATGCATCTATTTGGAATTTATGTGATGTTTTAAAAACATCGCCGCTTCGAAGGTTACCTATCTAAACCAATAAACAAGGTTGTATTTATCAAAAGCAAATAGATTTTTAAAAAAAAGGAAGGATACCTCAATCGTTATGCTAACGCAACAGAATTCGATGATAAACTAAATTTATTTGTGCTGTTGAACCCACTTTCATGACTTTACTTTCCACTACCTTTATACCATCCAATGATGTATCCAATGATGTCATCGCAACGTCTATCAGTACCTAAACATGCTTTGTTTAGTTCTCTTCCAAATGCAATATCGTTCATGTATTTATTATTAATAGTTTTGATGTTATTATTTTTTCATAGTCAACATTTTTCGTAAAAGTCACGAATTAAGTCTGGAACCTCGGTTTCGAAAGGTAAAACATATTCTATGTCAAAAGAGTCAATGAAAAATTGTCTTAACCCCTTGTGACTCAAAAACTCCGATTTAAAAAAAATATTTACTCAGATGTTAGAATACATCGTATTAAGCAAGTAAAAAGTAATTAAAAAAATTAAGACATAAATATAAAAATATATTGACTAAAAGATAAATTTTTCATATCTGCAGTAAACAGAAAAATACATACTTCTAATAAATATTGTCAATTTTCTAATACAAAATTGTAAAGTATACGAAATTACCTTAGTTAAAAAATCTAATTATAGACGTCTCCAGCCTTTTCAATTTTACAAAATTTATGAAAATCATTTTAGCAATAACACTGTGAAACTTTTCAAATGATAAATAAAAATTTGCAATGAAAAATTAACTCAGTATCGCCGTCTGTTGAGAATCCCATGAACAATTTATATTAACTGCTAAGTTGGAAGATGGCAACAATAAATAAAATCGCCTTTTAGATCCCACTGTATAAACATTGATTTTGGGGTATGTTGCAGATATGCAAAGCAGTGATGCAAAGGGTTAAATCCTTTAATCTCACTTTAATATTAACATTCCTATCCAGCAAATTTCTATTAGCAAATTACATCAATCTTAACTACTCAAAATAAAGATTATATGATAGTTTAACTATTATTACAATATTTTCCATTTTCAAAATTACGTAAACTTGCAAGACGGTTTCATACTTTGTAATGTCTCATTTGCTGTATTTCTGCTTCATAAGTTTTCATATAACCACAATTTTATAAGTCTGATAATATCATAAGTATTATCCAAAGAAAGGTTGGATTTGAGTTCTGAAACATTAATTCCAAGAGTGATACACTTAAAGAAAAATTACGACCATTTAGATTTTTATTCATTGCAATCAAATAAGAGCACATACAGTGCAAGTGAAAGAATTCATAAAAGTTATGAGTTATAATTTCCATTTATGAGCCATATTTCACTGGCATTATTTTAGAGAGAGTTATTGTTAATGGGTAAAGATAGCCGTAATGTGTCTCGCTCATTGTCATGTTTATACACTTTTATAATTTCAATTTTATTATTATTATTATTTATATATTTATTTGCATAACTAAATTTAGATACATTTAGAAGAAAAGCTTGTAATACGGCGAGAAAAAATGGTCAGGATGATAAAATCAGTGAAAGTAAGAGAAAAAGCAAAATGAAAAGCAAGAGAGAAATGTGATAGGTTGGTTCGTTTGGAGAGGTAACTTCATCCTTTGTACACGAAAGTTGAATAGACTGTTACCTCCGTTTAAAGTGTACTCCGAACTACTACAAGCATCTACGCCTCAATCAAGATCCGAAATAGTACCTTTAGACTTGCAGCCCCTGCCTTATTGCCGAAACGTTAGTGAAGGTTAGTGAAGGTTCACTGTGGAGACGCGAAAAGTTTTTGCTTTCCGTCTGTTTGTCTGTCTGTTCCGCGATAACTGCCGTAAAAAACGTCCGATTAGGTTGATTTTTGGTAGTTATGTTGGCGAGATACCCGGAATCAGCGGTATTGTTTTCGGTTAAATTTGATTCATTCGTTCGAAAAATATAGTATATTTATTTTTAGGATATAATGATTTCGTATGGGAATGCAGACGATTTTCAAATTTCATTTTTCACTGAAATAAAAATCGCATCATTGAATAAGGAATTT
Source organism: Maratus michaelseni (assembly GCA_963931845.1). Lineage (NCBI taxonomy): Eukaryota > Metazoa > Arthropoda > Arachnida > Araneae > Salticidae > Maratus > Maratus michaelseni. The sequence continues at coordinate 147,902,456 of OZ007589.1, read as the reverse complement.
AAAAGTAAACTTGTGGATACTAAATTTTCGATATGGGGGTCTTAAATATATCCAATAGCATACGAGTTGTAATTTTCCAACTGGACGAAAAATGTCCGGGCCAGGATTCGAACCTGGGATACCTTGGCTGAAGCCGCCACGTTCTACCAACTGAGCCATCCCGGTCGAATCTGGAGGGCATAATTCATCCAGTTAACCTTATTGATCATAACATCTGGTCTGATATTTTAATCAGCTCAACAGAATAAACCGTAGGTAATGGAACTCCAGTAAACGCTGGATACGTGATTACATTAGATTAATTTTAACACAATTATTCAAATTGGTAAATAAATCATACGAGTTGTAATTTTCCAACTGGACGAAAAATGTCCGGGCCAGGATTCGAACCTGGGATATCTTGGCTGAATCACATGGTTCAGCCAAGATATCCCAGGTTCGAATCCTGGCCCGGACATTTTTCGTCCAGTTGGAAAATTACAATTCGTATGATTTCTTTACCAATTTGAATAATTGTGTTAAAATTAATCTAATATCCAATAGCTTTAAAAATTTGCCGATACATCTATTAGAATTTATAAATTAATTGTTTAAATTATTGGAAAAAATTTTGAAACTGTTCGGGAAATATAAAACATTTCATTTTCCTATTTTTTACAAATTTTAAAATGCATTTCTTTTTCTTTCCTCTTTATTTCATTCGTTTCTTAGCAACCATATTTTAAAGAATATCAAAATAACAAAATTCAAGTATCTCGCACTATTTCGCTGCAATATTTTATTTATTTTATTAGCGGATTAACTTATTTCTATAAGTTGCTTTCGTACATGAGATTGTATTCAACTTATCCATCAGATGAAGGACTTTCGTGGTTGGCAGGTAAGTAAATATTGTTATTTGGATATTTAGATAACATGAAATCCTTTTTCCAAACAATTGCTTATCCTAATAAAATCACAGTGCAAAACGAAATCCAATATGTACTGTAATTATTCAAACAATCAATAGGAAAGCATGAATATAAATTTAATATGATTACGAGGGGTTATAGGGGCAGAGCCCCCCTTAAGAAATGTATTTTTTTATCTAAAAAATTACAAGAATAAGAAGTTCATAAGAATTTCAGAATATCATTGCATAAACCGTGCTTAATTCAACGCTTCTAATTATTGAAACTTCCGAAGTATTTTATATGCCTATAAATATGCATGTAATATATATATATATATATATATATATATATATATATATATTTTTTTTTTTTTTTTTTTTTTTTTTTTTTTATTGCAAATTGTAAGATGCTAAATAATATGAAAAGTGAGAATAAAAAACAGTGACCTTAAAAGCTGACGTTGAGGCTCCTGATTTGTAGATTTACTAGTAACTATATATATATATATATATATATATATATATATGTGTGTGTGTGTGTGTGTGTGTGTGTGTGTGTGTGCGCGTGAGTGGGTAAAGCAGGCTTTGCCAAAAATAAAGCGAGGTCGATCTTAACACCGACATAGATGTGACGCAATAGCTTTCCTAAAAAAAAGAAAGCCTGGGAATCGAAACTTAAAAGCAAGATAACTACTCATTCATTGCGTTTAACAACATTTATGTCTTTTAAGGGCTTTTTACCGACTTTCAATTCTCGACAATGGTAGCGACTAGGGCTGGGCGATATATCGATAAAATCGAAAAAACCGATATAAAATCGATATCGTGATACCGATGTCAAAAAATCCTACCCAACGGTATATCGCAAATATCATAAATTTGACGAAAACCGTGAAAACCACGATATTAAAAGCTCTTCCTCGTCTTCGAGTATTCATGAATACGAACGTTGTGAATTCATCCAGCCTAAACCATGATACACCTTATTCATTTTTTAGTACATTTTTTAAATTTTCTTCGTGTTTTTTCCATTATCATGAAAAACTGTGCTTGATGACTATTTAATAAACTAATCAGTCTTGAATTCAGACATTTTTCTCTGGGAGGTATTTCGAAGGTTCGGGAAGGCGGGTAGGTGTGTGTATGTGGAGGGGGGGGGATTATCATGGGCGCCGGCAAGGGAGGACAATTGCCCCTCCCTGAATTTTGAAATTAAATCTGTATTTTTTTATGTTGAAAACAATATATAATTTAGTTATCCCCAAGTAGTGTGATTAATTACGCACTGACAGAAGAAAGAACTATGAAATTTTGGTCACTGGGGATCTGCCCGCTAAAACTCTCATGGAACAAAGTTTTTATCATTTTTTACTTTCTTCTATCTATAATAGAAGAAAGTATTGTAATTGAAATTTTTTTCGACTTCCGGTTTTTGACGGATTTACCCGTTTTAGGTGTCAGAGATTCCGAAAAACATGTTTTTACAAAATGTCTGTCTGTCCGTCTGTGTGTCTTTTCATTGTACCATCTAAAAGTGTATGAAGTTATGCTTCAAATTGAACCACATTTTTTTCTAGGTTTTTGGCTATGGCAAGCAGGTTCTATCAGAATTTGGGGATATTTCGACGAAAGGGGGCGCTTTGATCGATATTTTTGTTCCATTTTCACTATTGTACATCTAAAAGTGTATGAAGTTATGCTTCAAATTGAACCACATTTTTTTTTCTAGGTTTTTGGCTATGGCAAGCAGGTTCTATCAGAATTTGGGGATACTTCGATGAAAGGGGGCGCTGTGATCGATATTTTTGTTCCATTTTCACTATTGTACCATCTAAAAGTGTATGAAGTTATGCTTCAAATTGAACCACATTTTTTTTTCTAGGTTTTTGGCTATGGCAAGCAGGTTCTGTCAGAATTTGGGGATATTCGACGAAAGGGGCGCTGTGATCGATATTTTTGTTCCATTTTCACTATTGTACCATCTAAAAGTGTATGAAGTTATGCTTCAAATTGAACCACATTTTTTTTTTCTAGGTTTTTGGCTATGGCAAGCAGGTTCTATTAGAATTTGGGGATACTTCGACGAAAGAGGACGCTGTGATAGCCATTTTAAAGATTTCAAATTTTAAAAAAAGTGCAAATTCAAAAAAAAATAGAAATCGTAAAACTTTTTTTCGTTAAATGTTCGGCCTTGATCCGGAGAATCCGGAGCAATTTTTGTTTTGCCTCTATCTTAAAAAATAGCTGAGATATAGCGGTTTGAAATTTTAGGGTAGCTGACATTTTCAAACAAGACAGCGGAATTTCATCCACTAATGGGTTTAATTTATGAGTTTTAGTTAACTTGATTTCGGCAAATTTTCTTTCATTGTTGTAACCATTCATCCTATTACATGCTTATCACTATATATTTATATTCGCCAACGTCGAATTCTCGCCAAACTTGGCGACAGTTGGCGATATATCGCCAAATTTGGCGACCAAAATAAGTTGCCATAAATGAAGCCAACTTGGCTGTAGAGGACTAATTTGGCGATATCCTCATTCAAATTCAATGTTGACGAAAACTGGGATTGAATCTTCTTTATTTAGGTTCCACGCATTTTACCTTCGTGTTTTCCAGTATAATTAGCTAAAATCGTAAAACCAAGGAATAGGGAGGCTATCTGTTCCTGTCGGTTCAGGCCAGAAGGACTTTTCGTACTTTAGTATACATCGGTAATTCGCATCCCTGTAACCCGACGATTCGCAAGCAGCTGACGTACAACAGAATGACGAAAAATATTGATTTTATTGGCGATGTGATAGCGAATTTTGAAGTATTAACATGACTGAGATAGAAGAAAGTTTTGGGATTGGCGCATCCGACTAGTTTTAATTTTGTTTGAGTTTATGTGTTTAAAAATTATCTCATCTGACAAAAAAAAGATGTAAAAAAATTTTGATATTTTTTATTTGTTAAATTTCTTTATTGCATGTTGAGGACTAGCAGTACAACTGTTTCAATATCTTACACCTCCCTGTGTTTCGTCGGAGTCCATGGCATTATGGTATTCAGTGTGTGTGTATGAAGGGGGGAGAGATTTGCACTTTCGGGACATTAATTAACCGAAAATGTGGAAATTCTAGAGACTCAGTGTCACCCCTGAATTCCTCACTGACTGTAATGTTAAAGTAAAACAAATTCTGTCGAAATATTTTACATGATAGGTAATGTTTCTGTGAAGTGTTTATTTCAGTTATTTGGGATTTTGAATATATTACAGGAAATTGCTGATTGTTTTAATGAATTATATGCTGTTAAATTTATTATATTATAAATTGAGCGGAGGAGGGTGTGAAGCCAACCAATAATTACAACGAGCAAACCGAAAATTTTTGTGTGAATTGTTGTAATAATCAGTCTCATTACTTTGTTAGAGAATTCACAAGAAGCTAAAATTTCATAAAGTGCATATAGGCGAATAATTTAGTAAAATTTATTTTATATTATTTATAGATTTTTTATGCAAGTAATGCTGTTTAAAAGATGTTATATATAGCAATTGTTTTAATAATGGAATATCGCAAAATTTAAAATTTCCATGTTTGGTGCCAGATGCGGTTTTACTAGCCTGTGTCCCTTGAAGGCGAAATTTTTATTCATTGCTACAAATAATATCCTTTAAATATACTAGCGTAAATAATCCTTTAAATACCCTACCCTTACCCTAATAAATCCTTTAAATATACTGATCGTAGCGAGCAGGGGGCAGAGCCCCCTGCTCGCTACGCTCACCAACCCCCGTTCTGATTTCACAGCCTCTTAAAACCTGGTAATGTATCCTGTTTTAAAAAGATGATGATGATGATATCACGAACGGCGACTTTCTTCTGTAATCAGATTATAATGCTTTTTCATTCAACTCGTTATAATGCTTTTTCATTTAATTCATCTTTTTTATTTTTAATATTCATGTGTAAACACAATTTTTATGACGTAATTTTCTTTATTTCCTGCTTTCAACACGTGATCATTTAATTATTATTTTAAACTTTCATTCTTGTTTTAAATAGTCTCGCACAAATACATTTTTCATTTGAGATAAAACATAATTCTTTGCTCTTATTTAGAAATTGGCAACAATATAAAGAAATGACTTTTTCAATAAAAGATTTTTTACTCGATTTTTAAGGATTTTTTGAGTTTTTATTGTCCGACCGTGATAATTTTTTGAATTTCTGAAAGCTTGTTATATTTCGCGTCTGGTGGTATGATTTTCGAATCCGTAGGATGGTTTAGAAAAAAAGTAACAGCTCCTCAAAAAAGTCCCTAGTAAAAAAGCGATGAGAATAACCCGGAATATCTACGCAGAATTTGAATGGTCCGTTTCGTTTTTGGCTCCGTTCCAGATTACTTTTTTTTAATATAGAAGGATTTAAGTTTTAACCAAATTTTTTGTCTATTTCCCGCCAGTTTGATTTTAGGGACTCAAACGGTCTCCTTAATTCACTTTTGTCTAAAGCCAGCCCTATTGTGGAAATACGAGTAAAACTGATTTTTAGGTAGATTTCGTAAGAAATACTATCTATTACATTCTCCCCTAAGTTGGAATTTTTGGAAAAATTTTGCAGATCTACGCCGCTCATGACTCCCAGAACCCAAAAACCACCCCCAGTTCAAAACTTTATATATAAACTTTATATGTCACTTTTTTATGGACACGATAACTGCAATAATTCTGCACGAATCTCTTACAAACTGATACATAAAATCAAGGGGCATAAAATATCGGTCAAGTTCGTTAATGGGCGAAATCGAACCAAGGGGAAAGGAGGGAAATGGGGGGTTTTTTGTGAAAACAGAAGAAACCTCATAACATCTTAATTATGATACGTATCGAATCCGTTTAAAGTTATTATTACTTCTAGGAAAAGGGCCGAAAATTTATGTATGATATATTTTTTATATCATTAAAAATGGCCCCAAGGGGGAGAAAAAGTGGGGGGAGAGGAAAAAAATTCATAACTTCGTGAATTAACAAGATATCAAATCCGCTTTAATTTATTATAAATCCTCTTGATATTATCTAAAACTTTTATATTGACAAGTTTTTTATAGGACCAACCTTTATAGCAAAAAATTAAATAAATAAATAAATTTTAAAAAAAAATCCCTGCCGGCTCCGCCTGCAAACAAGTTGGGAAACAAGTTAGATTGTGGGCGGTCCCAACTGCGGCATCATGGCAAAAAGGTCATTTTTCTGCAATTCCCAACAAACATGTGTCTCACGGTCTGCGTCTTCGAAATCTACCTGTGCCTGTAGGCCGAGCCGTCAGAGAATTTTTTCTTTCTTTCTTCTTCTCAAAATATTCTTTTATTTATTCTGTATATTTAGTTTTAATATCACGATATATCGTCAAATCGCGATATTTAAGTGACGATATATCACGATATTGAAATTGAGATATCGCCCAGCCCTAGTAGCGCCGCTTAGTTCGCCAGGAAACCGCCTGATGTAAGAAGACTCAATTCCTTTAAGGAAAAGTAGTGCATATATGATTCAATGTCAGCTATTGCAGAACAACGTGGTGCGCTATAGAAGTTTTCAAATTAACTTAGAGTTTGTGAGTGTGATGCATATACTTAGTAGTAGTAGTATTGCTATTGTTATTATTATTATATTATTATTACTATTATTATTTATATTTTTATTACATTACTATTATTATTATTATTATTATTATTATTATATTACTATTAGTAGTAGTAGTAGCAGTAGTATTGCTATTATTATTATTATTATTATTATTATTATTATTATTATTATGTGGAGCTGTACGTATAATAAAGTATTTTTAAATCGTGAGATTAAATAAGTTTGTACCACACACATGCCATATTCAGGGATCGTACGCTTTTATCACAATTTTTAATAGAAAATTTCCATTTAATATTTAAATAGCAGAATTTGTTGACGCCTCGTTTAATTGCAGGATTTGTAATACTTTTTACTTACCCAACATACGTAGTATAGGGTAAGTCTTGCAATCGTTTTGAAAATCGAAAAAAAAAATTTGACGGATTTACACGTTTCAGACACTGGAGATTCCGAAAAACATATTTTTAGAAAAAAAAAATTTGCCGTCCGTCTGTGTGTCTGTAAACGCTCTATCTCCCGAAAAAATTCAGATAGAGACTTGCAATTTAGTATTTACTTAGTATGTAATAACGGGAAGAAGCCTATTTCATTTCAATAACCTCGATTAACCGGAACTATTTTTTTCGGACTCTCGAAATATTCGTTCTGATAAAAGGTATATAAAAATTTTCGAAATTGCTTATTTTAAGAAATGAATATATAAGACAATAAAAAAACATAAATTTTGCATAAAGCATGAAGTCGATCGGATAATTAGTTGCCGAGATATTTGGAATCATATTTTCCACACTCTTCGATTTTTCATGACCCTGTATTTCATCCAAATTTTACTTTAAAGATATATTTTAATTGGAAATTTGACGCTTAATCAGATGCAATAAACTGCTAGTTAATAGGATTATTATTTTTGGAGTTATAAGGAAAAACCTCTTTCAAGCAATTCAGTAATCAATCCTTTGAAGTTTATGACGTCATCAACCCACGATTTTATTTGAATTGCAATGCATTTTATAAGTAGTTTACACATTTTTATTTTAATATTTTACATTATGCATATCCATGATGGATAAGTATTACGGTGGCCCCCAACGACTAGTTTGCATTTGAGTAAGGCAAAAAATTCAATACAATTGTGGTAAAACCGTACGAACCTTGATATTTCAACGAATTCAATTGATAAATTGAGTACATTATGCTACTCACGAGGACTATTCACTGGCAATAAAATATCCATCCAGATAGGAATTTTGACAAATTCGAATGAATTTGATTTTCTTATTAGAGTTTTTGAAATATTATTGAGTGTGCACATCTTTTACTGTTCATATGTTATATTTCTTTATCAAATCATATAAAACTATCAATTATTAAACCTAAATGCAAGCAATCATTTTTCATGAACTGTATTGTCCATCTATAATAATATACAAGGAAAGGATTTTCGAATTCAATGCAATTCAGCATGCAAATTCCCCACCACCACCTCTTATTTATTTTTTTGTAGAAAAAGTTTCTCGCGTCAAAACAGTGATTGTAAGCAAATGGTCGCTAAAATTTAAAAATTGGAATTACTTTTCGGAAAAATTATATCTTAAAAAGATCTGAATAATTGATATAAAAGGATAAGTTGAACCGGCTACGTTTAAAAGAAATTAATGCTCTTGCAAGAAATTTTGAAATAAAATTTTACGAATTGTAAACCAGTGTATATTCTATATGTACGCACGTACATATAAATTTGCATTTATATATACATATTTATATGTATATATGAATGATAGCAAATGCCTAGAAGCAAGTTGTTTTTTAAACAACAATAAGATGGAAGTTATTTTCTACATTTACAAATTATGCATAACTTAATAATATGTAAACAAAAGCAAAATAAATTACACTATCAATTTCCATAGATCATATCTTGAATATTATCAATCCATTTTGCGCTACCCGTAAAACATTATTAATATAAAAATCATTCATCAAATTCCACTCTTTTAGTATCATATACTACGGAAAATTTACGAGTAGTCTTGCTACTATAATTAACTTTCAAACGATAATGGATGCAATTCATCATCGCGAGACATCTGAAAGATCTCTATATCATCTTATCGTATTTCAGTGAAAAGATAAAACTGCCTGTGTTAATAATCTTATCTCCTCTTGGTGCATCTCCTATGCACTTCTACTTTTAGAATAATATTTATCTCTATGAACAGTCGCTTAGCTTATTTCTAAACTTCCTATATATGCTTAAATAAATAAACAAAAAATGCAGATTGATTATTTATCTAAATGTTAATCAAACATTTATAATTTGCATAGTGAACATTTAATTGATGTGTCGGTAAAATGAAATTTGTTTGGAACGATACAATTTTATCCTAAGTAAATACACTCGAAAACTAATAAAAAGAACAACCTGATAAAATTCTAATATACTTTTGATAATTTTATGATTTTTCTTGTTAATGATTTTCAAAGAACAGTATGTATTCTTTATGGATGACCCACAAATACACACTCATACACACACACACACATACATACATATACAGGGTGTCCAAAAAGTCTGAAAACGGTCGAATAACTCGAGAAATATACATCAGATTGAAAAACGGAGAAATGCATGTTCACTATATTTTTTTATATATTTTGTAAATTATGTACATTGTGTATTTATCAAAGTTGCCCCCAACTCTGTCTCCTGGAAGGAATGAGGGCAACTTTGAAATCTTAAATGATTTACCCCCTTTTTTATTACAGATTCGGATTCTACGGGAAAAAATACGTTCTAAAAATGCTCTGGTATCTTTGCCGATGGCAATGGGAGAATCTATTTCTGACCGAGAGTTTCAGGATCAAAGGTTGCCAAATACAAATGCGTAATTGGCGAACGAACATTTCGCCGAATCCTAGAAATCGTGATCTGCAGTACAATTTCACATTTCAAATTGTATCGTATGCTTGTATTTGAGATTGATCTTGCCCTTTGTCTTTTAGACAATTATTATAATTGATCTTTATTAACCATATACGTGTTGACAAAATTCCAGAAAAAAATACGCAAAAATCGAATAGTGTTTCACTTTCCTATAAATAACCAAACCAAACCCTTATAATTGTCATTATTTAGGCTAACGCGCAAACTATGGATGCCATTCTATCTAGTACGTTACAACCTTTTACGGATTATCCACAATAGTAACGTCCGAATCTCCGTGTTTGAAATGCCAACATATCGGAGTATAATTAACTTCGGAAAATCGTAGATGACGTTGTAATCGAGTAAAATGCAGTGAGAATCGTTTCCATTGAAAAATCTGGAAACGGTCGAATAACTCGTAAAATATACATTGGATTGAAATCGGAAAAATGCATGTTCAATAGTTTTGAAAAATCTATTTAGGGATATCAAAGTCCCCCCCCCAACTCTGCCCCCTGGGGCAACTTTGAAATCTCAAATGATACGTCCCCCCCCCCTTTTTTTTTCTTATTGCAGATTCGGACTCCATGGGAAAAAATACGTAACTTTTATATTTAACATTTTTTTCGAAAAATCATAGATGGCTCTGTAATCGAGTAAAACGCAGTGAGAACCGTTTCCATAGAAATGTCTGAAAGAGGTCGTATAACTCGAGAAATATACATCGGATTGAAAAACGGTAAAATACGCGTTCAATATAGAAAAATGGAACTTTTATATCCCTCAATAGATTTTTCTAAAATATTGAACATGTATCTTTCCGTTTTCCGATGTATATTTCTCGAGTTATTTGACCGTTTCCAGACTTTTCAATGGAAACGATTCTCATTGCATTTTACTCGATTACATCGCCTTCTACAATTTTCCGAAGAAAATGTTCAATACAAAAGTTACGTATTTTTTCCCGTAAAATGCGAATCTGCAATGATAAAAGGCGATTATCATTTAAGATTTCAAAGTTTCCACCCCCCAAGGGACAGAGTTAGGGGAGGGGGAAACTTTGATATCCCTAAATTGATTTTTCAAAAATATTGAACATGCATTTTTCCGTTTTTCAGTCCGATGTATATTTCTCGAGTTATTCAACCGTTTTCAGACTTTTCGGACACCCTGTACACACACACATATATATATATATATTAACAATAATTTCGAAAAATATAAAGCAATAGTTTAGAGAAAAAAAATAACAAAAAAAGAAGAAGTAAATTAAATTAGGCATAAAAATTAAGGGTGAGACTAAATGTTTAGTGATAATTTATTCGAAAAATAGTGTATTGGAAGTTGAAGGACCAATGTTTATATAAATGAAAAAATACCTCAAAAAATGAAAAAATGAAACAATATCTCGAAAACTTTATTAAACTGAATCACTATCCTTTAAATAAGTGGTTCCCAATGTAGGGGATTCGCGCCCCCACCCACCCACCCACTGGAGCACAATTTGATTTTTAAGGAAGCGAAGGTATTTCTAGATTAGCAAAACCCATGTCTTGCTAAATATTTTTTCATTTATGGAAAAGTAATGTTGAAAATTTTAATAAAAACTATACATGCAAGTTAAAAAAAAAAAAAAAAAAAAAAATATATATATATATATATATATATATATATATATATATATATATATATATTTTTTTTTTTTTTTTTTTTAAATTATTTCATTCTAAGTGCTAAATACAAGTTACCGAAAAAAATTAAAAAAACATTTTTATAAAATAATTAGGTACGCTTTATCATATGTAAAATTTTTGTAATTTTTCTGAGTTCTTTGCATTTTAGAATTTTAAATTTTGCAACAACTGTTTCGAATCTTTATTTGATGAACCCTATAATTCTATTCGCTTTGCAATATGCATAGCTTCCAACTGCTACGATTTTTCTTTACCAGTAATTCCGTGGAGAAATTTTCAACTTCTTTAATCACAGTTTAAGCGATTACATAAGGCGTAAATTCTTCTGAATTACTGGTGCCGAAAATTCGTAGCAATTGACAGCTATGGAAATACATCACATGAAGTAACTTTCATACGTGAAACAACTTAAAGATTTATCTAAGGTGACTTTCTTGAGTACATTTAGCCTAAAAAACTATTTTAAATATCTAAACTAGCAACTGGAAATCTTATAAAATTAATAAATGTGCAAATGGATGTCAGAGGAGGAAATAGGTTAATAGTAGATTTCTTATGAATAATGTTCAGGCGTCCTACACATGACGGTATGTTATTGATAATGGTGAATGGAAAACCTGCTAACAAAGAAGTGTATTATGATAGGAAAGGAAATGGCTACTTAAAATTGATAGAGATAAGAATCGAGAAATGCTTTTTGTTATTCATAGAAAAATATTAGTATCCAAAAAATTCCACCTGTTTTTAAGAAGATACAAGAATCAATTACAAATTGTAGTAATGCAATCAAATTTAACGCCAAATGTGAGAATCTGTTCCAACAATTTTGGGAAAATAATAGTACAGTTCATATAACACTTTTGTTTTATACTGAACTGAGTTTACAAAGAACAGCAAAACTAATCTAGATATGAAGGTAAAGATGTATTTCTTCCCTAAATTTATAAAGCTAAGTTAGAAACATATTTATGACAAAATTTTTACTGTTTGATAAGTTAAAAAAAACTTATTGAGTGATTTGCCATTGATAACCACATTGCCATTAGCTGCATATATACATGCCTTATATCCTTAAAAACCTTGAAGTTGATCACAAATTTTTCCTACAGTGATTGTTACCAAATCTAATGGTCGACATTCAACGATTAAATAAAGCTAATATTACTGTTCTGAAAAACGGTGCCAAAAACTTTAAAAAAGTATACGGGATGTTCGTTACATAGGGGTTAATGTCCTTTTAAGCCATGTCACGTCGTCATTCTTTTATGTATTCGCCACCACTATTTTCAAAATATAATTTTTGTCGCTGCTATGTCGCTTTCGTCTGCTTTCGTCGCACATGTTAAAGAAATCTATCCAGAAAATTATATTTTAGGAATACTGGTAGCAAATATATTAAAATATTTAGAACTGTAAGAACTTTAAAAAATTAGAACTACTAAATTAAGCTGCGATCCCTGTTTTAAAGTTTCCTAAATCTGAATAAAAGCTCATGTTTAAAATAATAAGAATTATATGTTTCAGGGAAGCATTATGTATTTAAAGGTTCTTAGATGGGGCATGGCCAATATAAGGTTGAGAACCACTGCTTTAAACCTTTCACATGCATGCTTCAGATCTTGTTTAAAACAAAACAAATGAAACAAGTATGAATTAATACTTTACGGATTATAAGACTGATTGTATAAAAAATAGTCTGAGTATTACAAATTCCCAAAGTTAGAAATGTGACGTGATAAAATATTAAATCATAAAGCTATTCAATAAATATTGAGAACTTTTATCGTCAGAATGACTGAAATACCTTTGGAAAACATAAATCGATTTCGGAGGAAATTGTAACAAAATCTATGCATTGTAAGCAAAATATCCCGTGTTTCACTAATACATAAAATTAAAAACTTTTAAAAATAACAATTTCTAAAATCCAGTCATTAAATGTCTATATTAAACGGCAACTAAAGGAGCCTCTAATACGTAATAGGAAGACCGGCTGTAAAAGATTTCTGGTGTAACATTACGTAACAATTACTTTTATAGAATTTTAAACCTCTCCTCCAATGTTTTGTTAGAGATATATCCTTATGAAAACAATTAAAGGATTCATTATACTGAATTTCTAACTGTACTGAATATCTATACTAAATATTTATAACATCATAATGGAAAGACTTTATTTCGTCTGTGCTGTTATCTACATTGACAATTCTGTCGCAAACAGCATTGTCTGAACTAAAGAAATCCAGTTTTAAAAGCGAAAAGCTACGACATGAAAGTGAAATCCTTTATCTTATTCATGATATGCACCTATTCAAATAATCGCCAAAAGAATAAATTAGCGAATGGAGCTTAATAGGAGGCGGTAGATATTATTTAACTTCCGTCTCTGACGATGTGAATAGCAAAAGTGAATTATCTGGTTCTATGTAACTATTATAATTATTCTCGGTTTCAAAACATCTGTTGTTTGTAAATAAGAGAGCTAATTCCATTCCTATTTTTTAATAATTTTTAAATTTTCAAAATTAAGAGAGGATAGAATTTTGACTTAAAGTGTAAATGAATGAAATGTTAGTGTATCGTGAATTGTATAAGCAAAGTCATATCTCAAAAAAAGATAAATTTTGAGTTCTTACATACTAGAAATGTACTTTTAATACACTTTAGACTGCATTAACTAAATCTGTAAGTTAAATTATTCACCAGCAGAAGGCGCTGTACGTTGTCTAATCTCTCACTAATCAGTGTTATACGAGGTGATTCGCTACTACGTGTACAAACTTCTGGGAGGTGTAAATTATTCAAAGACAAGTCGGATTCAGATAGCAATATAGCGTTAAAAACGCCATCCTCATATACTAGTGTGCCATATGAAGGAAATACAGGAAATGAAAAAAATGAGTGAAGCAAAGAGCATTATTTTATTCATCAAAAGGTAACATTTGCGATAGTTAGAGAGGGGACAAAAGATATTCGAAGTTTTGGCCACCAGACAGAAGCTTGATATCGCGGCTACACGTAATCAGGACTTTTTAACACTTTTCAACATAGTTGAAAAGTGTTTATGAATTTGGTTTGTCTGTCTGTCTGCCGTTTGTCCGTGTTCTAACTCGCGTAAATATATTCAGATTCTCATACAATTGATATATGTTATTGAAGTTCACTATGGCATGTTCGGTATTGAAAATGAAGTGTGTAGCACTTACCGTTTTTACACAGGGGCACTCAAAAGAATTCCGCTACATTACGATCTATGGAGAAAAATCATTTGCGGTTTATTTAAATGATGTTACATAATTCTAAACATATTGAAATTGATAGATATCACTGAGGTGCAGTACAAGATGCTTACTAATATGGTGTGCATAGCACTTATTTTTTTTTTTTTTTACAGAGACACTCAAAAGAATTCCGTTACACTACGGTCTAGGGAGAAAAATCGTTTGCGGTTTATTTTAATGATGTTTCACTATTTCAAACACATTAGTAGTAAGATAGTGGGGGTTCAACGGCCACAGGCTCAGCCGCAACTGAGCAACCGTGCAACCGATAGTGCATTGTTCAGAATCAACCCTCTTTTTCTTGCAATAATCTTTTCATCTCATTTTGTTGATACATCTGATATTTTATTAAAAAGGTTTGTGTGTAAGAGTATGTTTTAAAAAGCATATATGTCTTATAGTTATTATAAATAGTTCTCTTTGTGTGTGTATATGTGTGTATGTATATATGTGTGTGTATGTGGGTATGTATGTGTGTGTGTGTGTGTGTGCGACAAATAGTTCTATGTGTGTGTATGTATGACTGTCTGTCTGTTTAAAACTATGTTTATATGTAGTTGCGTATGTTTATGCAAAAGGTTTATGATAATTTAAAATATATATAACTTAATTTTATGTTAAAAAAAAAGATTTAAAAATTGAAACTCAATTTAAAAAAAAATAAATTAAAAATAAAAAGGTAAATTAAAAAAAATAAGAAGAAAAAAATAAATAAAATAAAATTTTTAGAAAAAGATTTAAAAAAAAAAAATTAATTGAAACTTAACTTTAAAAAATATATATCAAAGTTTAAAAAATAAAAAAAGTAAAGTTAAAAAAAAAATAAAACATCTTAAGAAAAAGCTAAGAAAAAAAAAGAAGTAACAAAAGTTTTAAGAAATTCACAAGTTAACAAAAATGTTATAAATCTTTCACTATTATTACTTTAACGTATTTCATAACTTATAAAAATATTGTACTAACCTTTTGACACACGGTTAACGCTTTAGATTGATTCAAAAAGCATTTTGTAATATTTTTCAGCTAGGTAACCGGTTTTTATAACATGGTAAACCGTTTTGAAAAGTGTAAACGTCATACGACTATGTGCGTGTATGTGCAGAGGTAAAACTATATATTTATATCATTCATAAACTAGAAAAAAATTGGAAAAAATATTAAAAACATGTAAAAATATAATGTATAATAATAATAATAATAAAAAAACCCTTTAGAAAATTACAAAGCAGTAAAAAAAAAAAGTTTAAAACTGTATATGGTAAAAAAAAAAATACATATGTTTGCATATGTGGGTGATTGTACGTATGGGTAGAATACATTTCAATAAAGTTCACATACGTAGCATTCTACGAGAAATGCTTGTGTAGAAGTTTTAAAAAGTACACATATTTAAAATTAACATAAAAAAAATACAGAAAAGTTTTATTTACCGTAGAGTATTTACATCACTATTCGACATTTTTCTTGATAATCACAATCTTGATCAATTTCATAATATCCATCTGCTGAGCTAGTTATTCCATCGTCTAGCAAGTAGCGCTTATCATCAAAAGGACTTAAGCTAATTTTATTCTGAGCTAATGTATATAAGTTGTAAGATTCCTCATCGATCCATGTCTGCATGTCCATGCTTCTTTTTAGTTGTCGCAGGTATTCTTTAAACCTTCATATCTGTTTCCCTATCAAACCTATCTTTATATCTGTTTCCTATCAAACAATTTGTGTAGACATACCTTGTACATCGATGAAATCGCCTAAACTGTACATACAAAAATTATATTAAACTAATATATTTCTTTAATAGTTTAAAATATATATGTATGATTGCACTAAAAAGTCTCAACCATATCTAACGCATGCTAACAAGTACATCTAAAACCCCACAAAAATATTCATGATTCTTCTTTATGTAGATTCTTTGACATAGAACAGTTTAAAATGAGTACACATACATAAAATTTGCGATTTTTATTGAAACAAAACAATTTTTAGAAAGGATATATTTACATATATCTACAGATCAATTTTGCGTAATTAAAAAAAATATATGTAAATTCTCAGCTTTTAAGCCTTGATTAGTTTCTCACTGATCATAGGGTAAACTAATAGATATTTCATCTATAAAGTATATATTTGATCATCAAAAGGACTTCGTATAATTTTCTTTTAAGGTAATATTTATAAGTTACGCATATCTAAGACGATTCGTGTTTGCTACTACATACTTGTTTTAGTTGCTGTAGGCATTCTTTAAAAAAAAAAAAAAAAAAAATCCATATCTGATTTTCTGTTGGACAATCTATGTTTACACCTCTTTTGCTAATTTATTTTATGCTTGTATCAATAGCAAAGAATACATTTTTAATTACAATATAAGAAGTCAGTGTCAGTTTCGTCTCTAAGTTTGTGGTAATTATATAAATCTACACGTTTCTTTATTAATTGAAAATGCATATATGCATGATTGTATTAAAAAATCCTAACCATATCGAACATATACTAAAAGCGCAATTGAAATTTCATAAGTATATACATAAATATTTTATTAAACCAATTTTTACCACCTAATAGTTTTAACATATATAAGTTATTTTTGTTGGCAACCTGCCCTCCTCTTTTATATCGTAAATTGATAATACAAAAATCTCATATACATACACATGCCCATTAAGACATCTTTCACACTTATTTGATATCTAAATGTTTTAATTATGTAAAAGTGATTTTATTTAAAATGTCTACCTATTTCTTTCAAATATTAAATATAATACCTAATAATTTCATCATATTCATATACACAATTCTATTAAATCAAAATTCATCATCAGCTAAAAGTATTGAATTTGTATAAATATTCTGATTAATACCCCCACTCAAATTTAACAAACGCTTAAAATATTCTCATTACTACATATGATTTTCTTTAAAATCACAATACTTAATATTCTATATATTACAGTCTTAATTACATACCTTCAAAATTCAAACAAACAAATATTAAAAAGATGAATAAATAAATCCTTAAACTATTTTTTTAAATAAAATCATTACTATATTTTCTGTTTTGTAGAATTGGTTTATTTCAAACATTCAAATTCAAATTTTAAAAACTCGTTTTAAATTTCCGTAATTTTATAATAAAAGTAGTTATGTAAATCTTCCCAGTAAAATGTCTAATCTTATAACGGTTAAAGTAAACATACAATTTAAAAGTACCCTGTAAAAGTAGTATAGAAAATAAGTTTAATATATTTTCTTTTTATAAAATTATTAATATAATGCCGGATTAATGTGTATTTTGATAAATACAGTATATTGTTGAAAAAAAAAATCTTATCTTGAAATTATCTATCGTTTTTTTTAATATAGTAATACATATTTATAATTCAGCTAACCTTTTCTTCTAAATCAATATTCATAATTACATTTTTTAAAAATAGACTTATGTCATCTTAAATCAAGTAAAATAGATATTTTACTATATATATATATTACAGTCGAAAACTTTTTTTAATACCATTTTACCATGAAGAATATAAAAAATATTTATACAATTAAAAATTTTAAAAACTTAGACAGAAATGAAAACCAAATTGGTGTTCAAATATTTTATTAAAACCAGATTGTAGTTTAGGTGTTCTAGACTTTACATTAGATAAAAACATTTCTTCCGTTTCACACTCATCGTATATACATAGGATGTTGGGTACGCATATGTTGTTTCAGTTCATAATTTCGTCTCAACAGTTTATGACAAACACTACAACTAGGTCGAAAATTTTGATATGACCTTACATGTCGCTGGAAGTTACACTTTTGAAATATCTGACCACAATCATTACACTGAAATGTAGACAACGCTCCACTATCATGAGCTTCCAAATGTCTTTTTTAATTCGATTTTCTCCCAAAGGCTCTTTGACATATATCACATATATACGGCTTTATATTTAAGTGAATCTTAACGTGTTGATGCAAATTAAAATATGTTGAAAAAACTTTGCCACAGGTGGGGCAAACATGCTTCTTTTCCACATTCGTAGGGGTCACAGTCTTTAAAGAAACATCCTCTTCAACTTGTTGATTAAAATTGAAAGTACTTTGAGATATAGTGTCTTTTTCTGTAAAAACTTCAGGGACTTCAACATGCTGTAATAATCCAACAATATCATGTGTTTTTAAATGTCTTTTTAAATTCGAATTTCTCCCAAAGGCTCTTGGACATATATCACATATATACGGCTTTATATTTAAGTGAATCTTCTTAACATGTTGATGCAAATTATCCTTACGTGTAAAAGCTTGATCACATTCATCACACTTAAATGTAGACTGTCCATCAGTATTATGGGTTTCTGAATGTCTAATCAAGTTCGATCTCCTTCCAAAACACTTTCCACAAGTTTCACAGGAAAACGACTTTTCATTAAGATGAATCTTAACATGCTGATTTAAATTAGAATATGTTGCAAAGACTTTGCCACAGGTGATACAAACATGCTTCTTTACCACATTCGTAGGGGTCACTTTAAAGAAATATCCTCTTCAACTTGTTGATTAAAATTGGAAGAATTTTGAGATATAGTATCTTTTTCTGTAAGAACTTCAGCGAATCCATCATGCTGTAACAATCCAACACTATCATGTGTTTTTAAATGTCTTCGTAAGTTTGATCTTCGTCCAAAAGGCTTCGAACAGATATCACAAGTATCTAATTTCTCCCCAGAATGAATTTTCATATGTTGGTTCAGATTAGAAGTGTTCGAAAAATCTTTACCGCAGGTAAAACAGCTAAACATCTTCTTAGCAGATACAGAATCTCCCACAATCCGGGTTTCATCAATAGGCATATCAACATCCATAATAAAAATCAATAAAAAAAACTTTAATTCTTAAAAGCAAACAACAATCTTCTGAAACGATTCGCACGGATAAAAAGCGGGAGCAATTTAAAACACGTTTAACCACTAGCGATAGGAATCATCAAATGATGAAAATCCTAATTTTCCCCCGTCTATTTATACCGACCCGAAGGCAAAGTTGAGTTGTAGTATTGCTTGATATGATTG
This sequence comes from Maratus michaelseni, assembly GCA_963931845.1. Taxonomy (NCBI): domain Eukaryota; kingdom Metazoa; phylum Arthropoda; class Arachnida; order Araneae; family Salticidae; genus Maratus; species Maratus michaelseni. Next base: position 147,882,952 of record OZ007589.1, on the reverse strand, counting down.
TTATCAAAACGCGTCATACGATTTCGGAGGCCTATAAGTTTCTTTCCCCTCTTTATAATATAGCATAATTAAACAGATAAACCCGAATGTATACAAATTTAAATTCGTAAATTATATTATATCACAAAATATAAAAAATCCTACAAAATAAAAATAGAATTTAGCACTTACCCCAAAAACACATCCACTTTAGTTGTTAGTCTTCACTTAACTAATTTTTCTTCCTTATCGTTAGTAGGGGGCGCTGCCATCGCCGCAAGAGGCACTGCCCGTCCTCCGGTGTGTGACGTCATTTCCGGTTTCAGATAAGAATAAACCTTAAATACACTCGCACTGTTATTTTTCCTCGCTAGTAGTGGTCAGTTTCTTGTTTAGACGTGTTGGGTGACATCATTACGTGTTTGCGATAAGAACAAGGTCACCCCTTATCAACAGGTAAACAGCTGCAGTGACGTCATAGGTGTTATGACATAGCTGATAACGGTACGATTAGCTGATAAAAATTTGTACTAATCATCTATTTCTCTTCAAGTCATTGCACGAGACGGGTGAGCTCCAACAGCTGTACATAAGGTAAGAGTAATTTATATATTATAATAGGATTTTAAATTAATTTAGTAGATGTTACAATTTGATATTTAAAAAATTTCATGTTAAACGATATGATTATATGTTGTTCATCATACTAAATCCACAAATTTTAATTCGAAAGAAATATTATTAAAATTATAATCTAAAATAAATTAGCGAAAATGCATAACAAATCTCAACAAAAAGAAGCTAATTATAAAAGGAAATGTACAAAGTTTATAAATTTACACATGTGTTAAACGCGTTTACAAACCTTATCATAGGCAAAAGTCTAATTCCACCAGACTATTTGTTATAAGTTTAACTATAAGTCAACATGTTAGATATTTGTGAAAAGGAATCTTATGATTTTTAATTTTCCAAGTTCAGTTTCAATCATATTGTAAAAGGATAATTCAAACTTTGAGATTATCTATAGTAAAATACTTAAATTAAAATGTATTTTTGATAGTTTAATATTTATAAACTACAACTTTGACTACTTTTTAAAATGTTTGCCTGATAGAAAACTGTGATAACATGTCTATGTTTGAATTTTTCTGATAACATGCCAATGCCTGAATTTTTCTGACAACTTGTCTGTGTTTGAATTTTTCTGATAACATGTCTGTGCTTGAATTTTTCTGCTAACATGTCTGTGTTTAAATTTTTCTTATAACATGTCTATGTTTAATTTTTCTCTTCTTTTGAAATGTATAAACTTTTACTATACGTGTCTTTCGATTTCATTGAAGAAAAAAGTGATCGATCAACTTTATCAAACCATTTTAATGTTAATATTTTTAAACGAATACGATAATCAGATAAAAATATATGTAGCTAATTCATATTATTCCACGAAACATTGCAAAACAAAAAAATTTAAAAAAATTTTTATACTTCAGCATTCAAAAATTGCCAATATGCACATCCTAATACTAAAAAACAATCCTTATCTTGGAGTATTTCCTGTAACAAAATCTAAAAATTTCATATCAACAAGACCCAAGTTAAAAACTTTACCTCTGAACCTAATACCAATTTTTAATCTCAGAATGATAAAACTCAGAATTTTTTTAGAAAGTTACTTCTAAAACATCTCATAGATGGCGCTGTTGAAAAAATCAACTCAAAGTTGTTTAAAAAACATTAATAAAATAAATCTAACTTTAAACTATCATCAAACTCCCCAAAAATCACTTCCAATTATAAATATTCTAAAATAATTAAAACTTATAAAATTGCTCATAGGGGGCGCTGCTGCGAAAAAATCATTTCGAAACTTGTTTAAAATACATTAAAAAACTAAATCTAACTTTAATCTATCATCAAACTCCAGAAAAATCGCTTTCAATTAGAAATATTTTAAAATAATTAAAACTTCTAAAACCGTTCATAGGGGGCGCTGCTGCGAAAAAATCATTTCGAAACTTGTTTAAAATACATAAAAGAAAAAATCTCACTTCAAACTATCATCAAACTCCAGAAAAATCACTTACAATTAGAAATGTTTGAAAATAATTAAAACTTCTAAAACGGTTCATAGGGGGCGCTGCTGTAAAAAAATCATTTCGAAACTTAAAAAAAATAATTCATTACTTGATTAAAACATTTTCATAAAAAAATTTCATCGAAATATCAATAAACAAACAGTAGTAGGAGAACAAGAGTTAGGCCTCAGCAGGCGCTGTGTGCGTGGTGGAGGTGGGTACCGGAAGTAAGCCTGCTGAGCTACACACTCATTCTCCTACTACTGTTTGTTTATTGATATTTCGATGAAATTTTTTTATGAAAATGTTTTAATCAAGTAATGAATTATTTTTTTTAAGTTTCGAAATGATTTTTTTACAGCAGCGCCCCCTATGAACCGTTTTAGAAGTTTTAATTATTTTCAAACATTTCTAATTGTAAGTGATTTTTCTGGAGTTTGATGATAGTTTGAAGTGAGATTTTTTCTTTTATGTATTTTAAACAAGTTTCGAAATGATTTTTTCGCAGCAGCGCCCCCTATGAACGGTTTTAGAAGTTTTAATTATTTTAAAATATTTCTAATTGAAAGCGATTTTTCTGGAGTTTGATGATAGATTAAAGTTAGATTTAGTTTTTTAATGTATTTTAAACAAGTTTCGAAATGATTTTTTCGCAGCAGCGCCCCCTATGAGCGATTTTATAAGTTTTAATTATTTTAGAATATTTATAATTGGAAGTGATTTTTGGGGAGTTTGATGATAGTTTAAAGTTAGATTTATTTTATTAATGTTTTTTAAACAACTTTGAGTTGATTTTTTCAACAGCGCCATCTATGAGATGTTTTAGAAGTAACTTTCTAAAAAAATTCTGAGTTTTATCATTCTGAGATTAAAAATTGGTATTAGGTTCAGAGGTAAAGTTTTTAACTTGGGTCTTGTTGATATGAAATTTTTAGATTTTGTTACAGGAAATACTCCAAGATAAGGATTGTTTTTTAGTATTAGGATGTGCATATTGGCAATTTTTGAATGCTGAAGTATAAAAATTTTTTTAAATTTTTTTGTTTTGCAATGTTTAGTGGAATAATATGAATTAGCTACATATATTTTTATCTGATTATCGTATTCGTTTAAAAATATTAACATTAAAATGGTTTGATAAAGTTGATCGATCACTTTTTTCTTCAATGAAATCGAAAGACACGTATAGTAAAAGTTTATACATTTCAAAAGAAGAGAAAAATTAAACATAGACATGTTATAAGAAAAATTTAAACACAGACATGTTAGCAGAAAAATTCAAGCACAGACATGTTATCAGAAAAATTCAAACACAGACAAGTTGTCAGAAAAATTCAGGCATTGGCATGTTATCAGAAAAATTCAAACATAGACATGTTATCACAGTTTTCTATCAGGCAAACATTTTAAAAAGTAGTCAAAGTTGTAGTTTATAAATATTAAACTATCAAAAATACATTTTAATTTAAGTATTTTACTATAGATAATCTCAAAGTTTGAATTATCCTTTTACAATATGATTGAAACTGAACTTGGAAAATTAAAAATCATAAGATTCCTTTTCACAAATATCTAACATGTTGACTTATAGTTAAACTTATAACAAATAGTCTGGTGGAATTAGACTTTTGCCTATGATAAGGTTTGTAAACGCGTTTAACACATGTGTAAATTTATAAACTTTGTACATTTCCTTTTATAATTAGCTTCTTTTTGTTGAGATTTGTTATGCATTTTCGCTAATTTATTTTAGATTATAATTTTAATAATATTTCTTTCGAATTAAAATTTGTGGATTTAGTATGATGAACAACATATAATCATATCGTTTAACATGAAATTTTTTAAATATCAAATTGTAACATCTACTAAATTAATTTAAAATCCTATTATAATATATAAATTACTCTTACCTTATGTACAGCTGTTGGAGCTCACCCGTCTCGTGCAATGACTTGAAGAGAAATAGATGATTAGTACAAATTTTTATCAGCTAATCGTACCGTTATCAGCTATGTCATAACACCTATGACGTCACTGCAGCTGTTTACCTGTTGATAAGGGGTGACCTTGTTCTTATCGCAAACACGTAATGATGTCACCCAACACGTCTAAACAAGAAACTGACCACTACTAGCGAGGAAAAATAACAGTGCGAGTGTATTTAAGGTTTATTCTTATCTGAAACCGGAAATGACGTCACACACCGGAGGACGGGCAGTGCCTCTTGCGGCGATGGCAGCGCCCCCTACTAACGATAAGGAAGAAAAATTAGTTAAGTGAAGACTAACAACTAAAGTGGATGTGTTTTTGGGGTAAGTGCTAAATTCTATTTTTATTTTGTAGGATTTTTTATATTTTGTGATATAATATAATTTACGAATTTAAATTTGTATACATTCGGGTTTATCTGTTTAATTATGCTATATTATAAAGAGGGGAAAGAAACTTATAGGCCTCCGAAATCGTATGACGCGTTTTGATAACAATCATATCAAGCAATACTACAACTCAACTTTGCCTTCGGGTCGGTATAAATAGACGGGGGAAAATTAGGATTTTCATCATTTGATGATTCCTATCGCTAGTGGTTAAACGTGTTTTAAATTGCTCCCGCTTTTTATCCGTGCGAATCGTTTCAGAAGATTGTTGTTTGCTTTTAAGAATTAAAGTTTTTTTTATTGATTTTTATTATGGATGTTGATATGCCTATTGATGAAACCCGGATTGTGGGAGATTCTGTATCTGCTAAGAAGATGTTTAGCTGTTTTACCTGCGGTAAAGATTTTTCGAACACTTCTAATCTGAACCAACATATGAAAATTCATTCTGGGGAGAAATTAGATACTTGTGATATCTGTTCGAAGCCTTTTGGACGAAGATCAAACTTACGAAGACATTTAAAAACACATGATAGTGTTGGATTGTTACAGCATGATGGATTCGCTGAAGTTCTTACAGAAAAAGATACTATATCTCAAAATTCTTCCAATTTTAATCAACAAGTTGAAGAGGATATTTCTTTAAAGACTGTGACCCCTACGAATGTGGTAAAGAAGCATGTTTGTATCACCTGTGGCAAAGTCTTTGCAACATATTCTAATTTAAATCAGCATGTTAAGATTCATCTTAATGAAAAGTCGTTTTCCTGTGAAACTTGTGGAAAGTGTTTTGGAAGGAGATCGAACTTGATTAGACATTCAGAAACCCATAATACTGATGGACAGTCTACATTTAAGTGTGATGAATGTGATCAAGCTTTTACACGTAAGGATAATTTGCATCAACATGTTAAGAAGATTCACTTAAATATAAAGCCGTATATATGTGATATATGTCCAAGAGCCTTTGGGAGAAATTCGAATTTAAAAAGACATTTAAAAACACATGATATTGTTGGATTATTACAGCATGTTGAAGTCCATGAAGTTTTTACAGAAAAAGACACTATATCTCAAAGTACTTTCAATTTTAATCAACAAGTTGAAGAGGATGTTTCTTTAAAGACTGTGACCCCTACGAATGTGGAAAAGAAGCATGTTTGCCCCACCTGTGGCAAAGTTTTTTCAACATATTTTAATTTGCATCAACACGTTAAGATTCACTTAAATATAAAGCCGTATATATGTGATATATGTCAAAGAGCCTTTGGGAGAAAATCGAATTTAAAAAGACATTTGGAAGCTCATGATAGTGGAGCGTTGTCTACATTTCAGTGTAATGATTGTGGTCAGATATTTCAAAAGTGTAACTTCCAGCGACATGTAAGGTCATATCAAAATTTTCGACCTAGTTGTAGTGTTTGTCATAAACTGTTGAGACGAAATTATGAACTGAAACAACATATGCGTACCCAACATCCTATGTATATACGATGAGTGTGAAACGGAAGAAATGTTTTTATCTAATGTAAAGTCTAGAACACCTAAACTACAATCTGGTTTTAATAAAATATTTGAACACCAATTTGGTTTTCATTTCTGTCTAAGTTTTTAAAATTTTTAATTGTATAAATATTTTTTATATTCTTCATGGTAAAATGGTATTAAAAAAAGTTTTCGACTGTAATATATATATATAGTAAAATATCTATTTTACTTGATTTAAGATGACATAAGTCTATTTTTAAAAAATGTAATTATGAATATTGATTTAGAAGAAAAGGTTAGCTGAATTATAAATATGTATTACTATATTAAAAAAAACGATAGATAATTTCAAGATAAGATTTTTTTTTCAACAATATACTGTATTTATCAAAATACACATTAATCCGGCATTATATTAATAATTTTATAAAAAGAAAATATATTAAACTTATTTTCTATACTACTTTTACAGGGTACTTTTAAATTGTATGTTTACTTTAACCGTTATAAGATTAGACATTTTACTGGGAAGATTTACATAACTACTTTTATTATAAAATTACGGAAATTTAAAACGAGTTTTTAAAATTTGAATTTGAATGTTTGAAATAAACCAATTCTACAAAACAGAAAATATAGTAATGATTTTATTTAAAAAAATAGTTTAAGGATTTATTTATTCATCTTTTTAATATTTGTTTGTTTGAATTTTGAAGGTATGTAATTAAGACTGTAATATATAGAATATTAAGTATTGTGATTTTAAAGAAAATCATATGTAGTAATGAGAATATTTTAAGCGTTTGTTAAATTTGAGTGGGGGTATTAATCAGAATATTTATACAAATTCAATACTTTTAGCTGATGATGAATTTTGATTTAATAGAATTGTGTATATGAATATGATGAAATTATTAGGTATTATATTTAATATTTGAAAGAAATAGGTAGACATTTTAAATAAAATCACTTTTACATAATTAAAACATTTAGATATCAAATAAGTGTGAAAGATGTCTTAATGGGCATGTGTATGTATATGAGATTTTTGTATTATCAATTTACGATATAAAAGAGGAGGGCAGGTTGCCAACAAAAATAACTTATATATGTTAAAACTATTAGGTGGTAAAAATTGGTTTAATAAAATATTTATGTATATACTTATGAAATTTCAATTGCGCTTTTAGTATATGTTCGATATGGTTAGGATTTTTTAATACAATCATGCATATATGCATTTTCAATTAATAAAGAAACGTGTAGATTTATATAATTACCACAAACTTAGAGACGAAACTGACACTGACTTCTTATATTGTAATTAAAAATGTATTCTTTGCTATTGATACAAGCATAAAATAAATTAGCAAAAGAGGTGTAAACATAGATTGTCCAACAGAAAATCAGATATGGATTTTTTTTTTTTTTTTTTTTTAAAGAATGCCTACAGCAACTAAAACAAGTATGTAGTAGCAAACACGAATCGTCTTAGATATGCGTAACTTATAAATATTACCTTAAAAGAAAATTATACGAAGTCCTTTTGATGATCAAATATATACTTTATAGATGAAATATCTATTAGTTTACCCTATGATCAGTGAGAAACTAATCAAGGCTTAAAAGCTGAGAATTTACATATATTTTTTTTAATTACGCAAAATTGATCTGTAGATATATGTAAATATATCCTTTCTAAAAATTGTTTTGTTTCAATAAAAATCGCAAATTTTATGTATGTGTACTCATTTTAAACTGTTCTATGTCAAAGAATCTACATAAAGAAGAATCATGAATATTTTTGTGGGGTTTTAGATGTACTTGTTAGCATGCGTTAGATATGGTTGAGACTTTTTAGTGCAATCATACATATATATTTTAAACTATTAAAGAAATATATTAGTTTAATATAATTTTTGTATGTACAGTTTAGGCGATTTCATCGATGTACAAGGTATGTCTACACAAATTGTTTGATAGGAAACAGATATAAAGATAGGTTTGATAGGGAAACCGATATGAAGGTTTAAAGAATACCTGCGACAACTAAAAAGAAGCATGGACATGCAGACATGGATCGATGAGGAATCTTACAACTTATATACATTAGCTCAGAATAAAATTAGCTTAAGTCCTTTTGATGATAAGCGTTACTTGCTAGACGATGGAATAACTAGCTCAGCAGATGGATATTATGAAATTGATCAAGATTGTGATTATCAAGAAAAATGTCGAATAGTGATGTAAATACTCTACGGTAAATAAAACTTTTCTGTATTTTTTTTATGTTAATTTTAAATATGTGTACTTTTTAAAACTTCTACACAAGCATTTCTCGTAGAATGCTACGTATGTGAACTTTATTGAAATGTATTCTACCCATACGTACAATCACCCACATATGCAAACATATGTATTTTTTTTTTTACCATATACAGTTTTAAACTTTTTTTTTTTACTGCTTTGTAATTTTCTAAAGGGTTTTTTTATTATTATTATTATTATACATTATATTTTTACATGTTTTTAATATTTTTTCCAATTTTTTTCTAGTTTATGAATGATATAAATATATAGTTTTACCTCTGCACATACACGCACATAGTCGTATGACGTTTACACTTTTCAAAACGGTTTACCATGTTATAAAAACCGGTTACCTAGCTGAAAAATATTACAAAATGCTTTTTGAATCAATCTAAAGCGTTAACCGTGTGTCAAAAGGTTAGTACAATATTTTTATAAGTTATGAAATACGTTAAAGTAATAATAGTGAAAGATTTATAACATTTTTGTTAACTTGTGAATTTCTTAAAACTTTTGTTACTTCTTTTTTTTTCTTAGCTTTTTCTTAAGATGTTTTATTTTTTTTTTAACTTTACTTTTTTTATTTTTTAAACTTTGATATATATTTTTTAAAGTTAAGTTTCAATTAATTTTTTTTTTTTTTAATCTTTTTCTAAAAATTTTATTTTATTTATTTTTTTCTTCTTATTTTTTTTAATTTACCTTTTTATTTTTAATTTATTTTTTTTTAAATTGAGTTTCAATTTTTAAATCTTTTTTTTAACATAAAATTAAGTTATATATATTTTAAATTATCATAAACTTTTTGCATAAACATACGCAACTACATATAAACATAGTTTTAAACAGACAGACAGTCATACATACACACACATAGAACTATTTGTCGCACACACACACACACACACATACATACCCACATACACACACATATATACATACACACATATACACACACAAAGAGAACTATTTATAATAACTATAAGACATATATGCTTTTTAAAACATACTCTTACACACAAACCTTTTTAATAAAATATCAGATGTATCAACAAAATGAGATGACAAGATTATTGCAAGAAAAAGAGGGTTGATTCTGAACAATGCACTATCGGTTGCACGGTTGCTCAGTTGCGGCTGAGCCTGTGGCCGTTGAACCCCCACTATCTTACTACTCACATTGAAAGTGATATAAATATCACTAAAGTGCATTACAAGAGGCTTACTATAGAATATCGTGTGTATAACATTCATCGTTCATTTACAGGGACAGAGTAAGGAATTCGGCACTGTCTGTTAACGATAATTGTTGGAAGTGCTTTTTTCAGTTGTGAACGTGTCTCTAAATTTAACTAATTTTTGTCTACTACTTGATGTGTATAAATTCTATAGATCCTATACAGAGCAGCACAAAAGTTTTCGAATATATTTCCATTTATTGACGGAAATTGAAGAAGGATTTTTAAAACCATTCTAGGCGTTTCCTAACTAAACTAAAACGTAGCATTCTTTGTAGTATGTATACAAACTTATCTACATATCATATACAGGGCAGCACAAAAGTTCTCAAGTACTTTTCCGTTTATTGACGGAAAGTCCAGAAGGGGAATTTTAAACTGTGCTACGCATTTCCTAACTGAACTAAAATTTAGCATTCTGTGTAGTATATATGCAAATTTATAGATTATATACAGAGCTGAACAAAAGAGTTCAGATATTTTTCCAAATATTGTTTCTAATGCCTGAAATGGGGTTTTAAAATATGTTATGCTTTTCCAAATTGTTTATTGAGATATCATCTTTCACCTTATTAAATGATAAACATTTTTAAATTTTTTTGTAAATCTTGGAAAGTGTTATATAATCTATGTTTGAAGCATGCTTTTTCGATATTGTTTGAAATATACAAGCCGTCTGTCGTATGGCTGCAGCTACTATGCTTATGCGTGGGACAAAATCCTGTTCACTGTCCACAACTGTTTCGTACACCAGAGCTTTCATGTGACGCTAGAAAAAAGATTCAAAAAGGATAACACAGAACAATTTTACAGGCACTTTAGCTGTTGGCAAAAAAGTCCTCTATCGCAACACGATTGCGTTTTCGAACAGCATTTCTAGCCGATTCTGATTGATCTTTAAGTAACCTATCACTCCCAGTAGTTTGTTCAGGCAGTAGCTAATCACCTTGTATATTATCATTCTTGGAGGTGTGAGGTCGTGGCGAAAAGTCACAGAGTATTAAAATTCTCAAGATCAATATCAATTACTGTCTATTGTTCATCGAAATAAAGAGAGAAAAGGAAATCGCTTACCTTTTCTATAATCGATCGCGTTGTAGGTATTTGTCCAATAGAAATATCCAATAATGTATCCTTCACGAATGAGAATGGTTACACGACACAAATAAATATATGCTTTTGAGATTGTATAGCTGAAAGAAACTTGTTAATAATATTAGTTCAATGAAATAATTGAGTGGACTTCTGGAACTTAAATATTAAACTTATAAATTATCTGGATTAATTTACAATTATTTAAGTAATTAACAATTTTAGAAACATTTTAGTGGTTTTGTCAGGAGACATACTCCTGTGTCTTTACAGCATGGATTTTTGAAATACACTGAACCATAATCACGAAATCTGGAAAGTTCAAAATGATGTTGCAAATGTTCCTTGTAATAATCATTGTCAGTATTGCATATTTCACAAGTGATTGGGCTTTCCAAATTAGTTGATAAATAGTCATTACAGAAAGTTGATTAGTTCATATAACATATTTAATGTTTAATAACTGTCTTATAAAGTCTCTTTAAGTTCGAATGAATTTATAATAATGAGATCACAAACATTAAAACGTATTTCACTTTTATTAGATGAGAGATGAAAATAATAAGATTATAATTGCCTATTGCACCACGTCTTGAAAGTTGAGAGGGTAAAGATGGGTAACGAGTTTTAACAGATGTAACGATGAAAGAAATTTATAGTTGGGTTTTTCTCTGTACTTCACTTTCTCTCTTTTATTTATCTTGAGTAGAAAATCATTAAAGTTTATTCGAATGAATGGATTAGTAAACATTGGAATGTAGGAAACATTGGTAAATCGAATGTAAGGAACCATTTAAAAGGTCATAATTCATATTTATGACCTTTTAAATGGTTCCTTACATTCGATTTATCAATGTTTCCTATATTGCGCATACAAAATTTTAACATTTTACTTGACTTTTTCCAGCTATATTTATAAAATCATCGCAATGCAGGCATTGTGAATTAAATGAAAGAATTAAAAAACCGACAGATAGCATTTAATAATTATTTTATTTTATTTTATTTTATTTTATTTTAAACTATAACTAACACTTGTGTTTTCTCCTTTATGCAGAAAAGTTTGCATTAAAATCCGCTTATTATTATCAATACTAGACAAAAGTACAGGAGAGAACCCCTGAATAAACGGCAATTTACAAAATAGTTATTAACTCTGGAGATATCGTAAATATTTGTAGCAAAATTAACAAGAGCGGTCAATTTTATCCAAAACTATACAAGGTTTCTGTTCATTTTAATATATAGATCTCTTGCGAAGCAAATTAACCCTTAATTGCATAGTGATGTAAATTTCCATCACTGTTTATTTAACTTTTAATAAATAAATTAACTTCTTCGCCACCACTATATTTATATAGAAATATTAATTCAGTAAATTTCCCGTGAACTATGTTGCTGAACAAACTTAAAAATCTATCTTAAAATTTCTGGTGTCTAATATTTAATATATGTATAAAAAAACACAATTGTAAAAGAAAAACTCATGCAAAGAAGGGTTAAAATATCATACACAGTTAATTGGAAAGGTAACGTCTTTTATCTTAATACTTTTAAAATTATTACTTTTCTACAATTATTTGTGGAAGAATTAACAAGCACTTTTCGTTATTTTCCAGAACTATACATATTTTTGTTCATTTTAACAGGGGTAGCCCACTGCGAAAAATAATTAAATGTACATATTGTACTCATTTAATTTAGTAGCTACATAATTGTTTACTATTATATATGAGTCAGAATTAGTAGTGAATGATCAATTTTGTTTCCCAGGACTAAAAGTAATTAATTTTTATTTTAATATATAAATCTCCCACTAAGAAATAATTAAAATTATCAATAAAATGTAGACGCTGTTTCCAGTTAATTTGTAACGGCATTACATTTCAACAATTATTTAGAAGATTTATATATAGATATAATTTAGATTTTATAGCAGAATTAGTAGGTGCTGTTTACTTTTTCGCTCCAGAACTGTAAAAAATAAAATTTATAATTTTCTTTCAGTATTTCACTGTAAGTTTACAATATCCGGAAATAAATGCTATGCTGTGCGCAGAGAAAAAAAAACTCTAAATATGTAGAAACTTTACATAAAATGAAACATCTAGAATAGGTAACAAATGTTTGCTTTAATTAGTTTTTACGTGCGATCTAATTTTTTTTTAAATGTATTATTATTCAGTCCCTTTCTCGTCTCCCTTTTAAATAAGTCCTTCCGGGCTGTACCGGGAGGAAAAGGTAGCTTTCCTATATCTTCGTTTTAAAATTTTAGCTAATGTTACACGAAAACAGCAAGTTAAAATGCAAAGAAAACGTTTACAAAAATTTGTTAATACTGAATTTGAATAAGAAATTCGCCAAATTATTGAGCAATAACTAAATCGGCTTCATTTATGAAGATATATATTGGTCGCCAAATTTGGCGATATTTTGCCAAATGTCGCCAAGTTTGGCGAGAATTTGGCGCTAACGGATATGAGTATATAGTTTTATGCGTATGCTTGGGAAAATTATTACAACAATGAAAATTTTTGTCATGTGCTGTCTTGTTTTAAAATGTCAGCCATCCTAGAATTTCAAACTGCTCTATCTCAGCCATTTTTTAAGATAGAGGTAAACCAAAAAATGCTCTGGAATCCTCGTATCAAGAACTAACACTTAATTAAAAAATAAATTTGAATTTTTAACTTTTTGTATATTTATTTTAATTTTAAATTTTTAAGTGGCCGCCATCTTGAAACAAAATGGCGGACCAAGCTGGCCAACGAACTCGGTCGAGACATTGATGATCTTAATACACACAATTATTTTCATCAAAATTGATTTATAAATACGAGCGTTATCGTATGACATAGGTCAGATATATATATATATATATATATATATATATATATATATCAACATTTGAACGGAGGGTGGTTTTGGGGTCTGGGGGTCATGATCGGTGAAAATATTTGGAAATTTTCCGGAATTGCTTTCCTCCGAACGGCTGCAATAGGTAGCTTTATACTTTTTTGTAAAATATACGAATAAAAAAAAATATGTAACTAATGATCATAACTGTAAAAAATATCAGTTCTATCAGTTTAATATTTATAACATCTGAATGATTTGATAATAAATTAAATTAAAAAAGACAATTTCCGATTAATATCGCTGATTTTGTTTGTTCTGCAAAACAACTATATCTTTTTTTTTTTTTTTTCGTCCAACAGAAAAATCTGAACTTTTTTAAAAATCTAATGAAATATTGCTCTCAATTAATTTAGTAGCTGCATAATTGTTTACTATTATATATGAGTCAGAATTAGTAGTGAATGATCAATTTTTTTTTCACAGGACTAAAAGTAAGTTATTTTTATTTTATTATATAAATCTCCCACTAAGAAATAATTAAAAATATCAATAAAATGTAGAAAAAAAACAAAAAATTGTTTTTGAAAATGACTTGGAAAGAGTCGAAACATGTAAAACAACTAATAAAAGTTATTTTAATTTGTATTATGTTGTTAATTTACACCTTTAGCATTTAAAAGGAATATATTATTACAAGGTGATATAATTTATTATATTGTTAGTACTTTGTACGTTAAAAATCTATAGGCAAATAGCCGATTTTTACGAATGTTAGAGTCTAGAAATTAAAAAAAAGAAAAAATCAAACATTTAGACAGACATTCATATACCATTTTTGGATCCTCATAAAATAGATATAGGACTCCAGCATGAGCCCAATTTAAAAAGAAAGAAAAAATAATTATTAGAATCTGAGCATCCGTTCAAACGTTATACATGGCACATGAAAAAATGTACAAACATATTGTATAAAATTCGTTGTTGTAAATTGATTAATAAGCAATAAGTTCACTACACGGATAAAACAAACCTTTTTATACTGTCAGTCAAAAAAAAGGGGGAGGGAGGGGGTAATCTGTACTATTTGATTATCTTTTTCCTGGCTGGTTTCATTTAAGGAACAAAAAAAAATAACAAATATGGTTGTCACGATTTGAGAAATTAATGTTATTACAATTTTTAATACATAGACGACCTCTATTTTAAAAATTGTATTTGTATTTGGAAAGTAGACACGATTCCTTATTAAATGATACCTCTCTCATCTCTCTGTGACCATGTGATGATAAATCAGTACAAGAGGGGTTTTCCTACTTTACTTATCGAAAACAAAATTCACATTGTATTTTCTTTACTTTTAGTGCGTTGTATAAATTAAATGCTTTAAAAAAAATCTCATTTAAAATGTAATCTCTGGAATTGGATAATAGAACATTAAACATTAGATTTAATTAGTTTTTACGGGTGATCTAATATTTAAAAAATTGGTTACCATTGAATTATTTTCTTTTTATACTATTAAAAGTATGAGAACAAAAGTAGATAACGAATGACGACAGCCGTGAAAAGCTCACTCAAAGCTTATTTTTTTCAGAATTAAGAGAAGAAAATCTTATGCCATTAAATCAAAGCAAATAATCATATCTGATTATGTCTCCTGGTGGAAATACAAAACGCATTAGTAAATATAACTGGAAGGGAACGGAGAATGGCGTTGTCCTATTAACATACTTAATATTTCTTTCGAAAAAAAAATAACTGGCAGTTTCTTTCAGAAAAACTTTATTGGTTTCCACACATGAAACAAAATATATATTGTACCTAAATAGGATTTCTTAACCCTTTCATGTTTCAAATTACTTCTAAAATGTTGAAATGATTGAATGACAATAGGATTTACGAACTAATTTATTTGAAATTAAATAAAAGCTTTTTTCTCCTACATTAGCCTCACCAGCGCTCAAAGCTGGTAAACGGGAGGTGTTAGGTTCGAACTCAATCGCGCCGGTCGGCCTAATCGTTCGAAGTTTTCCGTGGTTTTCAACATACCCTAATATAACACTAGCTGTTACCCGTGACTTCGTTCACGTAACATTAAAGAAAAATAAATGTACTAATAAAGCAAAATATTTCACTCCCGATAATTAAAAACGTAAATAATTAACTAACTCTTTATCACATTTCATAGAAGAAAATACGATATTTCTTTGTTATAGGAGCCTTAACATAAATCAGTTTATAAAAAGGTAAAATTTTGTGCCAAATAACCGCGAAAAGGAAACTGCAACCAATGGAAAAAGGACGGCCAAATAAAATCGTGTAAATCGACGAATTAGGTAAAAAGAAATCTCCATTTTACCTGATAAACCATTTTACTTTTAACGACTTTGAGAAACGTTTTAACAGCCATCATTTAAAAATAATACATTGGAAATAGTATATGCTTTTTCTTTAAATTCAATTCGTGTGAATAGGGATGAATAGTTCTTAACCTAAATGCAAGGAGCTTCAATTGCAAAGCTTTTTGCAGCCCAAAATTACATGCAAACGCAACACTTAAATTGCAAAGCTTTTTTCAACCCAAAATTATATGTTAACATTACTTTTGCATGTAATTTTCATTGCAAATTAACATTTATTACGGTTCAAATTAAAATTTATTTGGGTGTAAATTACATGTAAATGTTACGTTTGCATGTAATTTGGGGTTGCAAAAAGCTTTGCAATTGCAAGTGTTACGTTTGCGTGTAACAGCAAATTTGTGTCCTTGGTTCAATCTATAGCTGAAACAAATCTTGATTTCTTGACAATATGCTGACAGGCGATTTTTGCTCTGCAGAATAAATTGATTCATAAAGTTTGAATATGTGGAAATATGTTTTTATTTTTCGGAAATTTTACTGTAATCAAGATTTTTTTTTCACCAACCATTCAAATTGAAAATAAAATAATTTTTTTCAGTTTTAATGAGAAAATGGCATAAAAATATATTAATCCGTTTTATTTCTCTTTTTTTATCCACAAAAATGGAGTAATTAAAGTACAATTTTTGGAGATATTTCGTTAAAATTTACAAAAAAAATATTAATATCTCGGAATTTAATTCAAAATTTTAAATTCTCAGAGTTTATATGACATCCTCGAATCAATGATAACAGGTGTTAAGTAAATCGCGTTGCATTAAGAGGAGTAGTTGCGAAATATACACAGTCAGATTTTAACTTAATAGACTTGTGCTCAATTTTTTTTCCCTAATAATCTTACTGATGCTTGTATTATAATCACAGAGTTCAGAGAATAAATAGAGACCAGAGGGCCCGTGCGAAGATTTCGCACTGAAATCTAATATTTTCTAGGTACTTCTCTATTATCCCGTCGACCACTTTTCATAACAAAAAACTACCGCCAAACTGTAAGATTAAACGCCAAAAATGCAGTCCCATTTACTTGATGTTCAGAATCATTATGCGTGTTTGTTACGTCATCTAGTGGTTTTACATTCGACATTTGCGTATATTTTTCATTATGTTTTACTGATTTAGTAGTTATTTTAATAATTAAAAAAACAATTATGTCCTTAAATTCTTATATTTTACTTATTTTTTGATATTCCAATGGCAACGTTCTCCCGTTTATTTGGCGATAGTTTTTTGTTATGAAAAGTTGTCGACGGATAATAGAGAAGTATCATTTTTATCAATATGTAATATTTATTAGATGCAGGTTTAAACTTCTAAAGAAAAAGCAAGGATAAAAATATCTGCAAACAACATTTAGTTGTTAGCCAAGCCAGAATATCATCTAATTTATTCCATCAAAGTTAGACAAAACACTGATCCAAGATTGCTAAAGGCACGCGCGAGAAAAAAAAATAACAATCGTATTTTGACTGCGTTAGAGGATGACGTCTTCCGCTTCGGGAAAAACATGGTACTTAGAAATATAAATCTAAACATTTCAATTTCAATTTCGCTTTTTAATCATAAGTATAAAATAAACCCGTGCGGTGTTTTTTTATAATAATTGCTATGAGTATCATATAATGTGGTATTTTATTTTTTTGGCAACAATAATTTCAGGAAAACCTTCCATTTCTTTTATGAAAACAATTCCAATTTAATTTTTAATTTTCAGCAAATTTTAATCAAAAACATGTTTTAACGAATTGTTAAGTAGGCTATGTCAGAAGCCGGTTCTAAAACCTTTCATATTGTATCTCATTCGTTGTTCTGCGTTTCATATTTTCTTAGAAAAAGGATGTTGACAGGAGAAATAATATATATGATGAAATGTTCATGTTTGGCGTGATGCTGAAAATGCAACCCTACAGTCGGCCCAAACAACTGGCGGCTTGCTTTGAAAACCTCTCCCCGTCCAATGAATCCAGTCATTGTTCCACGTGCAGCCACTCTCTATCCAATGAAGTCAGCCCTTGGGCCTAATGATTTGAGCAATAACCGGCTTCTTTTTGCAAGCCGATTTTACGGTTCAATACCTCTCTATTCTTTCACTGTACTCAGTGATTATTAATGTATGAAATTGATACACATTTGAAACATATTTAAAAAATCCCGTTTTATTATGACGTCACTTTGATCCCAGAGAAATCTCTTTTCAATGATATAATTCTTGTTAATTTTCTTTTCCTGGCAATAATGACGTGAATTTTAGCAGAAAACTCACATCTGTTTGTAACTGAAATTCAAGCTTATTATTAAGCAGTATCAAAAAAATATTTCAGTTATTCATCTAAATATGACGTCCATTATGCATATACTTTTATTATTATAGTCATGCTGTTTGTAATATTGCGAATATTTGAAAATACGTGTTTTATTTATGACGTCATATTTGTTCAAGCCAAGAAGGAACCTTTTCATAGTTCCATGGTTCAAGCGAAATATCTTTTTTAATAATATAATTATTGTTAATTCTTCTTTCTAATTATAACGCAGTTTTTGACAGAAAAAGATCTTTTTAATGTAACCGATATTCATACTTCATGTATAATAACAAATACCCCATATTGTTGTTTCAAATATCACAGAAATTTATCTTCTTTTGAATTAGTTTCTTTTTTCACGTGAAAATCGCTCAATTGAAACTTAATTGTTGAGGAAAAATTATTTTTTCGCATTTTTATTTATTGGCAACGATCAAAGCCCTAGTAACGATAAAGTAAAATGGTTAAATTTTATCTAAAAAAGTCCATTGATTCTCTATGAAAATAATCAAATTTTGAATTATTAAGAAAAGTATTTGAATAAAATAAACAAAAACCAGTCTATGTTCATTTCCGGGTTATAATCCACCTATATGCAAAGATACAGGGCCATTAATTTCTCCATTTTGACGCTGTCTTCAGCCTAACATTTGCACAAAATCGGATTTTAAATATTACTCGCTGTTACCCGTGACTTCGTTCCCGTAACATTAAAAGAAAAATAAATGTACTAATCAAGCAAAATATTTCACTCCCGATAATTAAAAACGTAAATAATTAACTAACTCTTTATCACATTTCATAGAAGAAAATACGATATTTCTTTGTTATAGGGGCCTTGACATAAATCAGTTTAAAAAAGGTAAAATTTTGTGACAAATAACCGTGAAAAGGAAACTGCAACCAATGGAAAAAGGACGGCCAAATAAAATCGTGTAAATCGACGAATTGGGTAAAAAGAAATGTCAATTTTACCTGATAAACCATTTTACTTTTAACGACTTTGAGAAACGTTTTAACAGCCATAACTTAAAAATAATTCATTGAAAATAGTATATGTTTTTTCTTTAAATTTAATTCTTGTGAATAGGGAGGAATAATTCTACACCTAAATGCAAGGAGCTTCAATTGCAAAGCTTTTTGCAGCCCAAAATTACATGCAAACGTAACACTTAAATTGCAAAGCTTTTTGCAACCCAAATTTATATGCAAACATTACTTTTGGATGTAATTTTCATTGCAAATTAACATTTATTGCGGTTCAAAATAAATTAATTTGGGTGCAAATTACATGTAAATGTTACGTTTGCATGTAATTTGGGGTTACAAAAAGCTTTGCAATTGCAAGTGTTTCGTTTGCATGTAACAGAAAATTTGTGTCCTTGGTTTAATCTATAGCTGAAACAAATCTTGATTTCTTGACAATATGCTGACAGGCGATTTTTGCTCTGCAGAATAAATTGATTCATAAAGTTTGAATATGTGGAAATATGTTTTTATTTTTCAGAAATTTTACTGTAATCACGATTTTTCTTTCACCAACTATTCAAATTGAAAATAAAATACTTTTTTTCAGTTTTAATGAGAAAATGGCATAAAAATATATTAATCCGTTTTATTTCTCCTTTTTTATCCACAAAAATGGAGTAATTAAAGTACAATTTTTAGAGAAATTTCGTTAAAATTTACAAAAAAAATATTAATATCTCGGAATTTAATTCAAAATTTTAAATTCTCAGAGTTTATATGACATCCTCGAATCAATGATAACCGGTGTTAAGTAAATCGCGTTGCATTAAGAGGAGTAGTTGCGAAATATACACAGTCAGATTTTAACTTAATAGACTTGTGCTCAATTTTCTTTTCCTAATAATCTTACTGATGCTTGTATTATACTCACAGAGTTCAGAGAATAAATAGAGACCAGAGGGCCCGTGCGAAGATTTCGCACTGAAATCTAATATTTTTTAGGTACTTCTCTATTATCCCGCCGACCACTTTTCATAACAAAAAACTACCGCCAAACTGTAAGATTAAACGCCAAAAATGTAGTCCCATTTACTTGATGTTCAGAATCATTATGCGTGTTTGTTACGTCATCTAGTGGTTTTACATTCGACATTTGCGTATATTTTTCATTATGTTTTACTGATTTAGTAGTTATTTTAATAATTAAAAAAACAATTATGTCCTTAAATTCTTATATTTTACTTATTTTTTGATATTCCAATGGCAACGTTCTCCCGTTTATTTGGCTATAGTTTTTTGTTATGAAAAGTTGTCGACGGATAATAGAGAAGTATCATTTTTATCAATATGTAATATTTATTAGATGCAGGTTTAAACTTCTAAAGAAAAAGCAAGGATAAAAATATCTGCAAACAACATTTAGTTGTTAGCCAAGCCAGAATATCATCTAATTTATTCCATCAAAGTTAGACAAAACACTGATCCAAGATTGCTAAAGGCACGCGCGAGAAAAAAAAATAACAATCGTATTTTGACTGCGTTAGAGGATGACGTCTTCCGCTTCGGGAAAAACATGGTACTTAGAAATATAAATCTAAACATTTCAATTTCAATTTCGCTTTTTAATCATAAGTATAAAATAAACCCGTGCGGTGTTTTTTTATAATAATTGCTATGAGTATCATATAATGTGGTATTTTATTTTTTTGGCAACAATAATTTCAGGAAAACCTTCCATTTCTTTTATGAAAACAATTCCAATTTAATTTTTAATTTTCAGCAAATTTTAATCAAAAACATGTTTTAACGAATTGTTAAGTAGGCTATGTCAGAAGCCGGTTCTAAAACCTTTCATATTGTATCTCATTCGTTGTTCTGCGTTTCATATTTTCTTAGAAAAAGGATGTTGACAGGAGAAATAATATATATGATGAAATGTTCATGTTTGGCGTGATGCTGAAAATGCAACCCTACAGTCGGCCCAAACAACTGGCGGCTTGCTTTGAAAACCTCTCCCCGTCCAATGAATCCAGTCATTGTTCCACGTGCAGCCACTCTCTATCCAATGAAGTCAGCCCTTGGGCCTAATGATTTGAGCAATAACCGGCTTCTTTTTGCAAGCCGATTTTACGGTTCAATACCTCTCTATTCTTTCACTGTACTCAGTGATTATTAATGTATGAAATTGATACACATTTGAAACATATTTAAAAAATCCCGTTTTATTATGACGTCACTTTGATCCCAGAGAAATCTCTTTTCAATGATATAATTCTTGTTAATTTTCTTTTCCTGGCAATAATGACGTGAATTTTAGCAGAAAACTCACATCTGTTTGTAACTGAAATTCAAGCTTATTATTAAGCAGTATCAAAAAAATATTTCAGTTATTCATCTAAATATGACGTCCATTATGTATATACTTTTATTATTATAGTCATGCTGTTTGTAATATTGCGAATATTTGAAAATACGTGTTTTATTTATGACGTCATATTTGTTCAAGCCAAGAAGGAACCTTTTCATAGTTCCATGGTTCAAGCGAAATATCTTTTTTAATAATATAATTATTGTTAATTCTTCTTTCTAATTATAACGCAGTTTTTGACAGAAAAAGATCTTTTTAATGTAACCGATATTCATACTTCATGTATAATAACAAATACCCCATATTGTTGTTTCAAATATCACAGAAATTTATCTTCTTTTGAATTATTTTCTTTTTTCACGTGAAAATCGCTCAATTGAAACTTAATTGTTGAGGAAAAATTATTTTTTCGCATTTTTATTTATTGGCAACGATCAAAGCCCTAGTAACGATAAAGTAAAATGGTTAAATTTTATCTAAAAAAGTCCATTGATTCTCTATGAAAATAATCAAATTTTGAATTATTAAGAAAAGTATTTGAATAAAATAAACAAAAACCAGTCTATGTTCATTTCCGGGTTATAATCCCGCTATATGCAAAGATACAGGGCCATTAATTTCTCCATTTTGACGCTGTCTTCAGCCTAACATTTGCACAAAATCGGATTTTAAATATTACTCGCTGTTACCCGTGACTTCGTTCCCGTAACATTAAAAGAAAAATAAATGTACTAATCAAGCAAAATATTTCACTCCCGATAATTAAAAACGTAAATAATTAACTAACTCTTTATCACATTTCATAGAAGAAAATACGATATTTCTTTGTTATAGGGGCCTTGACATAAATCAGTTTAAAAAAGGTAAAATTTTGTGACAAATAACCGTGAAAAGGAAACTGCAACCAATGGAAAAAGGACTGCCAAATAAAATCGTGTAAATCGACGAATTGGGTAAAAAGAAATGTCAATTTTACCTGATAAACCATTTTACTTTTAACGACTTTGAGAAACGTTTTAACAGCCATAACTTAAAAATAATTCATTGAAAATAGTATATGTTTTTTCTTTAAATTTAATTCTTGTGAATAGGGAGGAATAATTCTACACCTAAATGCAAGGAGCTTCAATTGCAAAGCTTTTTGCAGCCCAAAATTACATGCAAACGTAACACTTAAATTGCAAAGCTTTTTGCAACCCAAATTTATATGCAAACATTACTTTTGGATGTAATTTTCATTGCAAATTAACATTTATTGCGGTTCAAAATAAATTAATTTGGGTGCAAATTACATGTAAATGTTACGTTTGCATGTAATTTGGGGTTACAAAAAGCTTTGCAATTGCAAGTGTTTCGTTTGCATGTAACAGAAAATTTGTGTCCTTGGTTTAATCTATAGCTGAAACAAATCTTGATTTCTTGACAATATGCTGACAGGCGATTTTTGCTCTGCAGAATAAATTGATTCATAAAGTTTGAATATGTGGAAATATGTTTTTATTTTTCAGAAATTTTACTGTAATCACGATTTTTCTTTCACCAACTATTCAAATTGAAAATAAAATACTTTTTTTCAGTTTTAATGAGAAAATGGCATAAAAATATATTAATCCGTTTTATTTCTCCTTTTTTATCCACAAAAATGGAGTAATTAAAGTACAATTTTTAGAGAAATTTCGTTAAAATTTACAAAAAAAATATTAATATCTCGGAATTTAATTCAAAATTTTAAATTCTCAGAGTTTATATGACATCCTCGAATCAATGATAACCGGTGTTAAGTAAATCGCGTTGCATTAAGAGGAGTAGTTGCGAAATATACACAGTCAGATTTTAACTTAATAGACTTGTGCTCAATTTTCTTTTCCTAATAATCTTACTGATGCTTGTATTATACTCACAGAGTTCAGAGAATAAATAGAGACCAGAGGGCCCGTGCGAAGATTTCGCACTGAAATCTAATATTTTTTAGGTACTTCTCTATTATCCCGCCGACCACTTTTCATAACAAAAAACTACCGCCAAACTGTAAGATTAAACGCCAAAAATGTAGTCCCATTTACTTGATGTTCAGAATCATTATGCGTGTTTGTTACGTCATCTAGTGGTTTTACATTCGACATTTGCGTATATTTTTCATTATGTTTTACTGATTTAGTAGTTATTTTATTAATTAAAATAACAATTGTGTCCTTAAATTCTTATATTTTATTTATTTTTTTGATATTCCAATGGCAACGTTCTCCCGTTTATTTGGCGACAGTTTTTTGTTATGAAAAGTGGTCGACGGGATAATGAAAAGTATCATTTTTATCAATATGTAATATTTATTAGATGCAGGTTTAAACTTCTAAAGAAAAAGCAAGGATAAAAATATCTGCAAACAACATTTAGTTGTTAGTCAAGCCAGAATATCATCTAATTTATTCCATCAAAGTTAGACAAAATACTGATCCAAGATTGCTAAAGGCACGCGCGAGAAAAAAAAATAACAATCGTATTTTGACTGCGTTAGAGGATGACGTCTTCCGCTTCGGGAAAAACATGGTACTTAGAAATATAAATCTAAACATTTCAATTTCAATTTCGCTTTTTAATCATAAGTATAAAATAAACCCGTGCGGTGTTTTTTTATAATAATTGCTATGAGTATCATATAATGTGGTATTTTATTTTTTTGGCAACAATAATTTCAGGAAAACCTTTCATTTCTTTTATGAAAACAATGCCAATTTAATTTTTAATTTTCAGCAAATTTTAATCAAAAACATATTTTAACGAATTGTTAAGTAGGCTATGTCAGAAGCCGGGTCTAAAACCTTTCATATGGTATCTCATTCGTTGTTCTGCGTTTCATATTTTCTTAGAAAAAGGATGTTGACAGGAGAAATAATAAATATGATGAAATGTTCATGTTTGGCGTGATGCTGAAAATGCAACCCTACAGTCGGCCCAAACAACTGGCGGCTTGCTTTGAAAACCTCTCCCCGTCCAATGAATCCAGTCATTGTTCCACGTGCAGCCTCTCTCTATCCAATGAAGTCAGCCCTTGGGCCTAATGATTTGAGCAATAACCGGCTTCTTTTTGCCAGCCGATTTTACGGTTCAATACCTCTCTATTCTTTCACTGTACTCAGTGATTATTAATGTATGAAATTGATACACGCTCCATTTGAAACATATTTAAAAAATCCCGTTTTATTATGACGTCACTTTGATCCCAGAGAAATCTCTTTTCAATGATATAATTCTTGTAAATTTTCTTTTTCTGGCAATAATGACGTGAATTTTAGCAGAAAACTCACATCTGTTTGTAACTGATATTCAAGCTTATTATTAAGCAGTATCAAAAAAATATTTCAGTTAGTCATCTAAATATGACGTCCATTATGTATATACTTTTATTATTATAGTCATGCTGTTTGTAATATTGCGAATATTTGAAAATACGTGTTTTATTTATGACGTCATATTTGTTCAAGCCAAGAAGGATCCTTTTCATAGTTCCATGGTTCAAGCGAAATATTTTTTTTAATAATATAATTATTGTTAATTCTTCTTTCTAATTATAACGCAGTTTCTGACAGAAAAAGATATTTTTAATGTAACCGATATTCATACTTCATGTATAACAAATACCCCACATTGTTGTTTCAAATATCACAGAAATTTATCTTCTTTTGAATTATTTTCATTTTTCACCTGAAAATCGCTCAATTGAAACTTAATTGTTGAGGAAAAATTATTTTTTCGCATTTTTATTTATTGGCAACGATCAAAGCCCTAGCAACGATAAAATAAAATGGTTAAATTTTATCTAAAAATGTCCATTGATTCTCTATGAAAATAATCAAATTTTGAATTATTAAGAAAAGTATTTGAATAAAATAAACAAAAACCAGTCTATGTTCATTTCCGGGTTATAATCCACCTATATGCAAAGATACAGGGCCATTAATTTTTCCATTTTGACGCTGGTTTCAGCCTAACATTTGCACACAATCGGATTTATAATATTACTCGCTGTTACCCGTGACTTCGTTCCCGTAACATTAAAAGAAAAATAAATGTACTAATCAAGCAAAATATTTCACTCCCGATAATTAAAAACGTAAATAATTAACAAACTCTTTATCACATTTCATGGAAGAAAATACGATATTTCTTTGTTATAGGGGCCTTGACATAAATCAGTTTAAAAAAGGTAAAATTTTGTGACAAATAACCGTGGAAAGGAAACTGCAACCAATGGAAAAAGGACGGCCAAATAAAATCGGTTAAATCGACGAATTGGGTAAAAATAAATGTCAATTTTACCTGATAAAGCATTTTACTTTTAACGACTTTGAGAAACGTTTTAACAGCCATAACTTAAAAATAATTCATTGAAAATAGTATATGTTTTTTCTTTAAATTCAGTTCTTGTGAATAGGGAGGAATAATTCTACACCTAAATGCAAGGAGCTTCAATTGCAAAGATTTTGCAGCCCAAAATTACATGCTAACGTAACACTTAAATTGCAAAGCTTTTTGCAACCCAAAATTATATGCAAACATTACTTTTGGATGTAATTTTCATTGCAAATTAACATTTATTGCGGTTCAAATTAAAACTAATTTGGGTGCAAATTACATGTAAATGTTACGTTTGCATGTAATTTGGGGTTACAAAAAGCTTTGCAATTGCATGTGTTACGTTTGCATGTAACAGAAAATTTGTGTCCTTGGTTTAATCTATAGCTGAAACAAATCTTGATTTCTTGACAATATGCTGACAGGCGATTTTTGCTCTGCAGAATAAATTGATTCATAAAGTTTGAATATGTGGAAATATGTTTTTATTTTTCAGAAATTTTACTGTAATCACGATTTTTCTTTCACCAACTATTCAAATTGAAAATAAAATATTTTTTTTTCAGTTTTAATGAGAAAATGGCATAAAAATATATTAATCCGTTTTATTTCTCCTTTTTTATCCACAAAAATGGAGTGATTTAAGTACCATTTTTAGAGAAATTTCGTTAAAATTTACAAACAAAATATTAATATCTCGGAATCTAATTCAAAATTTTACATTCTCAGAGTTTATATGACATCCGCGAATCAACGATAACCGGTGTTAAGTAAATCTCGTTGCATTAAGAGGAGTAGTTGCGAAATACACACAGTCAGATTTTAACTTAATAGACTTGTGTTAAATTTTCTTTTCCTAATAATCTTACTGATGCTTGTATTATTAATCACAGAGTTCAGAGAATAAATAGTGATTAAATGTTCATGTTTGGCGTGATGCTGAAAATGCAACCCTACAGTCGGCCCAAACAACTGGCGGCTTGCTTTGAAAACCTCTCCCCGTCCAATGATTCCAGCCATTGTTCCACGTGCAGCCTCTCTCCATCCAATGAAGTCAGCCCTTGGGCCTGATGATTTGAGCGAAAACCGGCTTCATATTGCAAGCCGATTTTACGGTTCATTACCTCTCTATTCTTTCACTGTACTCAGTGATTATTAATGTATGAAATTGATACACGCTCCATCTAAAACATATTTAAAAAATGCCGTTTTATTATGACGTCACTTTGATCCCAGAGAAATCTCTTTTCAATGATATAATTCTTGTTAATTTTCTTTTCTTGGCAATAATGACGTGAATTTTAGCGGAAAACTCACATCTGTTTGTAACTGATATTCAAGCTTATTATTGATCAGTATCAAAAAAAAAAAAAATTCAGTTATTCATCTTAAATATGACGTCCATTATGTATATACTTTTATTATACACTGATAGTCATGCTCTTTGTAATATTACGAATATTTGAAAATACATGTTTTATTTATGACGTCATATTAGTTCAAGCCAAGAAGGATCCTTTTCATAGTTCCATGGTTCAAGCGAAATCTTTTTCTTAATAATATAATTATTGTTAATTCTTCTTTCTAATTATAACGCAGTTTTTGACAGAAAAAAGATCTTTTTAATGTAACTGATATTCATACTTCATGTATAATAACAAATACTCCATACTGTTGTTTCAAATATCACAGAACTTCATCTTCTTTTGAATTATTTTCATTTTTCAAGTGAAAATCGCTCAATTAAAACTTAATTGTTGATGAAAAATTATTTTTTCGCATTTTTATTTATTGGCAACGACCAAAGCCCTAGCAACGATAAAGTAAAAGGGTTAAATTTTATCTAAAAATGTACATTGATTCTCTATGAAAATAATCAAATTTTGAATTATTAAGAAAAGTATTTGAATAAAATAAACAAAAACCAGTCTATGTTCATTTCCGGGTTATAATCCACCTATATGCAAAGATACAGGGCCATTAATTTCTTCATTTTGACGCTGGCTTCAGCCTAACATTTGCACACAATCGGATTTATAATATTATTAGGATTAAGATTGCATAAATGAGGGTTAGGTTCTTTTAGAAAGACCCCCAACCCCCCATCCCCTGTGTCTATCTCCCTCGAGTAGATAATCGGCCATAAAAAACAGCACCAACACATCTGGCACATTTTAAAAGGCAAAATTTTATTTTTAAATTCTGGTTCCGTTCTGGCATGTGGGGATTAAAATTAAGGGGGACCGAATTTAACCCATCATGCCAGAAAGGGTTAAACGCCTCTCATTTCATAATTCAATAAAACATTAACTATAAAAAATAACGAAACAAGGAATATGTTTATCAGGTATCTCATAAATTTTATGTACAGTCATTTTCAAAATAGTTAAAATTGTCATCAATTGATGGCACTGCGTTCTCTCAAGCTGTAATAAAGCTCTAACATAGGTGTAAACCTGCATCAAGAATCTCCCATTTTTCACTTTTTATACTATTTAGCTATTGTAACACGCGGAAATGTTTCATATTTTGAAATTTTTAAGTTAATTTAGGCACCCTTACAGTTTGAGAATACGTAGCATTATCTGATGACGAAAATTTTAATTTTTCTTAAAAGTGTTGTATACTGAATTGGTGAGTTATTTGATAATCATGTCACTTACTTAATCTTTATATTTATTATAGCTAATGCATTATTGAGCTTCAAAATAAGAAGTTCTTTATGGTGAACGCTGTATATGCTGTATATACACACTTGAAAAAAAAAATTCTATTTCTATTTTTTTTTAATCACACAAAGTTTAAGTACTATTTCTAGGATAAAAACAAATAGTTTATTATAAAATACAATTATTAGAATGGCTACACTAAATTTAAACATTAGACTGAATTGGTTTTATTTTGATTTAATAGTTAAGAACTGTATTGCTACTCGATTTTTTCTAATATCTCTATTTAAAAAATGCAGTTAAAGAAAAATATGTAACTGATAACAATAAACATGAAAAGAGAAGAAAATTTTAAACCATTAATGGAAAACAAACGACGATATTCTGATTATGTCTAAGTCGTCGTTTTTCAGAATAGCAAAATAAACAAGTAAATAAAACTTAATTGAAAATAATAGAAAATGATTTTATCTACTTAACGTTACATATTTTATTTGAAAAATAAAACAGAATTGTTATTTTCTTTCAGAATAAGGACTATTAGTGTGTTATACTTGAAAAATATAAATCTGTTATCTATACAGATCTATGTTGTACATATATGTTATGTTATGTTATCTATGTTGTACATACGCACTTGAAACAAAACATGCTCTTTCTATATGCTGTACATAGGACTGGAAATCTGGGAAGACGCCACTCCCTTCAGACATTCGGACACAATGGAATTGGTGGGATTTGAACGCTGAACTTCCCATTTATAAACTGGAGATTTTACTTCTGAGATACTAATGCTTTTTTACACAGTCGCAATATTCATCTCTTACACTCCGTAACATTTCTTTGGTGATTTTCCCTATAGAATCGGTCGCAAAATGGTTTAAAATCGGTTTAAAAATAAATTAAACACGGAATCCGATCTGGACAAAAATGTACACATATCTTGCGACAGTGGTTTATAACATATTCACCAAATAGAAACTCAATCCAGAGTACTGTTTGGGAGTTACCATGTTCACTCATACACACACAAATCAAGATTACACAATTCTCTATTTACGCTATGTATTCCGAAAGTAATATATATATCTTATTTTTATTGCAATATATTTGTTAGAAATATATTCTTGGCAAATATGCCAGTACATTTTATGAAATATTTATTTTTCATTTGACATGTGAAATGTACTACCAAACTGAAGATTAGACATGGTCACATGTCTTTTTTCGAATTTCATTTTAATTTAATTTGATATCTAAATTGCACTTTTTATTCAAATTGTGTTTGGGTTACATTTATTTTCTTTTTATCTGGTATCGTTCATCATTTTACATATACATTTTTTCTGTTTTTTTTCTCTAAACCTATCATGTATGTAATTGGATGTTGTCATTGTATCAAATATTTTTTATGTATATGTTGATTATGTGTATATATGTCGTTGTTGCTATGTTGACTGGAGTACCAGTCATGTCGGATGTGCGGAGTGTCGGTATGACAGAACGGGACGCCAGCTATAGCAACAGCGATAAAATCAAACCGCTTAGCAACAGTCTTACGAAGCAGAAAATGGAGCAACGTAAGCATTAGTTTTTAATATGTGTGAATTGTAGCTTGCTCAACAGAATCTCTTTGTAAAAATCTAGCAAGCTCAGCTATTGTAATATTATAAATTGAGAAACGCACGTATTGTGTGACATTCACATCTCTGTCATGTCCTATGCTGGATGTTAGATTCAATCATTAGTTGAAGAGTTGTCGTGTAGATGCCGAGTCTATATTTTCTTAAAATCTTCTTGTAAATATTTTTTGTATTTTAATAACCATGATCATTTATTAAAATAATAAAAAGCATCCAAGACTTATTGTTGAATCACAAAAATCTCCATTGCTAATGGCAAAATAGCAATAACATGTATATATTACTACATACCATCTCTGAATTGGAATTTCGGTAATTTGATGTTTGAATTTGTTAATTATTTATCAACTTAAAAGTCGTCTTTATACAAATACATGCCATCTTTAAATTGAAGATTAGGTCAAATTTTGATGATAGAATTTGTTTGATGTATTTTGATTTTAAAGGTATTATATATATATATATATATATATCATAATGACTTCTTTATTCTGAGTGCCCTGTATGAATTAACTATTTAAAAATCGAATAGAAAATATTATGTCAGGAATCCATAGACTTTACACGTAAGCTTTAATTAGTTTTTATGGGGATTTCTTATTTTAAAAATTATTTACTAAGCAATTTTATTCTATGTTAAAAATATACAACTCACGAAAAAATGGTTACTAATCATGCTAAATGAGAATACCAAAAAATCTAATTTTCTTCAGTCCAGCAAATAATAGAAGAAAATAAAAGTAAAACAAATAGTGATATTCTGATTGCGTCTGCTGGCAGAATTACGAAGCAGACAAATTGGTAAATTCAACTAGATTAGATGTAAGTTGAAAGGAATAGATAATGACGTTATCCTATTAACCTGACATAGTTCTTATGGAAAAGAAATGGGTATATTCGTTTATAATAGGGCTAAATACTTTCTAGTATTGAAAAAATATACACTGTAAAAAAAATCTGCTGATTTTACACACAAAAAAAACTCTCAGCCAGGACATCAATACCTAAAATATAATTGAATCTTAAACATTTCGAAAACCTGCCAATTTTATGCCTTTGCGTTTGAAAAGGAGCCTGAAATTGTGTCAGATAGTTTCGCGTTGGTGAGCAGGTCAAATAACGATAATCTGATTGTGCCTGGCAGAAATACGAAATACACAAATTGATAAATTCAACTTGATTACGTAAGTTGAAAGTAATGGATAATACCATTGTCCTATTAACCAGCATACTTCGTCTGGAAAAAAGAATTGGTAATTTCTTTCAGAATAACGCTAATTGAAAATAACGCTACACTTAAAAATGAAGAGGGAATGAACTTGAAAATGAACTAAATCGGTATGCTATGCATATTATACATTTGAAAAGAAAACATAACTGAACAAGTTGGAAACTGTACGTGACAAATGAGGTGCGTTCATATTATAACTAGTTTTATAAATATTCAGATCGTGGTGGAATAGTTGTTACACTCTTATGCAAAAATGTATGAATAAAAAAATAATTTTATGTGCAGATTTTCATATTATAGATATTACTTTTATTTTATGAAATTAAGTTTCAATTCACTTTTACAAACAGTTAATAACAATTATGTTTCATTAAAATTATACAAAAATTATCGCTCTCATTAAACAGTTTTAGTATACAAATTCGGTTTTTAAATTCAGTAATACGGAAATAATATGACTCCATCTTAAATATGACGTAATCACGATTGCAACTAATATTCAATACAAGACAATGTAAAAAAATCATCGTTATTATTTCACGGAAAAAATGAATTATGCCGTCTGTTATTGTGATACGATTAATTTCCGTAATAAAATAAGTACATTTTGAGTTGGCAACATTTTATCTTTTGTTGACATTTACTGAAAATTCCAATAGGAACCTTAAGCTTAAACTTTGAAAATTTCAGACCTTGAAATCCATATTTTGACTCTTTTTCAATTCAATATCTATTTCTGCGGAAACATCTATCCAAAAACCTATCGGTAGATTATAGGATTGCTTTAATTATACAATTTTAGTATACAAATTCGGTTTTTAAATTCAGTAATACGGAAATAATAGGACTCCATCTTAAGTATGGCGTAATCACGATTGCTACCTATTATCATTACTACCTATCATGGGATATCATTGAATTA
Source organism: Maratus michaelseni (assembly GCA_963931845.1). Taxonomy (NCBI): domain Eukaryota; kingdom Metazoa; phylum Arthropoda; class Arachnida; order Araneae; family Salticidae; genus Maratus; species Maratus michaelseni. The sequence continues at coordinate 147,850,646 of OZ007589.1, read as the reverse complement.
ATTACGTATGATAGGATTTAATAGAATGAAGAAAACTTTTATTAATATCTTTTTAAGTTTTAATTCAATTTTCATAAAATTTGAAATGACTCGACAAAATTCTGCATTGATTATATATATATTAAATTTCAAACCATTCGGTTGGATAGTTTCTGCGCTGTTATATGCGGACGGACGGACCAGACAACGACCATAGGTGCTACGTATTTATATAATTACGTAATATATTTTTAATAATAAACGTAATATATTTATTAATAATATATTTATATAATTACGAACGCACCTAATAACGCTACACTTGAAAATGAATTGGGAATGAACTTGAAAATTAACTGAATCGATATGCTGTACAAATTATACACTTGTGAAAAAAACACAACTTTTATATCAGCTGCACATAATTCTTTTTTAAAAATCACAACTTTTTTTGTATTATTTTTTAATTAAATATTTAAAAATTTCGCTTGAAATGCAATTTCTGTAGTCGATAATTACACATTAGATTTGACAAGCTTGTTTGAGTATCCTAATACATAAAAATGCATTAAGATTAAATAAAAATATGTAACTCGTGATGATAACTATGAAAAACCCGAAAAACTAGTTTTCTTCCGGAAATAAAGAGAAGGAAATCTTAAACCATTAAAGTTTTAAAAAAAGCAACATTTTTCTAATCAGGTGTCCCGACAGAAAAGTAATTCCAACAGACGCAAGCTAAAGGGCTTTGCACATTTATTTTTTGAAAAATATTGCATTTTGTTGCAGATCTTGAACACTTATAAGATTTTTTAGAGCGTTAGAGTCCAAGTTTAAAAAAGTCCTTCCCGCCTGTACCGGGAGGAAAAGGTAGCTTTCCTATATCCTCGTTTTAAAATTTTAGCTAATGTTACTCGAAAGCAGCAAGCTAAAATGCAAAAAAACCGTTTACAAAAGATTCGTTAATACTGAATTTGAATAAGAAATTCGCCAAATTATTGAGCAATAGCCAAATTGGCATCATTTATGAAAACTTATTCTAGTCGCCAAATTTGGCGATATTTCGCCAATTATCGCCAAGTTTGGCGAGAATTTGGCGCTAACGGATATGAATATATAGTTTTATGCGTATGATTGGGAAGATGATTAAAACAATGAAAAAAAATAATTTGCGAGAAATCGCGTTCACTAAAACTCATAAATAAATCGTTGTTTGTTTGTAATGTGCTGTCTTGTTTCAAAATGTCAGCCACCCTAGAATTTCAAACTGCTCTATCTCAGCCATTTTTTAAGATAGGGGTAAAACAAAAAATGCTCTGGAATCCTTGTATCAAGGAAACACTTAATTAAAAAATAAATTTGAATTTTTAATTTTTTTGGATATTTATTTTAGTTTTAAAATTTTAATTGGCCGCCATCTTGAAACAAGATGTATGACATATCGTATGACATAGGTCATATATATATATATATATATATATATATATATATATATATATATATATATATATATATATATATATGGATATATATATATATATAAATCAACATTTGAGCGGAGGGTGGTTTTGGGGTCTTTGGGTCATGATCGGTGAAAATATATCGAATTTTTTCGGAATTGCTTTCTTCCGAACGGCTGCAATAGGTAGCTTTATACTTTTTTGTATTGAAAGCTACTTAAAAATGGTTGACTTGAACTTGAAGCATACTTGTAACATATTTTGGAGCACCTAGAGTTCACAATTCAATACCTTTGGTAGGAAAACGAAAGAATCATTATGGAATTAAGGAAACACAATGACGAAACCTGTGGAACAATGTGCAGACACACGGAGAGCATGGTTCTGAACGTTCCTATCACTAAATTTAAGCGGAAAAGTCATAAAATAAAAACGGCCTTTTCAGGTAGCCCAGATTTCAACAACTGCCGTCTACAATCGGAAATATACTTGAATTATTTTGTGCATTCCTATATATTATCTATAGGTATGAACTGTACACTACATAGTGTGCTAAAATTTAGCTTAATTACAAAACGAATAACACAGTCGAATATTTCACTTTCATCAATTTCCACCAATAGACGGAAATGCACTCGAGTATTTTTGTATAGTCCTGTATATTAAGTATAGATTTTTATACACTCCGCATATTAAACTAAAATTTAATTCAGGAAAGAATAACGCACTTATAGACGGCAATGTATCTGGTTCTTTGCATGCGCTGTATATTAATTTGTTTATATTCTACAAAAATCTCCCAGTATACTAAATACACTATATTGCCAAAGGTCACTTGCGATTTTAGACGTTTTGTCAACTATCTAGAAAAATACATGAGGAATTAATCGGAAACTGCGGTGTGTAAACAGTATAATATAACTTATATATTTCCGCGAAGATTTTTCCCGAAACCCTTTTGGAGACTGTCAACAAATTGAAAAATAACAAATACCTTTTGGATAACCCTGTAAAAACTAATGTAGCAAAAGCGTTCAAACTCAAGATTATTAATAAGTGGCTTATTGTAATACACTGTGTTCATTTTTATGAGGATAGCATGTATACTCGTAGAGAAAATAAGGTTTTTATAAAAACAGTTCCAAATTTCGCCTAGTTTTTTGCTTATAATTTGCAGAGTTCTTAATACACTCTGACGCAAAAGTTTAGACAATGACGTCATTCAGCTTTAAAATGTAGAATTATGACGTCAGAATTACAAAAACCTGTAAATATATTCAAAAACTGATTTAAAATGCTATGTACAAAAGACAGTCGTTTTATTTGCTATAATACTAATTTTTTTCATAAAAATTCAAATGTGCTTGTCGCAAAAGTTTAGACACTATTCTAAATTTCTTTGAATATTCGCTGGCATATGCAAATTTAGACTCGATGATGTCACAAATTTGGAGTACTTAAGTTCTGCAAACGATTGCGCTTCATAGTCGACATGCCGAGAGCTAAAGAAATTCAAGTGAATGAGGTTTCAAGGATTTGGCAGTTGAAAGGTGAAGGGAAGAGCGTTTCTGAAATTTCTGCTATTATTAATAGGTCAAAAAAATCTATTTATCGAGTTTCATCGAGTGGTTCCGAATATAAAGCAAAATGTCGGTCTGGGAGGCCACGTGTGACAATTGTACGAGAGGATCGCCTGATACAAAGACTAGCGAGTACTCAACAAATGAGCGTACGTGGAGTTCAAAGCTCATCGGGACTCTCTGTATCAAAGGATACGATTCGTAGACGAATTTTGGAAAAAGGAACAATCGTTTATAGCAAAATGCAGAAGAAACCAGCTCTGAAGCCACATCATAAGTTACAAAGAATTATGTGGGCTCGAAAGCATATGTCATATGGAGAGAAATGGCAGTTAGTCATATTTAGCGATGAAAAAAAGTGGAATCTGGATGGTCCAGATGGTTGTTTATCGTATTGGCATGACTTGCGGAAGGAACCTCGACGTTTTTTTAGTCGCAGACAAGGAGGGGACTCGGTGATGGTTTGGGCAGCCTTTTGCTATAATGGACAAGTATCTCTGACCTTCACCAGTGGTCGTCAAACTTCACAGCATTAAACACAGACATTAGAAGAAAACCTACTGCCATTTGCTGAGCTTCTAGGGGGTCCTCAGTGGGAATTTCAGCAAGACAATGCTTCAATTCACACTGCAAAACATTCAAAATCTTGGTTTAATTCCCATAATATAAGAGTTCTCGACTGGCCAGCATGTAGCCCAGATCTTAACCCTATAGAAAACCTTTGGAGCATCATGTGTCGCAAAGTTTATAGCAACGCTAGACAATACTCTTCTGTACAGGAACTTAAGACATCTATTGAGGATGCATGGTACGATATCGATCCACAAACTATGCAAGATTTAGTTTCTTCCATGCAATCTCGTGTATATGACGTAATATATAAGCATGGATGCGCAACCAGGTTTTAAAAATTGTTTATTTCGATTTTATTTAATTTGTGTCTAAACTTTTGAGACAGCAGTTTATTTTTGTTACCATTTAATTTATTGCAATATGCACAATTCCACTTTTCTTTGTTATAAATATTGTTTATATGTACAGCACATTAATTTCAAGCAGTGATTTGAAAATTGAATAAATATTTTTCAAAGTATGTAAGAATTTCTTCATTGTCTAAACTTTTGCGTCATAGTGTATAAAAAAAAAGTTCTTTTCAGAAAATATGACAAACAACATTGTACATAATACTCTGCAATCAGAATTAAAAAATAATAAAAATTGGATGAAAAAGGAGCAGGTTTACTAAAAAATGTTTCACTGCGCATGCGCGAATCAAAATCTAATATGCATAACGTATTAGCTAAGTATATAGAGCAACCTTTGTGAAAGTCTCAAATTCATAGCTTGAAAATTCTGAAAAGTATCGTTGATAGAATATGCTCGAAATCCGTTCTTCCCAAAAAGAAGCAAAAAGATGAGGGGTTGTATCCAAATATTAATCAACGGATATTTGATACAACCCCTCATCTTTTTGCTTCTTTTTGGGAACAACGGATTTCGAGCTTATTCTATCGACGATAATTTTCAGAATTTTCAAGCTATGATTTTGAGACTTTTAGAAAAGTTACTCTATATACTTAGCTAATACATTATGCATATTATATTTTGATTGCTTTCGCGCATGCGCAGTGAAACATTTTTTAGTAAGCCTGCTCATTTTTCATTCAGTTTTTATTATTTTTTAATTCTGATCGCAGAGTATTATGTACAATATTGTTTGTCATATTTTCTGAAAAGAACATATTTTTATATTAAGAACTCTGCAAATTATAAGCAAAAAACTTGGCGAAATTTGGTACTGTTGTTATAAAAACCTTAATTTCTCTACGAGTATACATGCTATACTCATAAAAATGAACACAGTATATTACAATAAGCCACTTATTAATAATCTCGAGTTTGAACGCTTTTGCTACATTAGTTTTTACAGGGTTATCCAAAAGATATTCGTTCTTTTTTAATTTGTTGACAGTCCCCTATTGGGTTTCGTGAAAAAATCTTCGCGGAAATATATAACCTATACTATACTGTTTACACACCTGCAGTTTCAGGTTAATTCCTCATGTATTTATCTAGATAGTTAACAAAACGTCTAAAATCGCAAGTGAACGGTCACATTTGACAATCTATCTATATAGTGTATAGTTCAAATGTAAAATGCATAGCACTAGTTAAAAACACCATTAAGCAAGTCCTACTCATACTCAGTGATACTTACAAAATATTTTGTATAGCCTTGTATATGATCTACTGAATTTATACACATTACGTAGTGTGCAAAAATTTTGTTAAACATAAAAACGCATATGTGACGCACCACATGTGAAAAAACACCTCCAGTTTTTATCGCTCATAGACTGTACTCTAAGCGAAATCTTTTGTGTGTCCCTTTAACCCTTTAACGGGCTGTGGTCACAAAAAAGGACACCTAATTTTAATTCCAAAACTGACAAACGGCACCAAGAATATTTAATTAAAATTTTCCTTTTGTTAAGTACCGGAAAATAAGCAAAATTTTATTTTGTAATGAATTCGTTTGTAATTTTTGGTGTCAGTCCATTATTTCATCATTTTACAAACAGACTTACTCCGCGCCGGAAAGGGTTAAATGACCGATAACTGTTATTCACATCATATTCTACTGTAAGCATCTTATAGTGCACCACAGTAATGTATATAAATTTCATTATGTTTGAAATAGTGTAACATTCTTAAATTACACTGCGAACAATTTTTTCCCCATAGACCATTATGTAACTTAATTATTTTGAGTGTCCCTGTAAACAAATGATAAATGCTTTGCATAGCATATTCTACAGACAACATATTTTAGTGCACTTCATAAATGTATAACAGTTTCATTAGTTCTGAAACAGTCAAATATCATTCAAATAAACCGCAAACGATTTTTCCCCATTGACCATAATGTAACGGGATTCTTTTGAGTGTCCCTATAAATGAACTATCAATGCTACACACTTCGTTTCAATACCGAAAAAGCCACAGTAAACCTCGATAAAATATATCAATTACGCGGCAATCAGAGTACATATACGAGAGTTAGACTACGGACAGCCGGCAGGCAGACAAACCAATATCTTAAACACTCTTCAACTATGTTGGAAAGTGTTAAAAATAGAACAAAAAAACAACAACGTAATAATATTAAATTAAAATATGTAAAGATAAAGTAGGTAAGAATATAGCAGAACAGAAATGTTACAATTTAATCTGCAATAAATCGGCGGATAAACCATCGACCAATACAGAGGAACTATTGTTATAGACAGAGAGAGATATTTCCCTTTGAACTTAATATTTGCAATATGGGTAGTAATTTTTATACTTGGAATAATATAATATTTTTTATCAAAAAAGGCTATAATAACTTATAATTTTTCTACAACCATATCAAGGGTATATACAGGGTGTCCACGTATAACCTGACCGACCTTTATTTTCGCAACCGTTGGTCCTAGATGCCTACTCCCAATTACAAAAATGGTTTAAATAAGGTAAAGAATTATTTTTAAAGCAATTTGGCTCAAGAAAAACATTTATTAAAAAATTATGAAATTTAAATTTTTATACGGTCCCCCGTTCCTATAAGTGATATTTAGTAAAAATTTACTGCGACACCAACAAGTAAGACAAAAAAAGTCCCATTCATCTAACATTAAAATTGAACAAGTTATGAAACTTTCAAATGCATGACTTTACCACTTTTTTGCATCTCAAAACAGACGATTTTGGCCATGCTTTCAGCGATCGTATATAAAGTACTTAAACTTATTTCAAGGTATCTGCGCTTTGAAAAACAGCTCAGGGGACCGATGAGGTTGGGAGAGGAGGGGGATCAATTTTAACTTTAAGCTTTTTTACTTTGAAATTTGCGATTTGAGAAAAATCCTGATGCGATGGTTTAAAATGAAGGTCATTTTCGGATTCAGCGCAAAAAAACTATACATAAGAATCAATTTTCAAAAGCTAAAAAACATGGCACAATTCAAAATTTGAAAGACATGTGTAATCTAACAGCATTTTAAAATCTGTATCATTTTGTAAAGAATTATGGTTGTTGTTTTTCATCCTTTTATTTAACAAAAATTCTGTTATTTTTATCCTCTTATATGTTCAGTACAAATTGTATATTTTGCATTAATATGTCAGAATGATTATATATTTCACATTTATATTAGATTGAAATGTTCTCTTTGCTCTCAACTATTTTTTTTTATATATCTGACGATTATTTATATTTCTACTAGACTACATTTGTGAATGACCCCTATTTCGCAGCAAAAGATATACTCCAACTTTAAACAGCCATTACTCGGTCAGTTTTAATGTTAGATGAATGGGACTTTTTTTGTCTTACTTGTTAGTGTCACAGTAAATTTTTACTAAATATCACTTATAGGACCGGGGGGACCGTATAAAAATTTAAGTTTCGTAATTTTTTAATAAATGTTTTTCTTGACCCAAATCGCTTTAAAAATAATTCTTTACCTTATTTAAACCATTTTTGTAACTGGAAGTATGCATCTAGGACCAACGGTTGTGAAAATAAAGGTCGGTCAGGTTACACGTGGACACCCTCTATATTATACAGTATGCCCACTAAAGTCCCTTGCCACCCTCTTAACTTCGGAACGGCTGCTGCTATATTCATAAAATTGGTGTCTAGGTATAGTAAAGTAGCCATGCGCTACTCAATGAAACCCCCTACTGCGCCACCTGGTGGAATGTTGCGGAGTTAGCATTCCTATCTCGAAAACGGAAAGAGATAGAGAAAAAAAGTGATTTACAAAGTTGTAGAGCATCATCGATTTAGTACGAAAAGACACATTGTGTACATGCGAAGAATAGAACGGTTAAAACACGCATTTGTCTTTTCGTGATTTCCTACACTATGACGTGACAAAACGATCTTAAAAAGAAAAAAGCAACTAGTTATAATAATATACCTTAATTTTAGATTTTCAAACTTCTCACCGTCAGCTGCAATACATATTTGGATGCTTGTTTGAATTTCACGTTGCACACGTTGGAGCATAGATGGTGACACGTTGGCACAAGGGTCCGTAATAGCGTCTTTTAATGTCCTGCAATGTTTGTGGAGGGGTCGCACAGACCTGCTGTTTCATAACTGGTTGTTTCTTTCTTTCTAAGATCGTTTTGTCACGTCACAGTGTAGAAAATCACGAAAAAACAAATGCGTGTTTTATCCGTTCTATTCTTCGCATTAATGTCCACAAGGTGTCTTTTCGTACTAAATCGATGATACTCTACAACTTTGTAAATCACTTTTTTTCTCTATCTCTTTCCGTTTTCGAGATAGGAATGCTAACTCCGCAGCATTCCACCAGGTGGCGCTGTAGGCAGTTTCATTGTGTAGCGCATGGCTACTTTACTATACCTAGACACCACTTTTATGAATATAGTAGCAGCCGTTCCGAAGTTAAGAGGGTGGCAAGGGACTTTAGTGGGCATACTGTATATTAGTATTTAAACTATTTACAAAGTTTGCTGTAAAATTTTCAGTTTCGTTATTTACAGTTTTACTTCGGTAAAAGAATCAAAATTAACCTTTTGAGAAGAAACCTTAGCTTTGATAAGAGGATTTTTGGAATAATATTTGATTTTTTTTCTAAACTCCTTGTGTTATTAGAACATCTAGTAAAGTTTGTAGTGATATTACCATTCAAGTTTTTGCATTTAACTCCACGTTTTAGAAGTATTTTGTAGATTAGACCATGCGCAATTTGAAATACAATTTAAACATAACTAAGAAAAAGCTGTAATATAAAATATTTTGGTCGGAAAAGAACAAACTTAGCGGAAAATAGCAAACAAATTAAAAAATGATACATATACTTTACTACAAAGTATAGAACAATAAGTAATGATAACTGGACAATAACTGGAATTAACCAAAAATGTGTAGAAAAATATGTTTATGTATATATATATATAATGATTAAATAACTCAAATATACTTTCGAAGGCAATCAATTATCGGATTTCAGAATAAAATGATCAGCAACAGAGAGTAGACTGCCTTCTGTAATAAGTCATGGTCTGAAGGTATAGCGTCAGCGTAAGTAAAATGTATAAGGATGGTTGTCCGCAGAATATGAGTTATTTAGCGTGATTATGTGAATTTTTTCTCCAAACAAAAACTTAACGATGCGAATAATTGACCCTTAACTATCGAGTCTTTAATTTTCCGAGATCGAATGGGTACGACGTGTATAAAAAATGTAATACGAAAGTCTGAGTTAGTAAATATAGTTCAGTTTGGCTTGTATTTAAGAATAATGTCTTGCAGAATAATATGCCCCTAAATGAGCTTGCTGCGATTTAGAAGAGCTGAAGGTTCAGTTTCAATTTCTAGCTTATATTCATTAGACAACTTGGGTTGATCTGGTATCAAGACTAGTTTAATTAGAGTTTCAAATGTTAAATTAAGTATATGATTTGGGTAAGATCTTAATAGTTCGGTTTGACTTGTATTTAAGAATAATGTCTCGCAGAATAATATGCCCCTAGATGAACTTGCTGCGATTTAGAAGAGCTGAAGGTTCAGTTTCAATTTCTAGCTTATATTCATTAGACAACTTGGTTTGATCTGGTATCAAGACTAGTTTAATTAGAGTTTAAAATGTTAAATTAAGTATATGATTTGGGTAAGATTTCATAGGTGCCAACCTCTCATTAATATTCCGTAATATGCGGGTTAATTTGACCAAGGTTTAACACGTTTCGCACCAGAAATTTTTTTAAGAAATGAAATTAAATAAATTTCCCGTAGAAACCTGATATTTAATAAATAAAGATTCAGCCAATATTTTTTCTTGTTTGAAGCGTTGTTAAACTGGATCAAAATAACCCGCATGTTAGGGAATATTAATGAGAGGTTGGCACCTATGAGATTTTAATAGTTCGGTTTCGCTTGTATTTAAGAATAATGTCTCGCAGAATAATATGCCCCTAAATGAGCTTGCTGCGATTTAGAAGAGCTGAAGGTTCAGTTTCAATTTCTAGCTTATATTCATTAGACAACTTGGGTTGATCTGGTATCAAGACTAGTTTAATTAGAGTTTCAAATGTTAAATTAAGTATATGATTTGGGTAAGATCTTAATAGTTCGGTTTGGCTTGTATTTAAGAATAATGTCTCGCAGAATAATATGCCCCTAAATGAGCTTGCTGCGATTTAGAAGAGCTGAAGGTTCAGTTTCAATTTCTAGCTTATATTCATTAGACAACTTGGGTTGATCTGGTATCAAGACTAGTTTAATTAGAGTTTCAAATGTTAAATTAAGTATATGATTTGGGTAAGATCTTAATAGTTCGGTTTGGCTTGTATTTAAGAATAATGTCTCGCAGAATAATATGCCCCTAGATGAGCTTGCTGCGATTTAGAAGAGCTGAAGGTTCAATTTCAATTTCTAGCTTATATTCATTAGACAACTTGGGTTGATCTGGTATCAATACTAGTTTAATTAGAGTTTAAAATGTTAAATTAAGTATATGATTTGGGAAAGATCTTAATTAATATTTCATTTAAGTCAAAATTTAATGAAGCACTTTTAAGAAAGTTCGCAAAATTTTGCATTTGAATACAAGAACATCAGTTTAGGTTTGCATACGACTTAGAAGTTATACTACCTCATTGTTTAATTTGTGTGTAATAAACGGAATTTTTGCCGAAACGTCAGTTGAGGCTCACTGTCGAGAACCAAAAAGTTTTTGGTTTGCGTCTGTTTGTCTGAAAATTTACCTATACATTTTTTGGAATTTAGAAATTAATTTATTATATTTTGGAAAAATTTTTGCATCTGTTCGGAAAATATAAAACATTTTATTTTCATGTTTTTTCTTTTTTTTTTTTTTTAATGCCTTTCGTTTTACTCTGCACCTAAATTTATTAGTTGCTTAGCTACCATATTTCAAAGAATATCAAAATAATAAAATTCAAGTAACTCGCACTATTTTGCTGCAATATTTTATTAGCAAAATAAATTGTTGTCGGGTGATTTTTATATTCTATTGACATAAATGAGAATTTATTTTATACAAGTTGCCGTTTAACTACTATAGAATGATTACCGAAATATTTTTTTCCAAACGAAAATTACAAAAATATTGAGCGTGTAATTTGGATTCAAGTCTCGTAGTATAAGTTTACATTTGTATATGTACATTTCTTACATGAGATATTATTCATTTTCTGGAACAGATGTGGCTGTTTCGTCGCTGAAAAGTTAATATGAGTTTAAAAATGTGATAAAATCACTCGTAAAACGAGGTGGTTAATCTAAAGAAATTAAAGTAGTAAAATTATCCTGAAATATTACATTGCTGGAAATTGAGAACATAAAAAGCCAACACAAAAATAATTTATAGTGCCAAATCACGTTTACTTTTTAGTGAATTGGCACTGGGCATGAATATGAATGATTACCCAACAGGTTTAAAAGTTCCCAAATATACCTATTTTGGGGAGATTTTAGTATGCTATTGCCATCGAGTTACATCAGGATGTACTTAGATAAAATATATATTATAGAATGACTAATAAAACTGTTTTTCCGAAACAAAATTTTAATAACACTAGATTTCTAAAATAGATATAAGTGAAATACAGTAGATTCAGTTTACATTTACATAAGTTGCTTTTGTACATGAGATATTATTCAACTTATCCATCAGATGCAGGTGTTTCGTGGTTGGCAGGTAAGTAAATATTGCGATTTGGGTATTAGGATAACATTGAAATTATTTTCGAAATTGTTGCTTATCCTAATAAAACAACTGTGTAGAACGAAATCATCCGAGATATACTAGAATCATTCACACAATCAATTGAAAATCATGAATATAAATTTAATAACATTACGGGGGGTTCAGAAGCGCTCTGCCCCCCCCCTGAAAAAAGTTTTTTTTTTTTTTTTTTTTTTTTAATCTAAAAAATTACAAGAATAAGAAATTCATAAGAATGTCAGAATATTATTGCATAAACCGGGTTTAATTTAACGTTTCTAATATCCGAAACCTTCATATTATTTTATATGCCTATAAATGTGTATGTAATTTAAAAGTTTAATTTGCTGATTGTAAGATGTTAAATATTAGGAAAAGTGGGATTAAAAAACAATGATTTCAGAGGTGACGTTGAGGCTCCTGATCTGCAGATTTGCTAGTTTTAACTCTTTTATACGCATCTTTGTCTATCGTGTTATGTAGTTATAACAACCGGTCAGGGTTTTGCTATAACTTTATTTATGAAATGGAGTATCACAATACCTTTTTTAGAAAGATGTTATCTTAACTTGCCAACTTTTTTAAGGAGCTCAAGGAAATTTTTTTAATGCACTGTAAAATATTTGCATAAAACTGTCCATTTATGCGATCTTTTTTATAGATATCGGTTATCTAACCGTAATTTTAATAAATCCGGACAAATAAGAACGTTTTATAATACGGTCAAGCAACCGTTTATTTACAAAGACGGTTGAAATATGAAAAAGTTTGCTGCAAATGTTATACAATGTAGTATGATCATCTGTGTATAATTATTCGTACAACGAATGTAGTATAGAACAATTCAACTATTTATTTTTAAAAAACACTAAAAAGTATATTTTAAAAATTATTTTAACACACGTTATAAAAACTTAGATCATTTAATTAAAATTAATCGTAACTTTTTGATGGTTTCGTAAAAATAAATAAAAAGCCGCTAGTATTTCTTATTTTATTAATTTTAAAATACAAATTGTTAGTCCTTTCTAGGTTTTAAAGGGACAGTTATTTTTCATGAACAGAAAGAATTGAAGTAATGCAATCCATCAAAAAATAATCCAACATTATTATATTTAATATTAGTGAATTTTGTAGAACTTCTTATCATTCAATATTAAGATACGGATAGACAGTCATTTACAGTTGTTGAGAAACCATTTTAAAATGACGAAGAAATTTTTGAACTAAAGTAAAACTTCGATCAATCAATATTTAATCCAATATTATAGAACTTAATAGTACGGAATTTTGCAAGAATTTTTACTATCACTTAAAATTTTGTCTGAAAAAAATCACATTTGTCAAGTAATAGATTTTTAAAATCATAAGTTCCTTTGGATCCAGATTTTTTAATGATGTTTTCTTACTAATGTTACGCTAAAAAGTTTTGAAAAAATCATTACGTCTCAATCAAAAAGAACTCCGAAGAAAGTATTTTTTTAAATGTTCTATTTTTCAAGTAATATCTGGAAAACCTTTTAAACAGACAATTTTTCTTAATATCTGCTCATAAAAATCTAAATTTTTTATATACCTATTAAGATAACGCAGGGGAATTACAAAAGTTTGTAAGGTCATTAACTTTTATATCACTTTAAAAATAACTGTTTATAACCCAGTAAAGATGTAGGGAATTTTTTCTGATATTGAAGTAGAAATAAATATATTTATGGGGAATTTTCACGATTTTAATATAATGCTATGAATTAACATTAAAATCTACTTTATCGAGAATTTAAGAGTATCGTAATGGTAATCACATTTTTCCAATCGTTGCAGTTTAATCAAAATATACTGTAAAATACGCTATTTATATCGTCTTTACATGCATTTTAGCTGTCTCAACATTCGAAAAAGTTTTATTGATTGATTAAAAAAACAAATCTAAAAGACTTAATACATATATTTATATATTTATACATAAATTTTAATTATAAAGTTTAGTATAATTTCTGACTTTATGTGTTATTTTGCGATTTACAAAATGCATAATAGACTAATACATGTTATTTAAATATCTTTTTAAACAGATCGCCTTTCATTCGATATTTTGACGATGCGATACAAACTTTGTCTGATATATCAGAGTAATAGGGCATAATGTAATAAAATGACAACAATTTAGAAACTTGTCACACAATATGAAAATTTATTAAATATATCAATGACTTAAAACAAAATAAATACAGTGCACCTTCTCAAATCCGTACATGCTGGATGTATTTTTGTAAATAATATTTTTTCCATCTAAATTAATTACTCCTTTTCTTTTTTAAAAATATAAGAAGATTGCTTAAATATAAATAATCTTTTTAATTACTACATTATTTGAAATAATTATACTAACATCATCCATTCCGATGCCAGCTGGGTCGAAATGGTATAGTACAGTGAAATTTATTTTAAAAAGATGTGTGTGTATGATCTATGAAGCAATACAATACTTGGATATAAATATGTTAATTGAAAAGGGACTCTCTACTATATGTGAGTATTAATTTCTAACTATGTATTATTAACAAGTCATAAGTTGCATTTTGATAAACTCATTACTGTTCAACGAGACACTTTTAAAGTCAATGCATGGTAAGTTTTATTGAATTTATAATTTGTATGATTTACCATATGTTAATTTTAAGAGTAGAACAAAACAAAAGGGTAGAATGTTATTATTCCATTATGTGGTGCCCATTCTTATCAATAAGGCATGATAAACTGAACATAGTAAATTAGTGAAGCTATAATTGTCCCTTATGTGTTATATATATATATACACTGCTCAAAACAATTAAAGGATATTGCAGTTTTAGGTGGATTTTGTATCTGGGAAACTTTTTAGCTGATTGATACATGGTCGACAGACATAGTAGGTTATATGAGAATAAATTACACATGTTTGGCAGAAAAAAATGCATTTTATTGCGCATTTGTGTACAAAAGGAAAAAAACACAATTTGTGCATATGAGAAAAAAAGAATAAGAAAAGGTGTTTTCTTCAAAGAAAATCATTTTCAGTAGGGGGTATGATTTCCACGGGCGGCCAGCAACGTTGAACACCTTTGAGGCATGGACTCAATGAGGCTATTAATGACGAGTTGGGGTATTCTGCCCCACTCTTCCAGAAGAGCTCTTTCCAGTTCTTGGAGAGTTTGTGGGGGTTGTTGGCGGCCAGAAACTCGTCTTCCTAGAGCGTCCCAAACGTGCTCGATTGGATTCATGTCTGGAGAACACGCTGGCCATTCCATTCGAACGATTCCTTCCTCGAAAAGGAAATCCTCCACCAGGTTTGCACGATGTGGCCTGCAGTTATCGTCCAGTAAAATGAAGTTATCTCCGATTGCTGCAGCGTAAAGGACTACAATAGGTCTGAGGATCTCATCCCTATATCGGCGACCAGTCAGAGCTCCATCTCGAATGATGTAGAGGTCAGTGCGCCCGTCAATGGAGATGCCACCATACACCAACACTCCTCCACCGCCAAATCTGACACTTTCGTGCACGAACGCAGGATTATTCCTACTGCCACGGTCCCTCCAGATGAAAATACGCCTATTATCCGGATGCACAGAAAAACGGCACTCGTCAGAAAACAGAATATTGCTCCATTCATTTCTCCTCCAGTTGACATGCTCGGTTGCCCACTCCCTGCGGTCGCGACGATGCCTTGATGTTAATCTAACACATTCCATCGGTCGGCGAGCATACAGACCTACAGCATGGAGCCGGTTTCGGACAGTCTGAGTTGAAATCGTGGTGCCTGTAGCCGAGCGAAGGTGTTGTTGGAGAAGAGTAGCGTTCATGTTTCGGTGTCTCCGAGCTGTTAACGCTAAATACCGATCTTCATTGGGCGTTGTTGCCCGTCTACGACCTTGCCCTGGTCTTCGGCCTGCACATCCACTCTCCAAAAAACGGTTCCAGATCCTGGAAATGACACTTTGTGACACTCCAATGGCTTGCGCTACTTCGGCTTGAGTTTGGCCCCCTTCTAACCTATCAACAATTCTCCAAGCTTCTGAATCTGTCAAATGACTTCGCTGAGACATCGTACTCATCGAAACAAAGCAATCACTGAACGCCGATCATCCTTGTCTTCATTCTCTTTTATCCAGTTGAAAGTCAAATTTCATTCGCTGCCGCTGAAGCGACGTTTTTGACGTCGAACTCAAAATTTGCATACTCTACAGTTTGAAAACCAGAAAAATTTGCATTTGTGATTCTCTTCTTCTATTTTCGGCAAAAAAAAATTTCGTTTATATCTTTATTTTATATAAAACTTCAAATATCCTTTAATTGTTTTGAGCAGTGTATATATATATATATATATTTAAGAAGAATTTTCTTGTATCATTTCTCCCCATTCCAGAATTTCAATTGATTTTATTTTACCATTTTAGTTTAAAACCTGATATCAGCTGAAATCTTAATAAAATGCTGTTTTTGGAATTTTAATATTTACCTTTTTATTTTTTTTTTTAGAATTACCTGAACAAATAAATGGAATATAGGGTATATGTGTAAATATTCATGCTTAAATTCGAAAATTTTTGTCAAAAAGAAAAAATATATTTATCCCATGTTTTAAGACAATTTTGATAAAATAGGTTTGTCACTGAAATGTTTATTTGAAACATGTATTTAAAACTATGAAATATTTAATTCTAAAAGTTTTAACTTATGAAATAAAACCTAGGAACATGTTGCATAAGCATTAATTTAGTGTTTTAAGTGAGGTTAATATTAATTCTTAATTCTAAATTAATATATATATAAACTCATATACATTCATTTATATAGATTCACATAAATTCACTCATAAATTCATAATCATATAATAACTATGTTTTTAAGAGATAATAAACAACTATGCAGGCAGAAAAATTCTTGTTTCATTTATATCCTGTATATTTGTATAGGAATTTGCGTATCTGGTATTAAATTTCCTTTATGGCTTTAATGGTGAATAATTGCAGTTCTGGTGGGTTTTCTGTATGCGTGTGCACCTTGCAAAAATAAAAGTAAAGTTTATTTTAAAAGTTAAATTCCTGTCTCAACATATTACTGGTTTTTGAGTGCTCGTGAGTTTTCTCTCTGGTTAAGAGGATGTCAGCGGCCCTATTACATAGTAAATATTTACATATTCTAAAGATAATGAAGCCCACGGTTATCTGTCATTGTAGTAGTGACAATATACAATTCATCGACCAATGATGAATGATTAAATGATTTGGCATCTTCGTATTTTACTCATAACAGAAGTATGATTACTAAATATCTCCCTTCTTATTCTGTTGTTTATCTCTCTTGCTTTTTTTTTTGTTTGTTTGTTTGTTTTGTTTTTTTCTGCGTTGTGTTTGTAGGAAGGATATCAGGGTAATAGTTGAATAAAAAAATTCATGTAATTGTCTTTTTTTTGCTTTTTATGACCCTTAAAATACACTCTGTTATGATTTATCCAGAATGTCAAGTTTGTGTATTGGGATCGTTGCAGAAAGGGGTTAATAGGCTGTTATCCTATGCTCATATTCTTAATTTATGTTCCGTTTTGGAAATGTTTCAAAATTATTCAAGATTAATAATGAGTTAAAATTTAATGCATTGTTTGGAATCTCTTATTTACCTTACATTTATTAGTGAGTGTAAACCTATTAACAGCATATAAATGCTTCCTGAAATCCCCAATACACATCTTAGGATGGGAGATTTAGCGGATTGCAGAATATTGCATATTTTGATATAATCTTTATTGTTATGAAACTTAATTGTTTTTTGCTTGAAAGGAAACGAAATATCTAAATAAACTATTTAAAAAGCACATAAGACAAATAAAAACCCATTTTCATCAATTACAATGTGCTTATAAGCTAAAACTTTGAGAAAATATAAACATTTAATAGTAGATTATCACCTTACTTCATTTTAAATACTCTCGATTATATCCCGCTTTATAACACATCCCCTTTTTTATTGTATCTCTGCGTGCGCAGTGTAGCAATATAATATTACATGAGTAACGTACGAAATTCTTTAAGTGTAGGTGTCATGTTGAGTAATAACTTTATCCCTGCACTGTTAAAAATACACAGCAAAATGTCCAGTCATTTGACCGTTTTTATAGAAAATGGTGACATAACCGTAATTTAACGCTATTCTGACCATATTATTGCCCATATTATGATCATAATAGAGTTAAATTGCAATTATTTAACCGTTTTCTATAAAAACGGTCAAATGACTGGACAGTTTGCTGCAAATTTTTAACAGTGTGGCATAATTATTTCTCATAAAAGTCAAAAATAAATTACAATGCTGACACAGAATGTTCTATTTTTAAAATTTCCGGCAATAATTAATTACAAAGTTTATTTATATGGATTATGCAAAGCAAAATTTATAACTTTTGTGTGATCATCATTCTAAATATCATCTCTCACTTGCTTTATACATGAACCTAGATTTCATATTTTTGTTCATTATTTATAAATATGTATCTTTCATCCCTCCTCCAGAAACTTTAGGATGAGTTTTAATTTTCCTTTCATAGAATTAAATTTTTTTTTATGCATGTTGATTATGCCTATTTTAAAACTTCTATTTGAAAATGTGACAAAGTTGTACATCCATAAATACGGTAATTATTTTCTCAACAAACACGCTACCTAAATACAAGATGCAAACTAAAGTCAGGAAACACTCAAATAAGTTTCGAACAGGTAAAACTTTAATTGTGGAAAACAAGTATTTATCTATAGTATAAAACGACGATGCAATATTATGTGAGAATGGCTCCAGCTCCTCTAGTGGCGAAATTTGGACGTTATCGGCCCTATCTGAAAAACAATTGAGATAATAAAATAATTTTAATTACGAAAGTGAACATCTTCCCCTATTTATTACAAAGTGATTTATTACATGTAAAAATAACTTTATTAGAAGCCCTAAAGTGTACATTATTAATACCCAATCACCAGCTTAACCCATTCTAGCCCGAGGACTCATATACGACCTATGACTTTCATTTTTCTTTTCTTTATTGCATTGTTTTATTTGATTGCATATGATCATGTCTGTCTTTCAAAAGCGTGTTTAGAAAAACGAGAAAATATCTTCATAAATTTTACTACAGTACGACTATTTAATTATTAGACACGATTTTGGCAAACGAAATCGATGTAAAGTTTGCCAAAACAACACATTACATTTGTGTGAAAAATGTCAGGAGCTTTTTCATCTAGAGTGTTTTAAAGCTTATCACTCAAAGTAATGGATGAAGTAAAAAGGTCGGAGATGACCCATACAATATTTTGAATAATATTGACTATAACTCCCAAAAATCTTGAATGTACTGATGCGGACATGTCGAATAAAAAATAACTAAGAAAATATTTAAGTTTTTAATTTTTTATGAGTTATGAGTTTTTATTTTTTTTTATCATAATATAGCTGTGTAATATAATATATAAAATGCGAATGGTATTTTGATTCCGGTCGCTTATAACTTGACTTCTGATGAATGGATTTTGATGGGACTTCCAATGTAACTTAGATGATGTTTCAGGAACGATTTTAGTATGTAACACATCGTTCCCCGTTGCTTAGTTATGGGGAAAATTTCTGTAATTATATGAACCCGATTATGAAAGATTAGACTTTTTAAAAAGATTTCACTGAATGGATTTCGATGGATCTTGCACTGTTAGTCAGATAATTTTTTACGGAAGGTTTTATTTTAAAAAATATCTTTCTATGTTGTTTAGTTATAGAATTATGGGAAAAGTACTATTATCGGGTGACCCCGTTTATGAAAAAATAGCCTTTTTAAAAGTTCTAGTGTATGGATTTTCATGAGACTTGCATTGCTAGTTAGATAACTTTTCAGGTATGGTTTTAGTATATTGCATATCGTTCTATCGCTCTTTATCAAATTCTACTAGGAAAATGAAATAAAAAATGTTGGTCCTTAACACAGCCCATATTGTGCTTAATACATTAGAAAATATAACAGCGGAAGGGTGTTCGTATCATTACAGCAGTGCGGAAAGACATGCCAAGTAAAGGTCCATCCGATATATTAAAAGGGACAAGCTAAAAATTGCAGCACAAATTCGATGTTTTTGCGCATGCGTGAGATTAAATCTAAAACATGTTTAGTTTTAACAAAGAAGATATATATTGGAGAAGAATGGAAATCTCCATAGGCCGTGATGGTAAAAGGCATTCACTCCGATTCCCCTCTCTCCTCCTCCCTTCGACACCGTGGCCTTATGGCAGTAAAGCAATTTTACAGGATGAAATTAGCGGTGGGTGCTTGACGGAAGCTGGCGAATAATAGTAGCGATAAATAGCCCAATGTTACATTTTTTTCAGATAATGTTAAATCACTGTTCGCATTGTACAAAGCTTTATTTATTTATTAATCATTGGGAAAAATGGTTGTTGTTAACCATTAATGAAAATGGTTGTTACTTTCGGTCGAGAATGGTCCAAATGATGTACGCACTTTACTATTTTAACCGTTTTTAACGAAATTCTATAACTTTAGAACAATTTTTCTTTGAATAGGCAATAGAAATGCATAAAATCGTTACAAAAATGTTAAAGTTACAAAAAGGATAGATGCAAATTATCAGATATGAAAACAAGAACGAAAAATCATGCGTCAAGCATAGATTATGTAGCACTTTCCAACGCTTCCAAAATAATTTTACAAAACATACCGTTTAATAAGCTAAAAGATAACATCTAAGTAAACAATTTGGAAAACGCATAACATATTTAAAAACATAATTTCAGGAATTTCCAACAGATACAATATTCGGAAAAATATCCGAATACTTTTATTCAGCCCTGTATATGATCTATAGATTTGTATATGCTAGGATGCTAAATTTTAATTTAGTTAGGAAACGCTTAGCACAGTTTAAAATTCTCCGTCTGGAGTTTCTGTCAATAAACGGAAATGTGTTCGCGAACTTTTGTGCTGACTTGTATAGGATCTACAGAATTTATACACACCACGTAATAGACAAAAAGCGAATTAAAATTAAAATCGCGTTTAGTAACTTAAAACGCACTTCCAGGAATTAGTGTTAACAGACAGTAGAGAATTCTTTTGTGTGTCTCTGTAAATGAACGATGACTGCTACACACACACTATTCTGTAGTAAGGCTCTTGTAATGCACCTTAGATATCTACCCTATATATATAAAATCCTAATGAAACGAATTTGTGAAACGATTTTATGAAACGAATTTATGAAACGATTTTATGAAACGACTGATTAAACGACTGATTATGTTTTAGGGCTATTTTTAATAAACTATTAAACGCTTGATGGTGAAATTAATGCCAATTGTCCATAAAAATCCCCGGATGTCAAAACTGGTAATAGAATTTTGAAATTGGAATTAGTTTTCGAGATATTAATTTTTTTCTAATTTTAATGACATTTCTGTAATGATGGCAACTAATTACTCAGTTTTTTTGTGACAAAAAAGGGAAAAAAATTGAAAAGGATCCCGATAGGGATTATTGATTTCTTTTTAATCGTCATTTTCAAATTGAAATTGGATTTATCTTTTATTTCAATCAATAATGAAGACAAGATTGTGATTAAATTATATTTTTCAGCAAAATTAAAAAAAAAAAAAAATCACATTTCTATCGTCAGGATTCAATCGCCTGTCAGCATTTAATTTAATTTATAAACTAAAAATATTTTCAGTTCGTCATTTCGTCCAAATGACGTCATTTATGTAAACGCAAAAGAAAGGGGGGAAAAGGAATTAATAGTAATTATTATTTATTGATATCATTTTGTTATTCTTTTTGTAAAATTTAATTAAACGAATTTATAAAATCATTAATTCGGATATTTGAAACGAATATATAAAATAATAATTGCCCAACTGAACGGAAGGAGAATAAAATATCCTGCTTGGTTTTTTCCGCGAAGTTTTTTAAAAAAGCGTCAAGACCCCTATAATAGAAAAGCACCAAAAGTTCATTGGGTTTGTTTTCATAACTTTTGGCAACAAATCTATGTATATTAACGAATCTATCCTTTTTTGAAGCTCGAATTAAGCCAAACCTAAAAGCAAAGGATCCTATACTGGAAAAGTACCCGATTTTCTTATGGACAATATTCAAGTGACATAACAGGGTGTAAAATTATCGCGGATAGCAAATTTGTTTAAATATCTCATCAATTGAAGCCGAATAAATGCAGGCATGCATGCACAACATATTTAATTAAATTTGTATGATAAATAATTATTAGAAACTTCGTATATACATATTAATTAAAATAAATAATTTACATATTTAAAATAACATGAAAATATGCATGATGGTGCACTAAAATAGAGAGAAAATTAAAACCTGTTACTGAAAATGTCTATAACATAGTACTTTTCAATACCGTCGTTCTTAATGTTATTCACAATCAGATGGAATTTTTCTCATCCTTAAACGCAAAGGAAGAATAGAATACAGTTGTTATAAAAGTCCGAGAGGTAGCCACAATTTAAACCTAATCATTTTATACAAGCTGGTTTTCAAGGTGTAATTGATTTTACTTATCAATCCCGAAAACAGTCGTCAGTTGTCGCAACAGCTGTGTATTAGGCCATGATAATAAAAAAAATGCCCCATTAAAATGTTAAAAGCATGGCAACCCAATTTACCAATATTTAAAAAATAAAGTACGCTGTCATGTTTTTAGAGGCCTCGAAGTCTGAGCGGGGGTTGGCGAGCGTAGCTCGCAGGGGGTAGGCCCCCTAGTATATATATAAATTTCAATGCGTTTAAAATACTGAAACATTATTTAAATAAACCGCAGACGATTTTTCTCCATAGACGTCATGTAACGGAATTCTTTTGACTGTCCCTGTAAAGTAACTATAAGTGCTATGCACACCCTATTCTATATTAAGCTTCGTCTAATGCACTTTAGTGATATATATAAATTTCAATGCGTTTAAAATAGTGAAACATTATTTAAATAAACCGCAAATGATTTTTCCCCATAGACCGCAATGTAACGGAATTCTTTTGAGTGTCCCTGTAATAAAACTATAAGTGCTACACACTTCCGTTGAAATAGGGAACATGCTATAGATAACGACAATAACATATAAAAATTGCAGAGCAATCCGAGCATATTTACGGGAGTTAGAGCACGGACAGACGGCGAGACGGCAGACGGCCAGACGGCAGACGGCAGACGGCCATACGGCCAGACAAACCGAAGTCATAAGCACTTTTCAACTAGGTTGGAAAGTGCTAAAAAGCCGAATTCAAAAATTGACGTCGGATGAGAAATCGTCTTATAAAGTAAAAAACGTGGTCTTGAACTTTAATTTCCTCAAAATACCTTTAGCACAGACATCAATCCAAACAAGAGTTAAAGCAATACTTAAATTTTGCTTAGGGGATGGTCTACAAATAGAAATTGTACCAAACTTTAAAAATTTCAATTCTAACACCGAAAGTTGACATGATATTTGGATATTTCGGTTCATTCTACCTTCGGATACCTAACGGGAAGTCAGTAGATAGGGAATAGGACTTTTGCGTCAGCGGCAGGCGGTGGCTACACCGCCTGCTGCCGAGATCATACTATAGTAGGTGGATAGGATAGCTAGCGTGGGTAAGCTATGTTATAGTAGGGTGGGGCAAATAGGTCTGCTATAACAGGGGATATTTTAGGGGGCTAAATTAATAAAAAATTTAAATGTCTTATAATACGAGGTAACGGTTATGGTAGAGTCCGAACACTGCCCCGCTATCCCTCTGCATTTCCCCAATGGTCGTTGTAATTTGTTAAATTAGAATTTTTTTTATTTTTTTTAATCAATTCAAATATATAACAAGAACGAAAAATCATGCGTCAAGCATAGATTATGTAACACTTTCCAACGTTTCCAAAATAATTTTACGAATCATACTCTTTAATAAGCTAAAAGATAACATCTAAGTAATCCGAATTCTTTTATTCAGCCCTGTATAGGATCTATAGATTTGTATATATACTACATAGGATGCTAAATTTTAGTTCAGTTAGGAAACACGTAGCACAGTTTAAAATTATCCGTCTGGAGTTAAATAATACGGAAATTTGTTCCCGAACTTTTGTGCTTCCCTGTATAGGATCTACAGAATTTATACACACCACGTAATATACAAAAAGCGATTTAAAATTAAAATCGCGTTCAGTAACTTAAAACGTACTTCCAGGAATTATTGTTAACATACAGTAGAGAATTTTTTTGTGTGTCCCTGTAAATGAACAATGACTGCTATACACACACTATTCTGTAGTAAGTCTCTTGTAATGAACCTTATATAAATTTCAATGCGTTTAAAATAGGGAAACATTATTTAAATAAACCGCAGACGATTTTTCTCCATAGACGTAATGTAACGGAATTCTTTTCACTGTCCCTGTAAAGTAAGTATAAGTGCTATGCACACCCTATTCCAGCTTCTTCTAATGCACCTTAGTGATCTATATAAATTTCAATGCGTTTAAAATAGTGAAACATTATTTAAATAAACCGCAAATGATTTTTCCCCATAGACCGCAATGTAACGGAATTCTTTTGAGTGTCCCTGTAAAAAAACTATAAGTGCTACACACTTCCGTTGAAATAGGAAACATGCTATAGATAACGATTATAACATATAAAAATTGCAGGGCAATCCGAGCATATTTACGGGAGTTAGAGCACGGACAGACGGCAGACGGCAGACGGCCAGACGGCAGACGGCCAGACGGCCAGACGGCAGACGGCCAGACGGCCAGACAAACCGAAGTCATAAACACTTTTCAACTAGGTTGGAAAGTGTTAAAAAAGGAAAAGGAAATAATTAATATGCAATAAAATAATAAAATGAAACTCAATTTAAACTGCAGGAATGAAATTGTGAATGTCGCAGCCAGCATCTCCTAAAAAAACTTTTTTTTTTTTTTTTTGCGCGAAAAAGATGTTGCATTAAAAACACTCAGACTAAAATTAGTCGCTTACTTTTCAATTTATTTAAACAAATTTGTCCTGAGAATAAATGTATTTTGATTCAAATAAACACTTTGAAATTGTATTTTTAATCGTTTACCTCCCCAACCCCTCCTCTTAAAAAAAAATTATTAACCAAGACCACTTAGTAAGTACGATAAATTTAAAAGAAATGAAACATCTGATCTGCTAATAAAACTTGTAAACAAAAGTCGAAAGCTAATTTTATTAAAGGACAAAATTTGCAAACGCTTTTCGGTGCTTCGTAATCTTAATTTTTTAGATATCTATGTAGTTTTTAATTATTGTAATACAAAGAAGAATCAAACATAGTCAATTTCTACTTTAATTATTGTACAGAACTTTTCTTTTAAATTTCTATCAGTCATATAAATATGTTTATTTATTATTATTATTTAAAATTATTATTATTTTACTTTAAGGTAAACATAATAGCAATTATGTTTTTTTAAGGTATGAAAAATTCATATGATTTTAGCTTTATAGATTATAATTGTATATATACAGTGACAGTCAGATTTTCTTTTTTTTATATATATAAATAATAATATAAATGAAATTAAATATAAATAACAATTATTATTTTTTGTCATTTTAAAATAATATCCATGGTTATTTTTTTAACTTGATGCTTTCACATAAAAAAAAACATTCTGTGATATTAACCCCACATACACACACACCTTTTATCAGAAATCTAATGAAAACTTCAAAAGTGAAAATTGTCATCTTATTATTACTTAAAGTATAATACAAATAAAATTCTTTTTAAAATAAATAGATAAACTGAGCTAAAATTTGGAGAGAGATATGTTAAAGTTGCTATAATTAAAACCAAGCATTAACTATTTTTGCGGTACTTTTCGGTTAGCTGGGCACCAATGAAATAAATAAATAAATAAAATAGATAGATAGATAAATAAATAAATAAGTAAATAAAATAAATAAGTAAAAAAAATAGATCGATAAATAAATAAATAAATAAATAAGATAGATAGACAAACAAACAAACAAACAGACAGACAGACAAATAAATACATACATACATGTTTCACTGGCGCCCGGCTAACCGAAAAGTAACCATTTTTGCTTTTATTTATTTACCAGAGGACCCGTGAGAGGATTTCGCACTGCAATCCAATTTTTTTAGAATTGTAGTATTTTTTTTTTATATATATTTAAACTTCTAAAGAAACATTAAGAATAAAAATACCTGTAAACTTCATTGGTACAGATGTCGCAAACGCACCGGAGTTTCTTTTTGGTGCCAAAATGGCGATTTTATGCCTGGCGGGGAAACCTGGTGACTTTTGCTTTGTATGGCAACTTGGTATTTTATAATAAAATGAAATATGTATGTAAATAAATTAAAAACAAAATAATATAAAAATAATTGATAAATAAAATTAAAATATGTGTAATAAAAATAATGTGTGTTAAATAAAACTGTGTGTAATAATAAAATTAAATGTGTGTGTTTTAATGTAAAATTATAATACAATTTTGTTTTAAAATAAGACTAACATGTTTTCCCAAGCTAGGCCTAACAGGTTTCGAAAATGGGGTTTTGCAGCCAAAATATATATATACTAGCAGACTACGCCCGCTGCGCTGGTCGGTTTCTCCAAAAGAACCTTGAATCAAACGAAATATATCGGTGAATTTAACCTTGTATTTTAATGTAATCTGTACCTTTACCTGGAATATCCTAAAATAACATAAAAACGGATACTTATTTCACTAAGTTATGTGTTTTTAATACGGTTTATTATTACGTTTACAATTTATTACCTACCGTTTTCCATTGATATATATGTTTTATAGCTACATTTTTTAATAACGTGAATTAACCTATATTATACACAACTAAAAAGAAATGGCGCATCTAGTATTTGTCGAAAATTAAATAAAAATCATGCACTCGTGACATCATAATTCACTTTTATATTTTAACAGAATAATACGGTTACTATAATTTGTGACTCGTGCTGACACATTGCTGTTAGTATTATTTTTTTACTCGTGAAGTTTTCGCTGTGGTACTCCATTGTGAAATTTGGTAATTTTTGAAATTCAATATTTGAAAAATGACATAATCAGTGGATTTGAAATTTATATCAAGAAAAATACAATTTTTTACATTTCTAACGCAATTTGTCTAACAATTTTCTGACAAATACTTTTTGAGCAATTAATTTTTTCAGCAATTTCAAATGTTTCATTTTCCGAGATTAATCTGTGGCAACGATTAGCGAAATTTACAGTCGTCAGCAACACATACCTTTTTATTAAAGAGGATATTTACCTATACTTATATATAATACCTATATATATATATTTCGTTTGATTCAAGATTCGTTTAGAAAAAACGAACAGCGTAGCGGAAGAAGCTTGCTAGTTATTAATAAAATTAACACATATAATAAAAGCGCAACTTGATTTAATAAGAAAAATCAAGTAAATAGTTACACATAGTCATAAATTTAGAAAAATTGATTTTTTGAAAGTTTTTGTTGCATTAGTTATTTGGTAAATTGTACTTGCCACCACCTATGTATATTATTATTGATGTTTTTAAGATGGTGACTAGATATTGAAAAATTACATTTCAAGACTTCTTATAAAGATTTTTTTTAAAGTAAGACGTCATTTTATGCTAAATCAAGGACTTTCTATACTTTTGAAATTAACTTTTTTTACGCTCTCTCTCGTAGTTTTCGCGATAGGGTGAATAACTTCCAAATTCGAAGACGAAATAGCCTCTAGGTGCACTGCAATCACTCTCATATCATAGTGTATAGTCATTTTACTATAGAGAAACTCTTGTTACACAACTCTATCTTTATCCATTCAAAAGTTATTTGAGTGTTTCTTGACTTCAGTTAGCACCCGTATGTCGTCAAAAACGATGCGCAATGCCCGAATTGCATTCGTAGGACGCAAATATGCTAAATACTTTAACAATTTGTAAATATTTATTAAATGTACTAATATTCTTTTGTATTTACACATTAGTCTCTGCAATATTCCATGATTTCATATAAATAAATCTTGAAAAATACTTCATAAAGTATATTTATTTAAAGCTAATATTTTTAAAATATTATTGTTATTTTCTGTTACATGTAAATTAATCATCCCTTTATTAATTTGATTCTTTGAAGGTTTAGCAAGTGAACTAAGAACCGTGGCACTAAGTGTTCTTTTGTTGGTTTTGTTGTTTATTCTTCAGGCAGCAATGCCATGCGCTTCAAAATTTGAAATATTGTATACCTTATAGTCTAAAGAATAGCCTTTATAAATATTAATGCGTGGAAATATGTTTAATTTTTGCTTTTTACTATATACATAAGAAGAAAGTATTGGCATCGCGCACACACTAGAAATACCAAAAAGGGTCTGAGGTAATTAAGAGATTAAGAAGAAAGTTTTGTTATTCCAACATACTTGAAAAATGTTTATGAATTAGGTGTGTTTGTCTGTGCTCTAACTCTCATAAATATACTTGAATTGACATATATTTTAATATGTTATTGATGATTACTATAGATTGTTCGGTTTTGAAAATAAAGTGCGTAACATTTATAGTTCGTTTACAGGGACACACAAAAGAATTCCGTCACATTATGGTCAATGGAGAAAATTGGTTTGCTACGCATTTTATTAATGTTACGATATTTCAACCATAATTAGAATGATATGTCAAGAGTTGTACTCTTGCTATCAATTAACTATATAATGTTAATTTTCAGAATTTGAAATTAGAAAGTATAGTAGATAATTTATAGCAAGAATTGATATGCATTGTGTATTGAAAAAAATAAGGAAAAATCAATTCAATTAATAATTTTAAAAATTCTTGCTTTCACTGACCCCATGAAAGAATGGGAAAATTGAAACGCTCACTGATTAGACAACCTCTCTAAGTCGGAGGAGGCTGGCGATTGTTTTTTAAAGTGGAAATGCGCTCCTTTTCAGAATGCCGGTTGTATATATATGTTAAAAGTTATTTTTAGAGTTATGTAGAGGAACTTTTCTCTACAATATGCATCACTGATATCGTCGAAAATATGCTTCCTCAAGTGTATAGAATAATTGGTACTTATAGTTTGTTTACAGCGGCTCAAAAAACCATTACATTACATTATGATTTATAGGAAGAAATCGTTTGCGGTGCATTTTAATGATGTTATGATAGTTCAAACATAAAAAACACTGACGTGCAAAATAATATGTTTTCTATAGATTATGGAGTGCGTAGCATTTATTGTTCGTTTACAAAGTCACACAAAATAATTTGATTACAAACTGACCATAATCGAAGAATGCGTTTTCCTCTTTAGAATGCATTTTAAACTTAGAAAAAAATGAATGCCAAACATACAAACCGTTTTGGTTACATACTTTAGAAAATACTTTTATTTTTTACTGTATTACGTGAAGGGTATAAATTTTATCGATCGCATACAGGTTTGCAAGAAATAATTCTCACACATTATCGGATATGGACAGCTTTTCCTGAAATATGTTTTTATTGGATTGTGTGTTTTTTTTTTAAATTTTTTATTTAGCTATCCCATTTCATTTTATGAATAAAAAAAGTGAAATTTCTTAGTACTTTCTGTTAGTGTTGAAAAGTGTTTCATAATTCATACCTGTTGCATTGATTTTCGTTCTTGTTAGCTTCTTATATTGATCCAAATTCGTCTGAATACGCGAATATCACGAATATTTCCACTTATTAAATGGTGCCAGAGTATCGTGCAGGTATTAAAGTTTGGCTTCAATTAACGTAATTGGAAAAATTTGTTTAAATCAGTGTTCGAGATGCATTGCCATTCGAAAATTAAATTTTCAACAAATCAGGTTTCTCAACGACTATCTGATGATGATATATTTTTTGAAGTCACGACAAAAAAGAAAATAGAAATTTGCACTTATTTAATTTCAGAAAAATGCCTATTCTTTGAAGGATATTAACATATATTTATTATTGCTTAGAACACTAACATAAAATTTAAAAAACAAAAAACTATTTGGTTTTAAATTTTAGTTAATGGATCTATCGTAATATTTCAGCAGATGTTTTTATGTACATGCATTTCCATGGATATATCACATTATTTTAATCATAAAGCATATTTGTTTGGTCGGATTTCTAAAATAATCATGGAAGCATTAAGTAAAAAACTTTTCCTCTAAAATCGAAAAAGCATTTGTTAAATTAGAATTCGAATATAATAAGTCAACTTAAATGAAGTATTTTCCAACGTGAATTAAAATTACATCATTGAAAACAAATTCCATTGAGTGCAAATAAAGCATTTTAAATTAGATAATTGGGTAAGAATATACAAAAGAAATACCAAAAGTATAATAATTTTATTTTTAATTTTGACTATATATTAACAGAGAAATTATTTTATAAGATTATATTAATTTTGCAAAGGAATTTGCAATAAAATATGAGCATCTTTAAAAATCGACTGAAGAAATATTATTGATTTAAGTTTTTGAAATATTTTTGAGGGGGAAAAGCATAAAAACACAGTTCTAGAGTTCACTAAACCAAAAAAACTCCTTTTTACGCTATCGGAATTTCCGCGAAAACTTTATGAGAAAAGTGCACATCATTCTCTTTATCTCAATCATTCCTGTCGCTATATGACAAGTTAGTAAAACTCCTTAAAGATTTTAGACTTGACCCGTTTTGTTTTCTCTTTATCTCTTGAAAAATGTTTTTTAAAATAATATATAATATACTTTCTCTATATTATTCTTAGAGATCGACCGAAATTTCGGTTTCGGCGCAAAATCGGAGTTTTACTGAATATTCGTTTTCGGCGAAACTGCAGTCAAAATTTCGGCCTGACCGAAACTGTCTGTGTTTCAAAATCTCGTTCCTTCTTTCGGAAATTTAAACTTTACTCATTGATAAGAGTTGTATCGGCTCAAATGAGACACTATTTATTGCTGTGAACTGCACTGTTTATCATTAGCCGTCATGACTGATTCATGATGCGAGTGTTAATTACAATGCAAGCAATGAATATATGACTAAACTTAAATGACACTTATCACGTGATCTTTAAAAGCTGCAAACTTAACAGTAATTGAAAATTTTTACTTTGAAACTCCAGATTCTTTCGAATGCTTTATGAGAAAGGTGTTGTTAAAACATATGAAGATTTACGAAATTTATTACAAAAAATATATCGAGGTTGTGTACTTCAATTTTTTTTATTAGATCAACATCGTACGACATATTCAATTTTAATTTCCTAACAAACAAACTTTTAAGTACTTCATTTCAATCAATTTAAATGCAAAATATTAACGAACTGAAAATATGAATATATTTAAAAATTAAATATTCATTATTGAATTTATTTTACATTATTTGACTACTATGTTAATTAATTATTGATAAATGCCTATAATTATTGTTTGTTATAAAATAATAAAATATAAAAGTTGTATTATTTATGTTTCATTTTTGTTTGAAACCTATACACAGACATATACATGTACGCTTGTTTGTTAGAAATGTGGTTCAATACACGTATAATTAATAAATTACTTAGTAACGTAATTAGTTATTATTAAATAATTATTAATTATTTGTTTTTTATTAATTAATTATTAATTAAATGCAGTTATGTATGTATTAATCAGTTTTATTTATTTATTTTTTACACTTTCGGTTTCGGTTTCGGCCGAAAGTGGAAAGGTCACCGAAAGTCGGTTTTGGTCATAAAAACCTGTTTTGGTCGATCTCTAATTATTATTATGTACTTTCTTAGATTATTAACTGTACTAAGACGTTTTGATCTAATGAGTTTTAATACAAAAATCTTTTAAAAACCTTTTATGCACACTCAGTCAGTGAATTTAAACCCATATAAAAACTTTTACATGTAGTTTTTAAAAATTATTATTAAGCTATTCAAGAACGGATCTTTCAAAGTGTTTTTAATTAAATTAAAATTACTGTAACAAGACTTAAAACGAATTTACTGAACACATATAACAAATTCATTTAACCCTTTGTGAACTCAGATTTGAAAAATATTTACTCAAATCTTAGAAAACATCATTTTAAGCATGAAAAGATGATTTTGAAAATTTAGAACATGAAAATAAAAATATATATTGACTAAAAGATACTTTTTTTCGCCTCTGCAATAAACAAAAAATTACATACTTCTCTTAAATATTGTCAATTTTCTAATAGAAAATTGCAAAGTATACGAACTTACAGTTGTAAAATATCTATTTTTGGCTGTCTCCTGCCTTTTTAGTTTGACAAAAATTTTCTAAGTTTATTTTAGCAATAACGATGTGAAACGGCTCAAATGATAAATATTAATAATAATAATTTGGCATTAATTAATAATAATAATTTGACATGGAAATATAATTCAGTATCACGTCTGTTAAGAATTATATGAACAATTTATATGATCAAATGATCAAATGATTTCTAACAATCAAATCTCAATCAAATTTCTCAATCAAATGATTTCTAACAGTCAGAACAAATAGTATTATGCATTCTCAACACAAATATTAAAACTACATATGTAGGTGATCTGTACTAAGGGAAATTATTGATATCAATTACCAATATATCATTAAACGTCAGGAACTGGACCAAAGAAATATGATTGATAATTAATAGCAAGAGAGAAAGCGTTGTGTTTTAAGTTAATGTAAAGATGATTAATTCACTTAACATTTTAAAGATATAAATAGTGGCATTAAGTAAAATGAAATCAATAAACATAATAATCAGATCAAGTATGAAATCGAACTCTGTAATATTTCTCTGTGCATAAACTAAGGCCATTTGTTTAGGCCACACAGACATTGGCAGACTTCCATGCACGTTTAGGTGAAAAAATTTTCAATCTCAATTCATCATGAAAATACATACTGAATTTTGTTTCTTGATATTTATGACCGAGAGGCACACTAATTTGACAGTAGGAATCAATATGTATTTTCTGTAAATCATCAGCTTCAGCATATCACTTATTCACTAAAACACTGGAACACAATTTGTCGAATAATTGTGAATATCTTGTTTCTATATCACTGGTAATTCCACGAGGAAAACAGGAATTTGAGGAGTACGCGATTTATCTTGTTTGATGTAGACACAGGAATGAATTCATTTTCTTTTACTCACATGTGCACACAATTAGAAGCATTTAATCTTGAAAACATGGATGTATCGTGAAACGCAGTCACCACATGTAAAGATCTTGCACATATGTAACCATAAATTATTTACACATTTTAAAAGACAATTCAATGACACCAAAAGATGATCACTCTATTAATATATGATAGATTTGTTTAACTGAAACAGACATCTGAGATGACGACACTAGCTTCTGAAAGATGGTGAAATCAGGCCTTTAGGAACTGCAGACAGATAGTTCAGTGAAACTCTTCATTGGCATCGATCTCTTGCGTATGATTACTTCTCTTTTAAAGCATAAATTGGTCGTCTATAAATAAAGAAAAGTATTTACTAAAAAACTTCATTTTATCGCGTAGAATTCAAAACAGACCGGCTTCGGTCAGTATCCTCAAACAAGGATTGCCGCCGAGCTGTAACGTTACTTGCGAATTTTTCTCTCAAGAAGTGATGACTGAACGTGCTGCCAAACCGGTATAGGAAATAGGTAGGTAAAAGGTAGGAAGCAAAAAATCTTCCTTCCGCTGACCCCATGAACGTGTAAGGGCTGGGGGGAATTGAGACGCTCACTGATTAGATGACCTCACTAAGTCAGACGAGGCGATTGCTTTTTAAATACACATGTACAGGACTTCTCTACATGATCCAACCAGGCTTTTCCGGGTTACAAAATATAGGTGAAAACCTTTTTTTTTAAATTCTAATACTATTTTTTAACATATATATATATATATATATATATATATATATATATTGATTACCCGCGAACAACACCCAAAAAGATTGTTTTGAGGAAGATATCCATAATGTACTCAAATAAAATTTGGAAATTTATTAAAAGCTATAATTTCGCATTAGTCCGAATGAAACAAGTTACTTGACGAAGAAATCACCAAAGATATCGCTACATAAAGCAACCTTTTTGATTTTGATAATTTCAGTTGCTTAAGCGCGTGGTTTGATTTCCCGTCGGTTAAATTTGAGTTTTATTCATATTATTTTATTTACTTATTGATGAAATTTTAATTTCGTTATAGAATATTAGTTGGAAACAAATGCTGAACTATGTATACCATTTTAAGTGCAAACGGGTTAATATTTCGTAATTGACTGCACGTGATAGAGATGATAGTTTTAAAAAATATATATATATATATTATTTTTAAATTATTTTTTAAACCATAAAAAATCAGTAAATCGGGATAGACTTTTGAAATACATTGCATTTAAAGGGACTTTTTTCTCCTTTCGACGGTGTAAAAATTTAAAATGAGCGATGTCTAGAAGTTTAAAAATTTGCAGTGAAAGATAAATTAATTAGCAGTATTTCCAACGTCAAGGTATATTTCTCCTTTATAATATAGATTTATCTTATTTAAAGGCTAAATAATTAAACAACAATTAGAAAAATGAAAATTGTTCTTGTAGATCCAATCTAAGAATTTTCCTATTTAGACAAATAAAAGAAACTTAATGAAACCATCATAGGTTCTTTCTTTGGAAAAGAAGAATTCCTGTTACAATTAATTTCATTTTAAGCTATACCAACTATATCATTTCACAAACATATCAATTAATCAAACAATTGGAGAATTACAATAAAATTATAACTCCACCGGATATTATCAAACCTAGTTTTCTGTCAGTAAATTTTAAAGGGACCTGTATATTTAGAATTAAGTATGACGTAATTATGAATTAGTAACTACGTTAAGTTTATATATTAATGGATAAAGCTAAGAAGTTAGTCTATAAAATGCTTATTTCGAATGTTATCAAGGTTACACTGCAGCACCAAATTCGAAAAAAAAACTTTAAAATGTCGAATTTTTATTTTTAGCATAATAATAATATTTATCACCACCACACCTTCCGATTGAAAAAAAAAATCGATTGCGATCAATTTTAAATGAGTTATGTGGTATTTTGTGCAGCCACAGGCAATAGCTGTTACATATTTTTGCAGACTCAGTGGCTTTTTTTTTTTTATCATGAATATATATTCTGTATATACGGAGTATGTTATTATTGAAAAATATGCAAAATGTCCATCAACTCAACATTTTATTTTAATAATGCAATTGGATGCTACACTTATAAAAAAGTGAGTTACTTTTTGTACTTTTCCAGCGACAAAACATTTATGTAAAAAATATTGTGTAATATTTGCAGCTTTTACCTCTTAAAAAAACTATCAGCTATTGTGAATGGTTTATTATGTCATTAGAAATAACTTCATACCAGTGGACTCGTGCGAGACTTTTGCACTGCAGTCTAATATTTTTAGCAATATCTAATAGTTTTTTAGAAGAGTAAAACCCATGACTTGTCAATTGATTTTTTTAATTTATGGAAAAGTAATGTTGTAAATTTTAATAAAAAATATATATGCAAATAAAAAAATATATATATGTTTTTTATTATTATTTCATTCTAAGTGCTAAACGCAACTATTATCGATTTTTTTTTTAAGTTTGTTAAAATAATTAGGTACTTTTCATCCTATTTAAAATTTATTGAAATTTTTCTGAGTTCTTTGCATTTTAGAATTTTAAATTTTACACTCCCAGATGTTTTGAATTTTTATTAGATGAGCCCTCTAATTCTATTCGCTTTGCAATATGCATAGCTTCCAACTGCTACGATTTTTCTTTACAGTAATTCTGTGGGAAAATCTTCGACTTGCTTAAACACAGTTTAAGCGATTACATAAGACAGATTTTTTTTTTTTTTCAGAATTACTGATGCAGAAAATTCGTCGCAATTGACAGCTATGGAAATATATCACAAGAAGTAGCATTCATTACGTAAAACTACTTAAAGATTTATCTAAAATGACTGTCTTGAGTACATTTAGCCTAAAAACCTATTTTAAATATCTAAACTAGCAACTGCAAATCTTATAAAATTAATAAATATGCAAATAGATGTCAGAGGAGGAAATAGGTTAATAGTATATTTCTTAAGAATATGGTTCAGGCCTCATAGACGGTCAGTTGTTGAAAATGTTGAATGGAAAACCTGCTAACAAAGAAGCGTATTATGATGGGAAAGGAAATGGCTACTTAAAATTGATAGAGATAAGAATCCATAAATGCTTTTAGTTATTCATAGAAAAATATTAGTATCCAAAACATTCCCCTGTTCTTGAGAAGATACAAGAATCATTTATAAAATGTGGTAATGTAATCAAATTTAGCGCCAAATATGAGAATTTCTTCCAAAAATTTTGTTAAGATGACAGTACAGTTCATATAACACTTGTGCTTTATACTGAACTGAGTTTATAAAGAACAGCAAAACTGATCTAGATATGAAGGTGAAGATGTAGTATTTCTTCCTTGCATTTATAAATCTATGTTAAAAACATATTTGTGACAAAACTTCTACTATTTGATAAGCTAAATAAACTTGAAGTGATTTGTCATTGTTAAGCTCATTGCGATTAGCTGCATATATACATGCCTTATACCCTTAAAAAACTTGAAGTTAACCTTTTTTTTCCTATAGGAATTGTTACCTTATCTAATAATCGATTTTCAGTGATTAAATAAGGCTAATATTACTATTCTAAAAAGCAGTGTCACGGCGTCTTTTTTTATGTATTCGCCACCACTATTTTCAATTACATAGCTGCTTTGTCGCTTTCGTCTGCTTTCATCGCACATGCTAAAGAACGCTATCCAGAAAATTATATTTTAGAAATACTGGTAGCAAATATATTAAAAATTTTAGAACTGTAAGAACTTTAAAAATTTAGGACTACTAAATTAAGCTGCGATCCCTGTTTTAAGGCTTCCTCTGTCTGAATAAACGCTCATGTTTTAAATAATAAGAATTAGAAGTTTCAGGGAGGCATTATGTATTTAAAGGTACTTAGATGGCTCGTGGCAAATATAAGATTGTAAACCACTGCTTTAAACATTTTACATGCATGCTTCGGATCTTGCTTAAAACAAAACAAATGAAACAAGTATGAATTAGTTCTATACGGATTGTAAAACTGATTGTATGCAAAATATTCTCAGTATTACAAATTCCCAAAGTTAGAAAAGTGACGTAAAAAAAAATTTAATCATAAAGCTATTCAATAGCTATTGAGAACGTTTATCGTCAGAATGACTGAAATACCTTTGGAAAACATAAATCGATTTCGGAAGAAAATGCAACAAAATCTATGCATTATAAGCAAAATACATAAAATTACTAATACATAAAATTAAAAACTGGTAAAAATAATAATTTTTAATGTCGAGTCATATATCTATATTAAACGGTAAGTATAGGAGCCTCAAATACGTAGTAGGAAGACCGGTTGTAAAAGATTTCTGCTGTAACATTACGTAACAATTACTTTCATAGAATTTTAATCCTCTCCTGCAATGTTTTGTTAGATATATTTCCTAATGAAAACAATTAAAGTATTCATTATACCAAATTTCTAACTATACTGAATATCTATACTTAGTATTTATAACAACAGAATGGAAATACATTATTTCGTCTGTATTGTTATCTACATTGACAATTCTGTCGCAAACAGCATTGTCTAAACTAAAGAAATCCAGTTTTAAAAGCGAAAAGCTTCGACATGAAAGACAAATCCTTTATCTTATTCATGATATGATTCAAAGAATCGCCAAAAGAATAAATTAGCGAATGGAGCTTAATAGAAGGCGGAAGATATTATTTAACTTCCGTCTCTGACGATGTGAATAGCAAAAGTGAATAATCATGTTCTATGTAACTATTATAATTATTCTCGGTTTCAAAGCATCTGTTGTTTGTAAGTAAGAGGCTGAATTCCATTCCTATCTTTTAGTAATTTTTAAAATTTCAAAATTAAGCGAGGATAGAAATTTGACTTAATGTGTAAATGAATGAAATGTGTATCGTGAAATGTATACAACAAACTAGTATCTCGAGAAAAGATAAATTTTGAGTTATTTACATACTAGAAATGTACTTTTAATGCACTTTAGACTGCATTAACTAAATCTGTAAGTTAAATTATTCAGCAGCAGAAGGCGCTGTACTCTGTCTAATCTGTCACTAATCAGTGGTATACAAGGTGATTCGCTACTGCGTGTACAAACTTAAAAGAGGTGTAAATTATTCAAAGACAAGTCGATTCAGATAGCAATATAGCGTTGAAATCACCATACTCATATACTAGTGTACTATGAAGAAAACACAAGAAATGAGAAAATGAGTGAAGCGAACAGCATTCTTTTATTCATCAAAAAGTAACATTTGCGATAGTTAGAGAGGTGACAAAAGATATTCGAAATTTCGAAGATCAGACTACACCAGAAGCTTGATATCCGAGCTGCACGTAATCAGGACTTTTTAACACTTTCCAACATAGTTGTAAAAGCGTTTATGAATTCAGTTTGTCTGTCTGCCCGTGCTCTAACTCGCGTAAATATATTCAGATTGTCATGCAATTGATATATTTTATTGAGGTTCACTGTAGCATGTCCGGTATTGAAAATGAAGTGTGTAGCACTTACAGTTTTTACACAGGGCAGTCAAAAGAATGATGAAATTATGAATACTAGACAAAAGTACAGGAGAGAACCCCTGAATAAACAGCAATTTACAAAATAGTTATTAACTCTGGAGATATCGTAAATATGTGTAGCAGAATTAACAAGATGTTCACTTTTTTCCAAAACTATAAAAGGTTTCTGTTTATTTTAATATATAGATCTCTCGCTAAACAAATTAAAATAACAGAAGCAGACGTTGTACACATTTAATGGGAAAGGTAACGTCTTTTATGTTAGTACTTTTAAAATTATTACTTTTCTACTATTATTTGTGTAAGAATTAACAAGCACTGTTCATTATTTTCCAGAACTATACATAATTTGAGTTCATTTTAACATGGGTAGCCCCCTGCGAAAAATAATTAAATGTACATATTGTACTCAATTAATTTAGTAGCTGTATAATTGTTTACTGTTATATGAGTCAGAATCAGTAGTGAATGATCAATTTTGTTTCCCAGGACAAAAACTAATTTGTTTTTATATAGATCTCCCACTGTGAAATAATTAAAAATATCAATTAAATGTAGACGCTGTTTCCAATTAATTTTTAATGGCATTACCTTTCAGCTATTATTTAGCAGATTTATATATAGATATAATTTAGATTTTATAGCAGAATTAATAGGTGCTGTTTAGTTTTCGCTCCAGAACTGTAAAGAATAATTTATAATTTTCTTTCAGAATTTCACTGTAAATTTACAATATCCGGGAAATAAATTCTATGCTGTACGCAGAGAAAAAAAACTCTAAATATGTTAAAACTTTACATAGAATGAAACCTCTAGAATAGGTTTCAAATGTTTGTTTTAATTAGTTTTTACATGTGATCTAATATTTAAAAAATGTATTACTATTCAGTCATTTTCTCGTCTCCTTATTAAAAAATATACGAATAAAGAAGAATATGTAACTAATGATTATAACTGTAAAAAGTTCAAAAAATTAAATTCCTATAGTAAATAAGAAATAAAAATCTTCAGTCTTTAAATTAAGACAAAAAACGTTAATTTTACTCTGTTATTTCGTACACTCAGAAAAAGGAATTGATTAAAACTACAAAGCATGTTTTGTTGAGTACATTTTGGTTGTTTTAGCAAAATTCAGGTAAAATTGAACCATTTTAATTCAATTAACAAAACTTTTTTTGCTGACGATACAAAAATTTTTTTTGGAATTCCAAAAAAAAAAAAAAAATCTTGTTGATTCAAACAAAATTTCCATTGACCTATATTTAAACAAAAGTTTTGTTTAAATATAGGTCAATGGAAATTTTGTTTGAATCAACAAAAAATATTTTTTTTGCAATTCCAAAAAGAAATTTTGTATCGTCAGCAAAAAATGTTTTTTTAATTGAAGTAAAATGGTTCAATTTTACTTGAATTTTGCTAAAACAACCAAAGTACTCAACAAAACATGTTTTGTAGTTTTAATCAATTCCTTTTTCTGGGTGTAGAAATACGGCAAAAAATGTTTAATGAGACGCAAATTAAACAGAGTTTAATAATGAATAGAGCCTCTCTATTTGTTTCGCTTAAGAGCACAATTTTTAATGTTTAAGAACTCATTGAAATAACTGACTAACTATCAGTTTAATATTTATAACATCTGAATGATTTGATAATAAAGTAAAGTAAAAAAGACAATTTCCGATTAATATCGCTGATTTTGTTTGTTCTGCAAAGCAACTATATATATACATATATGTTATATAAAAAAATTCCCTTCACAATATTCCTTTAAATTATTCTAAGTTCTGGGATATTCTTTATTTCCCTATTTCTTAATAATACTTATTCTTATTTAATTTCCTTTTAAACATAAAAACGCGTATATTAATAATTATCTTATTCAAAATCTTAATCTAAAACTTTAAGTCAATTCGTAACTTTTATCAACTATACGATCTATACACTCAGAAAAAGGAATTGATTAAAACTACAAAACATTTTGTTGAGTACATTTTGGTTGTTTTAGCAAAATTCAAGTAAAATTGAACCATTTTACTTCAATTAACAAAACATTTTTTGCTGGCGATACAAAAATGTTTTTGGAATTGCAAAAAAAAAATGGTTTTCAACAAAAAAAAAATTTTTGTTGATTCAAACAAAATTTCCATTGACCTATATTTAAACAAATTTTTTGTTTAAATATAGGTCAATAAAAATTTTGTTTGAATCAACAAATTTTTTTTTTTTTTTTTGCAATTCCAAAAAAAAAAAAATTGTATCGTCAACAAAAATGTTTTGTTAATTGAAGTAAAATGGTTCAATTTTACTTGAATTTTGCTAAAACAACCAAAATGTACTCAAAAACATGTTTTGTAGTTTTAATCAGTTTCTTTTTCTGAGTGTAATATTCTGAGAGAAGCTAGTTTTTAATTTCGAATGTTTTTAAAAGCCAAATTGGTATTTTTATTCCACGGAGCTGACTTGGCGCACTAGATTTTTTACTTCAAAAACACTACGCCACTAAATCTGCGATACTTTCTCCTTAAAACCTCCCCATCTCTCGTCATTCGCTTAACCGCTCAATTCTCAATATTCGCCTCTCACTGATTGGTTCGTGTACGTATTAAGTCGATTGTGTAGTTATCCGCGCATCTAACAAAAAGCAATTGCAAGACTTCGGAATTCATAATTTTCTCTTGTTTTCAAGTGCTGATGAAAACATTATCTGGTGTTTTATGATTCGGAATTTTCTAAACCAGCTATGTAAGATCAATTAAATGATGTAATGATTTATAGTAAAGCCCGAGGGCTTTAGAAAACATCTTCGTCCAGTGGGAATTGTTTCTTTATGTATTCTGTGCTGGAATAAACGCTTTATTTGGAAAACTGGCTTAGTCTTTATGGAGAAATTACCAAATGGGTATATTCATTGCCTACACTTCTCACCATGATTATCGATCTATCGACTGCATTTATTCACCATCTTTAACAAGCTGTCAGTTTCTCGTGAATTTTTAATTCATACAGATAGAACCTTTCACTTATATTTATTTTTTTTTATTTTTTTTCAAACAAAAAAATCTGAACTTTTTTTTAAATATAATGAAACATTTGTTTACTCTATTATTCTAAATCCTGAGGAGGAATAATTTCCATACTTGAGAAAGGTATAATGAACCATAATGTAAATATAAAATGGTTACACAGTCATGTTTTCTTTAAAACAATGTATT
The DNA here is from genome assembly GCA_963931845.1 of Maratus michaelseni. Classification (NCBI taxonomy): domain Eukaryota; kingdom Metazoa; phylum Arthropoda; class Arachnida; order Araneae; family Salticidae; genus Maratus; species Maratus michaelseni. Next base: position 147,808,840 of record OZ007589.1, on the reverse strand, counting down.
TTTTGTTTTTTCCTTATAATAACTGAAGATCAGAATCACAGCTAGAAGCCGCCTCGGTCGTCCGATGTATTAAACTTCCCAGCTCTAAAGAACGCGCTGGTCTTTAATTTAACGAAAACCGCTTCTAAATTTTTATGGTGGTATCTTCCATGATCAGGATAGCCTTCTTTCGCTATTGGATTTTGAAGGGAGAATCGGTTTTGCCTTGTCCGCGAGTAACGAAGTCAGTCCAACTCGTTCTACCCCGACGACCGCCGTATCTACTGTGATTGGGTCATGAAGGAATAAAGAAATAGAAAACCCCATATTGTTTTATCATCAAATTAACGCAGAGAGATGCGAAAGGAACCATTTAATAGGGAGTAGTGTCTACTTTCCTAATATAAATTTAATTATTGAAATAGGGATCGTCTATATATTAAAAGCTGTAATAATTTTTATTTCTCAAATTGTAACACCCACATTTATCACTTCTTTTGAGTTCATTGGATTAAAACAAGCCCCAAAAAGGTGATAAAACCGTATAAGGGTTTTCATTTTCAATACTTTCCAACCATGTTGAAAAGTGTTTATGAATTCGGTTTGTCTGTCTGTCTGTGATCTAACTCGCGTAAATATACTTAGATTGCCATGCACTTGATATATGTTATTGAGGTTTACTATGACATGTCCTGTGGTGAAAATGAAGTGTTTAGCACTTATAGTTCATTTACAGGGCCACTCAAAAGAATTCTTTTTCATTACGGCCTATGGGGGAAATCGTTTGCGATTTATTTTAATGATGTTACTCTATTTCAAACTTATTTAATTTCATATGTAACACTAAGGTGCATTACAAGATGCTATATATAGATTATGGAGTACATAACATTCTCCGTTCATTTCCAGTGACACACAAAAATTCTATTGCCGTACTGTCTATGAACAATAATTGCTGGAAGTGCGTTTTCCGTTGTTGCACGGGATTTTAAATTTAACTAATTTTTTTGCATATTGCTTGGTGCGTACAAATTCTATAGATCATAAATAAGGCTGCACAAAAGATCCCGAGTACATTGCCGCTCATTGACGGAAATTGACGAATGGGAATTTGATTTTCAACTGCGTTATGCATTTCCTAACTGAACAAAATTTTAAAACGCTATGTAGTATATATACAAACCTATTAATCATATACAGGACTGCACACAAAAATTCAGATATTTTCCCAATTACTACTGAAATTTGGTTTTCAAATATGTTAAGCGTTTTCCAACTTGTTACTTAGATGTCATTTTTACCTTATTACTCAATCAGTGAAAATTTGTTACAATATTCCTAATGTGTAGGAAAGTGTTTCATAATCTATGCTTAACGTGTGATTTTTAAAGCTTGTTTCTTCTTCTGATACGCTGTACAACAAGATATGTTTATCAACGTAATGAACTTACTGTTTATTAACTCATTTACAACAACGGAAGTTATACAAATCATTTGTATATTATTTATGCTTTTCCAATCATAATTTTTGAACGAATGTTCAGATTTTTATTATTTTTTATTCCCTTTTTGAAAAGACTCAGAATGTAGTCATGTGTTTATTTTATCAGTATCCAAAAATGACGCCCCCTCTCTCCGAAAATTTCCTCTGTTCCGCGAATAATAGCGGTTGATAATAGCATTATAAAATTGACTTCAAATGATTGTGCCTTAATTTATTACTTTCAAAAATACTTGGCATAGTTTAGAGAGAATGGTTTGGAAAGTGTTATTTTGGTAACCGTTTATTGTTCTAACATCCAGATTTAATCCTATCCATCGTTGCAAATATAGCTCATTTTGACACGTACTTGATGATCATATATTAAAGTCTTTGACGTGCTCCTGTAAAAAAAGCATGCACTATACGGTTACTGCTTTATAAACATAAAGTAGTACTGTGTACTTTAACAAACTATTTGCAAATGGCAAATGTTTATGTAAGTTAGAGCCTAGAAATTAATACAAGATCCAGCAAACAATCAGACAGATATACATACCATTTTTGGATCCTGATAAAAAATATACAGGACTCTAAAATGAGCCTTTTCAAAAAGAAAAAAAAAGAATTATAAAAATATAAGCATGCTTTAAAATATATGCGTGGACATACACTAAAAAATATACAAACAAATTGTGTAACCTCCATTATTGGAAATCGATTAATAAACAATACGTTCACTACACGGATAAAAAATACCTTGCTGTACTGTCGGTCAATAAAAATTTTAATTTAAATTTATAAAAAAAGAAACCCTATACTATTATGTCACATTTTTACAAGCTGGTTTGATCTGAGAGACTAAAAAAAGATGACAAATGTGGGTGCTACAATTTGAGAAAACAAAGTTATTACATTTTGAAATATGTAGTCGATTCCTATTTCAAAAATTGCTTTCATATTCGGAAAGTAGACACGGTTTCCTGTTAAATAGTATCTCTCGCATATCCCAGCAATTATTTGATAACAAAACAGTACGGAGTTTTTTTCGGACTTTACATATAGAAACAAAAGTGACATAAAGTGATTATTTCTTAATTTATTACATTCATACATACATACTGTACGATAGTTGACGTAGCTTAGCGAGAATAGTTTGGCACAAAATAGTGTTTGGGGGGAGGGTACACTCGTATATTGTTGTTCAGATCCACTTTTAATCCCGTCGTTGCACATATCGTTCATTTTGACACGTACTTATATTATATAAAATATGGTGACTATTTTATAAACTTAAAGAACTGTGTACTTTAACAACCTATTGGCAAATGGTCAGTTTTTACGAAAGTTAGAGCCTAGAAGTTAAAAAAAGGGAAAACAAACAATCAGACAGACATTCATATACCATTTTTGAATCCTCATAAAATAGATACAGCACTCCAGAATGAGACCATTTTAAAGAAAAAAGAATTACAAAAATCTGAGCATCCGTTCACAAGTTATACATGGAAAGTATATAAGTTATACACAAGTTATACATTAAAAAATATACAAACATATTGTATAACTTTCGTTGTTAAAAATTGATTAATAAGCAATAAATAATTGTTTAAAAACAACACAAAATGTCACAAAAACATATATGCATCATTTATTAAAAACTTTTACTTTAGGTGTTTTAAAAATATACAAAACTGCATTTCACATTAAAAACTTAGCGCTTTCGAGCCGTCCTGGCTCATCATCAGGGTTAAAACATCACCACGCAGATACATACAAAAAACACACCTATCAACAAAAAACACACCTGTATGTATCTGCGTGGTGATGTTTTAACCCTGATGATGAGCCAGGACGGCTCGAAAGCGCTAAGTTTTTAATGTGAAATGCAGTTTTGTATATTTTTAAAACACCTAAAGTAAAAGTTTTTAATAAATGATGCATATATGTTTTTGTGACATTTTGTGTTGTTTTTAAACAATTATTTGTAGACAGAGGTGAATTTGATTCAATTGAGTGTTGTGTTTTTCATGACTCAAGTTTATTTTGTTAATAAGCAATAAGTTCACTATACGGATAAAATAAACCTTGTTGTACTGTCGGTCAAAAAAAAAATTAAATAAATAAAATTTAAATAAGAAACCTTCTACTATTTTATTACTTTTTTCCGGTCTGATTTCATTGAAGGAACTAAAATAATGTGGTCGTTACAATTTGAGAAATCTATTACAATTTTTAATACGTAGACGACCTCTATTTCAAAAATTACATTCATACTTGGAAAGTAGCTACAGTTTCCTGTTAAATGGTACCTCTCGCATATATCTGCGATATTTGATGATAAAACAGTATAGGAGTTTTTTCGACTTTACATATAGAAAAAAAAATCACATTCTATTTTCTTTACTTTTAGAACTATCTATAAATTAAATGCTTAAAAAAAACAATTCTAAAATGTAATCTCTGGAATTGGATAATTGGATATTAAACAGTAGATTTAATTAATGTTTACAGGGGAACTAATATAAAAAAAGCATTACTATTCAGTAGCATTCTCTTTTTGCTCTATTAAAAGTCTAAGAACCAAAGTAGATAATGAATGATGACAACCGTCAATAGCTTTACTCAAAGCTGATTTACTTCAGAATTAAGACAAGAAAATCTTATGCCATTAAATCAAAGCAAATAACCATATCTGATTATGTCTCCTGGCGGAAATACGAAACGCATTAGCAAATGTAACTGGAAGAGAACCGAGAATGATGTTGTCCTATTAACATACTTTATATTTCTTTCGGAAAAAATAAGTGGCAGTTTCTTTCAGAAAAACTTTATTGGTTTAAACCCATGAAAAAAATATATATTGTACCTAAAGAGGGTTTCTTAACCCCTTTCAGGTTTCAAAGTACTTGTAAAATATTGAAATGATTGAATGACAGCAGGATTTATGAACTAGCTTATTTGAAATTAAATAAAAGGTTTTTCTCTCGCACATTAGCCCCACAAGCGGCTGAGAGATTCTGCTGCCAAAGCTGGTAGACGGGAGGTGTTGGGTTCGAAACCAGTCGCTCCTGTCGACCTAATCATTTGAAGTTTTCTGTGAGTTTCTTCAAACCTTGCGTAACATTGCGTAAATACGGGTTAGGTTCCCTTAAAAAGATCCCCCACGAAAGGCATCCCCACCTCGGCCTATCTCCCTTGAGTAGGTAATCGGCCTTAAAAAACAGTACCAACAACTCTCGCACATTTTAAAAGGCAAAATTTAATTTCAAAATTCTGGCATTTGGGGATTAAAATTAAGTGGGACAGAATTTAACACATTATGCCAAAAAGGTTTAAAGGACTTCTCATTTTAAAATTCAATAAATCATTAGCTATAAAAAATGAGGGAATAAGGGACATGTTTATCAGGTATCTCATACATTTTATGTACAGTACTTTTCAAAACAGTTAAAATTTTCATCAATAGGTGGCACTGAGTTCTCTCAAGCTGTAAGAAAGCTCAAAAATAGGTGTAAACCTGCATCAAAGTTCTCTCACTCTTTAATTGTTATGTTATTTAGCCATTGAAACATGCAGAAAAGTTTTATATTTTGAAAATTTGAAGCTAATTTAGGCACCCTTACAGTTTGAGACTGCATAGCACTATCTTGCTGACGAAAATTTTAATTATTTTTAAAAGTTTTGTATACTGAGTTGATGAGCTATTTGATAAAAATGTCATTTACTTAATCTTTGTATTTATTATAGATAATGCATTATTCAACTTCAAAATAAGAAGTTCTCTATGTTGAACGCTGTATATGCTGTACGTACACACTTGAAAAAAAAAAAAAAAAAAAAAAAAAAAACATGCCATTTTTTTTTTCTTTTTAATCACACAATGATTTTTTTTTTAGTTTAAGTACCATTTCTAACATAAAGCCAAAAAAATTTATTATAAAATGGAAATTTTGGAATCGCTATATTAAATTTAAACATTAGATTGAATTAGTTTTTGTGGTTGATCTAATAGTCAAGAAACGCATTACTACTCGATTTTTTTTAATATTTCTATTTAAAAAATGCAGTTAAAGAAAAATGTGTAACTGATAACGATAAACATGAAAAGAGAAGAAAATTTTAAACCATTAATGGAAAACAAACGACGATATTCTGATTATGCCTTTTGGCAGAGTAGCGAAATAAACAAATAAATAAAACATAATTAAACACAAGTTGGAAATAATAGAAAATGATTTTATCCACTTAACGCACATATTTTATTTGAAAAAAAAAACAGAATTGTTATTTTCTTTCAAAATAAGGACTGTGTTATACTGTGTGTTATACTTGGAAAAATATATATCTGTATATATATGTTGTACATATGCACTTGAAGCAAAACATGCTCTTTCTATATGCTGTACATAGAACTCGAACTCTGAAAAGACTCCACTAGCTTCAGGCATTACGACACTCTGGAATTGATGAGATTTGAACGTTGGATCTCCCATTTTGAAACTGGAGACGGTACCTCTGCGCTACGAATGCTTTGTTAGACCGCCGCAATATTTATCACTTACACTCCGTTACATCTCTTTGGTGATTTCCCCTATAGAATCGCTTGCAAAATGGTTTGGAAACGGTTTAAAAAGGAATTAAATACTAGATCTGTCGGCCGATCTGTGCGAAAATCTACACAGTTCTTGCTACAGTGGTTTATAACATATTCGCCAAACTCAATTGAAAGTACCATTTGGGTATTGAAAGTACCATATCGTGTTCACTCAAGCATACACAAATCAAGATTGCAGAGTACTTTATTTACGCTATGTATTCGGAAAATAATATTATATGTACATATAATAAAACTTTTGCTAATAATAACCATCAAATCACTTAAATAATCTACAATATAAGAACCGATAATAAAATACAAAGAATTATATCCAAAAATGTGAGATTCTCAAAATGAAATAATAGAAAAAATAAAGTTATAGGAAGAAAAATTCCAAAGTTGCACACGGTGAAAAAATGACAAGAAGCAAATTGAAACTAATATCGTGGAACACTTGATCAAGGGCAATACTCCACAAATATAAATAAAACGTAATTGATTTCTCTTTGAATGAATAAGCCTAAGCCAAATTTTATTCCTTTAAATTGCCCGATCAATTACGATCCAACAATTAAAGAAAATTGAATAAAAATGAACAGATATTAAATAAATATTAATTTGGAGCTTGGTGCGATATAATTAAAGTAAAAATGAAATACAATGTTAAAACACCAGTATAATTGAATCTACAGCATACAGGTTTCGGTAGCATATAGCATACCCTCCTCAGTGCTGAAGAAAATGGAAATTTGCTCATATATATAGAAATGATAGAGGATTCAAGTGACAGGTTTATTAGCCAATAGGAAAACGGAGGGTTCCAGGCAAACAGCCAATAGGAAAATAGATAGGAAATGAAATAATGGAGAATTCAAGTGACAAATTTATTAGCCAATAGGAAAACGGAGGGTTCTAGGCAACATCCAATAGGAAAATCGATAGGAAATGGAAACGCTATGGTGAGAAATAGTAAAGTTAAGAAAAGAAAGATATTAAATATCTAAAAACAATAGTTGTAAAAACAATTATAATGAAATAATATGAATATACATGAAGAGATTTCTTGAAAAATGATGAAACAAAATGAAATATAAAGAATCAAATTTACCATTTCAATAACATTTTAATTAGCACCAAACGATTAAAACGAATTTGTTATTTGTTTAAAACAAATAACAAAACGTTTTAAATAGCATATATATCTACTGTGTCAGTTGAAAGTTACAGTTAAAATAACATGTATCGATAAACGTTTTTACCAATTTAAAAATAAAATTATTGCATTTAAATCTACAGATAATGGTAATAATATTAATAAATTTATTTTAAAACTAAAAATAATTATAATAATAAATACTGAATTTAAAATTATTACAAAGATATATTATTTCATTAAACGATACGATATTGCATATTATATATGTTTTATTTTTAATGCAATATATTTGGTATAAATATACTATTCTTGGCAAATATACTATTATATTTTATGAAATATTGAATTTTCATTTGGCATGTGAAATGTACTGCCAAACTGAAGATTATACATGGTCACATGTCTTTTTTTCGAATTCGATTTTAATTTCATTTGATATCTAAATTCCATTTTTTATTCAAATTGTGTTTGGGTTATATAATTTTTATTTGGCATCTTTTATCATTTTATATATTTATTTTTTCTCCTTTTTTCTTTAAACCTATTATGTATGTATTACTTTATGCACTAAATACATGCCATCTTTAAATAGGAAATTGGGTCAGATTTTGATAATAGAACTTGTTTGATGTATTTTGATTTCAAAGGTATTATATATATATATATCATAATGACTCGTTTTTTATTCTGAGGGCCCAGTATGAATTAACTATTTAAAAATCGAATATAAAACATTATGTCAGGAATCATTAGATTTTACACATAAACTTTAATTAGTTTTTATGGGGGTTTCATATTTTAAAAATTCTTTACTAAGCAATTTTATTCTATGCTAAAAATATACAACTAGAGAAGAAATTGTGACTAATCATGTTAAGTGAGGAAACCAAAAAACTAATTTTCTTCAGCCCAGCAAATAATAGAAGAAAAGGAAAGTAAAACAAATAGTAATATTCTGATTGTGTCTGCTGGCAAATTGGTAAATTCAACTGGATTAGATGTAAGTTGAAAGGAATAGATAATGACGTTATTCTATACATACTCTTACTTAGTTCTTATGGAAAAGAAATGGGTATATTCGTTACACAATTTAAAAACACCCTTAAGCAAATCACGCTCATATTTACGTAATGCTTACGAAATACTTTGTGTAGCCTTGTATATGATCTACTGAATTTATACACACCACGTACTATGCAAAAATTAGCTTTGGTAACAGGATTTTGGAATAATGTTTTGAATTTTTCTCTAAATTCCTTGTGTTCTTAGAACATTCAGTAATGTTCGCCGTGATTTTACTATTAAAATTGGCGCATTTAAGACCACGTTTTGGAAGTATTTTGCTGATGACACCTTGTACAGTTTGAAAGACAAAAGGAAAATTTTTAAAAGAACTAAGAAAAAGTTTTAATATAAAATATTTTGGACGGAAAAGAACAAACTTAGTGGAAAACAGCAACAAAATTAAAAAATCCTATACGTATACTTTACCTCAAAGTATAGAACAATAAATGATGATATATTAACTGGAATTAATCCGAAATATGTAGAAAAAGATTATGTATATATATAATGATCAAATAACTGAAATATACTTTTGAAACACAATCAATTATCGGATCTCAAAATAAAGTGATTAGCAATAGAGAGTAGACTGCTCTCTGTAATAAGTCATGTTGTGAAGGTATAGTGTGAGTGTAAGTGAAATATGAAAGTTTTTCGCAAAATATGAGTTTTTTAGCGTGAATATGCGAATTTTTTCTCCAAACAAACCTTAATGATGCGAATGATTGACCCTTAACTATCGAGTCTTTCATTTCCCGAGATCGAATGGGTACGATGTGTAAAAGAAATTGTAACACGAAAATCGGAGTTTGTAAATATAGTTATTGTACTTGTATAGTTATTGTACTTGTATTGTAGTTGACTTGTATTTCAGAATAATGTCTCGTAGAATAATATGCCCCTAGCTCTTACTGCGATTTAGAAGAGCTGAAGGTTTAATTTTGATTTGTAGCTTATATTAATTAGAAATCTTGGGTTGATCTTGTATCAAGACTAGTTTAATTAGAGTTTCATATATTAAATGAAGTTTATACTTTGGGTAAGATCTTAATTAATATTTATTTTAAGTCAAAATTTAATAAAGTACTTTTAAGAAAGTACGAAATATTTTGTATTTGAATACAAGAAAATCAGTTTGAGTTTCCATAAGACTTAGAAGTTATACCACTTCATTTGTTTCACGGTAATAAACGGAGTTTATTTTAACTCTTTTGTACGCATCTTTGTCTATCGTGTTGTGTAGTTATAACAACCGGTCAGGGTTTTGCAATAACTTTATTTATGAAATGGAGTATCACAATACCTTTTTTAAAAAAATGTTATCTTAACTTGCCAATATTTTTAAGGAGCTCAGGGAATTATTTTTAAATACTTTGGAAAATATTTGCAATACATTTCCCATTTATTCGATCATTTTTATACATATCGGTTACCTAACCCTAATTTTAATAAATCCTGACAAATGAGAACGTTTATAATATGGTCAAGTAACCGTTTATTTACAAAAACGGTTGAAATATTGAAACGTTTTCTGCAAAAATGTTTTACAATGTATGATCATCTGTGTATGAGTCTACGTATAACGAATATATTATAGTATATTCTGCTATTTGTTTTTAAAAAGGCTAAAATACTGTATTTTAAAAATTATTTTAACACAAGTTATAAAAATTTTTAAATCATTTAATTAAAATAATTTAAAATGAATCGTAACTTTTTTTAATGTTTTGGTAAAAATAAATAAAAAGCCTCTAACATTTCCTATTTTATTATTTAATCTCTAACTATAATAAAGAAGGGAGTTTGAGTAGCTGTGTGTGTGTTTGTCGGCTATGTTCTGAAGAGACCGCTGCACGCAGACCTACAAAATTTGGTGAGAAAGTACCTCTAAGCATGTAGTTTTGTGCCTCGAAGCCTGATTTTGGAATTTTTGGATAGATTTATTTTATTTTATTTTTTAAGCAGATTTTAGTGTTTTTTAACGTTTTGCTGCGAATTTTCCACATTAGTAACAGGAATACGGTTAAAATCTTTTAGCTTGTTATAGTAAATTTTGTCCTCTTTTCAATAAAGTTTATGCAGAATTCTTACAGTGAATTTTGAATTTTTGGCGAATTTTTTCTTTTGACACTAAGAAATTTTGCCCGGAATGCTTGATTGGTTCGTTCGTTGCTTCCATTCCGGCCTCAGTTATGATCAGAATCGTTATTTTTTTCTCTTCAGGACTCTGTTCACGAACGAAGATCAGGTGACGCGTGGGCGAAGGAGACTAAAATATGGAGTGCATCTATACTGTGAATGTAAGCATAGTGAAGTTGAAGGGCCTGCGTTCGGAACATTGATTTGATAGTGCGCATTTTGATGATATTTTGTTTAATTTCGGATATGAACTCGGTGAGGAATGGTTAGAGCATTGAGCTCGACTCTGGAGGGTACGGGTTCGATTCCGGTACCTTTCTGTTTGATTTTTCTACTTTTTTATTTAAAAATGTTTTATCGGTTGCATTGTATTTTTCATGATAAATGGAATATATTTCATAAAGGCAAATTTTGTTATTAATAACAAATACAGATGTATTTCTATGACTAAAATACTTATTTAAATACAATAAATTCAACTATTTCACGATTGAAATTTTACAGTACAGCGCCTTTTAATATTTAAACAATACTTTTTTTTTCAGCAGATGAAAAGTAAGTAACGAAAAAATTAAATGAAAATATCCGTTTGCACGTAGGATTCATTTCTCCAGGTTTTTTATAATGAGTGTTTCAACAGTGAATTTTTATTACGAATAGAATGCTAAGCATATTTTACAATGTAAAAATCAATGTGAAAAATATTGTAAGAATAAAATGTAAAAGATATACATTATTTACACTAGAAATATCAGTACCTATTTTTGTAAAGAGGTGAAATACATGTGGTTTACCGTCTAGTTTTGTAATGAATAAAATATAGTTAAAACGTTTATAAATTTTCTACTGATCGTATAACTAAGTATTTTGCATATACTAACATGGATTTGAGTATTGAATGGCCTTTTTTCTCGTGTTTTATGATGCTTATTGTAATATAATAAAAAATGCAATTTGCATCAAAAAAATAATTTCAAGTAAAATATGTTTTTAGAAATTAATCATTTTGTTAATTATATTTTTATGTTTCAACTATGTTGTTATCGATAAAGCTATTTTAATGAAATGTTTAAAAGCTTTTTTTTAATCAAATTTTAACAAAGATTTTATTATACTATTACAATAAATAAATCTCATAACATGTTGATATCGCGATCTTGATTTATTAACAGTATTCTGTTTATCTCAAAAAATATAAAGCAACTGATAAATCATTTTAAATTAATAATTTAAAAAAATCTGAATTAAAAGGCGAGCATGGACTTTGTATCCATACCGTCCAGCAGGCTCGTCTGTGTAGTACAACCAAGACGTGAATTACGTAACAATATTTGTAATACTTTTATTTATTTATTTATTTTTGAGAGTTTACACTCAGGGCTATATTCTATCTTAATTCAAACCAAGACTGCGTTTTAGAGAAATCGGTGATCCGAACGTCCTCTCCTTGTTAATTAAATAAGTTTATTTTATTATATGTGTTGTTTTGTACAATACATATATTTATATAACTGCTGTCAACTTATATGTTACTAAAACAAATATATTAGTTTTTAGTGACATATAAGTTGACAGTAGTTATATAAATATATGATGTATACATATGATGTATACATCATATATCATCATACTCCGGTATTCTATTATTTTTATGTTGGATCATTAGAAAATATGAAGGTTTAAAAAATCATTTTAGAATGTTAAAAAGTTGAAAAATTATAGATCTCCGATCAGGCTGCTACAGCTGTATCAACCAACCTACGAAACGAAGTAAAAACTTAAACACAAAAAGCCCAATCACGTGATCAAATCACGCACAGATTTTTTTTCTGGGTCGACCAAGCACAGCGCGGGCGAAAATTTTGCGGGTTATGAACACTGATCGGGCTAAATCAGATCACGTGATACTTTCATGAATGTTTTAGATTTTGACTGAGAAAATATAGGCATTTATTCTTATTACGAGAGCCATTCTTTTGGAAAGATAAGGATATGTAGTCGGTGTTTTTACCTGTTTTGAACCATAAAACCATTAAATAATTAAATTATTATAACATATTTTGCTCGATAAGACCTTACCCATAAGGACATCTCCTTCCCCCGCGCGCTATCTGATCGTCGTTCCTGAACAGAGCCTTTAACTTGGAGAGAGTTGATAATTCTTTACAGATAAAAAATCATGATTTTAGATAGGAAGGGCTGATTATTAATTAACCCGATTTGGTTTTTTTGATAAGATTTTTTATTAATTTCATTTTTTATGCGATTTTTAACGTTTTTTCATGTTTTGCAGCGTTTTTTGTTTCAAATGACGTCACAAATTTCCCATTTGAAGTCAAACACCGTTGGAGGGCAGTTGTGATTTTTAGCTGAGAGGATTGTAGGCACAGCTAGAAGTCAACCGGGCAATTGTGATTGGCAGAAAAACAGATCATTAGCTGATTTCGTTTCGAACAGCGATTTGTGAATTTATCGCGATTTTTTTATGCGATTATTAGACTTTTTTCATGTACGTGACGTCATTTATGTATTTGATTTCAGAAACTGGCAACGATGACTTACTATATTTGTATGTAAAAACAAAAATTAAAAAAAAAAAAACGTGATTTTGTTTCTGTTTCAAAAGTTAATAATAAGTCCTAATTTTTTAAGATCGTAGGTATAATTCTGAAGGGAGGGGGGGAGTGTTCGGTTGTAATTTAAATATCGCGTTAATGCTCTGATCGAAACTTCCTCCTTTCCCTTTGTCTCCAAAATTAGAACTGTTTTATTATTCGTCCGATTCAAATGAAACCTTTTCTAACATTTTTCTCAGGTCCCCTAGGTACTACATAAAATTCGGCATCATTCTTTCAGCCCTTGGTCGCCACTATTTATGAATATTAATCACCAAGGAAGGGTATTTTCTCGGATTCTATGGGCCCAATTTCAACGAGAATTAGTTCATTCAACTTAACACAAACTAATAAATATATAGATAACTAATTAAGATTTGGCACCCTGGTGGTAGAAAGTAGAACTAAAATAATTTGCAGCGCGTGCTCAGCACGTCAGCTATATGGTATCGTAGGCATCAGGGTCACGTGCCGGAGTTTCGATAGGAAAGAGTTTTATTTAGAACAGAATGCGCCCCCTAGCGGTAGGAAATGTAACTAAATGAATTTGCATTAAAAATTTGTCCGATTCAAACAAAGAGCCCGATTTCAACGGTAATTGACTCATTTAATTTAACATGAACTAATTAAGGTATAGATAACTAATTAAGACTTATATTTGGTGCACCCTAGCGGTGGAAAATGGAACCAAAAGATTTTCAGCGCGTGTACGGCAAGCTTTCTGTACGTTGCCATAAGCAGCGGGGATACGTGCCGGAGTTTCGTTCGGAAAAAGGTTTGTTTAGAACAGAGTGCGCCCTCAGGCGGTGAAAAATGTAACTTACAAAATTTTTCATTTAATCTTGGTCCGATTCAAACGAAATCTTTTCTAGCATTCTTCCAAGGTCTCCCAGGTACTAAATAAACTGGTATCATTTTTTCAACCCTTCGTTACCGCCATTTAAGATTATTAATCTCCAGGGGGGCGATTTATTTTCTCGGGTTCTATGGGCCCAATTTCAACGGGTATTGGTTCCGTCAACTTAATATGAACTAATTAAGATATAGATAACTAATTAAGACTTAGATTTGGTACCCCTGGTGGTGGAAAGTAGAACTAATAGATTTTCCGTGCGTGCACAGCATGCCTTCTACACGGTGCTGCAAGCAAGGAACGGGTGCCGGAGTTTCGTTCGGAAAGAGGTTTATTTAGAACAGAATGCTCCGCCTGGTGGTGGAAACTGGAACTAAAAGATTTTGCAGCGCGTAAGCAGCACATCTGCTAAACACGGTACCGTAGTGTCAAGTCATTGACATTAACAAACAACGGGTAGCAGAAAATTCAGAACGGTAAACATATGTGTTTAAAGCCCCTAGGCCTGGGCTCAGGGACCCTCCACGACGCCACTGTGTTATGTCAATTGTCTAATGAAGATATTAAAGGGATTAGTATATGGTCGGGCTTCGGTAATAGATATGTCTGTGAATCTTGAGAATTTCTATTTCTGAGAAAAAGACCCCGGCTGTGTTACACCAGCATTTTCATCTACAACAAGAGATTAGCGACGCGCTATAGGAACAAAAACAAAGCGATAAATATGTCAGAGAGATTACATAAGTGTGGGGAGATGTTTTTACAGTTTTTAAACCTAGCGTTTGCCTTAAGTGCCTTAACATATAAATTTTATAGGAGAGCGTGTGTATATGGGGTGGCAACGGCGTAGTCGGACTGAGGATTAACGAATTGGCCAATGAGAAAAAACAGAACGGAAAAACCAAAGCTTGATACGATAAAGGATTTAGTAAGAGAATTTAATTAGAGAAAGAATTTTTCTCGGGGTCGAAAGAGAAAAGGGGGAAAAAGGAAAGAAAAAGGCAAGGTTAGAGGAAAACAGGACAGAGTTGAATTTTGGGGTGTTGAAGTGAGTTAAAATTTTAGCGAACGGTGGAAAAGATATCGAAAAAGGAGGGAGATGAAGGAAAGTGGCAACATAGAGAAGATGCCTTCCTATGAATAAGGAAAGAGGAGCGACATGATTCCGATGGAAGATAGATGAACTGAGGGACATGAATGGAAACAGAGAGCTTCCCCTAGTTTCGGATGTCACTCAAATGATATTTAGGTGAGTGGGTGAATTTTGCCAACTAGCCTTTGCAAACATAATAATCACAGCCTTTAATAATCGATATATCAAAATTTTAAGACGAGTCTCGGCATCCTTAGTTGCTAGACTTTGTTTAATGTAGCAATTTAATACTGATCTTGATTTAATTACTAGACTTTATTTAATGTTACAATTGTATATTACATTCTTTTGTTTTAAAATGAATATTTACATCTTAATAAACCATGAATTAGTTAACTATACGTACGGCCTATTTCATATTTCACATATTTTGCTTTCACGATCCGACGACAAGACGAATCTGGGTGCTTAAATCTTATGACTTGAAAATGTATTGATAAAAGGTAAATATCTATCATCGCTAATCATATCACATACACACACACATACACCTAAGTTGTAGGACAATGATACTAACCCTTTAATATCTTTATTCGACGATTGTCATAAGTCAGTGGCGTCGTGGAGGGTCCCTGAGCCTAATGTCATTAAACACAGATGTTTACCGTTCTGTATTTTCTACTACCCGTTGTTTGTTAAGGTCAATAACTTGACAGTAAGCAGCGGAGAAAGGTGTTGGAAATTTGTTTAGAACAGAATGCACCCCCTGGCGGTGGAACTAAAAGATTTTCCCGCGCGTGCGCCGAAAATGACTATTTTTATTGAAACCTTAAAAGGAAGTTACCTATTTGATACCTCATTTTCATTCATTCTCGAGTATTAAGAAAAGTGCGCTGCAGCGTATTACTGCTTATTCTACTGTTTATTACAATTAATTTTACGGTATAATACTGGCAGCTGGGATGCTAGTATTATACTGTTTTATACTTTTTTTTTTTTTTTTTTTTTTTTTTTGCAGTTCAGAGGAACGGTTTCGTGCAGCGATTTTTAGAGTGATTTCGCATTTCGTATTATATTTTAACGGGACCGGGCAACACCGGGCGGATCAGCTAGTATTAAAATATAGATGGTCAGCCCTTTCTAGGTTTTAAAGGGACAGTTGTTTTTCATGAACAAAAAGAATTGATCAAAAAGAATGCAATCCATCAAAAAATAATCCAACATTATTATACTTAACATTAGTGAATTTTGTAAAACTTCTTATCATCCAATATTAAGATACGCATAGACAACCAATCACAGTTGTGTTAAGGAATCATTTTTAAATAACGAAGAAATTTTTGAACTAAAGCAAAACTTCGATCAATCAAAATTTAATCCAATATTATAGCGCTTAATAGCACTGAATTTTACAGAACTTTTACCATCACTTATACTTTAAAGTTTTGTCTGAAAAAAAAAATCACATTTGTCAAGTAATAGATTCTTAAAATCAGAAGTTCCTTTGGATTTTTCAGATTTTCTAATGATGTTTTCTTACAAATGTTACGTCAAAAAGTATTGGAAAAATTATTACGTCTCAATCAAAAATAACTCCGAAGAAAGTATTTTTTAAATGCCCTATTTTCCGAATAATATCTGGAAAACTTTTTAAGCAGGCAACTTTTCTTAATATCTGTTCATAAAAAGCTAAATTTTTTATGCACCTATTAAGATAACGTAGGGGAATCAGAAACTTTTGAAAAGTCATTAACTTTTTATATCTCTTTAAAAATAACTGTTTATGGCCCAGTAAAGATTTAGGGAAATTATTCTGATATTAAAGTAGAAATAAAGATATTTATGGTGAATTTTCTGATTTTATATAATGCTATGAATTAACATTAAAATCCACTTTACCGAGAATTTAGGAGTATCATAATGCCAATCACATTTTTTCAATCATCACGGTTTAATCAAAATATACTGAAAAATGCGTTATTTATATCATTTTTACATGCATTTCAGCTGCCTCAATTTGCCAAAAAGGTTTTAGTGGTTGATTATAAAAAGCAATTCGGAATGATTTAATATATGTATATATATATTTGTATAATTATACATGAAGTTCATTTTAAAGTTTAGTTTTATTTTCTGACTTTATGGACAATATTATGAATTAAAAAAATGTATAATAGACTAATACATGTTATTTAAATACCTTTTTAAACAGATCTCTTTTCATTTGATATTTTGACAATGCGATACAAACTTAATTTGATATTTTCGGAGCATTAGCGCATAATGTAATAAAATGATAACAATTTCGAAACATCACACACATATGCTGAATTTAAATATATCAATTACTTAAAACAAAATAAATACAGTACACCTTCTCAAATCCGTATACATGTTGGATGTATTTTTGTAAATAATATTTTTTTTCTTTCTAAATTAATAACCCATTTTCCTTTTTAGGTAGATTTCGTAAGAATTACTACCTATTACATTTTCCCCTAAGATGGAATTAAAAAAAAATTGCAGATCTACGCCAATCATGACACCCAGAACCCAAAACCACCCCCAGTTAAAAACATATATATATATATATATATATATATATATATATATATATATATATATATATATATATATATATATATATATATATATATACATACAGTCGAACCTCCATATATCGCAGTAGCAAATTTCGGGAAAAAAATCGACTTATAGAAATTTCGATATATAGAAGCAATCTGAGTTTTATAATAATTACTCCTAAAACATTAAAATTACAGCTAATTTTTGTACACGGAACTACATTTCTAATGCGAATTGCATTTAATGAAAGTTAATAATGAAAAAAAATGAACTAGTATGAAAGGTTTATTGAGTACTACATACATTTTATAAAAACAATAATCCAGACAGTGCACTGTAAAAAAAATCAGAAGCATTTCGGCACAAGGCGAAAAGGTTTCCGGAAATTTACAGTAAACTTTGTGTTCTCCACAGTTACTTGCTATTTCGGAATCATTACGCGTATTTTCGGAAAAATATTCAAAGCGGTGAATACTCTGAAGAAGTCAGAAACGTTAAATTCCATAGCGGAAATGTTTTCGAATAGGTAGTGTAAAATGTTGGTTACTGAAACATTCGGAAATATTATACTCATTCCGTGTAAAGTTTAAAAATGGAATTTGAAATGAAGTAATATTTGCGCATGCTCATCTACTGCTCATCATCTGCGCATGCTCATCTGCGCATTTCGACCTACTGATCATTATCACGTGATTTGTATTGTTCTTGAGAGGAAAGACAGCTTAAAACAGATGCAGATGCAACGTATTTATATGAGCTGTAGGTATTCTGTTTTATAATTTCTTTTATTTGAGAGAACAATATGCTTTTTAAAAAAAAATTAATATTATCAGATTCTATTTTATTGCATATTAATATTACATTTGCAGTTAATCTTTTGTTGTATACACAAAGTTAAATAACTCGTTCGATAGTTTCTTTATAATCTTGTTCCATAAATCTATAATAAATATTAGATATTTGATTGATGAATAATAATGTAGTACAAGTATTAATGAAGTACAGACAGCACCGTATATACGTCTTTAACATCTTTTCGTTTTGAGATCGGTTCCGTTTCATAACTTTTCTAATGATGAAATGTATCGTTTATATGACAGAACAAATTCCTAATTTCACTTATACTATACGTTTTTCCTTCATTTTTTATGAATCAGATATTTATAAATAAATATAATTGAAAATTTGATTTATAAATCTATAAATAATTCTTTTTTAAAATCCGGTCTCGTGAATTCCATGCTGTAAACAGATACATATGCACTATGAAAGTGCTTTATTCCCAAAATAGATGTATTATTTTAAATACCTTTAAATAAATATATTTTTTAATCTTGTATCTTGTAAGTATAGATATTATGTCAAAAGATTTCGTATCTGTAAATAATTATTTTATTTTATGAACTGTATACTTATAAAATTAAATTTATTTTCTCAGGTTATCTCAGAACTTCTCAAGTTATACGAATAAAATAATACCTTTAAATGAATATATTTAGAAGCATGATAGTTTTAAAACACTATATTAAAAATATTTACAAACAGACAAAACATTTTTATCAGTATATCTATTTATAAGTATACAATTCGTGAAAATAAAACAATTACCACAGATATAAAATATTTTCGAATAGTATAACTATTTACAAGATAAAAAAAATGTTGAAAGGTATTACTAAAATCTATCTATTTATAAGTATAAGGAAATTAAATATTTTCATTGAGTATCTATTTAGAGGATGGAACTCATGAGGCTGCATTTAAAAAAAGAATTATTTTAGATCCATAAATCAAATTTTCAACGTTATTTATTTACAAATATCTGATTCATAAAAACTGAGTGAAAAACGTATAGTATAAGAGAAATTAGGAATTTCTGTCATATAAACGATACATTTCATCATTAGAAAAGTTATGAAACGGAACCGATCTCAAAACGAAAAGATGTTAAAGACGTATATACAGTGCTATCTGTACTTCATTAATACTAGTACTACATTATTATTCATGAAGTAAATATCTAATATTTATTATAGATTCATGGAACAAGAGTATAAAGAAACTATCGAACGAGTTATTTAACTGTGTATACAACAACTTCTAAACTTGTTGTACTTGTAAACTTGTAGTAGGTAAACTAAAGAAGTTTCCAGACGACTCAACTCTGTTCCTACAAAAGAAAATTTGGAAGCCTCTCTTCAGTAGAAGGACATACTCTGAAATTTGGAGTTATTTTAAAATGACAGAAGTATTTGTCATAGAATTAAGTTTTTTCAAAGTTTATTTCGCCTGCATAAATAACTTTATAGTGATATCTTGAGTAGCAGTCTAATAATAAAAGGTGAATAATAAAACGAGTTCAGAAAAACATATGTTTCACACCAGAAATTACAGAAAGTTTATAATATTGCTAATTCTAGAGTATAATTCACCTACAAGATTATACTTCATAGGATCATTTCTATAGTATGATTAGCGAGTTCGCTCACCGAATTTCGCAGAAAACCCAACCACGATGATGTGGAGTGGGGTTTCGCCTCGAGCGAATGTAATATTAGTTTTTTTTAAAAAGCATATTGTTATCTCAAATAAAAGAAATTATAAAACAGAAATACACAGAAACATTTCCAAAACACACAGAAACATTTCCGATGTATACAAAAACATTTCTGATGTATGCAGAAACCTTTCCTATGTATACAAAAACATTTCCGATATATGCAGAATCGTTACTGAACATCTGACTGAAATATAAAGAAACGTTTCCGAAATATGCGAAAACTTTTACGAACATCTGACCGAAATATGCGGAAACATTTACGAACATCTGACCGAAATATGCGGAAAAATAACAGAACCGATGGGCCACATTGCTGCCCCACCAGACAGAGTAACGTTTCCGAGGTGTTTTTTTTTTTTTTACAGTGTGGTTACAATGCTCACAGTTGCATTCTGTTAAAAAAAACTACGAATATCTTGCTGAACAGCCACTTTTGCGGAAAGTTCATCAAAGAAATGTTCGCATTTATTCAGTCTACTAAAAACTTCATGAGGAACATTTTCCGCGAATTGAAGTCTACGACATATTGTATTAAACGCCTCTCGCATTTCTTTTTTCGATAGCTTGGAAATGTTTTCAGATTCATTTACTTCCTCTGGTTCTTCGATTTGTGTTTCAGATTCATGAAACGAATTCAGTATGTCTTCGTCTGTAGGATAATTAGCAATAATTAACTTATCATCGACTATCAGAAATTCGTTAAGAAGAATACCGTCTATAATGTGACCTTGGGAACGCAAATTTTCCCAAGACTGTTGAATTTGCGGGAACACGTCCTGTTCTTCAATTTCCGGTAATACACTGAAACCAGCTTTTGCGAAACAATTTTTTATTGTAGATTCAGAAACGCCTTTTTCCCAAACTTTGGCTAATTCTGTCACACATATCCTCAGATCAATCACCTTATGTAAAGTTTTTTCATTTTCAAATGTCCAGATAAGTCGTCGGAGAATGCGTTTTCTGTAATGAAGTTTCAGGTTTTTTATTATACCCTGGTCCATTGGTTGCAATTTGAAGTGGTGTTCGGGGCAAATCGACATTTGATAATTTTGAAGACACATTAGGATGAGCCGTGCAATTGTCTACAAGTAAAGAAATTTTTCTATTTTGATCACCCATTTTTCTATCCAATTTCAAAATCCACTTTTCAAAAATTTCACCTGTCATCCATGAGTTTCTATTGGAACAATAGTCAACTTCTAAAGATGTTACATTTTTTAATACTCTTGGGTTCTTACTTTTACATACTGTCAATAATCGAAGTTTTTCTTTGCCACTCATGTTAGCGCCTACCAGTACTGTTATTCTGTCCTTACTGTTCTTGCCTCCATGACAATCAACGTCTTTGAAAGTCAGAGTTTTGTTGGGTAAACACTTATAAAAGAGTCCCATTTCATCAGCATTAAAAATATCATCGGGCTGATAATCTTTTAGAATTTTTTTCAAATTGTTGATTTTCCAGTCATCACAGCCTGCTTCAGATACACTTTTACTTTCTCCGGAAATAACCTTTCCTTGATGCCATGCCTTTTCTTAAATTTGTCAAGCCACCCGGAACTTGCTTTAAATTCATCACATACAAAATATTTAGCATACTCCAATGCCTCCTCTTTTATGAGAGGAACAGAGATCGGCAAGTTTTGGTCTTGGACACTCTTTATCCATTTTAAAACGGCCTCGTCCACTGTATCGTAAGTGCATGTTTTCGAACGCTTTCTGTTATGTTCAATACATTCATAGGATTTCATTACGGCATTCCGATTTTTTATAATAGTCGACAATGTGCTTACGGGAATACCAAATTTAGAAGAAATGTCTTTTTTGCGCATTCTGCTATCTACATCCTTCAGCAATTCAACTTTATCCACAACACTAAGGGATTTTCTTTTTGAGATTGTGATCGAGAGAAAAAGTAAAAGTTCAAAACGAATTTATAAAACATTACTTAAATTTTCACTAAAACTAAGCAGACTTAGGAGTGAGGGCCAACCATAGACCTTACAATATACTAGACCCCACATTGGTAACCTTTTCGTTGACAGACATCAGTGGTGGTGGTGGTAGATTTATTCCGCCAAACTGGTTTTTCTCCCGCCAAAATCTACGTGGAATTTCCCCGAATATCCCGCCGAAACTTTATATTGTGTCTATGCCTGTCTGTGCTGTTGTTGTTTTTCTAGAGATTGACTAATATTTTAAATTCAAAACAGTTCTTTTAAGAACTTATTAAATCAAAATGCCACAAAATTATTTATTTTATTTTATTTTAAGAATTTATAACAGAGTACACCAACAAAAATTTATTATGTCTTATTTATGGATCACTTAAATACTATTTATTTATTTTAAAATATCTTGCAACAGTGTTCCAAGCTATAAAAGAACAGAATAACTATAATAAAGGTTGAAAGTCTACAGCTGTGTTTATAGTTTGTTAATTTTCGAAATAATTTGGAATGTTTTCTTGGGAGAGGGGGGGGGGGAATTATTCTTTTTGTAAGATTTCTCATGTGAAATTGAGTTTATTACCTAAATATTGATTATTTATACATTTTTTTAAACCCATTGATATTGTACATGGCAAAAGCATGAGCTTCATTTTTACAGATTTTCTTATTATAATAAAATTTTAGAATATCTACATAATTTTTTAATTGTTTTTAGGTTAGACCATTAATAGGTAATAAAATGCAACATTTTCAGCTGATTACATCAGGTGTTTTTTTTTTTTTTTTTTTTTTTTTTTTTTGGATAACATGGGTTATTTTTTAGAAAAGTGTTTTTTTTTTTTTTTCAAATAAGAATTTGTGATTAAGCAAGAGCCTAATTGTCTGCCATTTTGTAATAAAGTGATAAAATGTAAAATACTCAATATATTAAAATCATCGAACAAGCTGTAAAAATTTAGCTATGTTTAATTTTTAAAATTCTTTATTATACTTCATATAAAGAAAATTTCAAAATTTATTTTTTTAAGAGGACAGTACAATAAGTGATTCCTGTCATGTGACAACATTTTTCTTCTTTCAAGTGCTGCGGCATCGGAAATTCGGTTCAAAATGCTGACGGACTTTTCTGAAATATCTTCTGATTTTATTGAAAGCCTCTTTTGATAGCAAACTAAATAAGAACACCTGCCAATTTCATACATTTCTGATCACAAATTAATGAAACAATTTCCTGACGGCTCGGTCTACAGGCACAGGTAGATTTTGAAAATACAGATAGTGGGGCACCTGTTTATTGGGAATTGCATAAGAAATGATCTTTTTGCCATGAATCGGCAGTTTAGACCACCCACTTCAAAATCTACCTGTGTCTGTAGACAGGATTTTTTTTTCTTTCGGGCTATAAGAGTTGGTCTTATAAAAAAATTTGTCAAAGTAAAAGTTGTAGATACTATTAAGAGGATTTATAATAAATTTAAGCAGATTTGATATCTTGTGAATTGACGAAGTTTTGAATTCTTTTCTTCTTAAACCCTATCCCCCCCCCCCCTTGAGGTCTTAATGATATCAAAAATCTGTCATACATAAATTTTCGGCCCTTTTTCTAGAAGTATTAATAACTTTAAACGGATGCGATACGTATCATAATTAAGAAGCTATGGGGATTTTTCTGTTTTCACCCCCCCCTCCCTTTGGTTAGATTTTGCCCATTATCGAACTTGACCAAGATATTATGCACTTTAATTTTGTGTATCAGTTTGGAAGAGATTTGTGCAGAATTATTGAAGTTATCGTGTCCATAAAAAAGTGATCTAGCTAGATAGATAGATAAAAGTTTTGAATTGGGGGTGGTTTTGGGTTCTGGAAGTGATGATCGGCGTAGATCTGCAAAAACTTTTCAGAAAGTTCAACATAGGGGAGAATGTAATGGGTAGTATTTCTTACGAAATCTACCTAAAATCATAAAGTAGCCATTTTGTATTTGAGAAGGTTTTATAGCATCTAATTATGACAGCAAGTATTGTTTAGAAGTCAACATCTTCAGTAGTTGCCGGTGGTTATTATTTTCAATAATTGTAAAGAAAAAAAAAAAACACTTGAGAGTTAAACTTAATTTTTTATAGCATCCAAAAGTTGCAAATTATTTCTTCTCAGAAACTTATGCAAAATAATAGTTATTTTAACAGAGAAAAAAATTACACACGTTCTAACTTAGTAGATATGAAATATCCTGGAATTTTTATTTTTCATACAAAAAAAAAAAATACTGTGCATTTGTATTTGTTTTTTCTATACTTGCGTATAATGTTATCTATCGATGTTTTCCTTTTGATTAAAAATATTGTAATACTTTTATACTTTCAATTAAATATATATATATATATATATATGTATATGTATATATATTATTGCCAAATGTATATATATATATATATTGCCAAAAATATGCCTTTAAATTGGAACATCAAAAGCAAAACAAAAATTCTGGATTGCAGCAAAAATATGTTCTATAGAATGTATTGTTACATAAAGACAGTATGTGATTTCAAGTTTTCAAAACCTATAAAATACATTATCAAATCAAATAATATTTTATAACATGCCACTGCTAACTTTCCACAAATTCTTCACTTTTGTAAGAAAAAAAAAAGATACTGTAAATAATGTTCGATTTTCTGTTATTTTAATAATACCTGCTAAATTTAATGCATTTTTAGAATTTAAAAAAAAAATCTGACATTAATTTGTTACATTTCGTGAAATGATTGTGTCAGGTTGAAGCTTTCCAAGCAGAAATCTCGAAATAATTTGTGTTGTCGTACTTAATATCTTATATCACTAATAAAAAAAATATAATTTAAGTAACATTTATTACAAGGACAAAGCCATTTTATAACATTAAAATAAAATACAGCAGCAAAAACAGAAAAAGAAAATCCATCTAGAAGATTAAACAATCCTTTTTTCACCATGGGTGGGACTCTCATAACTTATTTCTATCCTTCCTCTTTGACATTAAATCGTAGAAGGAGCAACAGTTTCGTTTTGGTTTGTTTACGTTTATTTTTAATGCGAGAATGAAATCGAAGTTGCCAAGAAAGCGATCACCGCCAAAACAGACATTTTTTAAAGCGCCAGTCCGAGCTGATCCTGAAACCGGATTTTCAACAATATAACAAAGAGATGTGGCCTCTAGTAGATTATTCCTCTGAGGGGCCAACCATCAGACAAGCGGAATGTTAGAAACTGGTTTCACCACAGAGACCCAGATTTGGTAACCTTTTCTTGAAGCATGACGGAGGGCAGAGATGCGCGCCAAACCGGCTTTTCTCCCTGCAAAAGCTCCTCGGAATCTCTCGCCGGATCATGAGTTGACCCAGAATGAAATCTGAAAGTTGCCAATAAAGCGATCACCGCCAAAAAAGACATCCTTTTGCCGATGAAAGAGCGAAAACATGTTGAATTCAAGTTCTGGCTGAAAGAACAATGGGGTTCGCGTTTCATTACAGGACAGGTCGCAACCGAAATTCGAAAACGAGTTGGGGGAACAACAACCTGTTTGTCCACCCCTCATCCCCAGCTGGAATGTGGGGCTCGTAGTGACCTTCAATAAACTTCCTTTATCCCCTGACCTTCATTTTTCGTGAGACAACAGGTATAAAGTGGAATAAAATCTCTCAATATATCTTGAAAAAAGTTTCGATGTATAAATGTTTTTTCGATATACAGAAACAGTTTTTCTATTTAATGAACAGGGAGATTTGCTAAAACTCGATATATAGAAAATTTCGATATATCACATTTTTATGGACACGATAATTGCAATAATTCTGCACAAATCTCTTCCAAACTGATACATAAAATCAAGGGGGCATAAAATCTCGCTCAAGTTCGTTAATAGGCAAAATCAAACCAGGGGAGGGGGGGGCTTTTTGTGAAAACCGAAAGAAAAACCATAACTCCTTAATTATGATACGTATCGAAACCGTTTAAAATTGTTATTACATCTAGGAAAGGGGCCAAAAATTTATGCATGACAGATTTTTGATATCATTAAAAATGGCCCCAAGGAGGGAAAAAAAGGGGGTGATTTAGAAGAAAAAAATTCATAACTTCGTCAATTCACAAGATATCAAATCCGTTTAAATTTATTATAAATCCTCTTAATATTATCTAAAACTTTTATATTGACAAGTTTTTTATAGGACCAACCCTTATAGCAAAAATAAATTAAAAACAAAAAAATCCCTGCCGTCTCCGCCTGCAAACAAGTTAGATTTTGAAGTGGACGGTCCCAACTGCGGCATCATGGCAAAAAGGTCATTTCTTCCGCAATTCCCAACAAACAGGCGCCCCACGGTCTGCGTCTTCGAAATCTACCTGTGCCTGTAGGCCGAGCCCTCAGGGATTTTTTTAAATAGATGAAAGTACCTTAAATATAAATAATCTCTTTTAATTACAACATTATTTGAAATAGTTATATTAACATCATCCATTCCCACGCCAGCTGGGGGTACAGTGAAAATATTTTTTTTAAAGTGTGTGTGTGACCTATGAAGCAATACAATAATTGGCTATAAATATATTAATTGAAAAGGGACTCTCTAATATGTGAGTATTAATCTCTCTATATATATTATTATCAAGTCATAAGTTTCCTTTTTATAAACTGACTTCATTACTATTCAACGAGACACTTTTAAAATAAATGCATAGTAAGTTTTATTTGTAATGATAATTTGTATTTAAAATTTGTATTTATAATTTATATGATTTATCATATGTTAATTTTAAAAGTAAAACAAAAAAAAGGTCAGAATGTTATATATTTTTTAAAGCAAGAAGCCATAAAAATGTATTTACGGGTAATTTCAAAAACTACCCGATGGATATTTTTGTGGTTTGCACCATTAGATATAGAGAAAATTCAAGGGTCATTATGTATGATATACCGATATAGCCATGATTTTTTTTAATAATATAATTTGGTATTCTATCCTTAATTTGGACGAAAAGGTTGACATCGGTATATGTTTTTCATCTTGGCGACGGTATATTATGCTATCGTTTGGTTAATGTTTTTTAGGAAATGGCTATATTAGTTAGAGATTTGAAAAATAATAATACAAACACCTCGAAAAATAAAGTAAAATAAACTATTACTGATTTTATTTAAAGAAATAATATTATAAAATTAAGATATTTAATTTAAATATGAAAGGAATGTTTGTACGGTTTAAAAGAAGTACTAATTGTAAAAGACGGCTATTAAAACAATATTTGGCAATTTATCACTTTTATCGTCTATATTTGGCACCTGGCTAAAAAAAAATGTAGTTTTAGGATTATGATATACATGATTACCGTGAAAGTCGCAGCAGACGATTTTTCTAAAAAAACATTGTTTATACGTATTGTAAATTTTATCCCTCATTTACAAACGATTTTTGGATTGCCAGTTGAATTTTTACGCATGACGTCGATAGTCTTTTTACTTGATAGAATAAAAAAAAAAAATTAAATGTAATATGTAATTTTTTACTTGTGCAAACTAAAAATAATTTTGAGTTTGAACTTTACAGATAAATGTATTTAGAGGTATCTTTACAACATCATAGCACCCGTGCGAAGCCAAGGCGGGTTGCTAGTTCTATTATGTAATCCTGCTGTTATCAATAAGACATGATAAACTGGGCATAGTAAATTAGTGAAACTATATTGTCCCTTTTATGTTATATTCTTTTTAAAAAGAGGGTTTAATTTGTATCATTTATCCTCATTCTAGAATTTCAATTGCTTTTATTTTATCATTTGAGTTTAAATCCTGGTATCTACTGAAATCTTACTAAAATCTTTTTTTCTTCATTTTTTGGAATTTTATATTTACCATAAAAAAAATGAGAATTACTTGAACAAATGAATATAGGACTTACGTGTAAATTTTCATGTTTAAATTCGAATATTTTTCTCGAAAAAAAATATTGATCTTATATTTTAAGAAAATTTTGGTAAAATAGGTTTGCCATTGAATTTTTCATTTGAAACACGTATATTTAAAACTAAGAAAAATTTAAAAGTTTTAACTAATGAAAGAAAGTCTAGGAACATGTTGCATAAGTGTTAATTTGGTATTTTATGTAAGGTCATTATTACTTCTTCGATATAATATATAATAACTATGTCTTTAAGTGATAATAAATAACTATGCAGGTAGAGAAAACACTCCTGTTGTTTTTGTATCCTGTACATTTGTATAGGAATTTACCATTCTAGGATTTAATATCCTTTATGGCTTTAATGATTAATTAATGCAGTCCTGGTGAGTTTTCTGCATGTGTGTGTACCTTGCAAAAATTAAGGTTCCTTGCAAAATTTAAATTCCTGTCTCAACATATTACTGGTTTTTGAATACTCGTGAGTTTTCTGTGTGGTTTAAAGGGTGCCAGTGGCACTACTACATAGGAAATACTTATATATTCTAAAGATAATGAATTTCAGGGTTATCTGGCATTCTAGTAGTGACAATATACGATTCATCGGCCCTTTAATTGATTTGGTATCTTTGGTTTTTACTCATAACAATGGTGTGAATACGAAAGCCTCTCTGTGTATCCCGTTGTTTCTGCTTTTTTTTTAACCTTTTGTTTGTAGTAAGGATTCCAGGGTAGTAATTAAATTAAAAATCATATAATTATCTTTGTTTTGCTTTTTATGACCCTTAAGGGAACGGTGGACGTTAAAATTGAATTATTTTATTTTTCATCATAGATATATGAAATTTTGTCCATATATAGATTTCACCAAAAGTATATAGAATACCTTAAGGAAATTTCCTAATCTTAATATAATTTTAAGATTTTTAAAAAAAATTTAAATTTATAAACCAAATTTTAAAATGCTCCCTGCGTCTTAATTTTTAAGATATTTCCCCGATTTAGCATTTGGATCACTTAAAACTATATTACAAACAAATCTGTGTATCAGTTTTTTAATCCCCCGAATAGTTAATTTTTGAGAGATTTTTTCTAAATTCCATTCCGATTTTCATCAAAATTTAGCATTTTAATAAGTTATAAATCAAATTTAATTATCTTAACGAAGTCTAATTATAAAATGCCTACACAGTTTCTTTGAAAACAATATCAGGATTCGTCCTTATCAATTTCATGAATTTTGAACCAAAATTAAGACGCATGGAGCATTTCAAAAATTTAAAGAACGTGTAAAATCTGTATTGAAAAAAAAAACATGTATAAAGTTTACTAAAGCACCTAAAAATTCATTGTGCACATAATTCAAACGCTTGTAACTATGCGAAAAATTATTGCAGCTGCATGAAGTTTTTCTCAAATGGCTCAGTACAAACTGAAGAATAATAATACACATAAAAATAAATTTAGATTTTTGGGGCGATTTTTGATCAAATAAAGGTCCACGGTCCCCTTAAAGTACATTCTCTTATGGCATCTACAAGATGCCAAATTTGCTTATTGGGGATAGTTGCAGGAAGAGGTTAAATACTCTTATCCTGTGTTCATATTCTTAATTTATGTTCCCTTTTGGAAATGTTTCAAGTAAATTAATCAAAATGAATGATCAGTTATAATTTTATCCATTTTTTAGGGTTTCGTTCATCTCACGAAACCCTAATACTCCCGCTCCGTTGTCTGTCCGTCACAGAGCCATTCTCAGAAACTATATAACTTACAGGCATGAAAATGTGTGTAGTTATAACTAAATACGTACTATGAAGCTCAAAATATTAAAATTTGAAAAAATCGTGTTAGTTTAATATATAGAGATAAAAAACCAAAAATCTAACAGCCTTTTCCTATTAAACTTAAACATTTTCCGTTATAGCAGTTGCCAACAATTATAATCCCCAATAAACTTCTTTCTACAATAATTAATTTTCTATTGAAAGAATTCGACGTGAAAAATGAAAATGAAATAAAAAGTTTCACCAACTGAAAAAAAAAATATGACGTCATATTGGATAAAACGTAAATGTTCAAATATTTCTCAATAATACAAGTAGTATGAGTTTGTGGAAATATAGAAAACAGCTTATTATGACGTCATTAGAGAATTTTAAAAAAAATTAATCTGACGTCATAACGGATTTTTCAAATGTTTGAGAATAATACAAAGAGAGTATCAATATGAGTAATAGGGAATAGTAAATATATAAGTTTGAGGAACGTATTGAATCATGATAAAAATCCGATTATGGAAATATTGCCAAATTTTAACATTTCGAAGGTCTCTATACAACATGTTTAATTTTGAAATTGATTTTTTTTAACTATCGCATTTAGTCCACATGACGAATATTATTATGACAGAGTGTAATACCGGGCTTCGCTCCCTATCGGGCCGGTTCAGATATTCGAAAAAACGAGAAAATACACCGGTAACTTTTTACTTTATAAAAGACATGACTTTTTTTTTTTTTTTTTTTTTTTTTTTTGAAAAATGAAATTTATTTGGATTTATTAAAGAAAGGATAAAGTGTTTTGAAAGGAATATTAAACGAAACCCTTTGTGCGATCTTCCATCACACTTACCCACTTGTTTAAACTGGCTATTGGCGTTTCATTTATTAGTGAGAGTAAACCTTTAAACAGGATTTAAATGCTAGATTGTCCTTCCTGAAACCTTAAATACACAACTTAGGATGGGAGATTTAGCGGATTCTAGAATTTTGCATATTTTGAGATAATTTTTATTCTTATGTTGAATATTGTTATAAAAATTATTATTGTTTTTAATGAAACGAAACATCCTAGTAAACTTATTTAAAAAGCACATAACACAATTGAAAACCCATTTTCATCACTTAAATGCCCTTAAAAGCTAAAACTTTGGAGAAAGATATAAAACATTTACTAGTAGATTATCATCTCACTTAATTTTTAATAGCCTCGATTATATCGCGCTTTATAATACACCCCTTTTTTTGTATCCCTGCATGCGCGATGTAACAATGTAATATTACATGAGTAACGTACGGAATTCTATAAGTGTGTAACAGCCATGTCAGTGTTATTGACAGTGAGCAATGCTAACTAGTCGGAAATGAGCACAAATTGTATAAAACCAAAGTCACTTTTATTAAAATCTTAAAAAAAGGGCTGGATTTTGAGAAAAGATCTACGATTTTTCCCAGGCCAGGAAGAAATCAGTTCCCACAAAACTTCGCTCAGAAAAATAAAGCTTCAAATATCAATTAGAGATAATTTAAAATTTCACTTACAACTTTGGATGAGGCGACAAGGCGAGATACCTTCGGCAAAAATTGAATGTTCACTATGCAAGCTGGCCAAACTCCGACGTCAAGATGTCCGCCTACGATAACACTGAAAGCGGCACTCCGTGAGCACCAAACGCCTTTATTTCAATTAGCACAAAATAACGTAATTTACGCTTACCAAGAGATACTGTTCCTTCTCAGCTGCGGATAGTTGATTTCACTATTCAGATCTAAAAGAACATCACTGGGAGAAGAACTTGATCCAAAGTTCCACTTTCCAATCGCATGCCAGTGCTTAAATACTGTCATATCGATTGACCAGATGTAGAAATTTGCATAAATATCGATACGAAGAGAAAAATCACAAGTTCCGAGGTTTACACACTCATTCATCGAAAGATAGAGAAAGATAGCCGTGATAACTTTTACGCACATTGACAATTATTGGACAAAAAGTACGTTCGCAATCAAAACTTCGCCTACTCTTATAATCAGAGTAGTCGACATATCATGAATGTAAGTGTCATGTTGAATACTAACTTTATCCCTGACATAATTATATTTCATAAAAGTCAAAAAGAAATTACTCTGCTGACACGGAATGTCCTATTTTCAAAGTTTCCAGCCATAATTACAAAATTCATTTATGTCCTGTATGTTATGTATATTTATATCATATACTAGGGGGCCTACCCCCTGCGAGCTACGCTCGCCAACCCCCGCTCAGACTTCGAGGGCTCTAAAAACATGACAGCGTGCTTTGTTTTAAAAATATTGGTAAATCTGTAATTGGGTTGCCATGCTTTTAACGTTTTAATGGGGCATTTTTTTATTATCATGGCCTCATACACAGCTGTTGCGACCACTGACGACTGTTTTCGGGATTGATAAGTAAAATCAATTACACCTTGAAAAACCAGCTTGTATAAAATGGTTAGGTCTAAATTGTGGCTACCTCTCGGACTTTTATAAAAACGATCTGTATTCTATTCTTCCTTTGCATTTAAGGATGAGAAAAATTCGATCTGCTTGTGAATAACATTAAGAACCACGGTATTGAAAAGTACTATGTTATAGACATTTTCAGTAACAGGTTTTAATTTTCTCTCCATCATGCATATTTTCATGTTATTTTAAATATGTAAATTATTTATTTTAATTAATATGTATATACGAATTTTCTAATAATTATTTATCATACAAAATTAATTAAATATTTTGTGCATGCATGCCTGCATTTATTCGGCATCAATTGATGAGATATTTAAACAAATTTGCTTTCCGCGATAATTTTACGCCATGTTATGTCACTTGAATATTGTCCATAAGAAAATCGGGTACTTTTCCGGTATAGGATCCTTTGCTTTTAGGTTTGGCGTAATTCGAGTTTAAAAAACGAATAGATTCGTTAATATACATATATTTTTTTCCAAAAGTTATGAAAAGAAACCCAGTGAACTTTTGGTGCTTTTCTATTATAGGGGTCTTGACGCTTTTTTAAAAAGCTTGGCGCAATTCGGACATCAGAAAGTGAGATTTGGTGCCAAATGACATAAACAACCATGGAAACAAACTCGACGATTTTTTTTGTTTATATGCGTATTTTAATATACGTATATTATTATTGTTTTTTCTATACAAATTACTTCTGATTACATATAAAATAGGATAAATGACATTTTACGCTAAACAAATTATATAAATATTGAAAAAATGCTTCTGTATATGAAATGACAAAGTGAATAGGTTGACAGAAAGTATGTTGCCAAATTTTCCTTTTCCGCCAAGGCTATTTTCTCTGTTTCGTCAAGGCCCCATATACTGGAAAAGCACCGAATTTTTATGCTTGTTTATACATGTATTTATATGTATATATACAATTTATTTATAATTGTCTTTCAATTTACCTCTTTTTGTACATAAAAATAGATAAATGGCTTCTTTATACTAAATAAATTGTTAAAACATAAATGACGTCATTTGGACGAATTTATTCAAAATATTTTCAGTTTATAAATTAAATTAAATGCTGACAGAGACGATTGAATCCTGACGATAGAAATGTGATTTTTTTTTTCAAATTTTCATGAAAAACATAATTTAATCACAATCTTGTCTTCATTATCGATTGAAATAAAAGATAAATTCAATTTCAATTTGAAAATGACGAATAAAAATAAATCAATAATCCCTATCGGGATCCTTTTCGATTTTTTTCCCTTTTTTGTCACAAAAAAACTGAGTAATTAGTTGCCATCATTACAGAAATGTCATTAAAATTAGAAAAAAATTAATATCTCCAAAACTAATTCCAATTTCAAAAATCTATTACCAGTTTTGACATCCGCGGATTTTTATGGACAATTGGTATTAATTTCACCATCAAGCGTTTAATATTTTATTAAAAATAGCCCTGAAACATAATCAGTCATTTAATCAGTCGTTTCATAAAATCGTTTCATAAATTCGTTTCATAAAATCGTTTCACAAATTCGTTTCATTAGGATTTTATATATATAGGGTAGATATTTATTTATAATACAAAGTTTAAAACTTTTATAACCACCATTCTAAATATGATCTCTCACTTATCCATGTACATGAAACGTAGATTTCACTGTTTTGTTCATTATTGATAATTAAATATCCCTCATCCTTCCTCCAGAAATTTTAGAATGAGTTTTAATTAAAACTTAAGAGAATTAAAATTTTTATGCATCTTAAGTGCATATTCTAAAACTTCCATTTGAAAATGCGACAAAGCTGTATGCCTCGATAAATACGGTAATTATTTTCTCAAAAAACATGCAAGCTAAATACAGGGTACAAACTAAAGTCACGTAACACTCAAATAACTTTCGAACAGGTAAAACGTGAATTCTGGAACAAGTGTCTACCTATAGTAAAACGACTATGCATTATTGTATGAAAATAACAGCAACGACTCTAGTGGCGAAATTTCAACGTTCTCGGACTTATCTAAACAAGTTGGAAATTGTACGTCAAACGTTACAAACGAGGTGCGTTCGTACGCACGTTTTAGAATTAAATTCATGATATCCCGTGCGTAGAACGGGTTAAACAGCTAGTTAAGTATATATTTTATGACACTCTTCATACAAATATCTTAACTAGTTATATAAATATTCAGATATATATGTATCAGCTAGTTATATAAATATTCAGATTTTGATGATTTTTAATTCTGTGAAATGAATTATATCGTCTGCAGATTCATTTCTGTCATAAAATAAGTATCTCGGTCACTTGACGATTAAACTTCGGAAGCTCCTATAACAAAAAAGCACCAATTTAAAAAAAAATTCAAATTTCTTAATAAATATTTTTATTAATATCTCCTAAAGTTTTGATTCGATTTTAATAAAATTTGAAATGTCTCGACAAAATTCTGCAAAGATAATATATTTTAAATTGCAAACCATTTGGTTGGGTAGTTTTTGCGTTGTTATATGCGGACAGACAGACAGACAGACGGACGGACCAAACGACGACTATAGGTGCTACGTATTTATATAATTACGAACGCACCTAAAAATAGCGAAATACAAAAGTAAATTACGAAAATGTACAATGTCCTCAATTCAGTATGAAATGATATCTTGCATGTAAAAATAACTTTATTAGAAGCCCTGAAATATGCATTTTTAATATCCAATCACCAGCTTAACTCATTTCAGATCGGGGGTGTCATATACGACCCATGACTTTGATTTCTTTTTTCTTCGTTGCATTGTTTTATTTGGTTGTGTGATGATGTCTGTCTTTTAAAAGCATGTTGAGCAAAACGAGAAAAATATTTTCATAAATTTTACTACAGTACCCAATGTGCAGGAATGCAACTATATCTTGCAGATACATTATATTATTCAACAACATTCGACAACATTGACCACTTAATTATTAGACACGATTCTGACAAACAAAATCGATGCGAAGTATGTCAAAACAAGACATTATATTTGTGTGAAAAATGTCGGAAACAACAGCCTCCTGAGTGTTTTAAAGCTTATCACTGAAAGTAGTGGATCGAGCCAAAAGGTCGAATATTACCAATACCATATTTTGGATTATATTGACTATAATTCAAAGAAATCTTGAATGTATTCGTACAGACATGTCAAATAAAAGGTAACTAAAAAGACATTTGAGTTATTTTATTTTTTAGGACATTAGCCTAAAAGGGGTTACACACGTCTAGAATTGCTTACAGAAGTGCAGCACTACACGACAGCTGTGCAATAAGACAGCTGTGTAATAAGACAGCCGTATGTATAAATGGCAAATGGTATTTTGTTTCGGGTTGCTTATAACTTGAGTTCTACTAAATGGATTTTGATGGAACTTGCAGTGTAAGTTAGATAGTGTTACAGGGAAGGTTTTAGTATGTAACATATCGTTTCATGTTGCTTATAGAATTGTGGTTGAAAGTTCTGTAATCATATGAACCTAATTATGAAAGGTTCTACTGAATGGATTTCGATGGACCTTGCACTGTTAGTTAGATAATTTCTCAGGAAATGTTTTAGTATATAACATACCGTTCTACGTTGCTTAGTTATAGAATTATGGAGAAAAGTTCTTTAATCAGGTGAACTCGTTTATGAAACATTAGCATGTTTAAAAGATTCTGTTGATTGGATTTTGATGGGTCTTGCACTGTTAGTCAAATAATTGTTCACGGAAAGTTTTCTTGTATAAAGTATCGTTCTATGTTGTTTAATTATAGAATTATGGGGTAAAGTTCTAGTATCAGGTAAACCCGATTATGAAAGATTAGCCTTTATAAAAAGTTCTAGTGGATGGATTTTGATGACATATGCATTGTTAGTTAGTTTATTTTCAAGTATGGTTTTAGTATATTACATATCGTTTTATCGTTGTTTACCTATTTGTACTATAAAAATGAACTAAAAGAGTTTATCCTTAACAGCCAAATTGTGTCTAATACATTAGGAAATATAACAGCACAATGGCGTTTGTATCGTTAGAAGCATTGTGGAAGGACATTTCAGATAAGAATCCATATTACTTTAAAACACAAGGTCAAATTCGCCGGTATATTTTGTTTGATTCAAGATTCGTTTGGAGAAAGCGAACAGGCGTAGCGTGCGAACCCTGTTAGTTATTAATAAAAGGAACGCATATAATAAAAGCGCAATTTGTTTGAATAAGAAAATCAAGTTAAGTTGTTGCACTTAGTCATAAATTTCGAAAAATCAATTTTTTGCGAGTGTTTGATGTGTTTGTTTTTTGGGTAAGTTGCATTTGCCTTATAATACCACTTCTGCATTCTTTATTGATGTTTTTAAGATGGTGAGTAGATATTAAACAAGTGGGTAAGTGTGATCGAAGATCGTACAAAGGGTTTCGTGTAATATTCCTTTCAAAACACTTTATCCTTTCTTTAATAAATCTAAATAAATTTCATTTTGAAAAAAAAAAAAAAAAAAAAGTCATGTTTTTTAAAAAGTAAAAATTTACCGGTCTATTTTTCTCGTTTTTTCGAATATCTGAACCGGCCTAATGATATCTGTCATGTGGACTAAATGCGATATTTAAAAAAAAATCAATTTCAAAATTAAACATGCTGTATAGAGACCTTCAAAATGTTAAAATATGCCAATATTCCCATAATCCGGCTTTTATCATGATTCAATACGTTCCTCAAACTTATGTATTTACTATTCTCTATTACTCATATTGATACTCTCTTTGTATTATTCTCAAACATTTGAAAAATCCGTTATGACGTCAGATTAATTTTCTTTTAAATTCTCTAATGACGTCATATTCAGCTGCTTTCTGTATATACACATACTCGTAATCCTTGTAATATTGCGAAATGTTTGAAATTTCCCGTTTTATTACCAATATGACGTCATATTAATCTTTTTTTTTTTTTCAATTCGTGAAACTTTTTATTTCATTCTCATTTTTCACGTGGAAATCTTTCAATAGAAAATTAATTATTGTAGAAAGAATTTTATGTGGATTTTTAATTGTTGGCAACTGCTATAACGAAAAATGTTTAAATTTAATAGGAAAAGGTTGTATTTCAGAGCTTCTTATAAAGTTTGTTTTGTTATTTTAGAAGTAAGACGTCAATTTATACTAAATCAAAGACCTTCTACACTTTTTTAGGCTCTCTCTCGTAGTTTTTGAGATACGTTCAAAATATAACAATCGAGAAAATATAAGACTATACTATATAACATGAAATTATTTTTGCAAAAAAATATACAGTGGACTCTCTCTCTATGAACACCCCGGTATTATGAACACTTTCTGACGATCTCGGCGAAACTCCATAGACTTAGCAAAAGATGAACTCTCTGTATTCTGAACACCCTCTAATCCGAACACACCACTATTATGAACGCTACTTTTGATCCCTATTCTAACCCGCCCCTCCGTAAACTGAACGTGTGTGTGCAGTCGGAATGCGGGGAATTCCCGCATCATGGAAATTTGGAAAAATTGTTTCAGAAGAATAAAAGGGTTCAATGAACTCGATTTAAAAAAATACAGACAAAATCATTTCTAGATTTTAAGATCTACCCGATGCTGAAATTTGATTGAATAACTGAATAATTCAGATAAAATCTTCAGTTAACAAAACAAACAAAACATTTATTATAACAAAAAAAAAGAAAAAAGAAAGAAAAAGGAAAAAGAAATTGAAAGAATATTTTTGTCTTTACCGCACGTGTTCTCAACTAACTAGAACATTCTTATATTTTTAATAAACAAAAAAGTGCAGATATGAAATTTTTGCCATTTCAGAAAAAGTAAATCATGATAATTAAATTAAATGAAATGATCAAAACAATTAGTTTTTATGCAAAGAGATACAAGAAAAAATAATGTAAAAAAATGTCACGTGATTCTCCCTCTCCTGAGCTGCGCATGTGTTATAGGGAGTGGTCAAAAAAGGATTATGGTTTCTTTTGTGCACACCTGGTTTGCAGCATTATCGCTTCTGTTTCTTTCTTCCTTTTTGCTCGGCAAAAGTAAAGTTTTTCGCCATTTCACTATCGTTGTAGAGAAAGAAGCACAACACTTACGCAGATATCTCAGAAATAAGTAGGAAAACGAAAAAACGGAAAGCACTGAAGCTTCGGGAAAAGTACAAAGTTGTTCAAAAATTAAAATCAAAAGTAAAATAAGGGAAATTGAATCTGACTTTGAAATTTCAGTAGTTCAAGTCAACGCCATCAGCAAGAAAGAGAAAGAAATTACAGCCGCTTTTGAAGCAAATAAACCTTCCTCAAAGTGTAGAATTTTCGAAAAGAAAATGGCAAACGAGAACATAACAATCACGTCTGGAAGTTGTTTTGCCAAATGAGAACGAAAATCTCCCTGTCACAGGATCCCTGCTAAAGTAGATTGCTCTGGATTTTGCAGAAACGGAAAAAATCACGGAATTCAAGGCATCAGAAGGATGGCGGACTCGCTTCAGAAGTCGGCATAACATCGAACTCAAAATAATCAATGGTGAAGCTGCAGATGTAAATATTGACACTGTGGAGGAATGGAAAAAAAAAGCTTCCGGATATAATAAAGGATTTCGATGCCGCTGACATTTTCAATGCCGATGTAACCGGCCTGTTTTTCAGAGCTCTTCCAAATAAAACCCTAGCAGAAAGAAGCGAGAAATGCGTCGGCGGGAAAATGTCAAAAGAAAGACTTACTACCATGCTCTGTGCCAGATTTACGGGTGAGAAGCTCGAACCATTTGTGATCGGAAAAAGTGAAAAACCACGATGCTTAAAAAATGTGAAGATAGCATCACTGCCTGTGCACTATAAATCAAATTGAAAAACCTGGATGACATTTACAATTTTCTTACAATGGTTGGACGGCATTAACAAGATGATGAGGAGAGAAAAAAGAAAAATTCTTCTTTTTGTGGATGATGCCAGATCACATACAAATGTGCAAGCTGAGCAACGTAAGCCTGAAGTTCCTGCCACTGAACTGTACTTCTATAATCCAACCACTGGATCAAGGAGTAATCAAGACCTTTGCTCAATACCGAATTCATTTTTTGAAGAAAATGTCCGTGGTTATGGAGGAGGCAAATTTGGCAACCGAACTAACGAAGAAGGTCAATTAGATGGATGCTGTCCATTGGATATCAATGGCTTGGAATGAAGTAACCCCCTACACCATCCAAAAATGCTTCTACAAAGCTGGATTTCCGTGTAAGAATGAGCAATCAAGGGCAGAGGACCAAGAAGCAACAGCTGTGATGACTTGGGGTTACTTCTTCAGGAGTTTCGTACTGAAATTGAATCTGGAGCTTATCTCGAAGCCGACGGAAGCCTTCCTGTTTACGACAACACCGTTGAAGAGGAAGAGGGTAGTGAAGACGAAGCAGAACCAGAAGAGACCGATGAAACAAGAGTTACGATTACCTTCAAGCAATATGGCCAAGAGATTCAAGACCTGTTGAACTACGTGGTTGAACATCACCCGGACGCCTTTCCACTTCTTAAACAGCTAGATAACATGTACACTGCACGAGCATACACAATACAAAAACAGACTACATTTATTCACTTTTTTAAGTAATGTACCTATTATGTTTTCAAGTAATGTATGTATGTAATTGTATGTTTTGTAAAATTATTTTAATATAACTTTCTTAATTAACTTTTTTTAATAGTTTTAAAATTCAGCACCTCCATCTTGGTAACTTGCATGGTTAACCAGGCTATGTATTCTATACAGTCTATAAACTCAATGCATAGTAATAGTAGTAATGCATTTCTCACTCTCCCTCTATAATGAACACCCCCATAATCTGAACACTTTTGGTCAGTCCCATGAGTGTTCAGAATAGAGAGAGTCCACTGTATTTTATGCACTTTCATATTTTTTAATAGTGAATGATGAGTTGAGAATAACACTTTGTATACACACTCTATTTTTCTTATTTATTCAAATGCATTTTACTAAACATGCACCAATGTTTATTTATTTATTTTTTGCAGTAGTATTAGAGCAATAGTACTAGAATGCATGTAACAATATGACATTTTGTTACATGCATGTTTTATATCAATACTTTTTATCGCTACTAAAAAAAAGTGTGTAAAGTTGCGCCTCTTTTATGTTTTTTTATTTAATTCATATATACTTTAACCATTTGTTTATGATCAAGAAATGTAGTTTTACTATACATTTTTTCTTTATGCCACACAACTGAATTTTGAATATATATATAGATATATCCATATTTCTTTTAAATGCTAAAAGGTGTGAATTAACAACATAATAAATACATAGTAAAATAACTTTTATTACGTTGTTTGACATGTTTCGGCTCACTCCGAGCCATTTTCAAAAACGAATGAGAATATTTCATAATTGCGCGGTCTTTAAAGTTATTATTTAAAATGATATCATTTAATTTTCATGTACTTTTTAAAGATTACGCACGTTATCTTTTATTTTTACTTGGTTGTTTATTTTCATATCTGTAACCATGGAGTAACTCGAGCCACAATTTCGGTAAGTTAAAAGATGCTGTAACGTTACATATTGTATTTTTACGTGTTAGTATCTCTATGGTTTCTCTTATTATGGATGGATAGTATAGACTGGAGAGAAAAAATATTTTACTTCATTGAAATTTATTTGGATGGTTTCTTCTTGATATAATCTTGCCAGAGAAAAAAAATAGAAAAACCACACCCCTGGCAAGATTATATCAAGAAGAAACCATCCAAATAAATTTCAATGAAAGTAAAATAATTTTTTCCTCCAGTCTATACTATCCATCCATAATAAGAAAAACCATAGAGATACTAACACACAAGAATACAATATGTAACGATACAACATCTTTTAACGTATCGAAATTGTGACTCGAGTTACTCCATGGTTACAGATATGAAAATAAACAAGCAAGTAAAAATAAAAGATAACGTGCGTAATCGTTAAAAAATACTTGAAAATTAAATGATATCATTTTAAATAATAACTTCAAAGACCGTGCAATTATGGAATAGTCTCATTTGTTTTTGAAAATGCCTCGGAATGAGCCGAAACATGCCAAACAACCTAATAAAAGTTATTTTACTGTGTATTTATTATGTTGTTAATTTACACGCTTTAGCATTTAAAAGAAATGTATTATTAGAAGGTGCTATAATTTATTATATATATATATATATATATATATATAGATAGATAGATATCTTTTTAAAGAATTTCATAACTATACGTATAAAAATTTCATAATTTTTTTAGGATTATGGAATAAATATTTACAGTTGCATGTACATTTTTCTAAAATAAATTGGCTATTTATATAACCAAATAAACAGAAGAAAATAAAATCCTTTCTCAGATATAATATGTCTTGGATTAACTGAAATTCATACAATTACACATTATACTTTTAGAGAGTAACTATAAAAACAAGGAAAGGAAAAAAAAACAATATAGGATTTATTTCTTATTGTTATTATAGCAATCCATTTTATTGAATTTCTAAAATGATTTATTACCCTTGTTATAAAAACTATTATTTGCATTAGCATTTTGATTAGCTCAGTACTGTTTTCACCCTGCCATTTTTGCACGTTTTTTTTTTTTTTTTTCAAAATTTTAATTATTGCCATAATGGTTCCCGATTTGAGACTATGGTTGTACAGACCCATTAAGAAGAAATGTTTGAGACATATATGACATATAAGACGGAGATTGTACCCCATAAAATTACCAGAGTTTAAAAAGATAGGAAAATTCCTTGCAGAACTTTGTCCCATACCTGAATTTTGCATCTTATTTTGACTTTTATAATTTTTTTTTTTGAGAAAATTTATCTTTAGGAGTACATTTACGCACATTTTAATTATTTTTTTACATTAAACCAGTATTCGTGTCATTGACAAAATTCTACCAAATCACTCTAAGAAACCTGTACATCCGAATATAATGCTGTTTGAATAATATTCTTACCGAATACAATACTGTGATATTTAACTGAATGCAAGATGTACTGATATTATTAGATCCTCATAATCCAAGCAACTTTATTCGCCTTTACGCTCAGCCTTGTAATAAACACTTACGTCATAAACATGGGATAGACATAAACTGACCCCCTTGGTGGTTGTAAATATCGTATTGTGCCATGTGCCAAAACTCCAGTCTAGCTCTAGCAAAACTGAGACAATGGCTGAAATAAAAATATTTTTACATTGCGTGCGAATGAAAGCATTGCTTAACAATGAAAACACATAGAGACAAGTTGAAAATTTTACGTCAAACGTGACAAATGAGGTGCGTTCGTACTATAAATAGTTTTACAAATATTCAGATCTTGGTATAATAGCTGTTGCACTCTTATGCAGAAATGCATGAATACAAAATTTATTTTATGTGCAGATTTTCACATTATAGATATTAATTTTATATTATGAAATTAAGTTTCAATACACTTTTACAAACAATTAATTACAATTCTGTTACATTAAAATTATACTATGCGTAAATATCCAATACAAGAAAATGTAAATAAGAACGAAAAATCATGCTTCAAGCATAGATTATGAAACACTTTCCAACACAGCCAGAAAACTGTAACGAAATTTCACCGTTAAATAAGGTGAAAGTAAACAGTTTAGAAAACATATAACACATTGAAAAATGCAGTTTTCAAAATTACCTTCCAGTGTCAAAAAAGTAGTCGAATTATTTTGTGCAGCCCTACATATGATCAATATACATCAATGCGGATATATAGCATGATAAAATTTAGTTCAGTTAGAATATTCATATTTAGCAATTTTTGTCAATCGATGGAAATACACTCGAAATCTTTTGTACAGCCGTGTATATTATCTGAAGACTTTTGAACACAACACATATTAAGCTAAGAGGTAACTTAAAACTCACTCGCAGCAATTACCAACCGTAAACGACAATGTATCTTTTTCTTTGCGTAGCCCTGTATATGAATTTATTTATATTCCACAAACTTCTATTAGCTACTAAATATAATTCAGCAGGAAAATGCGTAACACAATTAAAAACTACCCTTAAGCAATTCACTCCCACAGTCTGTAATACTTACGAATTCCCTTGTGTAGCCCTGTATATGATCAACCGAGTTTATAAACACACACGTACTGTGAAAAAATTTAGTTAAACTTAAAAACGCAAACCAAAGTTAAAAACGCACTTATCACACATAGACTCTAAATATGTACCGTAACCGATATCTATTGTGTGTCCCTGTAAATAAACGCAATGCACACAAGAGAGCAATTTATAGAGTACCTCTGTAATGCATATTATTTTCATTATGTTTGAAATAGTGAAATATCACTAAATTACACTACACACGATTTTTTCCCATAGAACGATGTGTAACAGAATTCTTTTGTTTGACCCAGTATTTGAATAATAAATGCTTTGCACCCCATATACTACAAAAAGCATGTTTTAATGCGCTTCATAATTATATATCAAATTCATCATGTTCTAAATGATGTAGCATCATCAAAATGCACTTGAAACGATTATTTCCCATTGACTGAAATGTAACGGAATACTTTTGAGTGTGCCTGTAAAAAAACTATAAGTGCTACACACTTCAGTTGAAATAGGGAACATGCTATAGTAAACGACAATAACATACAAAAGTTTCAGGGCAATCCAAGTATAACGCGAGTTAGAGAACGGACAGACGTACTCCTTTCAACTAGGTTGGAAAGTGTTAAAAATTCATCGTTATTATTTCACTGAAAAAATAAATTATATCGTCTGTTATTATGATATTATTAATTTCCGTAATAAAATAAGTACATTTTAAATTGGCAACATTTTATCTTTTGTTGACATTTACTAAAAATTCCAATGGGTAACTTAAGCCAAGCTTTGAAAATTCCATCACTTGAAATCCATATTTAGACTCTTTTTCCATTTAATATCTATTTCTCCGGAAACATCGATCCAAAAAAATGTCAGTAGATTATATGACTGCTTTAAACAATTTTAGTATAAAAATTCGGTTTTTAAATTCAGTAATATGGAAATAATATGACTCCATCTTAAATAGGACGTAATCATCATGGCAACTAGAATCATTACCTATCATGGAATATCATTGAATTAATTACGTATGATAGGAATTAATAGAATGAAGAAAACTTTAATTAATATCTTTTTAAGTTTTGATTCGATTTTCATAAAATTTTAAATGACTCGACAAAATTCTGCAACAATTATATATTTTAAATTTCAAACCATTTGGTTGGGTAGTTTTTGCACTGTTATAAGCGTAATGACGGACGGACCAGACGACAATTATAGGAAGGTGCTACGTATTTATATGATTACGAATGCACCTAATGATTTAAGGCAAAGCATATGACAATTTTAACCGAAAACCAATGAAAGTTATCAAAATCCAATATATCGTGTTTAAA
Source organism: Maratus michaelseni (assembly GCA_963931845.1). NCBI lineage: Eukaryota > Metazoa > Arthropoda > Arachnida > Araneae > Salticidae > Maratus > Maratus michaelseni. The sequence continues at coordinate 147,764,046 of OZ007589.1, read as the reverse complement.
ACCTTAGCCACATCAGACATATAATGCACAAACACATATTTTAAATACATATAACATACATATCTAAACTTCTATAATTTGAATAGAGACTTTATTTGTTTAATTTGATTTTTTTTTAAATTAATTGTTTCAAAAGTGCAGCATTTTAATTTCTATAGCAATAACACAAATCTGTTTTTGTCACGGCACCATTGTTGGATGTGTATTTTATTATTTCTCTTAATTTAATTATAATTGTTACTAATTACCTTTCTTTAAATTTACTTACAATTAGCAGTAGCCTTCACATGTATGAATATGTAAGTACACTTAATATCCTCTAACAGTAGATTGAGATTACAATTTTTTTTTGTTCTTTTGTGATAAGCAACCAAGAATCCAGAAGTGACATTAAGATGACAGGTGCAGTCAAGAGTTTAAATTTTGAATAAACCACCTAATATAGAGGTGGAGAATACAATTAGTGGTGGTTAAAGACAGCACCTGACGACAAGATGAGTAAATCACAAAAGCACACTCTGTTTCATGATAAGCATGAAACATCCAAAATTTAGAATTAAATGCTGCTGCAGTCTTAAACATGAATACTAAAAGGAATTTTGCGTTGTGAACATTCTAGTATAATATTAAGTTAAATTATCTCATTATCTGACTGATTTCATAAATTTGCTGGAATCGTCATGCATAGTGATATTTTAGTACATTCATAATCTCCTTATTTTTTGTGTAAATAAATGTAAATAGCAGAAGCCATGAAAGTATGTAGTAAACTGACTAAGTTCCTTACACTGAGTGTATCTTATAATTTAAAAATAATAAGCTTCAAACTTGATCTCAACTCTCAAAATAGGGGGAACTACCCCTCCTTAAAATTTTTGTGAACTATCAGAGCTCTTCAATTACATAAATTAGTTTAGAAACAAAAATCAATCATTTAATTGAACACAGTGAACAAAATTTATTCAAGAAAAGAGAAAGTATATTTTTAGTCTCATCAATTCTTATAAGATCATCTACACAACTTATAGGGTAAACCACAATGATTATTACTTGAAAACAAAATCGTTGATCATAGCATTAGATCATAAACACAAGAAGCCATAAAACTTATACCTGAGCACCATCACCAATGTGCTCATATTTTCTAGACAAATATATTTTGAATGGAGATAAGAGCCATAATATTCAAATAAAACCTACGTAAACACACGACATTTACATAATTAATATTATCTCATTAATGAACAAGACGTTTTCTTAACATCATTTAATACAACAATTAAATTTTTTCAACACTCACCAGACAGCCTCTAGAAGTCTCTCATAACCGTTTAATTCTCACCAAATAGTCCATCCACATACTGGAACAGAGGGATCTTTACGGACTCAAGTTCCGGCGCCGTTTCGCTAATTTTCCACCGCTGGCTAAGCGCAGCTTCCACTGTTCTGCCCGCGGACCACGTAATCCCTTCGCCGCATCGTGTTGATAAAGCTTCCGTCACTGGGTCGCAGCAATATAATCTCCTCCAACTACAAGCGAAGAGGTCCCTTCTTGTTTTTTGCCGTCAGAGTCGGAGCATCCCTGTGCATGCGTCGCTACCGATCTACCACGCGAATTCTATCTTCGCGAGCCTTGAGTCGCCAGTCGACCAGCCTTACGACCATCGGTAAATTTTGCTCTCCAAGACCGGAGCTCTCACGTCGCTGATGCCGCTAACCCACCTTCTATATTGCCGTGCTAACTCAGCCTTTTAAAAATCAGCCGTTCCTTCTGTGCTGCCTACTTTGTTATTCCCGTCCTCTGTCAAAAAATCACCATTCCATCTTCATCTGCCCTGTCCGAACTGACATCCATACCAGCCCCGTTAAATCTCTTCCATATGCCTAACCAATGAGCATTCCGTGTTTTCCACCCTTTTTCGCATACACTTAACTGAGAGTGCCGTATTGGTCAAGGCTGCACACAGGGTCAAAGTTGAGTTGCTAGGGTCCACCCCTTTACGTTTCCCACGCAAAAACCATGTGATCAAAGTGCATGTGTGAGTTCTGACTTCTGCGACAAGCAGTTAAATTTTTATGTAGCTCTCTCTACAATGCATAACAGATACTGCTATTACTCTCACTTGTCATGAACATGCAATTTTGCTGCAAAGTACCAAGTGATGACCTATTTTATGGGGCTATGACAATCTATTGTATGGGGCTGTAACAACCTGCGCCATTGTCCCCTTAAAACTCAAAGTTTCTGCTTTGGTGGTCTCATAATTTTTTTGCTTCCCATGTCTCGTGGGAACATCTTGTTTACAAGTACAATTAACGGGGAGGGGAATGAGATCCCTGGACAACCACCCATACCGTCTAAAACTAATATTATTTTGAGAGAAGGAAAAATATTTGCTATCTATACAAACTGTGGGCTAAATTTTACACGTTTTATTTATTATTTATTTAAATTTTATTTATTTATTTATTACATTTTATTAATTTATTTATATTATTTTTACAAAACGGAGGGGGGGGGAGGTCTAGAAGAAAACTGAAAACTTACATTTAAAACTATAAAACAGTTAATACTCCTCTGTCATAACATATTATTCCCTATGGCAGGCTAAAAAAAAAAATATTTTTTCAAAACACAACACAAAATATCTTTTTTTTTAAACACACTGCACAACCTTCAAAGCTATAAATCCGAAAACCAAATGGTGATGGCCACCCTTACCATGAAAAGTTCACCCCAGATATCTCTAGACAGTAAGCAGAAGTGACACACAAGAAAAATAATATGGTTAAATCTGCCAGCAGTATCCTCCCTGCAGATCAAAGTTGCAAAATTATCAGACACCGACACGTTTACAAGACTGAGCTCCAAAGTGAAGACAAGACCAATCTCACAGTAGCATACCGGTAGTGCAACCAAAAGACCTGCATCAATATTCAACTACCTCCCGCATATCACTCTAACCGCCACCTAGTCAATCTATGCCCTGAAACATCCTCAATCACCAAAATGCAAGATACAAAACATTAAACCACTGGGTATGTCATCACTCCTGAAATACATGAATGCTCTACTCCATAGCACAGAAGCCAAACTCCATCAAACACTACAACTTACCTGCCATAACACCTAGAGAACTGTGGTGAGTGCTACCAAAAGATAGGATAGAAGAAAAATTTATGTATTTAGAGAAACATCAATTTGGACTAATCTACAGAAACACATAATATATCAACATAAAATACTCAAATGCTTTCAATGAATATAGACAGAGTGAAAATTTTATGAAACAGAGGCATATCATTTTGAATAAGATAAGAAAATGAAACATTTCTTAAACTTTTTAGTAATGCCGCACAAGTCATCACTCAGTTTAAAACAAAGCAAATACACATTAAATACATAACACAGTTAACACATATCAACCTGCTTCTGAAACAATGAATTATTTACTCGGAAAATCAATAATCACACTTTTCATATATTTAGCATCACAGACTTTGTCTGTCACAGTAATATGACAACTATTCACTCAGATAATCAAGGCAGTATTGAATGTTCTAACACCGTATGAATATACTACCTACATATATATCAACACATACTACATATATATTAACATTTTACAGATGCAATATAAATAGATGACAAGCAATATCTGAATTTTACCCATGTGATAAGTTCCAAAGTCTTTTGTAATTGCACAGGGTAAAACAAAGTTGAGATTAGTCTACATAATACTCCATTTGGTATAGAGCAGGACAAAAGTCAACAGAGCTGTGGCCGCTACAGGACATATAACTAAAATTTATTTACTATTTTTATATATATAATTATTTTTCACATTTTTCCCTTTTTTTAGCTATTCAGAGGCCACAAATCACCTACCCAACTATTCAAAGGCATTACAACCCTGCCCCTAAACATTGTACTGCAAGTCGTTAAGCTGTGAAGACTTCCATTAACCACATCCTCCGAAATTTACCATACTAAAATATTGACTGACAATACAAGAACATTCAATATAACATATTTTTGAAAATTTATTTACAATTTATGTACACATACACGGAAATTTTGAAAACAGAACACTAACATACTCACACAAAACGTAATTAATTTCAAGAACATACCTTATATACTAGTAATAGACGTATCCCAACGTAAAACGTAATGATAAACATTACTAAATCCATTGTTTGTCACGCGCATAACAGAAACAAACTATCGCTTCAAATATCTAAACGCATAAAACCCGTTTTATCATCCTTCCCGTATTTAAAACATTCCCAAAGATACCGACATAAGGAGAATACTCATTGACAACAAATTAAAACTACCAAAATCATCTCCAATTATATCGCGAACAGTAATTTCTTCCAGAAGCACGCGAGAATCTCGCTGCGTTTCGATTATTACTCGGAATAATATACCTCCGCGAACGCTTAATCGGCAATACGTTATCCCCTTCTCTTGTCTGCACTTGTACACTTGCAGAATTCCCACTCGTATCGAACGCTTCTCTTTCACCCAAAACGACTGATTGAGCTGAATCGAATTTCCCGACAGAATCGATCGGCGTGGGAGAGCTGTCAGCGGTAGTCGCGTCTTGTTTACAAGTTGCAGGAGGAAACTCCATCCGCGATTTCTGCTTCGTGAGACGATCAACATGGACAATTTGAGTTTTTGTCAGTTTGGATTCGAGGGCTATCTTAAAATTTACCTCACCGATCTTTTCTAACACAAGATAGGGACCCACATTCAGTTTTACTAGTTTCTTACTTCTCCCTGGTTTTACAACAGGTGAAAATAACCATACTGAATCACCCACTGAAATGCATTTGTCGACAGCTGTTTTGTTTCTTAACTTCTCTTGTTTTTCTGAAACCTCTACCAACCTATTGTACACACTTGAATAGATTTTTTGCATTGCAGTAATCAATAACTCACAAAAAGATGGGGCGTCTACATATTTACTCTCCAGTTTTGATTCGAAAATTGAGTATGGGAGCACTAAATTTCTACCATAGACTACAGCCGCATGTGTTAGTTTTGTTGAATAGTGAACTGAGGTACGCATGGCAAGGAGTGCAAATTTTAACTTTATATCCCAATCAAGTTGATTTTCATCAACCAAGTGCGAAAGGGCGTTAATTAACGTGCGATGTGCTCTCTCTAATTTCCCATTCGATTCGGGGTGATATGGCGAGGTTCGATTATACTTTACGCCAAAACGAGCATACACAGATTCCATAGCATCTGACAAGAAATTTTTCCCACGATCAGTGATTATTTTTTTACTACACCCATGTCGTGATATGAAATCTGCCAAAGTATCTGCAACTGTCTCTGATACAATGGATTGAACCGGGTATGCTTCAATCCACTTGCTAAATGCATCTATATAGGTGATGATGAATCGGTTGCCTGACATGGTTGGCGTCATGGGACCCACACAGTCACAGTGAACCACTGAAAATGGACTAGAAGGGGTAGGCATCCTTTGCAAAGGTGCCAAGTGCTTTGATTTGTGAGCCCTTCTCTGCTGGCAACTGATGCAAGATTCTACTAAATTTTTTACATGAGCCGTCATCCCTGGCCAGTAAAAATGCTCCCTGATTCTTTCTACAGTTTTGTAGTAACCCTGATGACATCCTGCCAGAGAATCGTGAGTCATCCTGAAAATTTCTGGAACCACCTCCAAAGGTACAACAACTTTTCTCCCACTGTTTATCACCATGGAGTCCCTCGTATCCTTACACACTAAGAGGTCGCCCTCAAAATAAAATTTTAGATAATTTGGAGAAATATTCATACCCTTTTCCAGCCTTTCTACAATTTCCGCACATTTTCTGTCAGTTTTCTGTGCTGTACCAATAATGTTGATTAAATCATTATAAGGTTCACAAATATATACAGGATTATTAATACTATTTACATTTTGCACACAATTAACACTATTTACACTATACACATATCTCGACAAGAAATCTGCCACATTATTTAATTTTCCTTTGATATATTGAACCTTGAAACTAAAGTCAGATAGTGTGCAGATCCACCTAGAAATTCTGGATGTAGGATCCCTAATTTTCAACACAAAAGTGAGAGGGGCATGATCGGTATAAATTGTAAAATGGGTATTAGCTAAATAGCACTTAAAGTGAGCTGTAGCCCAAACCAATGCCAAAAGTTCCCTCTCTGTTGTTGAATATCTAGTTTCTGCATCTTTGAGTTTCTTACTCGCAAAAGCAACCGGATGGAGTACGTTATCTGTACCTAGTTGCATAAGTACTGTCCCAAGCGCTTCGCCACTGGCGTCCGTGTATAACTGGAATTCTTTTGAGAAATCAGGCAAGATAACACACGGTTTGGAACTCAAAGCTTCTTTTAAATCCTCAAACTCTGCTTGGGCCTCAGGCGTCTATCTGAAAATGCCATTTTCTTTCGTTAAATTGGTTAAATTAACTGCTCTCTTACTAAAATCAGGTATAAATCTTTTATTATACGTTAATGTGCCCAAAAAACTTCTAACTGCCTTACGGTTCTGAGGAATATTGAAATTTTTTATAACCTCGATATTCTTGTTTATGGGGGCAACTTGATTACGACAAATTTCATATCCTAAATATTGTATCTTATCTGTGAGAGTTTTACACTTACTAGGCTTAAGTCTTAAGTTATGTTCACGCAGTCTGTCGAAGACTGTTTGTAATTTTGAAAGGTGTGACTCTATGTCATTTGAGGAAATAATAATGTCATCGACATATACTAGAATTCCCAAGTTTGCTAAATCCCCAAAAATGAAATTCATCAGTATTTGAAATGCACTGCTGGAAGTGGCTAAACCAAAAGCATTTCTACTGAACTGATGTAAACCGTGATGAGTAATGATAGCAGTTTTATGGCGATCCTCAGGTCGAATTATCTGCTGGAAAAATCCACTGGTCAAATCCAATGTTGAAAAAAAGACTGAGCCTGCCAAAGAGTCAATTGAATCCGTGATATTTGGAAGAGGGTAATTATCTTTAATTAAGTTCTTGTTTAATTTTCTATAATAAACAGCTAACCGATACTGACCATCCGCTTTTCGTACCAGTATGACCGGCGATGAAAATTCTGACATAGATGGTGAAATGATGTGCGCCTCAAGTAATGCATCTAACTGATTGTTTAATTCCTCTCTCAAATTTATCGGTACACGATATGCCTTTGATTTGACTGGTGTATCATCTTTAAGGTTTATTACATGCGGAATAGTATTACACCCCGGCAAGTCACGCACTGAAGCCGCAAAAACATCTTTATTTTTCTCTAAAAATTCCCTAACTATTTTCTTACTATTCTCATCCAAGTGATCTAAATTAATATCCGCATCCCATGTCAAATCTGCATGATCAAAACTCACATCAGAGCTATCATTCACTACATTGCCACAAAAGTTGAATTTTTGAACTTCCTTTTCACAAAAATTGAATTTCGCCATAGTCATATTTTTATTTAATGCTAATTCCTCCTCACTAAAATTTATCACAGACACAAACATACCATGTTCCGCAGAACGAATAGTTCTCGAAACTAACATTTTGTCCATCAATTTGTATCTGCAGGGTTCTAACACAAAATCACAATTAAAATTAGTTAAATTCTTTCTGCATTTAAGTTCAATTAGTTGTTTAGAAAATGGGGGAATGTTTACTTTGTTTTTTGTATATGCATAAATATCAGTGTTGGTACCCTGTGAAGTGTCATTGCCTTTATGTATTAAATTTTGGTCATTGGTCTCTTCCTGTATACTTTGTAATTGATTAGGGGGAATAGTCTGAGGGGATTCAGTATTTTGTTTGTTTACGTCATCAAAGTTAAGTACTAAATTATGATTAGAGGTCTCCTCCTGTATATCTGGTATTTGGGTAGTCAGAACCGGCTGAGGGGAATCAACAATTTATTTGTTTACATTTGGGCTGATTTGCTTTCTCAATTTTACTGTATTATCTGCACAAAAAATCACTGCATTGTTTTTACTTAAAAATGGCATACCTAAAATTCCATTGAAACTTTTCATAAATTGCCCAGGAATAATATAAAAGGTATCTGAAAATTCTTCATTTAGGATTTAAAAGTTAATTTTTACTGAGTTATGTAAAGTAGTGGTGTCTCCACTAGCAGTTAGAATTGGCATATTAACAATGATGATATCAGTACCTGTTAAGCTATCTAGCATGTTATCAGAAATTAAATTGATGGATGAACCCGTGTCCGCTAATAATTTTAAAGATGTCCCATTTAAAGTCGCTGAAATAAAAGGTAACTCGGCATTACACCCTGGGAACATGGAAAACACAAAATTCTGACAGTCTTCCGGCCTAGTTTGAGTCGATTCTGTCAAATAACGCTCAGGCCCTATACATTTAAAGTAGTGTCTCTATTTTCATTAGTACTATTGTAGTTGTTCGCATCCCCTGGCTGTGGTCTGCTGTTTCTCATATTTCTGTTGTCATTCCGAAAACCCCTATTTCCCTTAAAGCTGCCTCGACTATTACCCCGAAAGCTGCTATTTTCCTCCTCTGAAATTATTCGATCCTCCCCTATAGTTCTGAGAACCACCTCTACCATTAGAATAACCCCTGTTATCCCTCCAGTTGTCTCTTTGATTTGTACGACTAAAACAATCCCTGGCATAGTGACCTGGCCGATTGCACCGAAAACAGAGATTTTATTTCTTATTTGCTGTTTCTGTTGTTTTCATAGTTACAAGGCTTGCTACCTGATTAGCTAATATATTTACTTGTTCCTTAAGCTGTTCAATATCTTTTTTCCCTCTTTCATCCCTATGTGAAGCCGCACAGACCACATGAGTGCCTGCCTGCTCATAAGCAGATGTAGATGGTAAAGTTAAAAGCGCATTTGAAACCGGTTCCACCCTAACTGCTTCCCACGATTTTTCTTCCAGTAACGCGAATTTTAAAATTTCATCCGGATCTTTTGGATCTTTCGCTATTACTCCTTTCTTTATCTCTGGCGTTAAATTGTTTAAGAGCATTGACTTCAACATTTCCGTCCTTGTTTTATTGATCAAGCCTTCATCACCCCCATCAACAACTAATGCAGATAGAGATAATTGCTTCGCCCTATCAAAAAATTCTTGTACCGACATTCCCTGATTTTGCTTAAAGTTAATGAATTTTTGTAGTGCCACTGCTGGTGAGTCCTTTCTGCAATATCTGTGCTGTAAAATATCCGTAAGATCCTTAAATGTTTTTGCATCCTTTTCATAGGTTCTCAATAATTGAGCAGCGGGACCGATTACTCTAGTAAACAAAACAAAGACCTTCTCTTTCTCCTCCCACTCATATAAACCCGATAATCTGTCGAAGGAAGTTTTGAAATCTCCATAAGAAATAGAGCCAACTTCCCCACTGAATGTCGGTATTAGACCTATGTGGTCTACTAACGCCGTTTTACTTTGAAGGCCCGCCATTGCCTTTTCTGCCTCTGTCAAAGCCATGATTTCCTAAAGTTTGATTATGAAAATAGCACTAAAATCCCAATCAATTATAAGTTAGAGTCACTGACTGGAATGCCTGCCACATGTATTGACTGTGTAATAATTCTACCTAGTAATATAAAGTTTTAATACAATAAATAATAGAACATTGAAAGGGGAAACCTGAAAAGTCTGCTAACTAAATGCTTCCTAACAGACCTCAGAACCAAAATTCACAGTATATTTTGTAGATAAAAATAGCCACCACAACACCATTGACCCTTACAATATAATATTTTCACTTAAATAAATCATGTATTTTACACAAAACATACAGAAGTCACAAAAGCATATGTCTGTGTATATATATGTCTACAAAAACTACTGTCTCCTACTTACATTTCCAAACATCATACTAACAAAGATTTTTTTTTTTTTTTTTTGTAAAGATTTAAGGCAAAGCATATGACAATTTTAACCGAAAACCACTGAAAGTTATCAAAATCCAATATATCGTGATTAAAACCTTAGCCACATCAGACATATAATGCACAAACACATATTTTAAACACATATAACATACATATCTAAACTTGTATAATTTGAATAGAAACTTTATTTGTTTAATTTGATTTTTTTTAATTAATTGTTTCAAAAGTGCAGCATTTTAATTTCTATAGCAATAACACAGATCTCTTTTTGTCACGGCACCATTGTTGGATGTGTATTTTATTATTTCTCTTAATTTAATTATAATTGTTACTAATTACCTTTCTTTAAATTTACTTACAATTAGCAGTAGCCTTCACATGTATGAATATGTAAGTACACTTAATATCCTCTAACAGTAGATTGAGATTACAATTTTTTTTGTTCTTTTGTGATAAGCAACCAAGAATCCAGAATGACATTAAGATGACAGGTGCAGTCAAGAGTTTAAATTTTGAATAAACCACCTAATATAGAGGTGGAGAATACAATTAGTGGTGGTTAAAGACAGCACCTGACGACAAGATGTGTAAATCACAAAAGCACACTCTGTTTCATGATAAGCATGAAACATCCAAAATTTAGAATTAAATGCTGCTGCAGTCTTAAACATGAATACTAAAAGGAATGTTGCGTTGTGAACATTCTAGTATAATATTAAGTTAAATTATCTCATTATCTGACTGATTTCATAAATTTGCTGGAATCGTCATGCATAGTGATATTTTAGTACATTCATAATCTCCTTATTTTTTGTGTAAATAAATGTAAATAGCAGAAGCCATGAAAGTATGATCTTATAATTTAAAAATAATAAGCTTCAAACTTGATCTCAACTCTCAAAATAGGGGGAACTACCCCTCCTTAAAATTTTTGTGAACTATCAGAGCTCTTCAATTACATAAATTAGTTTAGAGACAAAAATCAATCATTTAATTGAACAAAGTGAACAAAATTTATTCAAGAAAAGAGAAAGTATATTTTTAGTCTCATCAATTCTTATAAGATCATCTACACAACTTATAGGGTAAACCACAATGATTATTACTTGAAAACAAAATCGTTGATCATAGCATTAGATCATAAACACAAGAAGCCATAAAACTTATACCTGAGCACCATCACCAATGTGCTCATATTTTCTAGACAAATATATTTTGAATGGAGATAAGAGCCATAATATTCAAATAAAACCTACGTAAACACACGACATTTACATAATTAATATTATCTCATTAATGAACAAGATGTTTTCTTAACATCATTTAATACAACAATTAAATTTTTTCAACACTCACCAGACAGCCTCTAGAAGTCTCTCATAACCGTTTAATTCTCACCAAATAGTCCATCCACATACTGGAACAGAGGGATCTTTACGGACTCTAGTTCCGGCGCCATTTCGCTAATTTTCCACCGCTGGCTAAGCGCAGCTTCCACTGTTCTGCCCGCGGACCACGTAAGCCCTTCGCCGCATCGTGTTGATAAAGCTTCCGTCACTGGGTCGCAGCAATATAATCTCCTCCAACTACAAGCGAAGAGGTCCCTTCTTGTTTTTTGCCGTCAGAGTCGGAGCATCCCTGTGCATACTTCGCTACCGATCTACCACGCGAATTCTATCTTCGCGAGCCTTGAGTCGCCAGTCGACCAGCCTTACGACCATCGGTAAATTTTGCTCTCCAAGACCGGAGCTCTCACGTCGCTGATGCCGCTAACCCACCTTCTATATTGCCGTGCTAACTCAGCCTTTTAAAAATCAGCCGCTCCTTCTGTGCTGCCTACTTTGTTATTCCCGTCCTCTGTCAAAAAAACACCATTCCATCTTCATCTGCCCTGTCCGAACTGACATCCATACCAGCCCCGTTAAATCTCTTCCATATGCCTAACCAATGAGCATTCCGTGTTTTCCACCCTTTTCCGCATACACTTAACTGAGAGTGCCGTATTGGTCAAGGCTGCACACAGGGTCAAAGTTGAGTTGCTAGGGTCCACCCCTTTACGTTTCCCACGCAGAAACCATGTGATCAAAGTGCATGTGTGAGCTCTGACTTCTGCGAAAAGCAGTTAAATTTTTATGTAGCTCTCTCTACAATGCATAACAGATACTGCTATTACTCTCACTTGTCATGAACATGCAATTTTGCTGCAAAGTACCAAGTGATGACCTATTTTATGGGGCTATGACAATCTATTGTATGGGGCTGTAACAACCTGCGCCATTGTCCCCTTAAAACTCAAAGTTTCTGCTTTGGTGGTCTCATAATTTTTTTTGCTTCCCATGTCTCGTGGGAACATCTTGTTTACAAGTACAATTTACGGGGAGGGGAATGAGATCCCTGGACAACCACCCATACCGTCTAAAACTAATATTATTTTGAGAGAAGGAAAAATATTTGCTATCTATACAAACTTTAGGCTAAATTTTACACAATGTTTTATTTATTTATTTATTTAAATTTTATTTATTTATTTATTACATTTTATTAATTTATTTATATTATTTTTACAAAACGGGGGGGGAGGTCTAGAAGAAAACTGAAAACTTACATTTAAAACTATAAAACAGTTAATACTCATCTGTCATAACAATTCTATTAGATTAGGATCTATGGGGAAAATCATTTGCGGTGCCCTCTAATGATGTTATGATACTTCAAACAAAATTGAATTAAAAAAGTCCTTCCGGCCTGTTTCGGGAGGAAAAGGTAGCTTTCCTATATCTTCGTTTTAAAATTTTAGCTAATGTTACACGAAAACAGCAAGTTAAAATGCAACGAAACGTTTACAAAAGATTCGTTAATACTGAATTTGAATAAGAAATTCGCCAAATTATTGAGCAATAGCCAAATTGGCTTCATTTATGAAGACTTATTTTGGTCGCCAAATTTGGCGATATTTCGCCAAATGTCGCCAATTTTGCCAATTTTGGCGCCAATGTCGCCAATTTTGGCGCTAACGGATATGAATATATACTTGATTGGGCGTATGATTGGGAAAATTATTACAACAATGAAAGAAAATAATTTGCGAGTAATCGCGTTAATGTGCTGTTTTGTTTCAAAATGTCAGCCACCCTAGAAATTCAAACTGCTATATCTCAGCCATTTTTTAAGATAGAGGTAAACCAAAAAATGCTCTGGAATCCTTGTATCAAGGCCTAAAACGTAATTAAAAAATAAATTTGATTTTTTAATTTTTTTGTATATTTATTTTAGTTTTAAATTTTTAAATGGCCACCATCTTCAAACAAAATGGCGGACCAAGCTGGCCAACGAACTCGGTCTAGACATTGGTTAGCTTAATACATACAATTAGTTTCATCAAAATTGATTTATAAATACGAGCGTTATCGTATGACATAGGTCAGATATATATATATATATATATATATATATATAAATCAACATTTGAACGGAGGGTGGTTTTGGGGTCTGGGGGTCATGATCGGTGAAAATATATCGAAATTTTCCGGAACTGCTTTCCTCCGAACGGCTGCAGTAGGTAGCTTTATACTTTTTTGTATTGAAAGCTGCCTAAAAATCCCTAAAATGCACTACAACATGTTTTTTATGGATTATGGAGTGTGTAGCATTTATTGTTCATTTACAGAGACTCACAATTAATCCAGTTAGAGGAAAATGGATATTTACAAAGTTATATGGGTCATGTTTAATTGTTTATTTAGATATCTCATTTTATTGTAAAAAAAAAAAAGGGAAATTTTTTTAATAATATTCCGTTATTGTTGGAAAGTGTTTCAAAATCTATGCCTGATGCATGATTTTTCGGTCTTAATAGCTTCTTCTATTGAACCAAATTCGTCTAAAGCCTCAAATATCACGCATATGTCCACTTATTACACTATAGGGCACGCATTAAAGTTTTGCTTCTTCGATTTGTGTTTCCATACAAAAGTAAAATTTACAACGATTAACTGATAATAATATGTTTTTATTGGAATCATGGCAGTTACGAAAATACAAATTTTTGCTTATTGCATTTCAGAATCTATCTTTTGAGGGTTATTAGCATATATTTGGTACTGCTTGCAACACTAACATATAATTTGTTTTAAAAAAAACCTTTAATTTTATACTTTAGATAATTGGTCTATCATAATATTTTAGAAGTTGTTTCTATGGCATATATTTCCATGGCAATATTGCATTATTTGAATCAAAATATATAGTCATATATTTTAAATCGGATTTTGAAAACAGCAATGGAAGTGTTAAGTAAAAAGATCTTTCTCTAAATGCAAAAAGCATTTGTTAAATTAGAGTTAGAATGTGATAAAATTTTTATTTACATGAGCTACAAAACTTACCTTCCTTCAAAAAACTTTTCCACGAAATACAAATAATTATTTTATGTGCTTAAAGGATTATTACGAAATATATTGAATTATTTTTTTTTAATTTAGGGATGATCGAATAAGTAATTTGCATTATAGATCACTGAATATTAATCCAATCGGTTTATTTACAGTGAAATTATTCAAATTCAAGATTTCGAAAAGAAATTTAAATATATAGATCAAAAAATATATATACTTTATTAGTTCATAATAGAATACATGTAAATAAAATTTAGAATGTAAATTTTATAAAAAAAAAAAAAGCATATTTGCGTCGATAAATATGACTAAAACTTGAACGCTATATAAGGATTTGGAAAGATATAGTATTCCAGATATAACTGTAAAATTGCATGTGTTCCTGAGAATAAGGTATGTATCATCTTAAATATTTTAAGAAATATATATTATTGGACACAGAAACGTGCACATTGCTCTCTCATACTTTATTTTTATATTATTCTTGATTTTAACGATTTATCATTCTCTACAAGTTGTTATGCTCCTTGCAGTGCCTTACGGAGTGTTATTTTCACCAAACTTACGTACATTGGTTTTGAGGAACTCAAGTCTGTCACATCAGATAAAACAATAACTCCTATTCATTTTAAAGAAGCAAAAAAAGTATATACTGTCTGCATCAATCAATACAACAAAGCACCGTACATCAAAAATTATCTTTAACTTTAATTATATATAAATATTGTTAGGTGTCAATGGAAATGTGTTAAAGAAATGTATTACGCAAATATTAATTGAAAAATGTTACTTGTCAGTAATAAATTTCAAAAAAATATATCGAATATATTATTTTAGTATTTCAAGAAATACATTCTAAGAAAATAACCACATTTTATAATTTTTTTTTACAAGAAAAATATCATGAAAACACTCGAGACAGTAAAACTTGGATTTTACAAAAATGAAGTATGTAACCTTGGTACTGATGAACGTAATTCTGTTAAATTAGATAAAGCAATAATTCATTTTATAATTATTATTCTTTTAAACGCAGCAAAAAAAATATTGTCTATATAATCTATAAAAAATCATCGAGAATGTTATTTATATATAAAAATTTGTTACATGTCAATGAAAACGTGTTACTGAAATGTTAATTTAATGTGTTACATGTCAATTATGAATTGAAAGAAAAGGATACCGAATATATTATTTTAGCATTTCAAGACATACATTGTATGAAAATAACTACATTTTATAATTTTTTACAAGAAATCTATCATGAAAACACTCGAAACAGTAAAACTTGGGTTTTATTTCCCTCCGGTGCTTAAATCTATTTTAAATTCTACTGAACGAGTATATGAGTTCTTATCTTACAAACCGAATGCATATGGTCGGCTATTACTCACACTTAAAAATTTTCTTGAACGATATAAAGAAAAGTTTGATACAGTTGACTATTTTATTACTTATGAACATGATCAGGCTCTCCTAAATGGTACATTGAAAGGGTTAATAGGACATGTAAATCGATCTGAAGTTGATGCTGGTGTACTACCAAATCATATGTATGGAGAATCTCTAAAAGCAGTGGATTTTTGTTACCCATATAAGCTTTATTACTACACATTCGTTACTCCAAAGCCATCCTATAAACCACAGATTTTCGGAATTTTTCAAACGCTTTCACTGTCTGTTTGGATAGCTATTGCATCGGTTTTTCTGGCATTAATATTAATATATTTTTTCATCTTAAAATGGAAATATCCACTCAACAAAATTTTTTTTCACATTTTCGCAGTACTAATGAGGCAAGGTTCCATTATAATACCTTCGTCGTTTTCAGAAAAAGTCCTAATTTATTCATGGGTTTTTGGAGCCATGTTTCTATGTCTAGCATATGATTCTGTATTTCTATCATTTCTGTCATTCCCTCCTTCAACTAAAATTAAGCATCTGACGGACTTAGCAAGAGCTGTAGAAAATGGAGAATACCATTGCATGTCACAACCTGCAACGCGTATAGGAGAAATCTTTCAGATGTCGAAACAAAAATATTTACAAGTAATCGGAAAAGATCTTTTGACAAATAATCTCAGTTACGGAAATATTTATCTAAAATTTATTCGCGAGCGTAGGAAGCAAAATTTTGCTTATTTTGCAGACACTGGAATTCTGGATAAATTCGTCGGGAAATATTACGTATCAGAAGACCGTTTCTTGGAAATGATGGCTGCAATGATGGTCCGGAGAGATTTTTGCTGCAAACATTTGCTAAATATATTTGTACACAGAATGATGGCTTCAGGCATTTTGGAGAAGTATCACAGCGATGGCGCATTTTTGACTTCATTACCGCTTTCACTTGCATTTCCAGAAGAGTATGACAGTAAAAGGAAATTAACGCTTACCGATGTTGCTCCTGCATTCATATTTCTTTTAAGTGGATACTTCGTAGCTTTTTTGTTTCTTATTCGAGAAATATTGATAAATCGGAAGAAAACTTATCTAGAAATATTACGTATCAGACTGCATCCCTGAATCAATGGTGGCAATGACAGTTAGCAAAGATTTTTGTTGCAAAATTTTACGAGATACATTCGTACATAGAAAAATGACTCCAGGAGTTCTGTAGAAGTGTTATAGATGGCGTATTTTTTATATCATTGGCATTTTTGTTTATAAAAATTAATGCTCAAGAATATGCTAAATACGTTTGTACTCAGAATGACGGCTTCAGGCATTTTGGAGAAGTATCACAGCGATGCGCATTTTTGACATCATTACCGCTTTCACTTGCAATTCCAGAAGAGTATGTCAGTAAAAGGAAATTAACGTTTACCGATGTTGCTCCTGCATTCATATTTCGTAGCAAAGATTTAAGTTAGCAAAGATTTTTGTTGCAAAATTTTGCTAGATACATTCATACATAGAAGAATGACTTCAGGAGGTCTGTAGAAGTGTTATGGGTGACGTATTTTGTATATCATTGGCATTTTTGCTTATAAAAATTAATGCTCGGGAATATGCTTAATGCTTAAGAAATGCTTAAGAAAAGTAATGTTCGTGGACGTTGCACCTCCCTTTATATATCTTTTAAGCGACTATTTTGTATCTTCTTTAACACTTTCCAACATAGTTGAAAAGTGTTTCTGATTTTGTTTCGTCTATCCGACATTTGTCCATCAATCCGTGCTCTAACTATCTTAACCCCTTGAAGGGAAACGGTATATTATATATACCACTTAATTTTAATCCCAAAATGCAACTATGACACCAGAATTTTATAATCAAATTTTGAACTTATAAGGTACATGAAGAAAAAGTTTTTACTTACTTTTAAAATAAATTCGTTCGTGAATCCTGGTGTCAATCCGTCATTTCAATATTTTAACTACAAGAGTACTTTGCCCCTGAAGGGGTTAAATATACTCGGATTGCCATGTAATTGATACATGTTATTCATGTTTACAATAGCATGATAGCTATTGAAAATGAAATATTTAGCAGTTATAGATAGCTTACAGGAACACTTAAAAGTATTTTGTTACATCATGGTCAGTGAAGAAAAATAGCTTTCAGTCCATTTTAATGATGTTACACCCTTTTCAAACATAAAAGAAATTATTATGCATTCCTGAGGTGAACTAAAACATGCATTCTGTAGAATCTGGAATGCAAAACATTTATCATTCATTTACATGGTCAGACAAAAGTATGCCTTTTACATAACGATCTCTAAAGGGAGAAATCGTTTGCAGTGGATTTCAATGATATTGAAGTATTTGAAACATAATGAAATTGATATAAATTAAAGAGGTGCACTATAACATTTCTAATGTAAAATATGCTGTATATAGCATTTATCGTTCATTTACAGGGACAAAAAAAAAAGGATTTGGACAGCGTGCTGTTTATGACCGATAATTTCTGGATGTGCGTTTTCAGCTGTGGTATATGTTTTAAGTTTAACTAAAGTTTTGTATATTGCGTAGTATGTATAAATTCTATTGTTCATATACAAGGCTACACAAAAGAACATAGATGTTACTGCCTATGGGTGTGAATTGTTTAATGATGGGGTTTAGTTGTGTTATGCTTTTTTCTACAGAAATATATTTCTAATACTAACAAGGAGACCGCCAAACATGATGAGCACAGATTTTGATGATTTTAAAGTATGTTGTAGGGGTCATACCCCTAACTATTCAGGTAAAAGGTTTCCTTCAAATAGGCTTTAGTTTTCGAGAAATTTCGGGTTAAAGTTCAGCATACGTTTCAAATACCCATTAGTTCACGGTTTTGAGAAAGGTCTCCGTGGTGTAGAGCTATCGCTCTGGATTTGAGATCCGGAGAGAGGGTTTTGTCCTCTCTTGCGACTTTTTACCCTTTTTAATAAAATTTATATATTTGTCGCGTTACAAGTTTTATGCAGAATTATGAATTATGCTTCTTTGAACTTTTTGATATTTTCTTAATAAATTCCATTTACATTTTCGAATTTTTCGTAAAAATTTACATTTTTTTTTTTTTTTTTTTTTTTTTTTTTGTGCAGTTTTGAAATTAATATTTCTATTGACGAAATTCCAAACTAATTTATGTCTAGATTTTTTTTTAATTATTATTTACCCTTTATATTTTAATAACCGTTCTAAAATAATACTTTTTTTAACTTTATGAAATATTAAATGAAAATTTATATTTTCTTATAATTTGTACAAAATATTTTTTATCTCAAATCTTCTAAAGGTATTTATGATTAGATAATTCCAACAACATATCTTGAAAGGAGTAATAAAATATTAAAGCAATAACGCTTATATCCAAGTTTTAGCCAGTTATATATATTTTTTCATGTTATTTTAAATGTATTTAACTGTAAAGTTCAAACTCAACATCATTTTTGATTTGCACAAATAAACAATAATATATTACAATTATTTTTTTTTTCATTCTAACAAGTCGATGCCATACAGAAAAATTCAACTAGAAATGAAAAATTGTTTGTAAATTACAATATATATAAAAATATCAGAAAAATAATCGTCTGCAATGACTTTAACGGTAATATCAGAATAAATAAAATTTTCTTTTTATCCATTTCGTTTAGCTTCCTTTGCAGACAATTATCACGTTTGAAATAATTTCTTTTTCAAATGTGATGCATTTTTTAATATATTTATCACAATTTAAGTACTTAAAGAATATATAATATGCTATTTATACATTCTTCCAATATTTTTAAAACAATTTACGTAAAAAAATATATTTAAAGGCGATTTTTAATGCGGAATTTGTTTAGAATATTTTTGCGATATGTATCACACAATTAGTTCCATGTTTAATAAACTAAAAATGTCGATGTCGGTGATGATAAATATTTTAGTATTTCAGCTGTTAACATATTTCAATATATTTAAAACAAATCAAATATTAAAAGGATATATTATTTTGTTAATATTTTCTTAATCATTTAAATTTTTTTAAATAGAAAATGCAAATAAAAAAATGCATTATTTCATAAATACGATAAATAATTAAGTAAATATACATAAATGTAAACAATAATCATTTTAAAAAGACGAGATATCAAGACATAAATTAGTTTGGATTTTCGTCAACAGAAATATTAGAATAAAAATTGCACAAAAACTGTAAATTTTCACGAAAAATTCGAAAATGTAAATGGATTTTATTAGGAAAATATCAAAAAGTTCAAAGATCCAGAATTCATAATTCTGCATTAACCCTTCTTTGCATGAGTTTTTCTTTTACAATTGTGTTTTTTTATACATATATTAAATATTAGACACCAGAAATTTTAAGATAGATTTTTGACTTTGTTCAGCAACATAGTTCACGGGAAATTTACTGGATTAATATTTCTATATAAATATAGTGGTGGCGAAGAAGTTGATTTATTTATTAAAAGTTAAATAAAAAGTGATGGAAATTTACATCACTATGCAATTAAGGGTTAAACTTATAACGCGACAAATATGTAAAATTTATTTTAAGAAAAAGGTGAAAGTCATATGAGAGGATAGAACCCTCATCTCCGGCTCTCAAATCCAGAGCGCTAGCTCCGCACCACGTAGAACTCGTTCAAGATTGCGAACTAATGGGTACTTAAAATGCATACTGAACTTTAACCCGAAATTTCTCGAAAACTAAAGCCCATTTGAAGGAAACCTTTGACCTGAATAGTTAGGGGTATGACCCCCACAACATACCTTAAAATCATCAAAATCTGTGCGCATCATGTTTGGCGGTCTCCTTGTAAGACAAATTTCTGGCACTTACATAAATTGATTTACAGGACTATGCAAAGAACGGGATACATTTCCATTTAGAGTTGGTAATTGCTGTAAGTGCATTTTTGGTTGTGTTTTGTGCTTTTTATCTGAAAGAAAGTGTAGCTTACTATGTGCTATGTACAAAAGTCTGAAGATTGTACAGTGCTGTAAAAAAGAATTCGAATAAATTTCCATCTGTTGGCGTAAATTGCTAAAAATGAATTTTTAATAATGTTATGCGTTTTCTAACTAAACTAAATATTATCATGCTATGTAGTGTATATGATAAACTATAGATCATACACAGGGCTGCAAAACACAATTACTCTACTTTTCTGACTATAAATGGTAGTTACTGAAACTAGACATTTAAATGTGTTATGCGTTTTCATAAGTGTTTACTTAAATATCTTCTTTGATCTGAATTAACGGTGAAGTTTCGTTTCAGTTTCTGGATGACTTGGAAAGTGTTTTATAATCTATGCTTGACGCAGGATTTTTCTTTCTTGTTTCATTTTGTAATATATAACGTTTGTTAAAATTGGCCTCTCACTGCGAAATTTCAATATTTTGTTACAGTACACAAAACTACTTTATAAAAACTTCCGCGTAAATATTTTAACATCTTATTCTCTACAATGACTCAAAATGAACAGTGTTAGCAGCAGTGGGATAGGTAAAATTACAATACAAGTTTATCACAGAAACACTGTTTTGCTAAACCATTCTCGTTAAAATACGCCAACTGGAGTGCAGTAAGCAAATATCAGTGCCCGTGGTAGAAAACAATCTCTTGAAGTCAGTTTCATTTTTTTTTCTTGAAGATTACTTGTTACAGATAGACTGTAATTTCAGATCGTACATTAGTCGGATCAAACCAACCTGTTTCTACCAAGAAATTTAGTTTAATAATTGTATTAAAATATGTGTTGAGTTTTAATAATTTTTTCTTATTAAACAGAATTTGTGGATTTAAATCGATATAGCTGATCTGCGATTTATACGCTTGAAATTACGATACGCAGATGTAGGTCAACTTAAATGAATTATTTTCCAATGTAAATTAAAATTACGTCTTTGAAAACAAATTCCATTGAGTGCAAATAAAACATTTTAAATTAGATAATTGGGTAAAAATTTACAACAAAAAAATTACCAAAAGTATAATAATTTTATTTTAAAATTTGACGGTATAATAACGGAGAAATGCTTTTATAAAATTAATATTGATTCTCTGCAAAGGACTTTTCAATAAAAATATAAGCATCCTTTTAAAATGACAGAAAAAATATTATTCATTTAAATTTTGAAATATTTTTGAAACGAAAAGTATAAAATCACAGTTCTAGTCTTTACTGAACAAAACAAAATAAAAAACTTCCTGTCACACTTTCGCAACTTCAGCCAAAACTTTATGAGAAAAGTGCGCATCATCCACACTTTATCTCAATCAGTCCTATCGCTATATGGCAAGTTAGTAAAACTCCTTAAAGGTTTAAATTTGTCATTTTTGTTTCTCTTTAACTCTTATAAAATATTATTTAGAAAATTATATAATATATTTTACCCATATTATCATTATGTACTTTCTATCGATTATTACTTGTTTTAAAGCTTTTCCATTTAATCAATTTTCATACAAAAATCTTTTTAGTCAATTTAAAAACATTTTATGTACACTCAGTCAGTGAGTTAAAGCCATATAAAAACTTTTGCATATAGTTGTTTTAGTTTTTCTTTATATTAAGCGGTTCAAGAACAGATTTATAAAAGCATTTTTAAAATTCAATTAAAATGACTGTAGTGTGAAGCTTTCTGTGAAGCTTTATGTCGAAATGACTCACTACATGTACTAATTGGGTGAGAATAAGAGGTATATAATGACTGTTAGATATTACTTCCTTCAAAGTAAAAACTGAAAGCAGGTTTCCAGATGTGCGCACGTAAATGATTTTCAAGAGGTTATAATTCTCTATCGCATCCTATGATCTGATTATATAGAGACATTTTTAATTTCTAGCACTTGAATCCAGGCTGCGACTCTCAAGAACACTTGAAATGTCTGAGCATGCACGTGTAACTTTTTCCCAAGACTCTATAACCCCACTTTAAATTCATCTACAATGTCATACTCGAATACTAAGAGGCTGTGGTGTGTAATTCGTTGCAGACTCTGTCCAGAGAGCAGATTTGGGAGCTCTCTCGTAGGAGAACAAGAGGTAATAGCCTGGAGTGACCGGAGAAAGGATTTCTATAGTCGGATCGAACCCAAGATCTTAATTGACAAAAAAAGCTTTAAGAACTAAAGGTAAATGTTTCTTGTAACTGTTTAAGTGTGCTGTGAAGTTTTTGCTAAATAAAGTAGTGGTGCTGTTTAACGAGTCTTCTAATTAATAGCGTTACAGTAGAATAATGCAAGCAGACTTAAAGCAAACTTACTGAACACATATAATAAATTCATTTAATTGTTATTTGAACACTGTTAAAAATTGTAGTTCAAAGTTTTAATGATGTAAAGTAATTAGATGAACCACAATGCCGTTCTTCTTAACTTTAAGCGGACTTAAGACTCTTAAAGTGTCGAAAAGGGAAAAAAATTAACCATTGTTGTCATTTTATATCTTAAAAGTACACATTACAAAGACACAACTTTTAAGGGCAGTAATAGATACATGGTTCTTTCTTTCGTTTTTTTCTTTTTTTTTTAGTTAAGGTTTTAATGGGTAAAATTAGTTTTTATAGGATTGTGGAGCAAAAAATTAGAATCCCAGGTTGCTCGCATGATTACAAAATAATTTCTGCATGTTAAATAAAAATTTTGGAGTCTAATTAGGCTTGACAGTCTTTGTTCATACACTTAACATAAAGAATTGTTTATTTATGACATTTTATGTTTTAAAAACAAAGCTGTATCTTGCTTATATAAAACTTTCAAATTTTTAACAATATAACACAAAATGAAGACTTTTTTTTCAACAAAAAAATATGAAAAATTAGGCTTTTTTACAGAGCCTACCATACACTTTATATATCCTGAAATTTTCATGAAAAAAAAATTGAAAATATTTTTAACAACATTGCGCGCAATGTCTCCATTCTGAGAAAAATGACTTGAAAATTCTCTCTTTAAAAATATTCCATATTTAACATCTATTAAGAGTGCTTTCATTCTGTTTCAATTTGTTCAGAAATTTTTTTTTTTTCAAAAATGGAGTTCTGTTTAGGCTTAAGAGCCTTTAGTCTCCTTAAAAATATCTATTCCTGGTTCACAAATGACCTCGAAAATGATTTCAAATTTCACTAAAAAGTACAACTATTCAAAACACAGTCAGAGCACATAGAGCTGTGCACTCTCAAAACAAATATTAAAACTATAGGTACTACACTGTAAAAAAAATCCTGAGGTTACTAAAATTATTTTGGTATATTTGTCTTCCACAGATTTTTTTTAGTAACCGGTAATATAAACCGGAATTGTTGCTAGCTGTTTTCTAGTAATTCTTACAGATTTTCTTGTAACTGAGTACGAATACAAAAAAATTCTTAGTAATTGCAAAAATCAATGACAAAAACTAAATTTTTTTTAGTAGATCGACCATTTTTTTTACAGTGCAGATGATCCAATTCGGCCTTCCCGGATTACAGAGTATAGGGGAAAAACTTTTTTTAAACTTTAATATTAGTATTTTTACATTTAATTTTTTATTATTAGCCACTAACATAACCAAACAGCATTTTTATATGAAAAATATGAATAATGTACTCAAATAAAGTTTTGAAATTTATTAAAAGCGACACTTTCGTATAAGCCACAATTAATTAACCGAAGAAACCGTCAAAGATTTCGCAACTTACAGCAGTCTTTTTTATTCTGATAATTTCAGTGGTTTAAGCGCGTAGTTTGATTACACGTCGGTTAAATTTGTGTTTTATTTATATTATTTTATTCATTTGTTGATGCAGTTTTAACTTCGTTATGGAATACTAGCTGGAAACAAATGCTGAACTATTTATACTGTTTTAAGTGCAATTGGGTTAATATTTTCGTAATCGACTGCGCGTGATAGACATAATAGATTTAATATACATATATATATATTTATTTATTTTTTATTTTATTTTTTTTTTGAAAATTACTTTTTAAACCATAAAAAATCAGTAAATCGGGATAGAGTTTTCAAATACATTGCATTTGAAAGACCATATTTTTTTTCCTTATTCTACGCTGTAAAAATTGTAAATGTTCGATGTTTAGAGGTTTAAAAAAATTACATTAAAACGAAATTTAATCGTCAGGTGTTGCCAACGTCAATGTCACTCACGGACACGTTTGTTCTATGTAATATAGATTTGTCTTATTTAAAGGCTAAATAATTAAAAACAGCTGGAAAAATGAAAATGTACCTGTAGATCCTATGTGAAAAGTTTCCTATAAGGCCAAATAAAAGAAACCCTCATAGGTTCATTCTTTGAAAACGGGGAATTACTGTTAAATCTTTATATATATATATATATATATTTTTTTTTTATTAAGCTGTTATGTTCCATAGTTATGTACCATATTTTAACTATATCATTTCACAAAAGTATCAATTTTAAAAAAATGAAGAAATACAATAAAAATATCGTCTCCTGGATGCCTTCAAATCTAGTTTCCTGTCAGTGAAATTTAAAATGTGCCTTTATATTTAGAATTAAATATGATGTAATTTTGAATTAATAACTACATTAAATTCCTTTGTATGTGTATAATGCAGAAAAGTTATTCTATAAAATAGTCCATAGAATGCTGTTAAGGGTACAGTATACTATCAAATTCGAAAAAAAAAACCCTTTAAAATATAGATTTTTTTATTTTTAGCTTAATATAATAATTGTCAACATTATTTCTGGCATCATTGTAAAACATTTTACATTTCTAAAACTGGCAACATGTAATGATTTTTTTTGCAATTCATTCCCTAGTCATGGTTGAGTTTCATGCTGGTTCTTGAGGTGCACAAGTATCTTTTTTAATCTTTATGGATTTTATACTTACTGACTCTATTTAATGATTTCTCTGTATATTATAAGTATGGCTTCTTTCCTTTTTAATATTGTATTTTATTTTTTATTTTATCACTGGTTTGCCTCATTGTTTATTAGATGTAGTCCCAAAATCATATTTTTTAGCAATGTATGGCTAATATGATGATGAAACATCTAATTTCATTTTATTTGTGGTATTTAGGCATTTGGGACTTGATAATTCTGTCTAAATTCCACAAATTTCATTTCATTTCATTCATTTAATTCCATTTATTCAATTTTTATTTAATTTCTTATTCTTTTAATATGTTTTTGTTTCCATATTCAGTGTGTTGGGGGAATCTTTCATTGTCAACTAATTATTACATACTTAATTATTATTTCATTGTTTAAGTTGGTGTTATGATAAATGTTTCATTTATGGTTATATATACAGGGTGATTCATAAAAGATGGGCAGAACTTTAAGGGGTTATAGTACACTTAAAGACAAATAATATTAAATAGGAGACTAAGGGTCCCAGACGTATTCCCAAGGAGATAGGGGGCATTAAAGTTTAGGGTCCGAAATTTCAAATGATTATAAAACATGGAAAAATTGGTCGATTCGTTTGCGGTTTTTGCAAAAAATTTTCTTTATGCCAGTATTTTCTTGAAATAAAATTTTAAAGTTCAATTTCAAAAAATGCCGATAGGGGGCGCTTTAGACTTTGGAGTAACAAACAACTATTTTTTAACGTTATTTTTTGTATTTCTTTAAATGATTTCGAAAGCTTAGACTTAAACTTAAATTTTGATCTAAAAATCTGAGTCCTAACGAGTAGTTAAGTAGCGTAAACTGAAATTTGAAATTTGAAACCCTTCTCCCCCCCAGAACAAAAATCAGTTATTCCCGATCTTTGTGTCGTAGATTAGGCTCTAACTACTGCCGCGTTTTGCTAAAATTATTCTTTATGTCAGTATTTTCTTGAAAATAAATTTTAAAGAAAATTTTCAAAAAATTCCGATAGAGGGCGCTTTAGACTTTGGAGTAACGAACAACTATTTTATACCGTTATTTTTTGTGTCTCATTAAATGCTTTCTAAAGCTTAGACTTAAACTTAAATTTTCAGCTCAAAATCTGAATCGCTGAGCGTGGTTCAGTAGCGAGGGGAGGGGGTTCAAATTTCAACTTCTGAACATAGTTCAGTTTACCATGTCCACACATTGTGTGCTGTGATACGAGGTAAAAAGACACAAATTAGGATTATGTTACCAAAGCATATTTATTAACATGTAATCACAATAAATGTTCAAAATTGTGACCACCAGAGGTTATGCACGCAGAACAACGGCGACGAATGGAACGGCGAACATTCGCGAAAACATCAGGCTTTTCGAGCACTTCCCCTACAGCGGCGGAAAGTCTGGCGACCAGTTCCTCGGGGGATTCAATGGGTGTCTCATACATAAGAGCCTTCAATCGTCCCCAAAAAAAGAAATCGAGGGGTGAAAGATCTGGCGAGCGAGCAGGCCAAGCAACAGGACCACCTCGACCAATCCATCTGTTCGGAAATGTGATGTCCAGATAGTTGCGGACGTCTCGTACGTAATGGGTTGGCGCTCCATCGTGCTGGAACCACATGACCCGCCGGATGCGTGGAGGAACAACGTTTAACAGGTCTGGCAGCACATGTTGCAGAAATGTGAGGTATGTTTTACCGTTGAGGCGTTCAGGAAGAAGGTACGGTCCGATTAGGTGGTCTCCGAGGATTCCTGCCCAAACATTGATGGAAAAGCGTCTCTGATGAGCATGTGGATACGTAGCATGTGGATTGACATCCGCCGATACATGTGCATTGTGTGTGTTAAATGTACCTTCACGTGTGAAGGTACATTCATCGGTGAAAAGCACAGTTCGTCCAAAATGTGGATTTAGCGCGTTCTGCTGCAGAAACCAGCGGGCGAATTCAATACGATTCGGATAATCCCCTGGAGACAGTTTCTGGACTCGTTGCACATGAAACGGGAGCAAATGTTCATCCTTCAGTACCCTCCAAGTCGTGGACTGTGAGGTATCCACCTGGCTAGCCACTGTTCGTGTACTTGTACTTGGCTGCGCCGCTACTACATCCAGAATGGCTTCTGCAACAACTACTGATTCGTCCTTTTTTGCACGACCTGCATTCGACCGGGAAGCGAGAAATGATCCCGTCTCACACAACTGTCTGTGCAAGCGCTCGAAAGTTTTGCGGTTAGGCAACCGCCTGTTAGGAAATCGCTCTCCGTACATTCGTTGTGCCTCTGCACCATTTCCATCTGCCGCTCCGTAAATTAAATGCATCTCAGCCTTTTCCTTATTCGTGAAGGGCACCATCTTCCGATTCATTACTACAGCGACTTACACTTGACTCACCGTTCAGTGGTTTTTATGCCTGAATCGTGTCGAAATTTTGCATACGTGTTCTTCTTCTTCCCCATTTGACATTTGCATACTTTCTGTTTCCTTCTTCACCCGGTGACTAGCGTCAGGAATGGAGCTTTAACGTTTGCATGAGCGACGTTTCCAACTGTGCCAGTGCCTTTATGAGTGAATTCCGACTATGCAGTCCTTGACGAAAGTTGTATTTTTGCCTCGTATCACAGCACAGAATCGTTGGGCATGATTAAGTAGTGCAAACTGAACTATGTTCAGAAGTTGAAATTTGAACCCCCTCCCCTCGCTACTGAACCACGCTCAGCGATTCAGATTTTGAGCTGAAAATTTAAGTTTAAGTCTAAGCTTTAGAAAGCATTTAATGAGACACAAAAAATAACGGTATAAAATAGTTGTTCGTTACTCCAAAGTCTAAAGCGCCCTCTATCGGAATTTTTTGAAAATTTTCTTTAAAATTTATTTTCAAGAAAATACTGACATAAAGAATAATTTTAGCAAAACGCGGCAGTAGTTAGAGCCTAATCTACGACACAAAGATCGGGAATAACTGATTTTTGTTCTGGGGGGAGAAGGGTTTCAAATTTCAAATTTCAGTTTACGCTACTTAACTACTCGTTAGGACTCAGATTTTTAGATCAAAATTTAAGTTTAAGTCTAAGCTTTCGAAATCATTTAAAGAAATACAAAAAATAACGTTAAAAAATAGTTGTTTGTTACTCCAAAGTCTAAAGCGCCCCCTATCGGCATTTTTTGAAATTGAACTTTAAAATTTTATTTCAAGAAAATACTGGCATAAAGAAAATTTTTTGCAAAAACCGCAAACGAATCGACCAATTTTTCCATGTTTTATAATCATTTGAAATTTCGGACCCTAAACTTTAATGCCCCCTATCTCCTTGGGAATACGTCTGGGACCCTTAGTCTCCTATTTAATATTATTTGTCTTTAAGTGTACTATAACCCCTTAAAGTTCTGCCCATCTTTTATGAATCACCCTGTATATATATATATATATATATAGAAGTTAATCAAAGTGATTTGTGAGCCAATTAGGCTAAATTATGGTATCATTACACAATATAATAAACAACATTAATAATAATTTTCCAATAAAAAATTTTACCATTCACAAGACATATAAATATAATCGCACACTTGGACGTAAAATTTTTAATTACAATTCTTTTGCAAAAAATTTGGTCTCTTCAAAGAATTACCCATGTTATTGTAATGACCCAAAATATCAAAAGTATATAAATACAACACATGGTCATATCATTACTGGTGATCTTAATATTGTAGAACAACCTATTTTACAAAACTTAATGCATAATGGCACAAAATTTCGTCTTCCATATAAGTGTAATATCAAATCCATAATATTGCAGTTTATTCAAGATATTGATTTGTTTATATATAAAATTGCTGTTGATTACAATAAACCAATCGAATATTTCAGTGAATGGAGATTTTCTGTAATTGATAAATTAAAAAATGAAATTATAAAAAATTATCATCATATTACACATGCAGCTTTTAAAAACATAAATAAACATATATCAGAATTACAAAACAAATTTATAATTACTTATGTAGATAAATCTCCAAATAATTATGCTATCATTTGTAAAGAATACTATAAAGTGTTAATTCACAATGCAATCAACACAAGTAATATTTTTAATAAAACTAAATTAAATATTGAAATAAATAACAGAAAATTATTAAATTATCACAAATTACTAAAAATCAAATGTAATAATTTTAATTATCCTTATCTTGTTATAATTCCAAAATTTCATAAAAATCCTATTAAATTTCGCACTGTTACCATCGGTTGTAACACATATAATAAAAATGCAAGCAATTTACTACTTAATATTTTAAAGCAGATATATGATATAACGCTAAAACATAATAACCAACATTGCCTAAAAAATAGTTTTCAACTCATTAATAAAATACATAATATCAATCCGGTAAAATTCATAAAAACATTGGATTTTAATGATTTATTTAATAACATTGATATAAAAGACTTACATAAAACAATGTGTATATTATTTAAAGAATTTAAATCTCAATTAAAATTAAAAGAACATATTTCAGTAAATTTTTTTAAAACTTTACTAAATTTTACATTGCATAATAATTACATTATATATGACAATATTATCTATAAACAATGCCAGGGAATTCCGCAGGGCGGAACCGCATCTAGTATTCTCTCTGACCTTTACTTATATTATTATGAAAGAAATATAAGTCCGAACAATGATTATGTATTTTATCGCTATATTGATGACATTATCATATTTTATTTCAATGAAAAAAATTGCACATCACCACTCAATTTTTATCCTACTCAGCTTAAATTAAGCGAAAATGATTTAATTAATAATAATATAAACTTTCTTGACTTAAAAATTAATATTACTAATAATTATAAATTAATTTTTGATATTTATGATAAGAGATTTGATTTCCCATTTAAAGTAAATATTTTTACCAATTATGCTTCATGTTTACATAAATCTGTTTATAAAAATATAATTATCAATTATCTACATCGTATAAAATACTTATGCTCAGATATAAATAAAAACAACAATATTAGATATATTCGAGATCAAGCAAAAATATATGGATATCCTATTTTTATGATAAATTCAATCATCAACTCATTTAAATAACATTTATTATATAATTTAAATATAAACATGGTATGTCATAAATTATTGTTTTAGTGTGCGATAACATATAACAAAAGATATAGAAAATAATAATTATAACATACATTATTACAATTATAACATATTAGGAAATTTAATATTTAATATTTGTTTGAACATTATATACACTTTATGTAGAAAATTACAAATATAACATACATAATTACAATTATAACATATTAGGAAATTTAATATTTGATTGAACATTATTTATACTTTGTATAGTTGTGATTGTGCGTTGCCGATCACCTATGTTTAAGGTATTATTGATGTGCAGTTTTCATACATTTATAAATTAACTTATACAATAACAAATTAAATTATACAATGATAACATTGGTGATTATAACTCATATATATATATCTATTTGCAATATATATAAAAATAAATATATATAGTTTTTATTTTTGTCTATGTATAATTAAAATTAACAAGTATTTTAATTACTGCATTGCATTAATTTGATTGAAAAACAGTAGTAATACTATTAATTATCAACATTATAAATTTTGAGATATTTTGAATTGTTTATGAATTATTTAATTAGATATTTAAATTAATCTATAAATATAAAATATTTTTACAATGTAGTATAAATTAAACATTAATTATTTAAAAACAAGTCTAATATATATTTAAGTAGTAGTAAAAATAAAACATTAATTATTTAATAAATGTCTATAATATCAGTGGATTAACACAGCTGGCAGCAAAAATAATTTGAATTAAAATAATATCTCTTTTACATAATATATTCTTGTTAAGAATATCTGAAATGCTGTGCAAGTTGAATTAATTCTGTGTAGATTTATTCATATAGTAGTATTATATTTTATTTGAATTTTGAGTAAAATTACAAGTTAGTATTGTTTTTTAAAGTTTATTTATATAAATAAATCTAATGAATAGTATGTAACTAATAAAGTGGATATTTAACTAAATATTAATTATGAACTATTATAATACCAATAGATGGCGACACTTTACCTTTCAGGTAGTTGTAGATAATATTGTTAATATTATATTTAATTTAACTATAGAGGGAGCTATTGATTGTATATTAATTTTACTTTCAGGAATTAAAATTGGATGGAGTAATATATATTCACGGATATAAATTTGTTATAAGTGTATTAAAACCAGAATTATTTTGAGTGTTTTTGAATCATTTTGTGATTGGGTGTCATTTATGGGGTTGTGTTTTAAAAAAAAGTGTGCTCTCAACTTGTCTTACAAATCATTTCTCTCAACTCGACTTAGTTAACATGTATGATGCATTGCCATGTGGATGTGAATATTATGTAGACGTTGTGACATTTTAAGGATTCTGTATAATTATTGTGAGTAAAATATTTTATCTACACTTTACGCGTTCATATTTCCAAATTTATTATTTCAAAACTGTTATCTCGTGGTAATTTAGTGAGGTGTTAATTACAGTTTTTTGGATAATCGATGTGAGTGAAATATATTGTATTTTCTTAATGGTTTTTTATTTCCTATTTAAATATTTCCAAATTTTAATATTTCCAATTGTTGTCTGGTAATAATTCAGTGTACCTGGATGATTCTACTGATCTTAGCATTATGCCAGTAGAATTATGAAACACTGAATTATTAATTAAAACACATGTGGGTGCATCCAGGCTGATGAGTACATGTGCATGTGTTTTTCCATGTCCAATTCATATTTAATTCTCATGTGGTCCAATTTTCCATTGTGTATGGTTCATATTTAATTTGTTAATCCATTTGTGTTTACTTAATTGCAACTCCAATTTATAATTTTTTTTTTCCCCCTTTCTCTCTATTTCTTTTTTCAA
The DNA here is from genome assembly GCA_963931845.1 of Maratus michaelseni. Lineage (NCBI taxonomy): Eukaryota > Metazoa > Arthropoda > Arachnida > Araneae > Salticidae > Maratus > Maratus michaelseni. The sequence continues at coordinate 147,731,452 of OZ007589.1, read as the reverse complement.
TATTATTTTGGTATGAGTAAAATTTGGCCAATTACCATTGAAGCATCAGCTATGGTAATATTATGTTTGCACATGTTAATTATTAGATATGTGGTATTCTGTATACACAGTATCATTGATTATCTCTTTGGAGATTTAAGTAGTATAGAACTTGATATGTTTTTTGAAATTCATAGATATTATAATTATATATATATATATATATATATGTCGTATTTCCAAGTTCAAATACGGGATGAAAGGCAGTCGTGCTCGTTGATAAACAGGGTTAGCTATGTGATAGGTTTCCCTTTTAGCTCGCATCACGCGGCCGTGTGGTATCATCAACAACAACAAGAAAATTCAGTCCATTTTTTTTTTTGTCGAAGAACATTTTATTTCCAGTTAAAGACATCTCTTCAGGGAAAATGCTCGTTAGCCAACGCTAAACAAAATAAAAATACAACGTTCCATTATTTTCTAGAATCCGTCCCGATTCTTTTAGCAAACACCAGCGACTAAAAATTCTCTCCGAATCAGGAGGATCGTGTTTTTAAACTAGCTTGCGTAATAATACAGAATACGTCACGTGACCCACTTCTATCGAATCAAAAGGTCTCTTTAGGAACTTTATCAGTAATTCCGGTGGATTTATTTTGTCGTAAAATGACTTCCTTACCGACAAAAACTTTCTACGCCCTTCCAGAATATTCCATAATCTCGTACCAGATGCCTGCCATATCAACAAACGAGCTTATCTGTTTTGAGGCTGTAGCTAAACTTCGAATTTAATACGTAATAAAAATAATAAGAAGAAAAGAAAATGAATCTTTATAAAAGGGGGAAAAAAAGAAAGAATTAAAGTTTTTCGGAAATATTTTAATAGACATTTGATATTTAATAATAGGATAACTTTATGAAATAAGGTTTTTTGAGCGGAATATTTTAAGAGATACGATATTTTAGCATTTAAATAAAAAAGTTATAGCAATTTGACCACACGGGAATAATACTAATGAATTTTAATAATGGATTAAAATAAAGATGTTCTATTTAAAGAATAAATTAAAAAAGCTGTCGCCATTTTTAGACTAACTAATTTCGAATAAATATCATTAAGTGGATTAGGACAAATTGACTTTACATATGGATAGTAAAAGGCTATTTTAAGAATGAGAATTATTTTAATAAGCTGGGTTATATACCGAATATTATTGAATGGACAAATTTTATAGAATAATTGCGGAAAAAAATTAAATTTTGTAATATATATATATATATATATATATATATATATATATATACTAGCTGACATGCCCGGCGTTGCCCGGGCCCGTGATATCAACCTTAAAAATACCTAAAATCAATGTTGAATGATTTTATATTTTTAAATGAAAATATATCCGAAAGAAACTGAAGGACAGTCGTTATAGTTATTGCCGATTTCATTTCTGACGTTTTGATATATTAAACTTTCAATTCTGAGCAAAAGTTACTGAGGAAACGTAAATAACATAAAGCGCTCCCCCACCTTTCCTCTTTTAAACTCAAAATAATATACAGTATTGGCCAATTTAGTAGTCCCATTCAAAAAAAAAAAAAAATTCCAAAACTTTGTTTCTAAGATGATTATATTAAAATTAAATAAAAATCATGCACTCGTGGCATCATAATTCAGTTTTATATTTTAACAGAATAGTAAGGCTACTATAATTTGTGACTCATACGTCAGGACCAGTACGTCAGGACACATGGCCGTTATCATTATCTTTTTACGCGTGAAGATTTCGCTATAGTACTCCATTGGGAAATTTGGTAATTCTTGAAATTCAATATTTGAAAAAAACGGCATAATCATTAGATTTGAAATTTATATCAAGAAAAATACAATTTTTTACCTTTCTAATGAAGTTTGTCTAACAATTTTCCGACAAATACTTTTCGAGCTATTAATATTTTCAGCAACTTCAAATATTTCATTTTCCGAGATTAATCAGTGGCAACGATTATCGAAAATCCCAGTCGTCAGCAACGCATAGCTTTTTATTAAAGAGGACTTCAAATGTTTCATTTTCCGAGATTAACCAGTGGCAACGATTATCTAAAATCCCAGTCGTCAGCAACGCATAGCTTTTTATTAAAGAGGATGCAAATTTTATCTTAAAAACGGCTTTAACGATTTTGATTAAATGTTGTATTCTACGAGTTTCGTGCACGAGAAAATCATTGGGCTAGGTCACATGTCCGAGAAAATTCAATTAGTGGGTCATTTTTGGGTCACTGTGGGTCAAGCTAATTTTATCTTAAAAATGGCTCAGATTATTTAGACTAAATTTTGCATCCTATAGTTTTCGGGCACGAGAAGACTATTGGGCTAGGTCACATGTTCAATAAAATTCGATTAATGGGTCATTTTGGTCATGGGTCATTATGGGTCAAGCTATTTTTATCTTAAAAACGGTTGAGAGGATTTGAACTAAATTTAGTATCCTACAGTTTTAGGGAACGAGAAGACTATTGGGCTAGTTCACATGTTCGAGAAATTTTTATTAGTGGGTCATTTTGGTCATGGGTCATTATTATTATATTTATATTTATATCTTAAAACCGGCTCAGACGATTTGAACTAAATTCTGTATCTTACGGTTTATGGGAAAGAAAATCATTGGGTTAGGTCACATGCTCGAGAAAATCCGATTAGTGGGTCATTTTTGGGTCACTGTGCGTTGAGCTAATTTTATCTAAAAAACGGCTCAGACTATTTTGACTAAATTTTAAATCATACGGGTTTCGGGCATGATAACACAATTGGGCTTGGTCACATGTTCGAGAAAATTTGATTAGTAGATCATTTTAGTTATGGGTCATGATATTTGAACTCAAAGCTAATTTTGACCGAGAATAGCTCGATCTTGCCTGCTCGTTATTATTAAAAAATATACTAAGTGCTCATCAAACTTTTAATTTCAGGTTATCAGATAAAATTTCATTTTGTTATAATTTACAAAATATATAAAATTTTCAAGTACTAGAAACGAAATACTGTGTTTGCATATATTAAAAAGATACTTTTGAGTAATATTAGTGACTATACGTAACATGCCAAAATCTTGATATTTCAGGTATTACAGAAACTTTTATTACTGGACCTCTAACCTAGCTATATTTATCATAAATGCATAAAACATCTAGGCAATGAGTCATAAATAATGCTAAAAATTTAATTAAACTACAAATTTATTTTTTTAAAGCCCTTATAATACTTTTATACATTGGAACTTATTTTTTATAGAACCTATTTCGAACCAGAAATTTCTCCATAAAATAAACAAAATACAAATCACACTGAAATAAGTTAAATAAAAGAAGTTAAATAGCTTCAAATAAAAATTCTGATGTCAAATAGTTTTATAAAACTTGAGTAAAATGTCCGGTATGCTTACAGTTAAAGATAATTAAATTCATAAGAAATTAAACAATAACTAAACAATGTGCTTTTATTTAAAATCCGTAGAATTTAACGTATCTGCATTTTTAAAAGCTTTATTTATGAAATAAATAATAAAATTGTAGCAACTTTTTTTTTATGTATACAATGATCATTGTGGTATATTGTGAGTATAGTGTGAGTATATTGAAGCTGTATGTGAAAATGGAATACGTATGGAGTATTTTGAAAAATGCTAATTATTCAGGATTTTTAAAATTTAAATTTTGATTAACTGAAGAACCGTTGCAGACATTTTAACTATGATTTGCATACTGATATTTAATAATACTATAAACATTTTCTGTAATTTTTTTAAACATTCATTGGTAAATAAAAAATTTGATTTTGATGCTCCACTGTAGCCTAAAAAATAAGTCTCTAAGTATGAACATCATTCCCCTGTTTTTTTTTTTTAATAATTTTAAATAATCCTGATAGATGGTTTTGAAGTCAATCTCAAGTAATCTCTCATTTTTTGACCAATCGGCTAGAGGCTGTGTAGAAATTTGAAAATTGTAGCTATTTTGCCTGCCATTATGCAGTGTTCCAATGTTGTAGTTTTCAAAATATTTTTATTCACCATCATTCAACTGCTGAAGGTTGTATCAGAGGATCTATTCCCGTAGAAACTGTTTTGAGGAATTTGTTTAAGGAGTAGTATTTTTAGGAATTATGAATGGTCATTATTATTACCCGTAAAAAATCATATTTTAGAGATATTCGTGAAATAAAAATTATGTAATATTAACCAGCGAAATATCTACAGAGAATGATCCCACAACATAAATTCTGAGCAGGACATTTGATCTCATGAGTTTTTCTACATTGCTTACATCTCACTTCTTTTTTCTTATTCTGAAAAATGTTTTGTGAGAATTTTGATGTTTAAGAATGATTTTTAAAATAGTTCATTGCATTCACAGAAAGTTTGTTATTTGTTGCTGATGCTTGAACCGTGCTGTTTTGCATCCACCAAGTACTTCTTGCAAGCCTTCTTTATTACTTAACTTACCTAAAGTTACCCATACAGGGGTTGATGATCCGGGTTCGAGTCCCGGCTTGGGTACTTTTTCACTATGTTGGCTATACGCCTATTAAGCAATTAAAATTTGATATTATAAAATGCAAGGCGTGTGAAATTTTCTATGGAAAATTTTCCAAAGTATTAAATATGAATTTATTCAATTATCGATGCTGGATTTTCTTTGATTTCATGTTTGCCCCAGCGTTGGTGGCTCACAGAATATATTCCATCTTGTGCTGCGTTTGTAGCCTTGCCAACATGTTATAGTGAGAAAGTTCCAGGCTGAGTATCGTTCCCAAGTGGTTCAGTTGGTAGAACGTCAATGCGCTATATACTGATACCCCGGGTTCGAGTCCCGGCTTGGGTACTTTTTCACTATGTTGGCTATACGCCTATTAAGCAATTGAAATTTGATATTATAAATTCTGATGTTTGAATAAATATTTTTGGTATAGAAAACTTTCTAGTAAATGCATTTTCCTTTTCTGCTTCTTTCAACGTCACGTTTTTAAAATCCGAGTATAATATCCCCCATCGGAGTAATTTCGGTGTAGAAATCGAATGTTCGTAACTTTAAAATCTTACGCATACTACAAATTACAGGATTTGTTTTTTTGTTTTGTTTTGTTTTTCTGTTTAATTTAAGCAATGTGTTCGACTAGAATGAAACTATGTCAGTCTCATATTTATTGCCCCTTTTATTACCCCAAAATTAATAAAAATTACAATACTCAAATTCTACCGTGGGCGAGGGAATGTGGATATAATGTGTATTAACAAACAAAAATGTGTTTTATACTCTAACCATATTTACGTAACCCCTCTAGGCGTAACTTTAGGTAAGTTAAGAAATAAAGAAGCTTGCAAGAAGTGGTGGATGCAAAACTGCTCAAAACAGTACGGTTCAAGCATCAGTAACAAATAAAAAACTTTCTGTGAATGCAATAAACTATTTTAATAAAGAAAACTACCCAGTTAAACTGAGGGCATTGAGCTCACAGGCTATTCACACTAATTGTATATTATGCTATTTTTTCAAAGATTAATGCCACTCGAAAAATAAAGAAATAGACAATATATTAAGGGGGGGGGGATAAGCATCCATTCCCACCCTTTATACTTAACCAATAAACTCCCAAAATCTAATCAGGCACGCGCCTTACCACAATGAATTTATACACAAAATTTGAAAAAAATCAGATAATTTTGCTTGAAAAACCCATTTATCTAAATTAAGGGAGGTAAGACCCTCCGTTCCCCCCTTTATACTTAACAAATGAAAACCCAAAACTAATCACGCAAACGCCTTACCACAATGAATCTATATACAAAATTTGAAGAAAATCGGATAATTCTGCATGAAAAACCCATTTATCTAAATTAAGGGGGATTAGCCCCCCATTTCCCCCCTTTATACTTATCCAATGAACACCCAAAACTAATCAGGGAAGTGCCTTATCACAATGAGCCTGTATACAAACTTTGAAGAGAATCGGATAATTCTGCATGAAAAACCCATTTATCTAAATTAAGGGGGTTAGCCCCCGTTTCCCCCCTTTATACTTAACCAATGAACTCCCAAAAATAATCAGGGAAGCACCTTATCACAATGAACCTATATACGAAATTTGAAGAAAAACGGATACTTCTGCATGAAAAACCCATTTATCTAAATTAAGGGGGGGGGTTAGCCCCCCTTTCCCACCTTTATACTTAACCAATGAACTCTCAAAACTAATCAGGGAAGCGCCTTATTAGAATGAACCTGTAAACAAAATTTGAAGCAAAACGGATAATTCTATCACGAGTTATCGCGTTACGTACATACATACATACATACATACGTACATACAGAACGGGCGGGCACATTAGCTCTCAGGCTTTGATAGCCTGTGAGCTAAAAATCATTCCTAAACATCAAAATTCTCACAAAACATTTTTCAGGATAAGAAAAAAGAAGTGAGTTGTAAGCAATGTAGAAAAACTCATGAGATCAAAAAATGTCCTGCTTACGAAATAAAATGCCGCATTTGTAAAAGAAAATATTATTGGGCAAAACATTTGTGGAACTAAAAAATACAAATAGAAATGTACAGTTAAACAAAAAGTAAATGATATTGAAGAAGCTGATAATTCTGATATTATTTACATTGGAGAGATGAAATCAATTAATGAATTAGATATGACAGAATCTGATTTGGCGGGGCTACAAAACATTACGGTAAATGAAAATGAAGTTATTTTCAAATTAGATTCCGGATCTCAAGTTTCTAATTCCGAAATCCAAACTATTAAAATTGCGTGAAAAACCAGAACAGAGAAAGAACAACATACGCGTGCTTTATTATATCGACAACCTAGTTACGTTTATAGGTGAACGTTATCTTAAATGTCAAACAAGCAAGCATAAAAAAGTCTTACAAGATATAAATTACAAGTTTAGACATGTCCAATATTAAAGGCTTGACGCTTGTAAAAAACTAGATTTGATACAAAGATTATATTTGATGAATAATAATTAAATAATCAGTAAAAACGCCAGTACAAGTTCTCAAAGAAATTGGCGATGTTTTTGTGGCACGGGAAGACTTGCACGAACCATAAAAATTTAATTAAAATAAAACTATGTTCCTCATGTAGCAGCACCCTGAAAAATTCCTCTTGCTGTACATAACAAAGTGAAAGAATAGTTTAAATAATATGTTTGAATCTGTTATAAAAACTAAAATTGAAAAGCCGACTAAATTGGTAAGCAACATGGTTGTAGCTGATTCTCCAAAAAAACAGAGAATTTGCCTTGATCCAAGGCCACTAAATAAGGCTATTAAAACATCTCATTATCCGATGCCCACTGCAGATGCACTTATGACCAAGTGTAACGGCATGTTAGAAAGTGGGTATGGAAAATTATTAACTATAATATTAAGTTTAATTAAGCAATCAAAGAACACTATTATTTTATGTATATTCAATTTCGACTTTACTCACATTTATTATGTATAAATATATTTATGTTCCAACACCACCAAAACGAGAAAAAAATACTGTATAATGGAAAATTAATAGTTGAGATGTATCATAGTTAATTAATAAATTCCATAATCTAACCATGGTATTAAATTATTCCAAAACAAAAGTTATAAATTTATACTTTTACACAATGAAAATAATCATAAAATAAGAAAAAGTACACACACTAGGAAAGATGATTTTGTGTAAATATGTGTCAAAAAATGAGATAATAGTATGTCTAGTATATTCTTTATTTAAAATTATTTTTGTAATTTTTTAATCATAAGCACATTATTAAGAAGTTGCAACTAATAAACTTAAAATAGGAAAATCCTATAAGTGGAAGCTATAGTTTCTGAAGTGAATGCAGGGTCATCTGAATCTTTCAAGTGGAAGAACCACAAGATGTAGTATTATTCATAATTTCTGAAAATATTTTTTTTAAAGCATTCTTCTAGTTTGTTTTGATTTTCTCTCAAGTAATTAGATATCAAAATTTGCACTTGATAAATAGAAGAAACAGCATTGCTATTGCCGTTGTTACTTAGAATAGAACTGTCATTAATCTCAGTCTGAAATAACTTGAAGATATGTGAATATCTGTGCGATATCCTTAATTCTGCAAGTGTCTTAGTATTTATTAATATCTTCATTGTGATTAATGATCAATCTGTCATGATTAAGAATGGAAACAAAAAAATCGAGGAGAGCTAAAAAGGAAAAATAAAAATATTGAAGAACAGACTGTGAGCCGGCTTTTTATAACGTAAAACCCTCAGCTGTCCTCTTATTCTTTTAAATCTTTCGCTCACTGTCCTTCCAAACTTACTGACTCTACCATAACTTCATGCCCAATAGTTTGAATAAATTTTGAATTCCATTAATCCGAGCACCATCCGGTTGTTGATAGATCCATAAACTGCCCCAAAATCAACAAAATAGCAAGGTACTTTTGCCGGAGATCGGCGATCGATTAGACAAATAACCGCTATGGTCATGAAAATGATAGTTTTGTAACGTTTTTTATTTAGATCGGCAACAATAGCTAAACATTCAGGAATTCAATGATTTTTTTATGACTTTGGTCTACACAGGAGCATGGTACAGAATTTTCAATATGGCGACCAAATTTGTACTTGTTAGCTGAATAACAAAAATGGCTACCCTTAAACTACTTGAAAGATACAAAAACAAAATGGCAGCGGGAAAGTTTAAAAATAGTAAATAGATTATTATTTAATTGTGTGAATTATAAGTCAAATTTTGTATGAAAACATATCAAATTAACTAGAAAAAGGAAGATAATTTCAGTAAGATGCTTAAAACTAAAATAAAAGAAATTTAAAAGATTATTATTATTAATTTTTATTTAAAATTATTTATTTTATGGGTAAAATTGTTTATATTTAAAATAAGAGTAAAATTTAAAGCATCATTGAAAATAATAAATTTAGATTTGAATATTTAATTGAGATTATTGGAGTTAATTATGATGCTCGTTAAAATAAGATTTTAAGTACGAAGTTTATAATAAAATTTGGACCTGTAAAAAAACAAGAAATATTATATTATTTTATAGCATCAAGTTATGAAAGTGTAAGACTTTTACTATTTTTGATGCAAAGAATAGCTTCTGGTAATTGTCACTGGGTGAAGAGCGATCTTACTTAACAACTTTTACCATTCCTTGTAGAAGGTTCAGATTCCTGGTTAAACCGTTTGGTTTGAATTTCTTTCCTGAAGAATTCCAAAAGCCAGTGGATTACATTTTCAGATATGAAGAAATAAACTGTTATTTTGATGACATTGCAAGGGGCTCAGCTACTATTGAAGAACATTGTAATTTATTGCATCAAACACTTACAAAAGCTAGAGAAGCCAATCTAAAGTTTAATAATAAGGATGTAATCATGAATGCACCATGAATTTACCACTGTGCCCCGCACTATCAAGTAACAGTATATCTGGCAGATATTGGGAGACCAGGGAACTAATGAGGACCTCAGAACATGAGCCTAATTGATAGTATTCCCTGTTTACAGTTGACTTTTTGTTTTCTCTAAAGTCTCTATATGTCACTTTTGTTTCGTTTATTGTTCTGTTTACTGTTCAATTGTTTTGGTGGCATATAATAGTGTTATAGATGTTTGTCTATGCGCTATTACTTTAAAATTAAAAAAAAGAAGAAGAAAACACAACTTCTTCAAATTTCAGTGAATTGTGGGTGTCATGTGTTATCAGATGAAGATATTAAGTCAGAACTTAAGAAAATAAAAGCAATTCAAGAATTTGCTACATCTAAATGCAGAGAGGAATTACAAAGATTCTTGGGTATGGTAATATACTGAACAAAGTTCATACAACATTTATCAAATTTGACTCATGCGCTAAGGCAGTCACTAAAGAAAAATTCTGTTTGGATATGGGATGATACCACCCAAAGAGACTTTCGGCTGATAAAGAAAACAATTTCCATGCTTGAGATACTTTGATGAAAAGAAGTCTGTAATTTTGTAAGTTGATGCCAGTAAATATGGAATTAGAATCCTTCTTCTGCAAGAAAAACAACCAGTGGAATTTGGATCTAGATTTCTGACACAAACTCGACAGCAATATGTGCAAAGTGAAAAGAGCTACTAGCTGTGGTATATGGTTTAGAACAATTTAATTACTATGCTTATTATGGAAGATATGTTAACCCTTTCCGGCACAGACAAATTCTGTTCGTAAAATCAGAAATTACTGACTGACACCGGAATTTACAAACGACTTTTTTAGAAAATAAGAACTCCTTATGTTAAGCTTTCATTGTAGAAACAAAATTTTATTAAAATATTCTTGGTGCCGTATGCAAGTTTGGAATTAAAATTAGGTGTACCCAGAGTGGGACCACTGCGTTGGAAAGGGTTAAAGTACAAACGGATCATAAACCATTACTTTGCCTAAGCGAAAAACCATAATGATACTATATCTGCTCGTCTTCAATGGATGATACTTCGCATTAATAAGTACAACACTAAGCTAGAATATGCAGGGAAAACAAATGTTTATAGCAGATGCCCATTCAAAAGTACAGTCAGATATTCATATTTTTAATGATGAATTATGTCAGAAATCAACTTTAAAGATAAACCTGCCGCCTCAAGCTTCACTAACAAAATGGGAAGAACATTTAAAATTAACAACAAGAGACCATGAGTTACAAGATGTACTAGAAAAAGAATGGCTCGTATTAAAAAAAAAAGAAAAGTTGTAGAAGCCTGTTGGCACCGCAATGAAGAGCTGTATGTTACAAAAGAGCGTATTATCTGTAGACGAAGGCTATGCTAGTTGTGCTAAAGTATCAAGAAAAGAAATTTTGAATATATTACATCTGTCGCATAGAAGTGTAGTTTTTGCCAAATTTAAAGGCAGATAATGTTTTTATTGGCTCAACTTAAATATCGAAGTTAAATAATTTGCTACAAGATACGAGATCTGTCAAAAATAACAAAGTGAAAACAGAAAAGAAATTGTAATAGATCCAGACATACCAGATAGACCATGTCAAAAAGTAGCATGTGATTTCTTCTATCTAAAAGGGTTGCAACATCTGTTAATTATAGATTATTTATTTAGCTATATTCAATTGAAGCAACTTAACAGCATAACAGCGCAAGCTGTCATTACTGTAATGAAGTCAATCTGTGCAATACGTGGAATACCAGAAGAGCTATAAGTGATGGGATAACACTTTTAACTCCGATTTCATACGAAAAATTTTCCAAGAATATAAAGCATCAAATTACATCTTCCATATTACACTTTTCACGAACAAATGAACAAATTGAGAGAACGGCGCAGACAATAAATAATTATCTCTCTAATGCTGACGAAGAAGATAAAGATCTATAAGTTGTATTGTTGGACTATGGAATCCAACTAGCAGAGGATTTGACATCATTAGCAGTATTAATAATGGGTCGAATGCTGAGATCCTTCTTGCCATCCCATCCCGAGCATTTGAAGCCTAAGTTTAATGTTGAAGTTGCACGAGTAGCTTTGAAAAAGAGACACGTCTCTCAAAATAAGTATTCTAATAAGCATGCAACCATCTTGCCAGAATAACAAAATAATGCAAAGTCTGGTTTAAACAGAAGATAAAAGAGCCTTGAGAACAAGGTATCATAATGCAAGTAGGCCCTCAGTCTCGTTCCTGTGTAATAAAAGGAGATGGTGGAGGTATAAACAGAAGAAATAGATATCAGATTCGATTAGACAAAACTGAAGATCGAGGAACGGAGTGGTCAAGAACGGTTGAAGATCTTTACACAAGTGATAGCTGTGATTCTACTGAAGTTGGTAAAGTTCTGAGAGATTCTAACTAATAACTATAAGTTCCACTGTATGTTATAGTTAGTCAAATGAAACAATAAACTCCTCGAGAAACGTGTCAAACCTCTTTGCTACAGCCACAATTAAAAAAAATTAAATTCAAAATTGTTATATTCTGTCACACTTATTTTATTTGAAACTTTTCTATATGTAAATTGTTAAAGCTAAAATTTCAATAGAAATAGTTTTTTTTTTGTTTCAATTTTATAAAGGGCTTGTTTGATATTGTTTGTTTCAGTTATTATTTGTTCAGCTCCTCACTAGATGGCAGTGCTAGTCATATTTACATTTGATTTATATTTCATATGACTAATTGTAACCTGTAACTGTTGTGGTTCTATATTCTATCATGAATACATGGAAAAATAAGTTTTTTGAGAGTTCATTAAATTTTATTATTAATTGCTTATATGTTAATTGTTACATCTTCAGCATCTTAAAGCGAACATCGTTATTTATATTTGTTTAAAGACAACTACACATGTATTATCGTTCGTGTTTTCTCTTTCTTGCAATAACTTACAAATTTATGTTTGTAATTTTGATATATGGTCCCCATTCACAATGCTAAATTTTTAATTAACTATAACTCATTCAATTTTATAAATACATATGATTAGTTTTTTTGTAATAATTTTGATGCAGCAAAATAACAAATTTCCTAAGAGACCAATTTTGTCTAAAGGGCGGTATAAAATTTTAAAAAGTGTAAAGTCATAAAAAGTACATATAAAGGCTTATAAATATCTTTTAATATATAGATCGTAAAGTTTCGTACGCTCAATCGGTGACATTTTAAAGATCAATAATAAACTATTTTCGCAAAAAGTTTTGAAAATGAACTTGATATAAACCAGGTGATCACGTGTATAATGAAAGAAGGTGTTTGAAATGCTCAACTGTAAACGTGAAAATTATAATTTTTTTTTTCATATTGCTTTTTTAATCCGTAAAACATCTCGTGCCAAATTTAATTTAATGATAATAAGTGATTTGTTTATATAATTATGTAAGTGAAAATTCCTGAAAATTAATAGGGGAATTATTTCATTTATATAATTGTATTTTTTATCTTTATTTTGGAACACTTTTGCAATGTACATTGCCTACTAATATCCAGCAGGTAAGAAATTAAAGTGCCTTTAAACATTTCTGGGACACCCTGTATTGAAAAGTATTAAAACCCTCTGAGCGTTTTGAAAAAGGGTAAAATTGTAATGTTGTTTTCTCTGCATTTTGTTTTAAATGCTAAAAAAATATGATTATTTCAGCATTATAAATAAAACTTAATTACAAATATGAATGTAACCCCTGAGAGTATTAATCATTCTTCAATGTTTTGAAAATTCATTAAATCTATAGAATTATATTATCTTAAACATTGCATATATTGCAGTGAAAGCTGGAGCTTAGTGAACGGAATATTACGTTCCAAACGCTTAGAGGGTTTAAATGAACAGAGAACAATCTGCAAGCATTGTTAAACAGGTTCCATATGTAATGCTAAGATTTGTTGATTTAGTACAATATTAAAAGACATTATAATATTTTAAGAATCGAAGTAGCAATTAGTACGTTTCATTCAATCGCTAACAATAATAAAAAACTCTTTTGAAATATTATGTTTATAAAACATACAAAATGTTAGAAGTTCAAGTTTCAGTTTCGCCAATAATCATTTTGTTTTCTGATGGGGAAATGTAACATCGTATCATAACAAATATGGCGAGAAGATATTGAATTCCGATTGGAAAACTTAATGGTATTAGAACATGTCTTAAAATAGTAAAAACTATTGGTAGCCAAAGATAAAAATTTAGCAATAAAAAAAAGGTTATCGGTTTACAAAAAATAATCCAAATATTCTTTTATTTCTTTTTCTGTATAGAATCTACTTTTTTTTATACTATCCTCACATATTATCTAAAAAGTACAGTTCATTTTCCATCGCCTCTTTTTCCATGTGTTAGGAGTACAAAGTAGATGAAGAAATGTTTATTCTATTTCCAAAACAAATTTTGATTAAGATGTATTAACTACATACACACCTCCATAGTAGATATGCATAACTTTATCAAACGTGCTATTATATACTTCTTGATCAAATATATATAGCTTGTATACAGAGTACAGATAGGTTCGCGAACAAACCAGTTCAAATGAACTATTCCGCAAAACGAAATGGTTTGATCCGGACACATTTAAAGTGAATCGAAGTAACTAGTTCCAATGACATGCTTCCTCAAAAGATATATGCACTGTTAAAACTGAAGGTGACAAATCGGTGCCGTTTGGGAACCCGGGGGGAAAAAGCCAGTGCCATTTGGAACCCTAGCGTGCCATAGAGACTTGAAAATCACTGGGTGATTGAAGCTAATTAGGTTGTCGTACACTCGAATTTGGGCACTCCGCCGGGTGAATGGCATCTTGCGCATGTACTGTGACGTGTTTCCTCTCATTTTCGCGTCGCAAGGGCGATCGTACAAACAAGTCGAAAAGTAATGGCTGCCTCTGAATTATAGTGTACTGCGCGCCACGTGCAGCGCGAGATTTCAATTTTATTAATAACTAAATAACGCCATTTATGGCGAATAAATAAACGAGCGGAATAAACAAGAATGTTATTCACTTTAAATACAGGTATGTGAAATGTTTCACTATGTTTGTACATTATGTTTTATTATTATATAAATTTTAGATATGTTGAATTATAAATGGCCCCATACATTATTTTCAAGCAAAGACATTTTAAGTCATAATCTTGATGTGGAAAGTTGAGATTTTTATCTCGTGAAAGTAGAATGATGTCGCTTCACCTATTTGCTTGTGCTTTAAATTACTATTTATGTAGAGCTTATAATAATTTCATTTTATTCATATTTTTATCTTCTCGTGCAGTTTTTGTTGCTTATCATCTAGAAATAAATTTAATGATGCATTATAATAATAAAAAAAATTTTGAAACATAAGTTTTTATATTTAAAAAATTAGTTTAATTTCTTATTTTTCTGAAATCTAAACAAACTATTTGTAAACCATTGAAGAATTTACAAGTTTTACCGAGAATTCATTTTTGCTAATTTGAAAAATATTAATTTGAATATTTGGCAATTTTAAATTAGTTGATTTGATAATATGTATACATAAGAAATAGTAAATTTGATAAAATATAAATTTCTGCAGATATTTTTATTAATCAAATACTTTATACTATCGAAATTTTTAGAGCTTGGATTTCATCATGAAATGAAGAACTAAAAATGTACCTCATTACATATTATGAATTATTAACAAAATAAATGAATCGTAATTCCTGAATGGATATTTTAATATTTATACATGTGTCTTATCTTGAAACTGTTTTGTGAGTCTCTTGTACTATAACATATTAATAATAATAAATCATTGGAACATTTCACAGTGTGGCTGGATGTAAAAATGTCTTAGATGATTGAGTGATTTATGTAACAGGCGAAAATAATATTTGATTGGTCCATATAAAGCTTCTTGGAGTTCCTTAGATTTGTTTTTCATTTACAGCATCCCCAAAAGTATTGTAACACTTAGAAGGAGAGGTTCCGAGGTCGGTGTCACAGAAAGCTGTGAACATTTGTATATCGATAGAGTATAGTTAGTATATAAATATATTAAAGCCGTCAAGCGCAATACCCAGGGGGTCTTGAGAAAAAAGGTCTCAAAGTTTACGTCATACTGTATAACGGCATAAATTTCTCCGGTTGGCTAGCGGCGTCGTAGTCTGGTCAAACATATTCTCTGGAAAAAGCGCTCTGGATTCGATAGTTTTGTGTTTGTGTCTGAATTCCCAGCTAGACTTATTTTTTGCAGCGAAAATTTTTATCAATTACTTTTTAACTACAATTGAAAAAATATGTATAATCATTGAAATATACGAAAAATATAAATTAAATATATGTTTTGTATCACATAAATGCAGTTTTAACTATGAAATTCTGCATGTTTAAATATATAATGGAAAGTTTTTTTAAAAAAAAGGCAGACAATTTATATTTTTAAAGACCAGAAATTTTTGCTGCTATCGTAAATTATTTACAGTTATTTAAATTGTTAATCTACTATATTTCATAATGAAATAAAATAAAATACGTTACATAAAATTATAACACTCTGCTTTAATTATTTGTTAAATTTAATTTTTTCTATTAGTGTTAATGGTATTTCAGTCATAATAGTACTTTAAAATATATCATATTTTAAACAACTAATTTTTTTTATTTTATTTTTTTTTAATCTTGAATTCACGTGTTTATAATTAGAATAACTGTCCATGTACTTATAAATAAGTTCTAAAAATATATTGAATTACTAAAAATAGTTATTACTTAGGCAGTAAAGACAAAACCAAAAATTCGAGATTAAAAAATATCATATAAAAATTTTAAAAGAATATTTTTTTTAAATCACGAAAATAGTAGCTTATTTATTTAAATAACTGCAAAAATGTACAATAACAACAACACTTTCTGGTCGATAGAAATATAAATTGTCTACTTTAAAAAAAAAAAAAAAAAAAAAAAAAAAAAAAAAAAAAAAAAAAAAAAAACTTTTTAATAAATATTTCATAGTCAAAACTGTATTTATGTGATACAAAACATATTTAATTTATATTTTTCGTATATTTCAGTGATTATACCTATTTTTAGGTGCGTTCGTAATTATATAAATACGTAGCACCTATTGTCGTCGCTTGATCCGTCCGTCTGTCTGTCCGTCCGTCCGCATATAACAACGCAAAAACTACCCAACCGAATGGTTTGGAATTTAAGATATATTATCTTTTCAGAATTTTGTCGAGATATTTCAATTTTTTTTTAAATCGAATCAAAACTTTAGGAGATATTAAAAAAAATATTTATTAAGAAATTTGAATTAAAAGAAAAAAAATCGGTGCTTTCTTGTTAGAGGAGCTTCCAAGGTTTAATCGTCAAGCGACCGAGATACTTATTTTATGACAGAAATTAATCTGCAGACGATATAATTCATTTCGCAGAATAAAAAATCGTCAAGATCTGAAATATAACTAGCTATAGTACGAACGCACCTCGTTTGTCACGTTTGACGTACAATTTCCAACTTGTTTTTTTCATTTGTAGTTCAAAAGTAATTGATAAAAATTTTTACTATGAAAAATAAGTCTAAAAATAAGATTCGAACCCAAACACAAAAATCGTGAATCCAGAGCGCTATCGACAGGGATACGAAGCCGCTTGCCAAAGGAAGAAATTTATCCGATTATAAACTGCGACGTAAACTTTTAGACATTTTTTCTCAAGACTCCCTGGGTAATGCGCTTTATGACTTACATATATTTTTATACTAACTATACTCTATGATACATAAACGTTCACCGCATTCTGCGACACTGACCTCGGAACCTCTCCTTGTTAGACAGACAAACATCGGTCCAAAAATATCAAAATCGTGTTTAGTACATCCCAAAACTTGTAAATCAATCAAAAGTCAAAGTTTTGCTAATCCAAAGTTTTGCTATACTTTCTTCTTGTGAATACAGGAAAAAGTAATAATGATATTCGGACAGGGAAAACTTTCATCAATATCTAAATTCACTTCCCTTGGAAACAAAATACGCTTTTGAACGAATCTCTCAATAGCTAAAAATAAAAATACTTATTTTGAAAATTCCTTATCTTTAATTATTCCAAGAACTATTTATAATTTAAACACCTGTGACCTGTTACATAACTAAAAAAAAACAAGGTTTGGTTTTTTTTTTTTAAATAAAAACATTGAAAACTGCCTTTGTCATCAATAATTGTGACTTTTTTCCAAAATTGAGATAGAATGATAATAAATTTAGAAACAGACTTGGTCTGAAAAAGAAAACTGTAAAGCTGTGTTATAGGTACATTGTCGTTTTTGGTAGGTAATAGCTGGAAGTTTATTTTAAGTTGCCTTATGCGTTTTCTACCTGAATTAAATTTTAGCTTAATATGGGGTGTGTACAAAAGTCTTTAGATAATATACAGGGTTGTGCAAAATATTTTGAATACATTTCCATCGATTGGCGAAAATTGCTAAGTGGAAATTTTCTAAATGAACTAAAATTTATCATGCTATGTAGTATATATCCATATTGATAGATCATATACAGGGCTGCACAAAATAATTCAACTACATTTTTTGACAATGGAAGGAAATTGCTAAAAGTGGACTTTTAAATGTGTTGTATCTTATACTGTTTACTTACATCTCTTTTTTTTACAACGGTGAAGTTTTGTTACAGTTTTCTTGATGTGTTGGAAAGTGTTTCATAATCTATGCTTGACGCACGAATTTTCGTTCTTGTTTATGATCGTTTGTTATTAAAACAATATAGAAAATTAATGTGTAACTGAGCAAGTCACATATTGTCACCTCCATGCCATGCCATAATTTTATATAAAATTCAAATTAGAATCAATGTAATTTATGTTATCTTTTGAAAAGAAACAATGGAAATAAAGTATTCTATCTCAGCGATTTCCAAACTTAATGGTTACACCTTGCAGCTTATTCATTTTCACGACCCATATGTACACTGCAAAAAATAATTGTTGATTTTACAGTATAAAACTGGCACCCCAGCTGCCAGTATTATACCGTAAAATTAACAGTATCACTGCTTATTTTACTGTTTAATACTGTTAATTTTACGGTATAATACTGGCAGCTGGAGTGCCAGTTTTATACTGTAAAATCAACAATTATTTTTTGCAGTGTAGTTATTTAAAGCCTTTTGTATAATATATCCTACGAAATTGTCATCTTTTGCGCAAAACACTAGAACAGTAACGGGTAATACTAATGAAAAAATGGAATAATCAAACCCTTTTGTACTATGTAAGGAAAAATATATTTCTTAAAGGAATTCAGTTTTAAAATGCAGTTTTAAAAGTACATGTATTTTATGACATAGTTATGTGCTAGCAAAAGAACATCTTTGAATTGAATTTTTCTTTCAAATTTTAGCCTCAAACCTCGCTCAAACAAATTTTAATAAAACACTGTTTTTTCACAAAATTATTTATCTACAATTTTCTACAATGTTTTCTTTTAAAATTGTTACACATTGTTTTCGTCACATGTGTGGAGCAGATAATATTAATTATACATTTTCGCAGACTTAACTGATCTTTCTGCGACTCACCAAAGCATCGCCTGAAATCCATAGTTTAGATCTTATTTAAATATTATATCTATATATATATTGCTAAAAAAACAATATATTCTAACTAGCAGGAAACGCTTTCACTAATATTCAAATTTTCTTTCCTTGGAAATGAAATGCGTTTCGGATCGAATATCTCGATAGATAAAAATGAAAAATTTTCTATATTCTTTCTAGAAATATCCTATAATCAAATACATGTTAGACAGCTTAAAAGAAAACCATTTCTTATAGTTATATGAATGAAACTACAGGCGCTGATCTTGAAGCATCTCTGACGTCTGGAGTTTTAGAAAAAAATTAATTGCTCACTCTAAAAACAACTCTCAAATTGCTAATATTATCCTGTACAACTTGTCTTTTCCAAAATATGACACTGTCTTCTGAAAACAAATTTTATGATGAAACGATAAGCGATAAGTTTATGAAGATTTCTTTTTCTTTTTTCAAAGTTTGGCTTATTTATTCAAAACACGTATATTGGCAAACAAATGTGTACTTTTTCAAAACGAGGATATGATTGATTACACAAAGATATGCAAATACTCTCCAACTAGTTCATCATTATCATCGTCGACACATACTTAATTATAGCTTTACTGACACTTGCATCAATTAACCAGCACTTAACCCTTCAGTTCCACATAGGATCTACTGGAGCAATTTCCATTTTTCAATTGTTTTTAATTATTTATTCTCTAAATATGACAAATATAGTTTTTTATGTGCTTGTTATAGTACTGGAATAGAGTGCTGCATCGGGTCGGGTTTTCCGATTTTGTTCAGAAAGGGTTGACTTTAAATGTTTCGGGTTCAGGTCGGGTCGGGTTCAGTTTCGATTCTTTCGAGTCGGATTCTAAATGTCGCGACTTTTCAAAAAAAAAGTTCTGAATATTTTTAATGAATAAACTATATTTTTGAATATTAATGAATCTATATGTATTCATTTTGCAAAAGAAATATAAAATTGATGTTAGATATATAATTGTAGACTACTTTTCCATAATTGTATTAAAATATGGATTAATTTTCTTTCACTTCGGGTTCGAGTTTGAATATTTCGAATTCGGGTCAGGTACAGTCCGACCCGTGGAAGACTAGGGCAATAATTCCTTGACAATTTTCAGAAACTAGATTTCTAAAATTATTATACTAATGATAAATCGTGAAAAAAGTCATTCACCTTTTACAAGTGCTGCTAAACACAAAACTTGGACAACGTCAAAGGGTCATGAGGAAATTTTGAAAGTTATAAAAAGCAGCTGGTTATAACAGTAAATATTGATTATGTATTAACACATTCATTAATTCCCCACAATATGGATGCGAAGTTCCCTATGGTAATTTTTTTCAAGAATTTCGGAACAAAATGAGACGTGCTCTGGAGGATGCATTGGGAACCGCGGGGTTAAATATCCTACTTTTGAATTTAAATAAAATTAATTTAATTAAATTTAATACACTAATCAGTATTTTTAATATACAGGAGAATTTAAAATGATTGCTCTGATTACAAATGATAACAATTTCGTTGTACAATGACAGGGAGAAATAATATGAACACTATACAAAAAGAAGAGGAAACTTTTGTTTGCGTTCTTCATATTGTTCTATGTGACTCCCGTTGCTCCCACGGAGTCACATAAAATCAATGGTTTTCTGTGCTAATTCAAAAACAAAGTTGAACTAACTGTTTTTTCGTCGGTGAGGCAAATATTACATGTAGTAGTTACTTGAATATGATACAGATATGGCTCATGATATAGATGTCACTAAATACTCAAGTCACTAGAGGTCTTTTCTGCCCGCGGGTCGAACCAAGTTCAGGTCAGTTTTCTTACATTAGACTGCGGCTAGCCTGGGTTGTAACTTACATTATCTCTGCAGACACGGGCTGGACAGGGCTTTGGCTTTCACTTTTTCGGCAGACTTGGGACGGGACGAGCTTCATTCTTCCCGGGTCCTTCGGTTCAGAATTTGTTTTTCACCCCGTAAAGTTTTGCCCACTTTTTCAGATATTGATATAATACATTTCTTTACGAAATATTTGAAAATTTATTTTCGCCTAAATAATTAAAAATAAATATATTTTTTAATTTACTTCTTTCCTTAATAGAGCTTCATAATTATGATTGTTTAATCATCTTTTTCTTTCCTTTCAAACTAGATTATTTTTATTCACTGTCTTTATTTGAATGTAACTATGAAAGCGATTATTGGAAAGTTGGAATTCCGCATAATATGGCTTGAGAACATATAATCTCAAAATGCCGTACTTTAAAATTTTTGCATAAATATGTAAATGATATTCTTTTTAAGAAAAAATAAATTGTAAGATAGTATTAGCATGTTTTACTTATTGCCGGAAATCTTTGTCAAAGTTGTGTCGGCCTGATTTTAATCAGGCTGGTCCATGAACTGAATAAAAACAAACACGCCGGAGCAGGGTACAATTTTTGTGGACAGTGTTGTGCTCGGGATTGAAATTTTTGTCCTTGCAAACTTTATTAGTGACTGCGAATGTGCTGTGGATAGGTAGTAGTCAGTATTATGTTCAAATACTTTCAGTCTATCGCTGTTTACAGCGCCGCTATTATCATTTGTAATAAGGGCAATGATTTCGAATAACACCATTATTTTTCGCTATTTTAATAAATCAATCATTGGTATTTCCTAACATTAATAATCTTAATTATTTCTTACGCGTTTCTAAAATATGATACTGTGTTTTCCTAAAAAATCATTCAATGAATCAGCGAGAAGTGAGAAGTTTTAAAATATATTTTTTTCTTTTTTAAATGTTAGGTTATTTATTCAAATCGTGAAACAATATGTACATTTTCTTTTTTACAAAGAAAACTATGATTAATAACATAGAGATCTGCGTATATTTTACAAGTGATGCATCATTATCGTCGTCAACACATATTTAATTAAAACTTTACTTACACTGACATTGATTAATTAGCACTTAATTGCTTACTTAGCGCTATTTTTTAAATTGATCCTCCAGTCTCTACATGCGATCTATCAGAGCAATTTTCATTTTTACTTTCCGAATCCGTAATGTAAGGAAAGTATTGAAATCATGATTTGTGTGTGCGTGTATGGGGTGTGTGTGAGTAAGTGAGTGAGTGAGTGAATGAGTTAATGAGTTAACATGATAATATTTAAAAAAAATTCATGCTCGAAAATTATTTTTTAAACCATAGAAAATCAGTAAATTGAGATACAGTTTTCAAACAAATTGTATTTGAAATAAATTTTTCTTCCTACTTGATGGTGTAAAAATTGAAATTGTGCGATGTTTAGAATTTAAAAAATCGCTATAAAGGCGAAATTTATTGCTCAGGTGTTGCCATTGTCAATGTAACGCCAGCGTTATTCACGGACATGTTTTTGCTTTATTTTTTTTATTTATAATTTATATTTCGCCTTTAATCATTATTTTAAAAACATAGAAAATCAGTAAATTGGAGGACAGGTTTCAAACAAATTGTATTTCAAAGATTTTTTTTCCTATTCGTCAGCGTAAAAAATGGAATTGTGGGATGTGTAGAATTTAAAAATAATGCAGTAAAAGCGAAATGTATTGATTAATTATTGTCACTATCAGTGTAACACCAGCGCTATTCACAGACATGTTTCTTCTTTATTTTTTCCTTTAAAATATAGATTTCGCCTTAAATCATATATTATATAATTATTAATCACCATTGAATTCACAATTTTAACTTTAATCAAGCACCATTTCACACTTTATTAGAGACAGATCGAAATCCGGCAATCATGTTTCATATAAAAAATACAAGTATATTTAAAAGAAAATTACAATTACTTTTGAAAGAAGTCGATTTCCTGACGATGTGTATTTTATAAGAAATGTATGGCGATACAGCGATCTGGCTTTATAAGCTCCTTACATTTAACTAGACAATTATTACCCTCTATTCACTAGAATTCAGTTTAAAGAAGAAACATAGATTTTAAACTAATTATTTCTGAAAGATGACGTGTAAAAGTTTTTACAGGGGAGCTAAAAGTGAGATGGTTTAGCAAAGAAAAATGACATACATTTTAATTAATAAAACTGAAATATTTAAATTCGTCAAAATGGCGTCATCTTTTTTCCATCAACTCAGAAATTAGAAGCAATTCAAATCATAAAAGAATGAAATGTTTTTCACAAATGACGTCATGAAAATGCACTTTTACTGAGAAGACATTTAGCCTACTTTGTAAACTGATTTATTCCTTACATAAAATAGAATAGTTTATAAAATTAACATTCTAATTTTTTTAAATGCACAATAAAGTTAGATTCTTTTTTTCCAATGGAAAAAAATTATTCTTTTATTATTAATTAAAAATTATTCTAAAACTTTTATTCCAAATTGTTTCCAATGGAAACGTCTCATGTCATTCAAATGGAACATATCTTGTTGCCACAGAGCTAATTAAAAATGTTTTAAATCTTTAAGTACCAAATTATGAATTAATGAAAATTTCGCCTTGAAAAGCATTTTTTTATATATATTTTTAAATATGTTAGTAGATTTCTGCAATCAATAAATAAATTTTAGAAAATTTTCATTTATTAAAACGTAATTAACTAAATCAGTATTTACAGGGTATTTTGTAGACTATTTACAACTCTACCGAAAACATTTCTTCAGGATATTGTTTTTAGCAAATTATAGAATTAGGAAATATACAAAAGTAATGGCCTTACATGTAAACATAGAAATTTTTCTGAACTGAAACTGAATGTCTTTCAATATAAAAAAGATGTGCAGTTACAATTGAAAGAAGAAAATATCCATTTAAAAATATTTTTGCTTTGTACAGGGGGTAATAATTTTGGAAGCTGATAAATTAATGTGTCTAGAATTCATGCTAACTTGCATTACTCGCAATAGATGTATTAAATGAATTTTACAACAAGTTTCTTTTAATGGTACTTTAAAGTACCGTTGGTAGATAAAGGGATAAGACGTTCATACTCTTTGGAATGTCACGCCATATTACATTTAACCCCTTTAGGGGCACCGGTATATAATAAATACCACTTTTTAATATATAACTTTGCCACCAGTATTATTAAATAAAAATATTTATTCTTGTTTTTTTTTTTCAGATTGAGAAGGTAAAAATTCATTATTTAAATTTACTGGTGTCAAAACATCGCAAAATGTAGCATTTTTAGACCACGTGCTTGCCCTCCAAGGGGTTAAAAAACTGCTAGTATAATTCCAGTATTAACTGAACACAATTCATTGTAATGGGGGAAAAGCCTTTGACCTCACTTACAACAATTCTTCTTATTTTAAGTTTTAAAAAAATAAAGAAAAGTAAAAATGAATGGCGGTGAAAGAAACGTATATAATTATCCTTAATGATTTTGAATCATGGGTTTAAGGATATCAATGAAAGTTTCCGGCAAAGAAAACAATTATATGCAGTTTCCTCCTCAATACCGTAATTGCACACCACATGACACTAATTGGTGTGCATATCAACATTCTGTTAATTCCTAATCCTTCTGTGAATGGCAGCGTTTGACATTGATACCTTGATAATTCATTAGAAGTAACAGTATAATCACAATCCATTAGAATGTTTTTGTAATGCATAAAATACATTTCTTTTGAATATGATTCACTGTTTTTAAAAATAAACGACTAGCGGTAACACGAAATGTTTTCTATTCAACTTGTTTAAAAGCAATGTACATTGATATAAATGCCGAAACATAAGTGATGTCTTACTGTAGAGATGAAAATTTTTTTTGTGTTTGTTTGTCAATCTGTATGTATGTCGCAAAAAGCATCCAATTAGCGTCACATTCAGTAGATATGTTGGCAAGATACCCGGAATCAGCTGTATAGTTTTTTATTTAATGGTTTGTTTGTTCGGAAAATATACAGAACATTTTCTTTTACGTCATAAGGATTTTCTATGGGAATTCAGAAGATTATCAAATTTTAACGTTCATTAAAAAGAAAATGGCGCATTTGGATAATTGATTTAAAATGTTAAATTATGAACTTTAGAACAAAACACATACACTAGAACAGTAACAGATAATACTGATGTGAAAATGGGATGATCAAACCCTTTTTTTACTACTATAGCATAATTAAATTAAAAGACTTGCTGGCGCAACATTAATTTTAATCTCACTACTTCACAGTACACAACAAAATTACAACATACAAGAAGCGACATACGTGTAGTTTTCCAGTTGGTGGGTTCTAAAGTTTTTTTATGTCAGGACGCCCATTTTACCTTTCTGGGCAAAACTTAGATTCGATGGCACAAGGGCCGAAGGACGCTTTTCTCTCGAGAGAGAAAACTAGTGGTCTCCTCTACTCGGAGATCACAACAAAATTACATACTTTTGCCCCTTAAGATTTGAGTATATCTCGTTGAAGAATTTCAAGTAATTCGAGGGCTTAACAACCCATGTTAAGCAGTTATAGCGGCTTTTGAAGTGGTTGAGAGATGTTAAACTTATGGACTTAAGTACTACGAATTTATCGTGCAATAAAAGTATGTATAGTGTCAGATGAGAAGAAGCGAGATAAAATTTATCTGTACTTGGCAAGTGTAATAAACTCTTGAGAATATTTATATGTGTGCATCTGGAATCGATTTGCAGTTTCAATTAAAGGAAGTAATACTTAACAATCTTCTTGTATACATTTTAAGACTTCCAATTAGTGAGTCAGACTTTGTTACACTACGTAAGGAAAAAAAATATTTTTTAAGGAATTTCTTTTTAAAATGCAGTTGTCAAGATTAAATATTTTGTTTAAACTTTATATACTTAAAGCTTTTTACGAAAAAGTTTGAAAGTTTTGAAATAAAAAAATACTCAATAAATCTCAATAAAAAATAAAGGTACACTACAATAAATTTCAAATTCAGATATAAAATATTTCCAAAAATTAAGTACGAAAAAATTCTCCGATATCTATGTATTGATATCAGAGAAAAATACGTGGAACTTTATTTGACACGCTAGAATTAAAACATATTTAGGACAGTGTGTTTCAGATGATTTGTTTTTCCAAAAATATTTTTATTTCAGTATATAGCTACAATAAAAAATGCCCTATAAAATTTATTGGAAATAACCAATGAATTTCACTTCCAAAAGTTAAAGGAATTTGAAATGATATTTCATGAAATATATTGTTCCAACTTTTTTTATAGGAAGCTATAAATTAAAAAGATAGTTTATAGTACTTACATAGCTATATTGTTTTTGTTTTTTTTTACAGGGAAGTAAAAAAAGTTATGAATATGATTTGGGTGAAATGCAATATTTAAGAGCATAAGCGTGCGTTTATCTCGAAATGTTCTTATGTCTGAAAAGGTTTTTTATTTGATACGTAAAAAGAGCAGATGTTGTAAAATATTGTGATACTTGATTTGAAACGCTACTTACAATCAAAGTACTAATAAAAATACTAGTTAAAATTACTTTTAAGCAAAATTACAAAAGTTATAATATATTTACTTAAAAAATAAAAGCATTACCTTTTCTCATTTATAAAATGATCGTCATTTTTAAAACCACCGAAAAATTTAGATTATTTAAAACATATTTATGTAAAAAGAAAAAAAATGATGGAACAATAAGGCAATTTTTTCTTGTGTTTTGGTACTAGAAATCTAAAAATGGAATGGATATTGTTTCTTGTTTTACCAATTAATTTCGTGAATTTACGTTATTTATAAATATATATCCAGTATATAATAAAGATATTATTCTACAATATTGCTCTTCTAATTAATACGACTTAGTATATCATACTGCCATAATGTATAATCTTTTAAATGACTTTTTCCACTCGGTAATTACTACTTCAGAATAATTTTTTCAAAATTGTTATATTCAAGTTACCATAACATTATTTCAATGAAATATTTGCTCGTAAATTGCGTGGTTCTTAAATTTAAAATGCCACATAAGATGAGTATGCAAAACAGCGAAAATATCATGGAGAATATTGACCATAAAGTACATAGAAAGAGAAAATTTTATTATTTAAAATTGTTTGAGATAAAACTTGTGATATACATTGAGATACTTCACTATATATTTAATCTGAATTCTGTTTTACATCTTTTTATCTGAATCCTGTCATCACTCATAACGAAGTAGAAACGGAAGTGAGAATTATTCATTATTCAGTTGCTCTTTTTTTTTTTTTTAAATGAAGTTGGGATTTGGATCACTACTGCCTTTGGCAGCCTACGCACGTGCGGTCTACGTCCGTTCCAGTCTCGAATCAAGCGAATCTTGAATTATTGTGATATTTTATTTGGATGCAGATTGAACTCATATTTTGAGCCATCGTCATTCACGTTGCTATTGGAACCCATTTAATATTCTTCCAAATTGAATTTAATTACGGCAGCGTTCGGCAGCGTTACGGCAGTTCTTTCGGAGTTTACGGGAGCGTTCTTTCGATCTAAAACCATCGTTACCGAAAAAAAAAAAAAAAAAAATCCGGCAAACGCGAAAAAATGCTAAAAAAGGCGCAAACAAATTCGAAAAAAAAATTGAAAATCTTAGTAAACAAAATTTACTATATATTTTTTTAAATGTTGAAACTGAATTCCTCTTAAGAATCTTATAAACGTGCACGGGACAAGAAAACCCCCCAAAAATCACTGAAATAAATTCGCAAAAAAATCAAAAATTGTGGTAGGAATTCCGAATAAACTGTATTTCAGTAAACATTTAATCTGAATCCTACTTTACATCTTGTTATCGGAATCCTGTCATCACTGATAACGATGTAGAAACGGAACGTGAGAATTATTAATTATTCAGTATGCTCTTACAATTTTATTAAGAAACTAGCGAAGCTTCACACGCAAGAGAACAAAATTTACTATATTGGTCTAAGAGATTGATCCCGGATTCCGTTTATCAATTTTAAAAATCGCTAAAAATCACGTAAAAAATTAATTTAAAATAAATCTAATGAAAAAATCCATTAACTGGCTTTGAAGAGCATAGCATCAGGCAGAAGTTCCGGGCAAAACTTCTAACTCTGCACGCAGTGATCTCTTCAGAACATAGCACACAGACAGACACACACACACACACACACACACACACACACACACACAGAGCAAGAGAGAGAGACAGACAAACAGGCACACAAGCATATAAGTTTACTATCATTGATTTAAGTAAATTTTTGTTGAAGAGGTGCTAAACATATATATAATGTTTTGAATAATGCTTTATAATAACAAAAACAACTAAGTAAAACTACGGTAAAACAGTATTTCTCTGTTTTTAATTAATATGAGAAGCCCTCTAGTGAGTAATGGTGAAAGTATTTAAAAGGAAGGTCTCCTTAAAACGCATACTCGGAATATTTTGAGAAAAATGCTCGTACTCCTCCATATGTACTTAATATATGATCGGTGAAATTTAGCAGCGGAATTTCAATAAAAACTCTTTAAAAAAAAGAAAATAAAATAAAAAAGAAAAAAAGAGAAAATATAATAAACTATCGAGATTTTACTGCTAAAATGTGATTTGACGAAGAAGATCAGCACGTGATTGAATTTGCAATGCTTAGCGTTTTAAATATATAGATAATGAAATATTTCACTGCTCTTTTGTATAAGGTCATTAATGCTTGCAAGTTGTGTGCACTTCAGTTATTTAATTTCATCATTGAAAAAACTTTTAACATATTTTAATTTGCAAGCTGCAAATACTTATTTTAACGTGTAGTCAAGTTACAATTTTAGACCTTATTTTTCGATTGGGAAAATTAAATCGTTATCAAGATTTTTTAATAAGGGATATATATTTGACAAATATTGTCTGCATTTTTTTAAATAATGGCTATATATTTAAGAAATATTGCCTGTATTTTATTTAAAGAAAATGCAGAAAAAAATATGGGAGTAACAAATGTTACGGAAGAAACTGGCTTAAAAACAACTTTGTCTATATTTGAAAACTATATGAATGTTTAAACCATGTTAATGTGCATGAAGAATATGTAGATGTTTTTGCTATTGTATCTCCTTTATTGGACGAAGTTACTGATTCAGAAAGTTATTATAAAACACCGATGAAAGACTAAAAAAAATCGGGAGGGTTCACACCTCTTAATCACATTTTTTCAATATTAATGTGCATTTCTATATAACGAAGTGTGTTGTTTATATATTTTTTCTGCATTATTTATGACAGCCCTCACCTCTTGTTTAGAATCATCTTCAGTTTATGAAGTGGGAGGAGGGTGATACCTTCAATTCTATATATTTTTAGGGCAAAAAAATTTTAAATATTATTTTAAATTAGACTAAATAAACAATTTTTCTTTGCCACAAAATTTATTTTATTTCCGATTTCATTGATATTCTATTCTTGTTTAAGCTTCCATTTCAAAGTTTTTTTTTTTTTTTTAAGTTTCACTGTTGGGCAAATTTACCCATGTTTTTTAAAACAATTTTGAGTTTCAAAAAATTTTTTAACTATTTAAATTTTGTTCTAACCAGTATTCATTTTTTAAATTTAACAAATCAAAAATATTTATATATTTGAAAAAGCTGTAAATTGTAAAAAATGTACTTATTTAATTTATTTCAATTTGTTCAGCGTGTAGAGCAATAAAGGTTGCGACATACCCTTCCGGGGTGTACACTTGAAAAATCAATAAGCAAGGCGATTGGCAGTGGAGCGAACAGACTGTAATATAGGCGATCAAAATTAAGCTCGATTCTCCTAATAACTGAGAGGGATAAATTCCTCTCCCAAAATATTTATTAAATTCAAAGCATTTAACTCAAATCAAAGTGACCTCACTGTCCGTTCTGCTACAACCTAACTTTAACTCACTATACCAATATCACTATAATCACTGTAATAGCGCTTTGAAAATACCGCTATAATCACTATAATGTCACTGCAAAATGAAACCCCGTGGATTCCAATAATCCTTCATTTAGAAAACACAAAGTTAAACTTCTTATCACGCTGTCGAATTTCACAGCCGTATACTCTATCCAAAGACCGTTAATGGGAAACTCCACTTGAACTCAACACGTGGTAAACTTGGAGTACAAACCCAGAACTCGGGTATCTATCGACAGTATGACTTCTAAATTTGACATACTTTCAGACATACTTTGCAAAACTTACAGAAATGACAGAATAGGTTGCTCATTCACGCACAAATGTGAGAATTCAGGAAACACCGAGATCGCAAATAAAATCGCAAAACACTCTCGACCACATAAAAGAGGTACTGTGCAACAAGATTCTAAAGTGAGTATTGCTTAACACGTAGCATGGAAGCTTAAAGCTCACAAAAGAGCATTTTTTTATATTAAAGTGTATGTCCATTAAACGAAACCCGTTTTTATTCGTCATATTCATTAAGGGCGTAAGGTCGGTCTCTCTCTCTCTCTCTCTCTTCTCTCCTCTCCTCTCCTCTCCTCTCCTCTCATATATTTTATCCTTATAAGTTATTCTCCCCTGTTCAATGCGCTTATGAAAGTTCAATAGTTTCACAACTTAGGAACGTTTTACATAGGTTTTAAAAGTAATTTTGAGTTCAATAATTTTTTTAACAACTTACAATTTGTTCAAAATTGTATTATAAGATATTTAAAATTCAATAAATCAAAAAAGGTATATATTTCTCTAAACTAAACATTTGTCTAAAACAAAATGTTTACTTGAATACACACATGAAAGGAATATTCTTTTTTTTTTTCAAAATTGTTTGCATATGCAGTTATGGAGAGCTTCCTTGTTAGCTCTAGGCAAGAAAAGGTAGCCATTACGGTACCTCACTACTGGCATTTTCGTAGTTTCTGTGATGAAAATCTTATTTTATCTATTTTCTCAAGAAATTCTGAAAATTCTTAAATGCAAATACATTTGAATTTAGTGGGACTTTTTATTTTAATATGTGTAGCATATTTATTAAGGATTTATTTCTCACACTGAAACAGTTGCTAGCATTTAAAAAAGCATTTTCACTGCCTGCTTTCTAATCCATATTATCTTTGTATAAAACCGGATATCCTACGTGGATAAAAATGATATTGTAAAACAATAATTGAACAACCCATAAACAATATTAAGAAAAAAAAAAAAAAAAAAAAAAAAAAAAAAAAAAAAAAAAACAGTCAAGACTACATATGGACAAGAGTGATTAGGATTTTTAAATTGCTGATAAAGAGATAATTTTTTCCGTAATTTCTCGAATTGTAATGAGGATGATTAACTTTTTCTCTTTAAATATTAAACTCTCAACAGTGTCTTTCATTGAAAAAGATTGTGAATATTTAT
Source organism: Maratus michaelseni (assembly GCA_963931845.1). Classification (NCBI taxonomy): domain Eukaryota; kingdom Metazoa; phylum Arthropoda; class Arachnida; order Araneae; family Salticidae; genus Maratus; species Maratus michaelseni. The sequence goes on along the minus strand of OZ007589.1, from coordinate 147,700,020 downwards.
TTTTTTTTTAAATCTAAAGATCCTTTTCGTACTTTCTATTTTTTGTGCAGTTTAAAATTGCTAACCAGAATTGCAAGGTGTTCAGATTGAAATACAGATAAAAAAACACGGATAGACGGTATACTTTTTCTCTTGGGTTATTTTTCTATTTTATAAAAATAGCAATATGTACTGTTTCAAAAAAATTATTTTCTGAAGATTGTTTTCATATTTTTTTCGATCGCTCGATAGCGTGAAGGAGGCTTTCTTTTTAGGTGCGTTCGTAATTATATAAATACGTAGCACCTATAGTCGTCGTCTGGTCCGTCCGTCCGTCCGCATATAACAGCGCAAAAAATACCCAACCAAATGGTTTGAAATTTAATATATATAATAGTTGCAGAATTTTATCGAGTTATTTCAAATTTTATGAGAATAGAATTAAAATTTAAAAAGATAATAAAAATGTTTATTAAGTAATTTGAATTTTTTTTAAATCGGTATTTCATTGTTATAGCAGCTTCCAAGGATTAATCATCAAGCGATCGAGATGTATCGCAAAGTTATGTGACAAGTATTATGTTATAGTCATATATGACGTATATGATATTTTATAACCTCTATGACCATGTTATAGTATCATACTTTATTCTATTAAGTTCTATCATACGTAATTAATTCGATGATATCCCATGATAGGTAATGATTCTAGGTTGCCATGGTGATTACGTCATATTTAAGATGTAGTCCTATTATTTCCGTATTGCTGAATTTAAAGACATAATTTGTATACTAAAATTGTTTAATTATAGCAATCATATAATCAGCCGACAGTTTTTTGGATAGATGTTTCCAGAGAAATAGATATTAAATGGAAAAATGTCTAAATATGAATTTCAAGTTCTGGAATTTTCAAAACTAGGCTTAAGATCCCATTGAAATTTTCAGTAAATGTCAACAAAAGATAAAATGTTGCCAACTTAATATATACTTATTTTATTAAGGAAATTAATCATATCATAATAACAGACGATATAATTCATTTCACTGGAATAATAACAGTACGAACGCACCTCATTTGTCACGTTTGATGTACAATTTCCAACTTTTACGTTTAGCTTTGAGATAATTATTTTTCTCGGAAACCTCCCCTCCTCCTTTTTTAACAACAGAAGATAATTATATCGTTAATCACGTGACTGTGGCCAGCTGCTTTTTTTTTTTCAGAGGAAGTAAAAGACGAAATCATTTTACATACGCGTTTAGATTATTACTCGAATTTTGTTGTTGCCCCCTCTTTTAAAAATCTGACGCTAAATTTACTACAATTTAACATTTTTTCTCAATTTAATTTTCATAGAACTTCTGCATCACAAAGGCTGATGCGTTTGGCTGTGAAACAATGTGTATCGTGTAGAACGTTTGTATCGTTAGGACTGCTATAGTGAGATAATATTGGTGCCTGTTTGAAATGATGTTCTAACGCTTACTCTAAATTAGGATGGCTAGATTACACCAAACAATAGTTTATTTATGTCACGTACATTTTCACACGGAGATTACACACAAGTAGACACCTAAAGAGTTTTAGAAAATTCTTTAAAATGCTTTCAAGACTACCGCATTTTTCTTTGAGTATCACTTCTCTACCATGGGTCTCTGGACTTACAATCTCTGGATTAAAATCCAGAATTCTCTCTGTATCTCATTTCGAGATTGGATTAACTGTCCTTAGTCTTCCATATAACTCTGGTTTTCAAAGTCACGGCCGACATGCTGCTTCTTAGCAGACCAAAAGCAATATCCAATCACTGGCCTCCAAGCCATCGTATATATGTATCATGGGGACATAAGTGGCTTCCAGAAAGGTTAAAAGTGGATTCAAGTATATAAAGTTTATGATCTCATATGTGTCCGTGTAACGTCATATTTAGGACTTTTATGATAATTAATGTCCTCTGTAATGTCAAAATGAGTTCTTGAGTAAATATTGGTGATCACTACAGTGAGTTTTAAGAGAAACATCAGTGGTTCTCCACTTCGATAATATCTTGAGAAGAGAGGGAAATAGGGACTCTTATTACATAACATCATTCTCAAATTAGTAATTAATCGAAAGATTCCATAAAATGTCAATAATAACTCCCTTCGTTGTTTCTCGACAGCTTAAGTGCGACCCTGCATACTGAAGGTTTGGACAGGCCTGCAGTATCGGATTTTTAAATCCGTAAAAAAATATTTAAAAAAATTACAAATATATTTTAACTAATTTAACTTAACTTGAAATTAATTTTATGTTTAACAAAAAATTAAAATTTGTCTTTTAGTTGACATATTTCAGTTTAGCTCCAAAGTGCGGTATCTAATCGTTAATCTTCCCAAATCAGATCCATAGCCAAATGGCGCAATTATGCAAATGTGATTTGGCGAATTTTATAAAACTCTTAATGGTACTCGCATTCACTTATTGCAATCTTGACATTTTAGAAAAATATATCCATATTAGAAAAATGTGTTTAAAAAATTAATTGTAAGCTGACACAAAATAGTGAAAAAACGATATCAAGTTTCATAAATCAGTAATTAACAATATTTAAAAAGATGTCAGAAAAAAGCATATTTCTAAAAAGAAAATATCACAGATTTCATTAAGGCAGTTTTTTAGTCACGATGGCGACGCTTGGAAGTGGACCTAATTACGGAAAATTAATCCATATATACTTTTAAAAATAAATAAATGCCGTTTTTTTCTTTTTTTTTTTTTTTTTTTTTGCTTCCTCAAGTATACGCAATCAAATGCCAGTTGTAGTAACTCTGTCATTTTCTCCTTTGTTACTTTACATTACAGTAGCACACAAATTTTCATTATTGAAATATCTATTTATTTTTTTATTGTCATGCTTGAATAATATTTTAAAAATAAAAACAAATATGTTTCCAAACAAATTTTGTTTGAAAGTACAGCGAAAATAATTACTCTTCTTTCATTCTTGCCTTATATTTTAGAATCGCCCAATATGATTTACTGTAAATATTATACAAATATTAAGTATAAAAAATAAACGACTTTTTAAGTATTCATGGAAATATCCCTTATTTCATAATAAAAAAAATAATAGCGTAATACATTACAATATTTTACATAAACCTTTATCACCTGTATACTTTAGTCTACAATGGTATGCTCATGTTCATTCTAGACTTATTAGAAAAATGTGTATAAAAAATACAATGTAAGCTGACACGCAATAGTGAGAAACAATTTCATGTTTCAAAATCAGATAATAAACAATGTTTAAAAAGACTGCTATGACAAAAAAAGGGGGGGGGGGATATTTCTATCAAGAAGATATCACAGCTTTCTTTACGGCAGTTTTTTTTAAACAATTATTAGCTATATAAATTCATATGTGCCACTACAAATATATATCTTAATTAACGTCTAACATGCTTAGAATTATAATCAAATATCTATTAAGCAGTTATTTTATTTTATTTTACATTGTTACAAAGTACATTCCAAACAAAAGGTTTTGTTTTAATAGGCTATGGTTCATAGCATCCAATTGTCTATAAAAATGAAAACAAAATACGGAATTTTATGTACAAAGTCTTTGTCTAAGGAAATATTTTTCTAAAAAAAAATAATTAAGCTTTCATAATAGCTTGTTAAACTTTATTGGAAATTACATTATCCTTATTCAAATATATCAACGCCTTTTACGGGTTACTTGACAAACTATACGCGTGTAACAATACTCGGGAAATTTATTTCAAAACTTTCAAAATAAATTTTCCTCCTTCTTCTTTGAAATATGTAAGAAAAATATCAGAAGTATTTTATAACTTCGTTAAAATAAATCTTTGAACCATTCAGTACCTCAGAAAGAATTGGAAAATGTCAAATTTTCTATGAGCGAGATTGGATAAATTGTTTTGTTGATAAAAATCTTTGCCAACAACTATAATTACTGTATTTTGAAAATTAAAAAAACGCAGTTGTAAGTAACATTATAAATTCTGAATAAATAACTTCAATATCTGGTACACTTTATTATTCTTAGAAACATCCATTAAAAATGATTTCTTTCTGTTATTTCCTTAATGACTGTTTAAAGTTTTATCTACGATTTTAAATGATGAATAAAATGAATAAGTATCAGGAATAAAATTGATATAAAGTATGCACATTCAAAACCATGCAAGAAACTATTTCACTAACTCATTAAGATATGCGATAAAAAGTTTATTAATTATCTCATATTTTAATGAAGCAGCATTTCTTTTTAATGTTCATATTTTGTAATACGAGTAATTCTATTTCGGCATTTATATTTTCAGTTATTTAGTAATTTCATTACGATATTGTATACAGAGATATTTTAATCTTTAAAACATGTATCATGACTAGATATTCCTGTGCACCCAAAATCGTCAATAACGCAATACGTTGCAATAAATTAACAGTTTATATCAGTTTTAGTAATATGTGTCAGTCAGTTGGCATAGAATGATTTCAGATATTTTACCCCAAATTCCTTCTAAAACTGTTTTACATGGTCTCTGATCTATCCGATAGTTTAAAACCAATCCGATAGTTTAAATCCTTAAATAAGTTCCATGTGAACAAAATTTTCCTTTAAATAGATTCGAATACTCAAAATTATATTTCTTACCTATGTGAGCCAAAGAAAACTCTTCAGAATCAGTCGGCCCCATTCATCTGGAAAAAAAAAATTCTTTCCAAGTCTTTTATTAATTGTCGTTTGATTGGCCATACACAGTATTATACTTGCACATCTCTTCTTACCAAGGTTTATAATGCCGATTCTATTCGATATCGAATGTAAATGACCAATGTGAAAATTTACTGTAAGATAAATTTTTAGAACAAACTTTTCACATTAATGCTATATATCCGTAGAATGCGAACCTTTATTCTCACAAATAAATGCTTATTGTTTCATAAATATTATTCCAAAATACATAAAGGGTCAAGGATAAAACGATAATAGTCACAAATAGTTAGATGATAGTTATCCATCGTTCATTTTTGCATGGGTTTCGACTTCCATCGTTTTTCCTACTTCATACCAATTTTCAAGTATGTTTTTCAAAGGACTTTCTTTGTTATTCCCCTTTTATACGTCTATCCAACTGTGTTTTTTAAATGATTGCCTTTATTTCTCCCTCCACCCAAGGTCCTCAAACGATAGTCTGCATTTTAAGCTAACAGCTAGCCCAGTCATATCAAATTCCACAAAAAGTGAATTATCATCGTTTTCCATAACTCAGAAAGATACATATACACACTGTGTTGCATATTGCTTGGGTACATCTTTCGAAAAATGATTTTATGACAGCATTCCTTTTCCCTCTCGACCAGGGCTTGACTAAGCATGTGAAGATTTTTATTATCCGAGGCAGTCTTATGTATATAAATAAACTTTTTTTTACAAACAATTTGCTTACGGCAATTACTTGCCTACAATTTCTATTATGAACAGCCATTTGTTACTCATCTTAGTCATAATGTTAGATTAAAATTCTCATAAAATGTCTCATTATAGATGTTTCAAAGTGACAAAATATTAAAAAATAAACTTAGAAATTATATTCAAACAAAAGTATTTTAACTGTTATTTTTAATTTGACAAAAAAAAAAAGAGTTCATCAAATACAAATTAAAAAATAATAAAATCAGAATTATTAAACTGATTTTGGCAGGAAAATAGGCAAAAATTGTTTCCCTGTTTCTCTGTGTCGTCGATGTCCCCCTCATCAGATATAATTTTGTAGCACTCTACTATCGAAACATTCGAAGCATTCGCAATCGGCATTTCCCGAACATGCCGTTTACAGTATTTCTCTTTTTTTTCGGAGATATATAATTTTGATAAGTTTCATTAGAAAACTTAGTTTATATTAACTTTTTTAATTATGTACTATACTAAACCATGCTTTTAATTATTTTTTCTCAATTAATTCAAGAAAACCTTTGCACTTTTTGCAAATCAATCATGTGGGAGGGTGAGTGTTAAATATTTTTACAGGCGACTAGAATTGTTTGCTGTCTACCCAATTTTATCAAATTTATTAAGCTCTCAGCCTTTTTATTTCTTTATTTACCTATTTATTGCAGTGTGTCTTTACTTTAAACGACATTTTTATGAGATACTTTAAAACGATAACAATTAATGTTTACAAAGGTATAAGAATGTTATTCTGAACGCTTCCACTAACAATTCAAACTTCTCGCACAGTCAGTTAAACGAGTAGTTAAACTGTGTCAGACTACCTTTCTTCCAATCTACTCAATATTTGCTCTGTTTCTATTCTAAACATAATCTAAGTTTTCTTACAATTGCAATAGTATTTTTTGAGTGAGGGGAAAGTCGACGTTAAAATGTCCTTTTCTAAAGCATTTTACGATCCGATGCACAATTTTACCATTATGTTTTCTAATGATATGGATATCAAATAAAAGGTCTTGTCAAGACGATTAAAAATATATTTGTTATAAAATCTTTGTATGTGTCATTTTTTGAAAATTATATCTTCATAATGATTTTTTTTATATCCAATAATAAAAAACTTATATTACCTTTAAATAAACATGGACAATGTGTTGGAATAATCAATTAAAGTAGTTTAATTTAGAAATGATGTATATTTTATTACGTCTATAAAGAAACTGCCCTGTGCAATGTTACATATATAAATGTAGGCACATTTCTCGTAAAACAAAAAAGACGCGTGAATTTAAGAGTAAAACTGTCAACTGGAATGATAGTAAAAATCTGTTTATTTACAAAATATTTCCCTTTTTTTTAACCATTTGGCTGTTAAAAAAGAATGCTTGTCAACAATAACAATTCTTTAGTAAAACAAATGACTTTTTTGCTGTCGTGCCACCTAGCAGTTTTTCTGTAAAAATTATAGATTTTTTATACAGTGTTTATTTAAAAAACAAAATTCGACAGACAAAAAAAAACATTATTTTTCATTATCGTACGTTGCAGATAAATACAATAAGGAAATAATTAAATGTGTTCAGGGGTTCTACAAACTTTTTCGACTGTTGATTCCTTCAACTTCTTCTGATTTCTCAACTGTTTATCGGAACCCAATGTCTCCCTCCGCCCAGTTTGGCTTTGTTTTTGTCTACTTACAAAAAAAAAAATGTTTTGAAAATGGGTACTTAACGTGCCCAAAATGGATACACAGTGGTAATCAAAACAGGCATGGCGCAATTTGGGCACATACCTAAGAATCTTTCGACCCAAATTGGATTTTATTTTTTTCTGGGTATGCGCAATTTTATTCACCATTTAATAAATGAAGAAAAATATTATCGGAATATGTTTTATAGACAGCAGGGTAGATGAGATGAGTTCTGGAAACCGTAAATATTCTTAATTTATAAACTACTGGTACAATCAACCCTAACCCTATTTCACGATAAATCACATTTATAGCTTCCCAGTTTAGAAATTTTACCCCCAATAAAACATAAAATAGCAGTTTTATACTGCATCTACTGTTTTTTGTATTTTATGACAAATAGCGATGGAAAAATAAATTATTCCCTGTGCGATTTATTTCGCAAGGATTCTGGTTAGTAGGAATTATTCTTGAAGTCACTAATTAGCTGAGCTATTTGTTCGAAATATTTTTTTTCAAATGACTATTACAGCGACATATTAATGATTATCGCATCTACACATCAGATATTAATTAATTAAATCTTCTTTTAAAGAATTTATTGAAATCGGCTTATTAAGAGTATCCACTGCATGTCAAATGTTCTATCATAAATGAATAATAGTAATTTTCTTTTAACAACATCTATTTTTCCCGCAAGGAACTTCTTTTTTAAACTCCCATCTTAGTTACAAATACAAACATTAATTTTCATAGTACTAAACATATTCAACAATTTTAATAATTCATAGTTAAAATCATTTAATTTTCCAAATAAGGACTATTATATTAATTTAAAGTTTTGATAAAATATAATAGATATCGAAAAATATATATTCATTATTCTTCAAACTGTACATACTTTAGCATTTTTATGAGGAAATTCTCAAAATTTCAAAATAAAAATCTATTTCTTATAAATGTAAAATTGAAATGAGTGAGCTTCGAATTCAGATATTAAATACTTCAAAGTACTGGGTATAAAACATCTCTTAGATATCATATGAATTGAAATCTGAAGAATCCATAAAAATTTAACAGATATACTAGTTTTAAAAGATGTTTTGCGCATTGTATTTCGAGTGATTTGCCTCTGCATGTATTCTGAAACATTGCCTCTTTTTTATTTTATTAAGTATTTGTAATAAAAAAATTCCTATAAAATTTATTGGAAATAATTCATAAACTATACTTCCAGGAATAAAATATTTGAAATTTTATTTTATGAAATAAAATGTCTCAATTTTTTTCTAAAAAGCTATAAATGGAAAAGATGGTTCATATAGTACTTACAGAACTGGATTCGGTTCTTTGGAGGGAAGTAAATATTTTTTTTATGTTATGTGAGTAAAGTTCAATTTTCAGAGAATGGATTTTTGTCTACCTTGAAATTTTCTTATTATATATATATATATATATATATATATATATTATTGGAAGGTGTACGTATTATAAAATACTGTAATGCCAGATTTTAATCACTAATTGTAATATGTATGCCTTTTATTATTTATTGTGTTTATTATAGAGAATATTTATGTGTGACCTATCTACTTACTTTTCTGAAATAAGAATTTTTCAACAAAACATTATAGTTGATGCAATAATTTTATGTAAACGAAACAGGGTATTCCTTTTCTTACAAAGAGAAATAGGCTTCCGTTCAAAAATTGCACGAAAAATACATAATACTTCACCCTTTATATTTCAAATTATGAAATTTCCACCTCAATAGGGTGTTGGTCAGTCAGGTCTCCATTTCCTCTCGGTAATGTTATCCTATGGGCTTAGCATACATTCGTATTTTTAAAATATCTCATCAGGAAATTTATATTTTTAACTTCTTTTTTCTGTGTAATCATATCTGTTTCTTTTTTAGTTGACAAAATATTTTTAAAATATATGCTTAATTTAATGTTTTATGTGTTAAACTCTTATCAAAGGTGGCAGGCTGTGGTTAAGATTTTAAAACTTCAAATACAGTTAAGTATATGTCTTAGAATTAATTTGTCAACTAAAAAAGAAAGAGACATCCTTTAATAAGATTACACAGAAAAAAGAAGTTAAAAATATTAATTCCCTGATGAGATATTTTAAAAATACGAATTAACTTCGTGCTCATAGGGTTAACCTTAGCAAGGGAAATTTGAGATCTGACAGACTAACAGCCTTAATATCTGAAGATATATTTGAAAAACTACATAATAATTATATGATTTTCCAAAGCAATCGTTCATTTAAAGGAAATTATTAAATTGGTAATTACTGGACTTTTTGTAAAATGTTTACAACAGTAGTTGGAATAATTAACAGATGATCAGTAGCCCTTCGTTATATAGCTCGATATAGCACTCATTCGAATAAATCACTCCTTTTCCATGTCTTCCCAAATAAAAGTTGTAGCATACGCGTTTAGTTACTCTCTTATGAAGGTAGTCTACTGTCAAATGGATTTCTGAGTTTTGTGTATGAACGCGTTGTCCTGATTGAAACATTTGTGAGTGAACGAGCCACCTGGTCTGTCGTCCTTTTAAGTTTTGCAAAATGTGCCTGAATCTCCGGGAGTCTGATTTTCACGGTTACTTCGAGCAATGATGTGATAATTAGGTTTCTGTGGTCGTCTAGCTGATAGCATAAAAACGGTGGTAGAAGTTAATTCAGTCCTTTCGTGTTATAGCGACCCCCGAGTATGAATCACCAAGCGATCAAGATTTATCGCCTAATTATAAAGCATATATGACGTTATGATAATATACGATATATATTGCATTTCGTGACGCATATTTCCCAGTTATGGTCATTTATGACGTATATAAATGACGTGTGTATAAGATGTATATATGGCATTATAAGACTAAATAATATACATATAACGACGTATATTCCATATATATGAGCATTAGAAGAGCATTATTAGCATTCCATATGAGCATTATTAGCAAAATTATAAATATGAGCATTATTAGCATTCCATATATATGCGTATATATGAGCTTTGCTGTGATGTTGGCGAAATCGTAACAGCAATCTTTGCATAATCATAAATGTGGGGCCGCTTTAACACGAAAGTACCGTTAATACGAGCGGATTTAATCGAATCTTGACCTTTGTGGAGAATAAGACTTGAGTTCATCATTCCTAGATGTTTGAAGGCGGATGTTGAATAGCCAGTGTCCATTTTGAGCTGTTTTTTGGAGTTGAATCTTCGAGTGAGAGCTTCGGCATCGTGGTAAAGTGATACCCTAGGTATTTCAAATAAAGAAAGTTGGAATCCACGGGGCTTCATTTTAGTGCTATGTAGTATTTTTGAAGTGACATTTTTAATGTTTTCAATGATAGCTTATAATGCTATCTATACAGTTTTCTAGTGACCTGAGTCACTAGAAAACTTGTCTTTCTAATATGACTTGGAAAACTTGCACTTTTTTGGTCAACTCTTCCTCGGTTTCTACGAACTATCAGATTAGCCATTTTATCGCAAATTAGTGTTGTAATAAATAGAATTTCTTGGTAATAGCATTCCACCTTTCAATTTTAAGTGTTTCAATTTTAATTTCAATCATTGTTAAAATGTCTGTTCCACCGCCATCCTTCCTCATTATCGTTTTAAATATAACATTGTTATTGTTAATATCTGTGCTAGGGCTACTTTATTAACTGACGGGACGGAAAGGTCTGCCACAAAGTAATAAAAAATATTCTAATAAAAATATTCTATCTTATTTGTACTTTTCAAGTAATTTTATATATAGCTAAAAATAGACAAATGTAATGGTGTTAATTTATTGAGAAAACTACAGTCTGCATATAAATTAACGTTTTGGAAACTATTAAAATACATTAACTAATAGATTATAATATTTCTTAATTTTAGCATTGCCCTCGGTTATATCGCGAATTCGGACATATTGCGCTTTTTTTGTCTCCCGACAACCGCGATATAACCAGAGTATAATATATTATTTTTTGAAACCTTTCATTTCTTATAACGTAATAAAATATAAATATATTGCAGTTTTATCTGTACAATGGAGAAATTATTTTAAGCGAAAAATTTTCCTCTGTACATTTTTCGACAAATAAAAGCTTATTTGTCGCAATTCTCATAAAAGCAATTTGTTAGTAAGTCCTATAAGGTAATAAAAGTAAATATATTGTATTTTTAGCTATAAATGGAGATATATTTTTAATGTAATTCTTATAAAAGTAATTTGTGAACAATTCTTATAAAGTGAAAAAAGTACTTTTATTGTAGTTTTATCTCTAAATGGAGATATTATTTTAAGCAGGAAATTTTCGTCTGCACATCTTTTCACAAGAAAATGCGTTAATATGTAAATGATTGAGAAAATAACTATTTTTAAAAATACAGGAAGTCCGAAAATTCTCTGACAAATTTTAAAATTCAACAAAAGATCAAGCAATTGGAGTACGAGAGTGCGGTTTGCACGAAAATGCTTCTTATGATCTGAAATTTTGTTTAAGCAAATAAAAAGAAATTAGTTCATAGATGTTTCTCAAAGATAGCGGTGATTCTGGAAAGTTATCGAATACGTAGAATGCCTTAATACATAAAAATAGCGAAAGACGCACAATGCGTATGCACAGTTTTTGTCCAAGCTATGGCAACCCACATTCCAGAAGTTCACAATACTCGCCGTCATGATATTTATTAGACGAGTCAGACTACTCAACAAATATTAATTTGGCGGTAATAGAAAGCTCGCAAAGATGTCTGGCGATTCGCTTTTTCCCAAAATCGTATCGACCAATTAAATGTTTTTTGTCCGTACGCGGCTATTATCTTACAGAGGCACCCTAGTAATCTTGGCGCGCTTTCTATTATCACCAAACTAATGTTTGTTGACTTGTCTCACTCGTCTAATCGAACTCAGAGGGCTAGTATTGTTAAGTTCTGGAATGTGTGTTGCCATAGTTTGGACAAAAACTGTGCATACGCACTGTGCGTCTTTCACTATTGTTCTGTCAAAAACCATTCTACGTATTCGATAACTTCCAAAAAGCAGCGGTATATATGAGAAACTTTTGGAACTATTTTTTTAATTTTTCTTTAAGCAAAATTTCAGATCATAAGAAGCATTTTCGTCCGAACCGCACTCTTGTACGCCAATTTCTTGACATGTTATTGAATTTTAAAATGCGTCAAAGAATTTTCGGACACCCTGTATTTAACTTTGGAAAATTGGCCGTCCTTTCTAAACATGGCAAAGTACATTATTTTGAAGGAAGTATAAAATCATCTGATAGACATATTAAATAAATTTTACATCAAGTTTAGTCCCGTTGGATTACAAAGGGTTAAGACATTTTGTAATCAAATAAACGATACAATGCAATCTGAAAAGTCGAAACATTCTTCTAAGTAAATCATCTGAAGAAAGTAAAGACAAAATAAATGCACGTGGTTTTAAAAACAAATAAATAAGATAAAATAATAATAATAGAAATTAAAACGAGAAACCATTAACAGTAAATAAATAGTGTTTTTTTTTCCTTTCATAACTCAACAATTTAGAGGAAAATATATACATTAAGCTTAACTGATACAATCTGATTTGTAAATAAACTTTTTTTGTCGACACTAATAATTATGTTGTATTTCAATTACGACTTTTTAATAGCAAGTTTTAAGCTTTTAGATGATTAGGAGAAGAAAAGGAAAGAATTCTAGCTATCAATCATACGCATTAAATTGACAGCCTAATTGAAAAAGAAGGTCATGTGAGCATGCTTCATAAGTCAGAGTTCTAATGTAACACACCAACTGAATGCGGAAAATATAAATGGCTGCGAAAGAAATATGATTTTAGCAATGGTTGTTGGCGTTACGTTACGTCACTAATATATATTGATATAACTAGTAAATCTGCAGATCAGGGGACTCAACGTCAACTATGCAAATCATTGTTCTTTTTAATTTCACTTTTCATAATATTTAATATCTTAAAATCCGCAATTTATAATTATTTTTTATTAATTATATATATATTATATATATATATATATATATATATATATATATATTTAGTTTAGTAGACTATATGGACGAATCTTAAAAGATTTCATTGAGGTAGAAATTAGAACGAAAGAAAGTGAAGAGCAAAATAGATTTAGAGCAAGAAGATCATGTATGGATAATATATTTTGTCTTAAACAAATTGTTGAAAAAGAAATGGCGGTGGGAAGTCATACTCATCTTCTATTTATTGATCTTAGGAAGGCATGTGATAACACTCCAATCGCAAAAATGTGGAATGTATTAAATGCAAGGAATATAAATCAAAATATTATTAGAGTAATTTAAGAACTTTAGACACAATTAAAAACAAAGATTAAAATAGTCCAAAAATTGTCAAAAGGTTTTATAACAGATAAAAGGCTCAGACAGGGATGTTGTGCCTGTTTATGTTGAAGAAGCATTGAAAATTTGGAAAGAAAGTTGCAGAGGAATGGAACTTAATGTGAATGGAACATTAATTTTTACTCTTCAATTCGCAGATGACCAAGTTATAATGCAAAAAGTAAAAAGGATTTAGAGAAAATGACGATAAAAATTAAGGAAGGATGTTAGAAATGGAGGCTTTCTATGAACGTTAGTAACACCAAATACCTATGTATAGGAGGAAATGAAACAGAACTAAATCTAAATAATAACATAAAAATTGGAAGCTGTGAGTATTATAGATACCTTGGTGTAGCCATTAATAGAGAAGGCAGAGACTCACAGGAAATTAAATACAGAATCTGTCGGGGAAGAAAGGCTGTTAAACTATTAAATTATATTTGGTGGAGTGAGGAGATCTCCGGGAAAAGAAAGTATAATATATATGTTACGGTAAATGTAATAAGCCGGTGATTACATATAATTACCGGTGACCACACATAATCACCACTAAACATGGAAAATGTGATAAATTATTGAATATTTATCAAATTTACTGGTTCGTTTATAAAATCCCCAACTCGTAATGGGGAATGTAATAAATTCGGATTATTTTGTGGAGCAACGTGCTTTTAATTCCAAAAAATAAATATTTTTTAAATAGTATGTACGCTTCGACTACATTATCCGAAAAAAAAAACATCACTGGAAGCATGAAACTCGCTGTACAGCAATCTCTAGAATGCATGAAATTCATTCAAGCAGCGGTGAGTAATTTACATATGTATGTCAATTAGGTCTACCTGGCATCTTGAGTTCATCTCTTGAAAGACCATTGACCTAACAACCAGTCCTTTCTTAGGTACCTTTGATTTCCTTTGACAACTTTCACACAAATTTAAGTAAATACAGCTGTGCAAACTGAACGAATTTTGTTAAAGTTATAGACTTTTATTACATTCCCCATTACGAGTTTGGGATTTTATAAACTAACCGATAAATTTGATAAATATTCAATAATTTATCATATTTACCAATTTTAGTGGTGATTATGAATAATCACCGGTAATTATACACAATCACGGGATCAATCACATTTACCGTAGCATATACAATTCTATTGTAAAGAGCATATTGTTATATGGAACAGAAGGATGGAGAATTATAAAGACAAAAACAAAGAAATTAGCGGCAATGGAGATGGATGCCCTAAAAAGATCATGCAGGATATCAAGAATAGAAAGAATAAGAAATGAAAGGATCAAAGGAATGATAAAAATTAAGGAAACCATATCTTCAAAAAAAGTAATTGATCTGGTATAGTCATGTTAAAAGAATGAGTAATGAAAGACTACCCAAAATCGCATTTAATTATAGAACAAATCAAAAAAAGGAAACGAGGAAGACCACGAAAATACTGGATGGACGATATAAAAAAGCGATGAGGGATAGAGGTCTGGAAGAGGTATGAAGCCTTGACCGGAAGAAATAGAACAATTTCTTCTAGATTTTTCGGATGGCGACACAAGACACCATAAACCAAGTTTATATAGATATAGATATATATATTTATAAGCATATAAGATTTCGGGAAGCTTACGGTAAGTTTAGAAGAGTCACATTAAATACGGTGTGTATAAATTTTACTGATATATATACAGGGCTACTACCCTTAAGGGTAGTTTTTAACTGTTTTATGCATTTTCCTGCTGAACTAAATTTAGTATACTAAGAGAGGTTTGTACAATATAAATAAATTCATATACAGGGCTATGCAAAGAACAGGATACATTGCCGTTTACGGTTGATAATTGCTGGAAATGCGTTTTATGTTGTGCTATGCGTTTTTTACTTGAATTAAATTTTTGCTTAATATGCGATGTGGATAAAAGTCTTTAGATAATATACAGGCCTGTACAAAAGATTTTGAGTACTTTACCATCTATTGACGAAAATTGCTACAAGTGAATTTTCTAAGCGAACTAAAATTTAGCATTCTATGCAGTATATATACAAATTTTCAGATCATATAATATCATCTGCACAAAATAATTCAACTATTTTTCTGACTATGGAAAGTAATTGTTAAAACTGGATTTTTAAATGTGCTATGTGTTTTCTAAACTGTTTAGTTAGTAAATAGTTTCGTTACTTTCGTAGTTGGTTTGTAGTTTATTTACATATTTTCTGGATGTGTTGGAAAGTGTTTCATAATCTATTCTTAATGCATGATTTTTCCTTCTTGTTCTGCTTATTGAATGAGTGTTGTGTTTTTACTTACTCTCCAATATCTGACAGGAAAAAACTTTTGCCAATGAAACTACTTTATAGTATATCTAAAACTCACTGTCTCGCAATATCTCAAACAATATTCGAAATTTGTAAACCAAGTACTACTAACAATAGAAAATTTATAAATCCCGATCGCAGAAATATATAGTAATTAATGGTAAATTTATTATGATTCTGCTGTGAGCCTCATACAAAGTATATAAATATACATTACGACATATACATTTTTAAATTTAAAATTGGAATGCCCAAAACGATCAACTGACGATAATGGAGAAAGGAAATCTCTTCAACAGAAAATATTATGATGAAAAGAAATATGTCTGCTTTATCACCAATAAAGATGATAATCCAGAAATGCTTCTTGAATATTGTGTGTTATTATAGAGAGATTTTGTTGTCCGAAAATATTCCATCTGTTTTTATTAAGGTAGGGGAAGTGTGTCTACTATTGTACCCCATGATTTCTAAGAAGACTGCAGAACTTGCTGCATTCTGGTGGTCGTTGTCTAAACTTGATCATCCATTAGTAATTTTAGTCCATTAGTTATTTAGAATATGATTAAAGGAATTCAGGCAGTACGTTCCAAGGAAATGGGTTTAGGACGAGCTTCAAAACTTTATGAAGTTTCAAAAAGGACACTGAAGGACAATTAATTTCATAGCTGGGCAAAAAAAGTCTTCGTTAGTAGTGTTACAACACATATTTCTTACACAAAGTTTTTAAAAGAGTAAAATTTATTGTGTTCCTAATATCGCACGGGGGGTTTCGATATGAAGAAAGCTTTTTGAAAGTTGGCACTAGGGCGTTTTGCACATTTATTTGAAAAAAAAATATGTTTCTTTTATTGGAAATCATTATAAGCGAAAATGTTTTATTAGAATGTTTTTGTGAACCCATACCATCAGTCAGTTTCAATTTTTGTGCAGTCAAGCCGAATTAGATCAAAATTTCAAAATGAGTCCGATATTAGGCACACTTCCCTTATTAAAAGTATTAAAACCAATTTTAAAATATATCAATGCTATCAGAGCTAATGCCTAATGAGGGAGTTTCTTCATATAATTTAGTGAAGATTAAAATAGTGACACAGAAAATTTTTGTTTCACATCGGGAACTTTGGACAAGAAATGTCAAAACTTTTCTTAATGTAAACGCGAAGGCTTCGTTGCGTTTACAGAGGTATATGAAAATCATATTTCTGGCAAAATTTTACCTGTTTCATACGATAAAAAAAAAAGAAAATATGAAATAACTAATGCTGCTGCACTTATCATTGTTAATGCAACTTTAGGCTTCTTCCACGCGAAAAATAATTCACTTTTTAAATAATATGAATTATACACTACATTGCCAAAGGTGACCGGTCACATGCGATTTTAGACGTTTTGTTAACTATCTAGAAAAATACATGATGAATTATTCTGAAACTGCAAGTGTGTAAACAGTATAGTATAGGTTATATATTTCCGCAAAGATTTTTTCCCGAAACCCCATAAGGGACTGTCAACAAATTGAAACAGAACAAATATCTTTTGGATTACCCTGTAAAAACTAATGTAGCAAAAGCGTTCAAACTCAAGATTATTAATAGGTGGCTTATTGTAATGTACTGTGTTCATTTTTATGAGGATAGCATGTATACTCGAAGAGAAATTAAGGTTTTTATAAAAACAGTCCCAAATTTCACAAAGTTTTTTGCTTATAATTTGGAGAGTTTTTATTATAAAAAAAAAGTTATTTTGAGAAAATATGTCAAACAACATTGTACATAATACTCCGAAATCGGAATTAAATAATAAAAATTGGATGAAAAATGAGCAGGTTTACTAAAACATGTTTCACTGCGCATGCGCGCATGCGCGCATGCAATCAAAATATAATGTGCATAATGTATTAGCTAAGGATACAGAACAACTTTAGTGAAAGTTTCAAAATCATACCTTGAAAATTCTGAAAATTATTGTCGATAGAATAAGCTCGAAATCCGTTGTTCCCAAAAGGAAATAAAAAGATGAGGGGTTGTATCCAAATATAGTAGTACGTGCAATATTGTGTACGCTATCTTGGCACTAATCAACAGATATATGATACAACCCCTCATCTTTTTGTTTCTTTTTGGGAACAACGGATTTCGAGCTTATTCTATCGACGATAATTTTCAGAATTTTCAAGCTATGATTTAGAAACTTTCACAAAAGTTGCTCTATATACTTAGCTAATACATTATGCACATTATATTTTGATTGCATTCGCGCATGCGCAGTGAAATATTTTTTAGTAAACCTGCTGATTTTTCATCCAATTTTTATTATTTTTTAATTCCGATTGCAGACTATTGTGTATAATGTTGTTTGACATATTTTCTCAAATTAACATTTTTTTATTTTAAGAATTCTGCAAATTATAAGCAAAGAACTTGGCGAAATTTGGGACTGCTTTTATAAAAACCTTAATTTCTCTTCGAGTATACATGCTATCCTCATAAAAATGAACACAGTATATTACAATAAGCTACTTATTAAGAATCTCGAGTTTGAACGCTTTTGCTACATTAGTTTTTACAGGGTAATCCAAAAGATATTCGTTCTTTTTCAATTTGTTGACAGTCCCCTATGGGGTTTCGGGAAAAAATCTTCACGGAAATATATAACCTATACTATACTGTTTACACACCTGTAGTTTCAGGTTAATTCCTCATGTATTTTTGTAGATAGTTAACAAAACGTCTAAAATCGCAAGTGACCGGTCACCTTTGGCACTATAGTGTATATGTTATGGGAGGGGAGTCGTCATAATTTTAAAGATGTTTAGATAGTGCATGGCCAAAAGATGATTGTGAAAAAATAAAATTTAAATGCGAGAGCAAGATTAGCGTTCATATTGTACATTGCATGCATCCAAGTTAAAAATTATTATTACCAATTGCAAATAAATTATTAAACATTACCTAAATTTGTAAAGTAAGACGTGGATAACTCTAAAGTGTTTGAGGCAGGGGCAAACGATATGTGCTTTAAAAAATATATTGGTGAAATATGTAAATATGACACTTTTTATGTCCGCAGATGATAATTTGCGCCACTAATTGTAATTAAACTGTCATTGAATAAATTTTGAAACAAAGGAAAATGAAATTGATATAAAAGAATTGTTGCGCTATGATTTTCGGTGATTTTTAAGTGGGCTAAATCAAACAGAATGCCTTCAATGTCAACAAGAAGCATATGGAAATAAAGTTCCATATTGTGCCACTGTATTACAAATTTTTGCATATAACTTCTCTCCTTGATGGATAAATCACAGGAAGACTTTTTGTCAGGTGTAGTCATGTAATGCGTTGGCCATATGAAAAATTTTAATCGAGGATAATCGTTGCATCTACCAAATGATGAAGAAGGAACTTAACATTATATTCGCAGATGTACCTAAAATTATTCATGAAAAATTGAATGCGAAAATGTTAGTTTGCCATTAGTTCCGCAAAAAGTTAACCAAACATCAAAAGGCACAGCGTGTCACACTTGGTAAAGAACTCCCAAAATTACTAAATTTTGGTGGACACTACATTTCTTCTAAAATCATAACTGGAAATAAAAGGTGCATACTTTTTTTTTCCAACACGTCAAGAAAGTAAAAATTGATTTTCTTAAACCAATAGTGATATAAAAAACGATATGCAATGAAAAGACTACTGTCTGACTTTTCTTCAGAATTATAGGATTGGTTAAAGTCATAAAGCTAGAGAGATAGAAGACAGTTACATCTAACTGGTACAACACTAAGTGTCTTACAGAAATCCTTTAAGAAGTGGATGTTAGGAGACACAAGCTTCAACATGATAATGCATGCTCTCATTCAAAGCAAGATTGACAGTCGAATTTCATGAACAAAAACACATCAAGTGATAGAACGCCCATTCTATTCTGCTAATCTTGCTGCTTGGGATTTTTAGTTTTATTTAGTTTAAAAAATTATATTTGTTTAGTTTTCCGTGTGAAAATGAGATTGATGAAACTATAAAAACATAATGAATAGAGGAAAGTATATTCAACTAGGTAAATTATATCAAATGGTTGGAGTATCATAGGTGAGATTTTTTTCCAACAGAGAGAAAATATGCCGGGACCAGGACTCGAACCTGGGTACTTTGGTTTGCCGTACCAACGCTCTCCCTACTGAGCTATCCCGACGATATCCTGGTTGGCATATTTCACTCTTATCTGTTGGACAAGGCTGCGAACTGCGGCGCTAATTTCATTGATCCGAGCTATAACTATAGCATTTTACATGATGAATCTGAAACACCACGAAAACTCCAGTATACCATGCAATTAGGTCATAATGAATAGAGAAAAGTATATTCAACTAGGTAAATTATTTTTCGTGTGTCTCCGTGCTGTTTCAGATTCATCATGTAAAATGCTATAGTTATAGCTCGGATAAATGAAATTAGCGCCCCAGCTCGCAGCCTTGTCCAACAGATAAGAGTGAAATATACCAACCAGGATTTCGTCGGGATAGCTGAGTAGAGAGAGCGTTGGTACGGCAAACCAAAGTACCCACGTTCGAGTCCTGGTACCGGCATATTTTCTCTCTGTTGGAAAAAATCTCAACTATGATACTCCAACCATTGGATATCAAACCATATTTTTCCTAAATTCTAAGAAGTGTTGAAGTAAGATTGTTTGAAGTATTTAATTTTTGAAGAAATAGCTTACAAAAGTGCATTGATGCTGGAGGAGGCTACTTTCAACAATTATAAGGTTTGACAAGTTATATTTATTTGTAACAGTTAACTGTATCTAAAAAAATTCAGAATGATCATCGTATATAAACATTAGTTGGATTCTTACGTTGATTTGTTTGATGTAAATATATATTTTGTTTTATTGTACATATTATATACATTAAAGATACGTTTATGCATTACAAATATGTAGTTTAGAATGTACGTACATTATTTAAAGGTTAATAAAGTTATGTATTAGAAAATGGTATAAACAGAAAAATTCCTCATAATATTTTTAGAACAAGAAGATATTTTACTGTACGGTTATATTTATTTTCATAACTAATGCATCATTTATCCCACTTAATTCAATCAAAATAGATGTCTAAAGGTCTAATTCGTATCTAATCAATGTGTATTCAACTCAAAATATTAAATAAAAGTCCAGACATATAATGATTTTAAATTTCCATACAAGTTAACTAACTTCTCTATTTATTTCAGAATATGACATTTTACGCTGAACATTTTCCTGTTTGCTTCTCTACTAACTGACAGGCAATTCCTTTCAGACTTAAGATTTTTTTTTAATTCTGTCTGCAACGTATATTTAAGGACATATGCTCCTAAAATGCACATGACTATCAATAGCTATCAAGGATGAAAATTTATTCTGAACAATAACGTTTATAAACGATTGACAATTCACAAATTCCAGAAATTTTAATCTGCATCAGAATAATTTCGAAAATTTCTGGCTGACATTTTCCTTGAAGGCTCTTTCATGCAGCAAATGCAAGAACAAAGACAGATATCTCAGGGTCACGCTGCCAATCACTGTAAAAAGAGGAAAAGAGGTTTTCACAGTTCCACAAAGAAACGATTGACTTTATAGCTTTATTATATTTACGAAGATAGATGGGTGTGAAATTTATGTATAAGTAATTTCGTTTTCTGTGAGGTCAATGCCCGATCGTTTCGGACGCTGCTTTATAGAATGGATGTTAATACAATAAAACCCGAATAATGCGAACTCAATTAATCCACTCATGTATGAGTTGCTTTTAAATGAACGAAAAGCTTATTTTGCACTTAAAATAGATTTTAAAATTGATTAAAGAATGGTGAATATTTAAGTCTTGCATTTATTACAAAGTTACAAAACGAACTTTATGAAAGGTTTTCAAGCTCTAACAACATATTATTAATAGTTATTAACTAGTTTTTGGTGATAGTTTAAACTTGGATACATTAACACAAAGTGGAAATTTAAAACACAAAATATTTTTTTAGCATATGTCTATTTAGATTAGAAATTCCGTGAAATATATTTTTATTTTATGCAGAAAAAAACATCAAAGGCGAGTTTACGTTTTGAATATTTGAAAAGACGATTGTTCTGTGTTCTGACATCTATTGAATATTTCCCAAGCATTGTTGAACTTCATATGAAGTTTGTATATAATAAAGGAGTAAAAATAATATGTGCATCGTTCCTTGAAGGTTGTTTTTTAATACAACCTCATATGAAATTTCCAGGCATGAGAGGGTTAAATGGAAGTATTGGATGAAAAGAACATTTTTTAATTCTCTACGAATCCCAACATTTTTTTTTTTTTTTTTTTTTTTAGAAATACTATAAAATATCAGTATCGCGTATAACGAAGGTTTGTACGAAAAATATACACAAAAAAAAAAGACTCTTTGAAAATTTGTTTAATTGTTATTATATACTGGTATCGGAGTAATCGATATAATAAAAGCTCAAAGTACAGTTAAATTAATTGACGATGAAAAAGTTATCCAACAAAAGATAATTTCTGTTGATGTGATGACTGAAAATTTGAATAAACTTAATATACATTGAGAGAGCTTCCAACATCAGACTTAAAAATATTAAGTGACAAGATATTTATTTTCTACTTCTGAAGACGACACTAGACTGTTTTAACTAATTCTGATTATGTCAGTGACAGATTCTTGCACCGAAAGATCAGCGAGCATTTTATTTTATAGGGAATGAAAATATTCTGAATAAAGTATACAAAAACTAACATATCGAATTAGTTTTTTTCTCTAGCAATTGAAAAGTATTAGTTTCCCAACTTGTTTAATGTTCCTGTAGCTTACTGAAAGATTCATCGATGCATATTTCTGAGGAAAAAATTCAAAGAATAGGCATACAAAAGTTCTTAAAATAAAATTTTAAAAACATCTTTTTAACTTTTTTAGAAACTTTTAAAAATTCTTGTTTGTTTTCTGTTTTTTTTTTAATTTAGAAAAAGAGATAAAAATACAAAAATTAGAACCTAAAAAATAGACCAGAAAAGTGAAATTAAAAGTCTGAATAAAAAAGTAAATTAATGGTTTGATGGTTAATTTAATAAAAACAGATTTATAATATGAAAAAAGGGGAAAAAGTAAGCCGATTTTTTTAATGTACTCCTTACTTAACTTTCTCTAATGAATATATTTTTTAAATAGTAAAATTTCTTCAGTCTAACTTGATTTCCTGCGTTATATTTTGGCTAATGTTAATTATTCTAATAGCTATAGGCAAAAGTAATGATGCATTTTTGGTTGATTTTATGAAAATTTGTAGGAATCATTGTTAGTTTTCTAAAATTCAAACAACATTCTGTACAGAAATTACATTTGATTACGAACTCAATTCTTTACTAAAGAGCTGCACATGTATCATCCCACACTCATTGCATTCTCTTTAGAAATTACCTTTTAATTACCGGTTAATACAAATTCGCAAGTATCATTACATTCTTCTCTAACGAATTCATTTTTTTTTAATAATACAATATCTTTAAAAACCTTGAAACCAAATTTTTGTCTATGCAGCCATGCAGATGATATTTAATATTATATGTATACATGACGCGAAGTCAAGTCAGGACACATACGAATAATTGAACGAATAAAGTTACAATTGTTGAACAAGTGTCTACCTATAGTAACATGACTATGCGCTATCATATGAGAGTGACTGCAGCAACCCCTAAAGGTTAAATGTGGATGTTATCGCCTCTATCTCTAAAACTGTGAGACAGCAAAAAAAAAAAGGGGGGGGGGGGTACAAGTGTAAACCGTCTTTGGTTTAGTAAGAAATGACGCCTTACATGTGACTTTATTAGAAGTCACGAAATGTTAATTTTTAGATATCCAATCGCCGAGCCGGCTTAAAGTACGTCCCTAATCGCATGCAGAATAGGGATATTATAAAGCAAATGTACATTTATTAATAAAGTAATACATGTCGCCAAAGTACAATTTACATTAGTAAAAGAAAGGTTAACTATGCTCAATGCGTCCACCATCAGTGCACATGCAGAATGCATTGCTGGTGATAATGGACCCATTCAGCATACATAAGGCCACTCACCTCTCAAATATCCCTCTACAATGTTAATCTTATTAGCTAATTTTCTGATGAGAAATTTTAAAAATATGAACGCATTCTAAGGCCATATGATTATTCGACATCTGACTAACCAACAGCCTTAATTTGATTTTTCTGTAGTGCTGTTTCTGTAATTTTAAAAATTCGCCAAAATTTACAATTGGAAAGTATTTTTTCTCCCTTAAACGTAAAATTTAAAAGAAAATTTTACTGAAAAAATTCTGGGATGAATTTTTGCATTTAAGAATTAAGATTTACCGGTATAAATAATATGCCAATGCCTTAAAAAAGATAAACTAGTTACAAAATATATTGTTTAATATATTTTGCAACTAGACCTATAAGTGTTTAAACAACATCTGAAAAGTTGTCCTTTTTTTTTTTTTTAATTATTACATAACATCATTCAGCCACTTTCTTTTCAAAGTTTGAATAACACAAAACCTTCTCAAAATCAGTTGTAATTTCACATCAAAATTGATTACTAAAATAAAATAGAAAATAAATCAATCACAATGTTTGGTGTTTCATAGTTCCGTGATGTTATTAGATCTGATGAGACAGAGTATGGCTTTAGTTGCGTCAATGCGATTTTTGTGTCAACTGATGTCGAAACTTTTATTTGACAATCATTTATTGAGTTTGCAACGCTAATAATAGAATTCTTTGATTTCTTTTAGAGATGTTCTTTCATTATGATATAGTTTACCAAACGTTTGAAAGACCTTTTTGAAGATTAGAAAAAAAAAAGTCAAACTGTTCTATTAATAAACTTTGTAACTTAAATTTGATTTATAGTAAACGTAAAAGTTTTTGAATGTAAAAGTAATAGTTAAATTTCATTTTCATAAATTTATGGCTAAACAAACACATTATATTAAATTTATTTATTTTAAATTAGTTTGTTTATTTATTTATTTTTTAAACTTAAAAATTAATAAAAGTTTTTTGTGAACAGTTTGCTTTTTGAGTGGCATTTGCAACCATATTAAGGAAGATTAGCCCGTTTATACGTAATTCAATGTAAATAATTCAGCGTTTGCGTGTAATATTAAGTAAATAAATTGCCAAAAGAAATTAAAATTTCACAAATAAATAAATAAATAAAATACGAATTTAATAGAATGGAGTCGAACTACGCACTTAAACACTGAAACAATCAGAATCACAAAAATTCCTATAAATACAGAAATCATTCGTGATTCACCACTGGCATACGGCTCATACGAAAGTACCAAAAATGCTTTTGTTGTAGTTGGTTTACAATCTAAGAAAACATACTAAACGTAAAAATTACATTAGTTTTCAATTAAAATGATTTTCACCTGCGCTCTGTACATCAGTCAGTATATCCAGGGCCTGATTACTCAAAAGGCACATGAAGCACGTGCGTCTCCTCTAAAATTTAAGAGGGCCCCAAAATAACTGCAAAATGGGGCCTCAAATTTCAACTTTGAATTTTTTGCTTTGAAATTTGAATTTTTATGGAGGGATAAGTTTGCCTTAATTAAATTGTCATTTTTTGTTTTATACTATTTTTCAATTTTTAAAGATACTTTAGGCTACCCTAACGAGCCTGCTCGAACAAAAAAAAATTATCAAAATCAAAGGATTCGCTCCGAAACGATAATAACCTGGTACAATAAAGTTTTCCAAGGAGAACTAAAATATCAATAAAAAATGGAAAACAGTATAAAAATTATATAGACAATTTGTGGAAAATCCCTTATCATTCAGCTACTTTTACAGAGCAACTAAAAATCAGCTCACTCTATCACCGATATCGTTCTTTCACGATATTTGACTGGATTTTTTAAATGAGTTGCTCTATAGAGTTGACTATTAAGTAATGAAAAAAAAAATCTATCGTTCGCGCATGCGCAGATAAAAATATTTCATACAACTGCTCATATTTCATCAAATGTTTAATATATTTATATTCCAAGTATACTATACATTTCTACTACATTTTGTCAAATTTTCTGAAACTGGCATTAAATTTGGTTGAAAACCTTGCAAAACAAAAAACATTCAAGATTTTTTTTAACTTAAAATTTTTTTTATATCTCCATGAATATACATGCTATTCTTACACAAAAAAATACACATGTTGTACAATATCCACATATTCGTTTGCTGTAACGATATATCATTTGGTGCATTTTACTTTAAGAGTGCTGATCACAAATATTATTATTTTTCTTCGATTTTTTGTTGGCCCTCTAATTGTCATCATGATCAAATCGTCGTTGATAAATATGAGGCCAAACATATTCTTTATAAACCTGAAGTTGCAGAAGAATCCGACAAGCATATCTTTAAATATCCGACAAAATGTCTGAAATTGAAAGTGTCCGGTGACGAATGGCCATTTAGTATATATATATATAACCATTAATGAAACATTACCCCGAAACACCAACTGAATCTTGAAATAATGATTTAGGAAGTAATAATTTATTGACAACGAAATTGTAACCCCAGAACTATGAAGATAGATATTAAATACTTATTTAAGAGAAGTAGAAATTAAATTAAAAATTGAATGAAATAAATAGAATGAATGAAAATTGTGGAATTTATACAGAATTATCAAGTCCCAAATGCATAAATTCCACAAATAACATATATATATATATATATTATAAAAAGGAGAAATTTACTTTAGCATTTATTTTCGTTTTATTATGCATCCTATATAATCAGGTACATTTTTATACAAATAAAAGAAAGTATTTGCCTGTCTGTGCGTGTGTGTTGGCGATGGCTAGGGAAATCGACCGTACGTAGAGGTCTACAAATTTGGATAAAGATTGAGGAAAACAGGTTCTAATGCCCCTTGATATTCAGATTTTTGATTTTTGATTTTTCATAATTAACCAAGATATTAATTAAAAACGCTGATCGAATGCTAATGAATGAGCTTGGATTGGCCTCAGCTCGCCGTCATCATGATCGCTTTTGCTTCTACGCATGCCTGGAGAAAACTTGGAACTGCATGCAAAAAGAAAAGAGGATGATCTGTTTTTTTTTTCTACCGATTAAAATGGCGATCGCGAGGCCAAGGATGAACTTATATCATAAAGAAGGTCATACACAGATATACGGTATCTTCGTTGTTCCGATGATACCTTTTATTAAAAGAAATATCAACATTTACTCATTAAAACAAATGATTTTCTATATATAGTTTTTCATATTTTGGAAGGTATAAGTTTGAAACAAAATCTTTGTTATCGTTCGCGCATGCGCAGGTAAAAAGCATTTCATACAACTGCTCTTATTTCATCAAATGTTTAATATATTTATATTCCGATTGTACTATAATATTTCTACTACATTTTGTCAAATTTTCTGAAACTAGCACTAACCCTTCGCTGCCAACCACGAGTATACGCGTGATTTTGCAATCTAAAATTACGAATTCGTAACGGAAATTTCGAAAGAAGAATTTTTATTTTATGTAATCACGAAATGTCTGTAATTAAATAAAGTAAATATTGCTATTAGTATTTTCTAGTATGAATTTGAACTTTCTAAATAAAATAAAATTCCGGTAATTTTAACCCGGCAGTGAACGTGCTAAATTTGATTGAAAACCCTGCATGATATAAACAAAAAACATGCAAGAATTTTTTGAGCTTTTAAAAAGAATCGCTATATCTCCATGAATATACGTGCTATTCTTACACAAATGAATACACATATTGTACAATATCCACATATTCGTGTGCTGTAGCGATAAATCATTTCGTGAAATTTATTTTACAGGGTGATCACAAATATTATTATTTTTCTTTGATATTTTGTTGGCCCCCTAATTGTTCTCATGATCAAATCTTTGTTAATAAATATGGGGCCAAACATATTATTTATAATCCTGAAGTTCCAGAAGAATCCGACTAGCATATCTTTAAATATTTGACAAAATATCTAAAATTGAAAGTGTCCGGTGACGAATGTCCATATATATGGACGAATGTCCATACAGTGTATATATATATAATTATTATACCTTTGAATTTCAAAATGCATTAAACAAGTTCTTGCATTATATCTATATCTATATATAATATATATTATTTAAATAAATTATTGAAAGATTTACATAAAATGAAAATAAAATCGAAACTACAAAGTTCATCAAAATTTAGTCTGAAAATAAGTTTTCTTTTCATAGCAAAATTACAGCAAAATTAATCAGTATCTCGCCGTTGTCACTAGTTTAATAAAAGTTCAGAACCTTTATATTTAAACGTGTAACCGACATCTGTGATTTCCCTGGGGTGACATTTAAAGCACCAATAACATGAAGCATGTGCCTGTTAGCTTTCGAAACATATTACTCGCTATATAAAAGAAATAACAGCCTTGACCATTCTTCAGGCACTTGTCAAGGAATTTGACAGATTGCATGTTCGCTATTTAGACGCGTTAACATAATCAGGAAGTATCGCTTTATAGACAGCTAATAAAAATGAACAAATGAAATATTGTTGAAACCATTAAAGAGAAATTATATGATACTACTAATTTTATATTACTATTTCCTTTAAATATATTTAGTTTTCTTTACTATGTTGTAGGTAAAATGTTTCGTATTTTACACATTAGAATAAGGAAATACTGTTAAAGAAATACTGTTAGTTTTTTTTTCTACGAAAGCTAAATTTTAAACATTGGTTCCTGAAGAACGAAACCATGGGCTAAGCGGTCATATTCTGGGCGTGTCTGTTACTGGGCTGATTCCATACTATAATTAAAAATCCTCTTATAATATAAGGTTAAGGGAATCGGAAGGGAGATTGACATTTCAAGTATGATGTGATGATATTCCTCCACAACCGATATTATATTATGGAAAAAACAAAGCAATCTGTTAAATACTTTTCATTACAGTATATATTTACGTATAGTAATATTTGAGTATAAACACATTCGTGCGTGCACACTCACGCACACGCCAAATTATTCTCAAAAGTGACGATGCTCAGCGAAATATTGCCAATAGTTGCGCCAAAAAAATTTCACAGCAAATAAGACGAATCTGGCTAATTTGACAAAATTCTCATTCAAACCCGAGAATGAAAATTGGTAATTTTGCATTAACGGGTCCAAGTCAGAATGGTGCATTTTAGCTGTCGTTGTTAAAGCATAAAATTAAAGCGTGATTTTTTTTTCTATAACTAGTGGTGATTTTTTATAAGAATCTAATTATATACTGGATTATAATTTTGAGTACGTTATTTCTATATATTTTTTTCTTGCTTTTTACAGTGTTGTACGCAAAGCCATAATTTTAAAATACATTATTGCTGACATCGCTTATGTTTGATGGAAAATCCAATTACTGAAAATTACCGTAATTTCGCGCGTATGCGCCGCACCCTTGTTAAGTCTTTTTCAAACCGGAAATTTTATTGAAAATAAGAAGTCAAATAAGTGCTAAGCAGAAGTAAGTCCCATTTTATTTAAAATAAATTCTGGAAATGGAATTGTCTGAGGTGCGGCGTATACACGCGAAATTACGGTAGCTCCAAAATTTTATGAAAAGAATTGTTTTTTTTTTGTTGTTGTTGTTTTCAATCAAATGCAGTGTTATCCTGGTTATCGAATGTAATCCGTTCCGGTATCGCATTTGTTAGCCAAAATCTTCGTAAACAGATATGCTGTTTCTCGTCCAATCAAAATGCAACGAAGCAACGCAATCTTAGAGCGCACATTCTGTAAAACATTCATTAGCCGAGTCAGAAAAAAAAATTGTTAGCCTACCCATTCGCAAGTTGAGGTAACATTGTATATTATTTCTAAATAAACTGTGAATTTTTAAAACTATTTTTACTACACAGGGTGTCCCAAAAAATGATTGAAACGTGCTTCAATTTTTTTCTTGTTAGAGATATACATTTAAAATGTAAATTGCAAAAGTGTTTCAAAATCAGGTACGGATTAAGATTACGTTGATGAAATAGTCCTGTCATTAGTGTTCTAAAAGTTAAACTTTTTAAATTTGTATACGGTCTCTGGATCCGATAAGCCGTATTGAGAAACATTTTCTCCATGCTCTGATAAGTATAACAGAGAAACGTGATTTTAGTGCGGGAAAATTCCGAAGTTTCATAAAATTCAAAGCATCATAACTCTGGGAATTTTGGCAGTAGAAGAATGGAATGTTTACTGTTGTATTTGTCAGAGCATGGATAATGGTTTTCAAAACATAACGTAGTTGTTTAGCAGTTAATGGGACAAGGTCTCTTTAGTGGCATGCCAAAATATAAGACTCGGAGACTGTATAAAAATTTTAAAAATGTAACATTTTATGATTAATGGCAGGAGAATTTCATCAACATAATCTTAAATCATACCTTATTTTGAACGTTTTTGCAATTTACATTTCCCGCTTATCTCCAACATGTAAAATAATAAAGAGAATTTCAATAATTTTGGGAAATTCTGTATATGATACTTTCTAAGACTTTTCTGTAAATATAATGGAAGCAAAATTCTTATATAACTTACTTTTAAATATTATCCCTCTTTAATATTTGAAGACGTTTCACCTAGTATAATACAATATTAATAACAGTAACATATTAATAAATATTAATCTCATGTAGATTTCAGAAAGACATTAACTATCATAAATGAATACAGAGGCTGTTGATCAGCTATTTTGCAAGCACAGTAAGGCTACGCCACTTCCAAGTCACTAAACCCGCATAAAGCTTTCAATAAACTCCCCGTGCTCTGTTTCTTCTGTGTCTATTTCAATAAAAGGTAAATTATAAAAGTCAATCAATGTTATCCATTGAAAATTATAACTAAAGGCTAAATCAATATTTGAATAATCAGAACATTATACAATAGATTTGTCTTTATGCAAAAGAAAAAATATATATATTCATTTTATTTATCTATTGGAAAATCATAAACATTGATTACATGCTTAACTCCTTTTCCTATAATGTCATCGTTTAAAACTGCATATAAAAATTACTCTTAAAGAGCTGACCTTCTACAACTAACAATCAATCAATAATCTAATAGCATTAAAAGCTAAAATCAAAGAAAAAACTGATATCGAGATTTCATTTACATGATCAATATTTTTCTTTGGAAATTTGATTTGAAAAAGAATTATTCAACTTAAAATATGTATATATAAATAGATAAAAAATAATCTGCATGGTTAGATTTTACCAAAAATTTTAACTTAATATACAATTAAACTAAATATATATTTTTTAATTGTATGCTCGCTTAAATCCATATCACCACCATATTAGTAAAATAAAAAATTACAATAACAATATTTCAAGCAATTAATTTTTATTTAAAATGGATAGGGAAATAATTCAAAAAGTAGCTTATTTGCTAGTGATGATGTTACGTCCGATTATCGGAGGTTTTGTAGACAGCACGGTTGCATAAGGTCATAAGTGAAAAATGATAAAGCCTCACTAATTCGTCATTTTCACAGATATTTAACCCCTTAACCCCTTCGCGACGAGCGTCCTTTACAGAATTTTTAATCTTTTGCCACCAGGTTTTCAAAACAGAAATTTTCGCCTAATTGAATCTCAGAAATGCTAAGATTTAATAAGGCAAATCTTACAATAAAAAATAACTGGTGGGAATAATCGAGAATTCTGAGCATCTTATGCGTCACGTATACGTGTCGCTCGTCCTCAAGGGGTTAAAATCCTATCATAAGTAATCTGTATGGTAAAAGTGCAAGTCATGTGACTGAGGAAAACAAATACGGGCTAACCACATCTTTTTCCATATGCCAAGTGGCCGTTTTTATTCAAAATTATTTTTTCGAATAAAATTGCATAAACGTTACATTTTTAGAAAGATCGTTGAAAAAAATTGTTTGCTTGAGAGATGAGTCCCATTCAGAAATGTATAGATTCTGAGATAACTTCTGTGAAAATCAAGTTGAATATCTCAATCCATTAAAGTAAATAAGCAAAATATTCATTAGTCGTGAGTCATAGAAATATTAAACTATGGAGCTAATCAATCGCAAAGCAAGATCTCCATGATGAATTTTACAACGCTGTCTGGCGTCGAAAAAAAAATCGCATCTGTCAACATGGCATCTCCAACTATAATAAAGAAGAAAGTTTGTGTGTGTATCTGTCTGTTTCTCCGTTGTGTTCTGAAGAGACCGCTGCACGCAGAGCTACAAAATTTGATGAGAAGGTACCTCTATGCATGTAGTTTTGCACCTCGAAGCCAGATTTTGGAATTTTTAAATAGATTTTTTTAAATTTTAATTTTAATGCGATTTTTAGTGTTTTTTCACGTTTAGCTGCGATTTTTCCACATTAGTAACGAGAATCCGGTTCCAATCTTTTAGCCCAATATAGTAAATTTTATCCTCTTTTCAATAAAGTTTATGCGAAATTCGTACAGCGATTTTTGATTTTTTGGCGAATTTTTTCCTTTGACACTAAGTAATTTTACCCAGAATGCTTGATTGATTCGGTGGTTGCTTCCATTTCAGCGTCAGATACGCTCAAAATCGTCATTTTTAGCACTTTCCAACCTAGTTGAAAAGTGCTTATGACTTCGGTTTGTCTGGCCGTCTGCCGTCTGGCCGTCTGGCCGTCTGCCGTCTGGCCGTCTGGCCGTCTGCCGTCTGCCGTCTGCCGTCTGTCCGTGCTCTAACTCCCGTAAATATGCTCGGATTGCTCTGCAATTTTTATATGTTATTATCGTTATCTATAGCATGTTCCCTATTTCAACGGAAGTGTGTAGCACTTATAGTTTTTTTACAGGGACACTCAAAAGAATTCCGTTACATTGCGGTCTATGGGGAAAAATCATTTGCTGTTTATTTAAATAATGTTTCACTATTTTAAACGCATTGAAATTTATATATATCACTAAGGTGCATTAGAAGAAGCTTAATATGGAACAGGGTGTGCATAGCACTTATAGTTACTTTACAGGGACAGTAAAAATAATTCCGTTACATTACGTCTATGGAGAAAAATCGTCTGCGGTTTATTTAAATAATGTTTCACTATTTTAAACGCATTGAAATTTATATAGATCACTAAGGTGCATTACAAGAGACTTACTACGGAATATTGTGTGTATAGCAGTCATCGTTCATTTACAGGGACACGCAAAAGAATTATCTACTGTCTGTTAACAATAATTCCTGGAAGTGCGTTTTAAGTTACTGAACGCGATTTTAATGTTAACTTGCTTTTTGTCTATTACGTGGTGTGTATAAATTCTGTAGATCCTATACAGGGCAGCACAAAAGTTCGCGAACACATTTCTGTTTATTGACAAACTCCAGACGGAGAATTTTAAAATGTGCTACACGTTTCCTAACTGAACTAAAATTTAGCATCCTATGTAGTATATATACAATTCTATATATCCTATACAGGGCTGAATAAAAGTATTCGGATATTTTTCCGAATATTGTATATGTTGGAAATTCCTGAAATTATGTTTTTAAATATGTTATGCGTTTTCCAAATTGTTTACTTAGAAGTTATCTTTTAGCTTATTAAACGGTATGATTTGTAAAATTATTTTGGAAGCGTTGGAAAGTGCTACATAATCTATGCTTGACGCATGATTTTTCGTTCTTGTTTTTTACTTTTTTTGGCTTGGAGAAAGTTGACAATTCTTTACAGATACAAAATCATAATTTTAAAAGGGAAGGGCGGATTATTTATTATCCCGATTCTTTTATTAGATTTTTTCTTTTAATTTCATTTTTTATGCATTTTTTAAATATTTTTTCCATGTTTTGCAGCGTTTTTTGTTTCAAATAACGTCACAAATCGCCCACTACAAGTCAAACACCATTGGACGGCAGTTGTGATTGGTAGCTGATAGAATTGTAGGCACAGCTGGAAGTCAACCGGGCATTTGTGATTGGCAGATGAAAATGTCGTCAGCTGATTGCAATTCGAACAGCGAGTTATGAATTTATTAAAATTCATAATTTATTAAAATTTATTTATTATTTTATTAAAATCTTGTAATTTTCTTAAAACATAAATAAGGTTACTGTTAAGAAATTATAAGACCACCTGAGGAAATTAGCATATTATACGTCTCATCATAATCATTGTATAATGTACATGTGTATATATAGTGAAAGTATATCTCATCAAAAACGTCACCTGTAAAAAATGCAGCCAAGTCTCGTGACTCTTTTTCCGTAAAAAGTTCTGAGATCGTTTAAAGCCAAGTTTAGCTATCTTATTAACTCTGAAATTTTCATTCACAATTCACTCCTAGTCTCTACATCTTTAGTTAAATATTATTTTGTGACTTGGCAATTACGCAGCACAGGGAAGTTATTACACCTTACTATGTTATGTGGGAAGGGATGAGATAATATGATTAAGGCTCATTATATACGCACAGGGAAGTTATTACACCTTAATATGTTATGGGATGGCATGGTATTATTTGATTAAGACGAATTATATACATCACATTCTAGTGCTGCGTAATTGCCAAGTCACAAAATAATATTTAACTAAAGATGTAGAGACTAGGAGTGATTTGTGAATGAAAATTTCAGAGTTAATAAGATAGCTAAACTTGGCTTTACACGATCTCAGAACTTTTTACGGAAAAAGAGTCACGAGACTTGGCTGCATTTTTTACAGGTGACATTTTTGATGAGATAAAGCTTTCAGTAAACTCTTCGTGCTCTGCTTCTTTTGCGTCCAATTCGATAAATGGTAAATTGTGAAAAATAACTCAATGTTACAATGTAGTTATCGGTTGAAAATTAAAATGAAAAATAAATGAATATATATTTGAACAATCGGAGCAATTTACAAGAGATTTGCTTATATGCAAAAGAAAAATAAGAAATTCATTTTATTTATTTATTGGAAACTCATAAACATTGATCGCATGATTAACTCTTTTTCCAATAATGGCATCGTTTAAAACTGCATATAATAATTCAACTTAAATATTTGGCCTTCTACACCTAACAATTAAAAAAATAATTTATCAACTAGTATCGAAATTTTATTTACATAATCAATATATTTATTTGGAAGTCGGATTTTAAAAAGAATTACTCAACTTAAAACATGTATATATTACAGTGAAAACCCGAATTAACTTAGGTAAAACGCGTTCTAATTAAGAGTTCCAGTTAAAACGCGTTTTAACAGATTTATTCCAGTTAGAACGCGTTCTAGCTTAGAGCGGTAGGAAAACCCCGTTTTATTCGGGTTTCGTCTGATTTGTTAGACAATATTATTTGTGTCTATCAAAATGTATTGATATAAATCAGTTAAAACGCGTTTTATCTGATTTATTCCGGTTAGAACGCGTTCTAACTTAGAGCACTACGACTACTAGTAAAATATGTATGTTACAGTGAAAACCCGGAATCAGTCAAAACCCGAATTAACTAGCGAAAACGCGTTCTGACCGAGAGCTCCAGTTAAAATGCGTTTTAACTCATTTATTCCACTTAGAATGCATTCTATCTTAGAGCGCTAGGAAAAACCCATTTTCCCTAGTTAATTCGGGTTTTGACTGATTTCGGGTTTTCACTGTAACAAATATATAGATAGATAGATAGATAAAAAGTAATCTGCGTAGTTAAATTTTACAACTAGGACTTCCCTCAAAGGGATTAGTCTGAGTGATATTGCTGAGAACATAGGGTTAACAATTACAATGTAAAGAAAAAGAGCAAATTAAATGATATAATTATAAAATATCAGATATAAATTCATATACACTGTTAAAAAATAGAAAAGAAGTACCGTTCATCAGATGTGTTGTCATAATTTTTTTTTTGAACATGTGGCAAAGAATCGCATTTTCTTAAGCGCGTATTGCGCAAAACTTGAAAAAAAAAATTAAAAAAACCGCCGGATCTTTTAAAACACCAAGCTTTTTAAGTTACGTAATTGGATTTGCAGCCAATAGATTATTCTATCAAGCATGGTTTAACGCAAATTTAATTTCATTGCTGCACCTTTTTTTGTGTGTGAATTTAAAAATTTTCTTCCTTGATTATATATGTATTTGTGTAACTGTTCATAGAAACTCTTACACTTCAAACCACATTGATAGCATGCTTTGCTACAAACCAGATTGCAAAACTATAGTCTAAATTACTATTGAAGTATGCAAAAAATCTTTCGATGACTTCTGTAAAATAATTTTTACATTAAATCTCCATATTGGCAAAATTGAAAAATTATATATATTTCAAAGTTAAGCTTAACAGATACTTCTTGATTATTCTCTAGGAAGCTCTGCCCCCTGCGCCTTTACTGCGTATTTACTGCACCAATCCGCAGACTTTTCTTTTGCCTGTCTGTCTGTCTCTCCACAATCTGTCTGTTTCCCTATCCGTTCTTCTGCCCGTCTCTCTAACCGATTGTCTATCTCTCTACACGTCTCTCTACCTGTCTCTATATTTCTCTACCAGTCTCGCTACCCGCCAATCTATTTCTCTAACCGTCTGTCTATCCTTCTAACTGCTTGTATGTCTAGCCGTATCTCTATCCACTTCGCTACCCATTTGTCTCACAACTTGTCTATATGTCTCTCTACACGTCTGGCTATACGCCTCTCTACCCATCTTCTTACCCATATCCGTACCCATCTACTGTCTCTCGACTCGTCTGTATACCCGCCTCACTATACGTCTATTTTTGTACCCGACTCTTTACCCGTTTCTCTACCAATCTCATTACCCGTCAGTCAACTCGTCTCTGTACTCATCTCTCTACTCGTCTCTTTATCTACCACGCTACGCGTCTCGCAACCTTTCTCGCTACCCGTCTCGTGACCCATCTCGCTACCCTTCTGTCAACCCTCTTTTTACCTTTCTCTCTAGCCGTCTGTCTATTCGTTTCGCTACCCGTCAGCCTACTTATGTCGCTACTCGTCTCACTACCCGTCTGTCTACCCGATTGTTTACTCGTCTTTCTACTTCTCGCCACCTCTTCCCAATATTTAAACAATTCATTTAATATGCAGAAACCGTTTATCAGTTATTAAATGCAAACAGAAGTAATTTATCTAATAAGTGTAATCAGATGCAATTTTTTTTAAAATACATACATAAACCTTAATAATAATTCATCAGTTTTGTGTTCATAGTTGTTTATATCATTTGACAGTAAATCTCAACTTCTTAAACCTGAATTATCTCAAGCTTTTTAAAAAAACCACAAGGTCTATATAACTGCAAAGTACCCTGAGGGCTATATTAGCTACATGTTATTAAGTTAAGTGAAAGTTTCGTTATCGCGTTTGCAGCCAATTGCTTAGGTCAGAAAGCGTGGCTTAATGCCATTTTAAATTCATTACTGTAACTTTCTTTTCTTTTCTTTTTCTTTTTTTTTTTTGGGGGGGGGAGGGTTTCAAATATAAACATTTAAATTAAAACTTTTGCCTCCATGCCATTAGTGTTGTTTGTATTATTAACTAATACCTTGTAGACCGAGCTTCATTTGAAATAAATGTAAAAGACTTATTCTACAGTTTTTTTTAGGAGAAACTTTCGTAATTGGGCCCAAAGCCAATCGGAGCATTTAATATCATTATTGTAACTCTTATAGAGTTAAAATAATATTGTTGCTAGCTTTACTCTTGTTTGAGACCAGCCTTGCCTGTGTATCTGAATGGGGAAAAGTTTCGTATCCTATATCGGTTGGCGAAAAAAATTTTAAATGGTGCCAAAAGGTAGTTTTAGCATCTTACAAAATTTTTCAAGAGAGCGGTAAAATATGTTTTTCAAATATTTACAAACATACGTTTATTAAAGCATGTTTTTGCACCCTCTTAAAAATTTAAGCACGATGCTAAAATAAAATTTTATCGCCATATTCGATATTTTAATAAGTAATGAAAATACATAAACAAACTTATTTAACAAACCCAAGAGGCATTTTTTGTGATAAATAATTGTTATTGTCAGGGGGGTAAATTGTAAACAATTAATAAACGGCTAGTAACTAATAAATAGCATTTAAAATCTAAAAATGGAGAAGTGGTCCGTATAAAAATGCAAAACATAACATTATACGCTTGATATATGTAAATCTTTTTTTTATTTTTTAATATTTCCGAAGGCACAGATAAAAAAGTAAAAATCTCTTTTCCAAATGCCATTACAATATATATATATATATATATATATATATATACAAAATAGAAAAATATCTGCAAAAAAATATATTTACATAATACTACATCTGCAAAAATATAAGATTTAGAAAAAGTAAGCCAAATCCTGCAGATCCCAACAATCACATCGAAAAACTTATCACCAAAAAAGAACTCGCCAAATCTTACGGCACAGGAAATGGATTTTTCTCTCTGAATGCAGAATATTAGTTTTTTTTCTTGTACGATGGGTGATTATAATATAATTGTTTCATTTCACATACTACATACCGTTTGATATATTGGTACTTTTATGTTATCCTGGCGCAGTTGATAAATCGCCAAATATTTTTCCTATAACATTTTCATATTGAATTCATTTCATTTAAATATAAACCTTTCACTCATTTAATTTAAAATACATGCCTTTCATTAATCCCATTTAAAATGCTAAAAAGAGAAAAAAAAATAAATAATGCCATAAATCGAAACCTTTTATTTAAACACCAAAGATTTTTTTTATTTTTTTATTTACACACGCGAAATAAAATAACTGCTATTGCTGAGATTTGCGCCAAATCTCTAACACCAAGTCTACCAAGTTATTGCGGGGGTTTTCTTTCAAACAGAAAAAAATCCAGATTAATTTTCGATTTCTACTAAATTGAAATACAGTGTCTCACAAAAGTGATGGGACACTTGTGCTTTATAAAAAGAAACTGCAATAAAATAAATAAACAAACATGTGCAAAAATTTTTTGGGTGTGTTTCATATTTAAAGTTAGTAACAATTATTACATAACATACATTTTGTCAAAATATTAAAATATTAATTTAGTAAAAATACAATTGTTCAGAACGGAGCAAAAAATGGCTCACATAAGTGATGGGACACTTACTTTTCCATCAAATATTTATCCACAAATTTTACTTTTTAAAAGGTTTTAATATTTTGTTGGATTTCCTTTTACTTTTAAAACATGATTTAATCTTTTTGGGATGGATTCGACTATTTTTTTTGTGATTTCTGGAGTGATTTCACCCCATTCTTCTTGAAGCACCGATTTTAGTTGTTGTTTTGAAGAAATGGTGTGTTTGCGAATTCTTGATTCCAATTCTTGCCAAATATTCTCTATGGGATTTAAGTCTGGAGATTGTGGTGGTGTTTTTATTATTTCAGGACAGTTATATAGCAGCCAGAGTCTAACGTTCAGAGCAGTGTGCTTGGGGTCATTGTCCTGGTAGAATTTAAAATCGTTATGAAGGTTCAATTTTCGTGCTGAAGATTTCAAATTTTGCTTTAAAATATCAATATACTTGTACTGATCCATTATACTGTCAATAAAAACAAAATTACCAACTCCAGCGGACGACATACACCCCCATACCATAACTCCTCCTCCACCATGTTTTACTGTTGGTACCAAGTTCTGTTTGCGAAGTTCTTCCCTGGGTTTTCTCCACACCAAGATTCTACCGTCAGAACCAAATATATTAAATTTACTCTCATCAGCAAATATAACTTTATTCCAGTAATCAGAATTCTTATTTATGTTGGATTTTGCGAAAGCTAGTCTGAGTTTTCTATTCTTTTCACTTACGAAGAATTTTTTCCTGGCTACTCTACCGTGATATCCAGCAGATCGAATTACCCTTCTAATAGTTTCAGGATTAACAATTATTCCATATAATGCTTGTAAATCAGCAGCAACTTTTGAAGCACTAATTCTTGGATTTTTTTTAATATTTCGAACGATAATTCGCTTTATTCCATTGGATAGCTTTGATGGTCAGCCAGGTCTTCTTTTATCCTGAATCATATGATTCTTTTTATATCGTTTAATGATATTGAAAACTGTTGAACGACTCAAGTTAACTGTTTCAGCAGTTTTTCTAATAGATTTTCCACGTTCAATATGCAAATTAATAACTAATTTTCGAATTTCAGACGAAGTTTCTTTTCGTTTAGCATTCATGACTACACAGAGCTAAAAAACACAAAAATTCCAAAACAAACTGGAGAGAAATACTGCAGACGATTTTATAAATTATTGCCAATTGCTTTTAAGTAAAAATAAAGCCCCAAAAAATATTTTTATTGCTTATTTCAGGCGATTTTTGTTGCATATATAATGGTGTCCCATCACTTATGTGAGCTATTTTTTGCTCCGTTCTAAACATTTGTATTTTTATTAAATTAATATTTTAATATTTTGACAAAATGTATGTTATGTAATAATCTTTACTAAATTTAAGTATGAAACACACCCACAAAAAAAATGTGTACATGTTTTTTTAATTTATTTGATTAGTTTCCTTTTGTAAAGCACAAGTGTCCCATCACTTATGTGAGACACTGTATATTTTATTGTGCTGAATATTAGTGCGTGCATATTTTTTTGCGCAATGTATTCCATGAACTTTTCAATTCCGATTGTCTACGAAAATCTCTCGCCGGTGAAAATGACGTACGCACAAAATTTTCGTGACGTATGTACTTTAATTGTGCTTTTTTATCTATTTTTTTAATATAATTTCCAAACGGTTTGACATTTATTCTTGGTAATAAATAGACGTCGTTGTCACCTTTATAGGTACCTGCTGTAAAAAATTTGAACGAAATCCGTTAAATATTTTTTGAGTTATGCTTGACGAAAGGTTTTAATATCCATCGTAGCTATATATGGGGCAAAGTAATACTGCGCTGTGTATGAGTCTTCGTTGCACTCAGACAAAAAATGTATTTTGATGTACTTTTATATTAAACATATATATTTTTACATTTTTTGTCCGCTTAAATCCCTATCGCCCGGCTATTAGTAAAATGTCACAACTCAAAAAATTACAATTACAATTTTTGCAAGCAAGTTATTTTCTATTTAAAATGGATAGAGAAATAATTCAATAGCTTATTTGCTTCAATGCAAGCATGTCACGTCCGATTATTTGATGATGTGTAGACAGCAGAGTTGTATAAGGTACCAAGTGTCCTAAAATGAACTGACTAATTTTAAAATTTAATAACTTGCAAACGGTGACAGATATTTAAAAAAAATACTTGCAGGAGAGTAATAAATGGTTTCAGGAGTTTTTTTCTGCGGTTCCCGATTGTAAATACAGATAGCAGCGATAGATGGCGCTGAAAGCAATTCAATTCAATTCAATTCAACCAAGCAGGGAGGCCTACCATATGGCTTAAGCTCTACAAGCCCTGCTCGGCAAGTTTATTTAAAAAAATAATAATAAATAAATAAATAAATAAAAATAAATAAATACAAATTACAAATGAGGCCATTAGGCTGTTGCATAATTACCATAATTACATTACAACAGGTTCACATTTGGCTGAGTTTTTAGCACTTTCCAACCTAGTTGAAAAGTGCTTATGACTTCGGTTTGTCTGGCCGTATGGCCGTCTGGCCGTCTGTCCGTGCTCTAACTCCCGTAAATATGCTCGGATTGCTCTGCAATTTTTATATGTTATTGTCGTTATCTATGGCACGTTCCCTATTTCAACGGAAGTGTGTAGCACTTATAGTTTTCTTACAGGGACACTCAAAAGAATTCCGTTACATTGCGGTCTATGGGGAAAAATCATTTGCGGTTTATTTTTAAAATGTTTCACTATTGTAAACGCATTGAAATTTATATAGATCACTAAGATGCATTAGAAGAAGCTTAATATAAAATAGGGTGTGCATAGCACTTAGAGTTACTTTACAGGGACAGTCAAAATAATTCCGTTACATTACGTCTATGGAGAAAAATCGTCTGCGGCTTATTTAAATAATGTTCCACTATTTTAAACGCATTGAAGTTTATATATATTACTAAGGTGCATTACAAGAGGCTTACTACAGAATAGTGTGTGTATAGCAGTCATCGTTCATTTACAGGGACACACAAAAGAATTCTCTACTGTCTGTTAAGGATAATTCCTGGAAGTGCGTTTTAAGTTACTGAACGCGATTTTAATCTTAACTAGCTTTTTGTCTATTACGTGGTGTGTATAAATTCTGTAGATCCTATACAGGGCAGCACAAAAGTTCGCGAACACATTTCCGTTTATTGACAGAAACTCCAGAAGGAGAATTTAAACTGTGCTACGCGTTTCCTAACTAAACTAAAATTTAGCATCCTATGTATATATACAAATCTATAGGTCATATACAGGGCTACATAAAAGTATTCGGATATTTTTCCGAATATTGTATATATTGAAAATTCCTGAAATTACGTTTTTAAATATGTTATGCGTTTTCCAAATTGTTTACTTAGATGTCATCTTTCAGCTTATTAAACGGTAATGATTTGTAAAATTATTTTAGAAGCGTTGGAAAGTGCTACATAATCTATGCTTGACGCATGATTTTTCGTTCTTGTTGTAAGTTGATAAGAGTTTATGATTTAGAGTTCTCATTGGATGGTGTTGGTTACATTATTGTTTAAGTTCTATTTACACTTTTGATTGGCATGAACAAGAAA
Organism: Maratus michaelseni; assembly: GCA_963931845.1. Lineage (NCBI taxonomy): Eukaryota > Metazoa > Arthropoda > Arachnida > Araneae > Salticidae > Maratus > Maratus michaelseni. Next base: position 147,657,374 of record OZ007589.1, on the reverse strand, counting down.
GTTCATCAGAGTTTATGATTTAAAGTGTTCACAATGAATTCTGGTAGTCAGATGATATATTAAGTTCTATTTACACTGTTGATTGTTATGATTAAGAGTTCACTATGGATGAGGGATGTTTCATGAAGACGTAATATTCTTTTTATACTGCTGAGGATTGTTTTCAAGAGCTTACAGTGGATGTGGGGGGTTTGGTGGAAACTTGGAGTTTTGATTATGCTTTTGAAAAATGGTTCGATTTTTTTTTCTTTTTTTTCAGTGTTTGGGAGGTTGTTGATTAGTCTTCTTCGTCCGTGAAGTAGTCCACTGGTGGGAGTTGGAACAGATGTTGATTGCGTTCCATGAGAGAAATGCAGTCTATTATTTTTTGCAAGGTTCTTGGTTGTTTTTGAATTACATAAAACCAGTTCGACAGAGGGAGTGAGGCTGGTTTCCTTACGTGCAGTGTTGCTGTCAATGGACAACCCAAGATGAAATGGAGTGATGTGCCGCGGGCTCCACATGTGCAGCGGGAGGATGGGGATTTGCCAAACTTATGCAGGTAGTGAGGAAATGGGCCATGGTTAGATGCGAAGATGTACAGGTTTCTGTGGTGTAGTAGGAAATTTTCTGATACTTTCGGACGGAGCGAGTAGGTATACCTTCCTGTGAGTTCCAGATCCCAGAGTTGTTGCCATTTTTTAAGTAGTTGAATTTTCTGTGAGCGTTTTAGGTGTGATGAAGGAAGGGGTACGAATTTCTTTATTGTCGTTGTTGATGGTTTTGTGGCTTGTTTTGCTAACTCGTCTGCCCTTTCATTTCCCCTTACACCAGAATGGCCCAGTTGAAATATATTGATTTTTTAGTTTCTTATAGTTGCGAGATGATTTGTGAGACTATTGTTGTTTTGGTGGAGATGTCGTCCAGCGCCATGAGACCCGAAAGACTGTCTGTATGTATAGCAAACGTTTGTGGCGAAGTTGATGAGGCCCATGTTACCGCGTCTTAGATTGCTAGGAGTTCTGCTTGAAATATTGTACTTTCTTGGTATATTTGTGTTTGGTGAGTTTTTATTATGTTGTCATCTTTATACGCACAGAAAGCGTACGCTGTTCCTTCATTTGTGTTCGACCCGTCTGTGTAGATGTTGATTTCTGGTGGTGTTTTTGCTTCTTCTAGGGATTTTTAATAAATTATCGCGGTGTTTGTGTAACTTTTTATCGATTTTGGTTGGTAAATGTCTGGACTGTTGTTTCCCACTGGTACTCCTAGGCGTAGGACCTTGCCTAGTGTTGCTGTTTGTTCTGTTTTTAAATGGATTGGAGGAATGCCCGTTAATACGCAGAGTGCTGCTGTGGAGGTTCTTTTGTAGGCACCTGATATCATGAGGAGACATTGTGCCTGTATTGGTGATAGAATTCTTAGGCCATGGGCTTTTTGAAGCTTTTCATACCACACTGCTGCGGCGTAGGTGATTTTTTTTTCAAGTATGATGTTGTACCAAGTTTTTAGGATGGTTTTTGAGACTACTCCTGATGAGGATGCGAATTTTAGGAGATTTTGGACTATTGTTGTTATTTCTATTCTTTTGGTTCTGAGATGTGGAAGGAATGAAAGAGTCGAATCTAGTGTTATACCCAGAGATTGTATTTTCTGATTTTATGGTGATTGCGTCTATTTTATATATCGGAGCTGTTTTGAGATATTTGGATCTTCTTAAATTTCGCGTTTTACATTTTGTGTAGGATATTTGCATCTGGAACCTGGTGATCCATTCACTTACTATTTGTAGGGCAATACGTCCCATTTCTTCTATTTTCCGACGTGTGCTTCCATATAAAATTAGCAGGAGATCATCTGCGTATGCTACGACTCCTTTTCTTCTAAGTATATTCAGAAGGTTCTGCATAAATACCTTCCACAGAAAAGGTCAGATGCAAGACCCCTGCGGGCATCCCTTTCGAAACCAATGTATATTTTCTGCCAGTCAGTGTGGAAAAGCGCCTCTTTTGTTTAGGAAAAAACTGACTGTCTGTACGTACGGTATTTCGACTTCTAGGCTTCTGAGTTGGTTATTGTTTCCGTCCATCGGAGGCAGATTCAGATTCAACCAAGCAGGGTGGCCTACCATACGGCTTAAGCTCTACAAGCCCTGCTTGGCAAGTTTATTTAAAAAAATAAAAAAAAAAAAAAAAAAAATACAGATGAGGCCAATAGGCCATTAGGCTTTTACTGAGGGAATGGAATTATTTACACTACTGTGTTTCCGCTATTTTTGTGGTCAATGATGAGGGTTATTCTTCTTCATCATCGTCTGAGGGCAGGACATTTCCTAGAAGGTGTGCTGGAGGCATTTGAAAGAGTTGCTGATTGTGTTCTAGGAGATGGACACAGTCTATTATTTTTTGTTGTAGATTTGGTGTATGGAGGACGTGGTGGAACCAAACTGAGGTCCTCAGTAATGCCGGTTTCCTTATGTGATATGCTGACGTTAGCGGGCAGTTGAGTGTGTAGTGGGTGGCATCTCCTCTTTTTCCACATGTGCAGAATGGAGATGGGGCTTTATTGAAGAGAGAGAGATATGATGGGAACGGGCCGTGGTTGGTTATGTACAGGTAGATGTTTCGGTGTGGGACCAGGAAGTCCTCGGTGACTTTTGGACAGAGACTGTAGGCTTTTCGTCCCCTGTGCTCCGCTGTCCATTGGTCTTGCCATTTAGATGTGTATTTGTGTTTTAGTTGTCCTCTGAGGTAGGATGGAGGTGCTGGGTGGAAGATGTGTTTTATTGATGTGTCCGGTTGTGTGGCTTCCTTGGCGAGTCTGTCAGCGTGTTCGTTGCCCGCAATTCCTGAGTGGCCTTTTACCCAGTTGAAGAGGATCTTTTTTGTTGTGTTTTGCAGTTTCTTTATTATTTGACCTATTAGATAATTTTCTGTATTCATGTCTGTAAGTGCCACTAAGCTGGAAAGGCTGTCTGAATTTATTGTTGCTTTGTCGTGTGTGGATGTTTGCAGCCAGGAAATTGCGTCGGAAATTGCGAGCAGCTCCGCTTGGTAAACGGAGTTTGAGGTGTCCAGGTGTATTTGATGTTCTGTTATTGTGTCTTCTTTGTTGTAGATGCCATCGGAGGCAGTTAGGCGCTCAATCGAGGCCAAAACTGTAATCATCCAACACTGATGCGAAAGGAAAAGGTTAAATATATGGAGTGGGTCTCATTCGCCAATACAATCTTCTTCTTAGGGTACCCATTCCACATATTTAACCTCTTTCCTTCGCATCAATGCTAAGTGATTTCTGCTTCTGTCTCGATTGGACGTCTATTGCTCGCAGCGCCATCTACTGCTAATAATTCGAACTAAAATCAGGAATGGCACAAAAATAGCTCCTGACATCTTGCATAACCCTCCAGCACCGTTTGCGTTATTGAATTTTAAAATCAGTCAGTGCATTTTTTGTCTCATATCCCATCAATTACATTTGATAAGCTGAATTTAAAATTTCCCTGTGAATTGCTTTTTCCGCCAAATTAGCGAACGTAGAAGGAGTAGGAGCAATTTGTTTCATTTACATTAAATTTGATGTCAGTAATTTTAAAAAAAATCAAATTAGTAAACCTAAATCATCCGACTGAGCTGGAAGGACTTGTTTTTATCATAAGATTATATATATAATGATTGACAGATTCATTTCTCTCTCTCTCTCTCTCTCTATTATATATATAATCTCAGCGGTACCTAAAAGTTTTTTAAATACTTATCAAGTAGTTTGTTATAAGATTAATCATGTTTGAGATAGCTTTTAAAAAAAAAAAAAATATTATGATATTTTTTAGACTTTGTTTTTTATACATATGTAAAGTGTATAATTAAAACTAAAGAAAGAAATGAAACAGTTTTATAATTCATATGAATTTAGTTAAAATAGAATAATAAATGACAGGAAATACTGAAAACTTACAATAAACTACAAATTATAAAGGTTCTTTTAATTTTTCTATGTCTCATAACTTTTAGATGCTTTAATAATTTGCTTGAAAACGATACTGGAACATTTTTTTCTGGATAAAATCTTGAAGTTGTTTTATTCAAGGATAATACCATTGCTTTGTAATCATCTAGACTAAATACAGTTAATGTTATTCATAGCATCGCGCAATTAAAAATGTTCCACACGACAAAATAATCTTTTATTTTCGTAGTAGCTGACCCGCCCTGCATTTCCCACGACCATGATAATTATTGGAAATTATAATCTTTGATACTCTAATATTGAAAAATAAACTGAAACATTTAAATAGAAATTAGTAAGAAAATAACAAAGTTCGTTAATACTTTACCAAAAGATTATGAGACTGAGATTATTCGAACAATGTAAAAACTCTACTAGTTCTATTATATAATTTAAATATCAATAAGAAATTGATAAATAAACAATACAATAATCAAATATATGATTTAAGGATGATTACATAAACAAAGAAAAACCATCTATTTCATCTATATCTTTCACCGACTGAAAGCAATATCATAATTACCTACTCAAGTGTGGTCAAATACAACATTTATTGGTGATAACCAGTGAGGAACTAACAAAAATTTAGTAAAGAACTCTGAAAGTAATGATTTTATATAATGATCAATTTCTCCACATCCATTTTAAGAACTCTAATTACTAATTTTTCTCTGTAGTCAAAATACTTGTAAGCGTAATAACTTTGTAACTCGTGATGCTAAGATATATTCTGTAATAAGCTCCTAAAGACCATAAGTAAAATAATATTTCTAACATGAATATAATTTATACTGTAATAGTAACTAATTCATATTAAATATATTTTCACAGAAAAACAGCTTCAACTTATTTAGAAAATGTGTAAAATTAATGATAACATACGTGTGGAAAGAGGATACACTGATTAATAATGTGCCAATATTGAATTATCTACGTACTTGGATTAAGCCATCGATGTCCTACACCTGGAGAATACAAGGTAAGCGATTTATCTTACCTTATTTACTTTATGGCTGTTTTATTACCAAGTTTTAAAGGAGCATTTTTGACTCAAATAAACTGAAATATTTAAATAGAAATTAGTAAGAAAATAACAAAGTTCGTTAATAATTTACCAAAAATAATAACCTTAAATATATCTAAAATCAATGTTCAATGATTTTATATATTTAAACGATAACCTTTCTAAATTATCCTAATGCTGGGGACCCAACTGCTTTCAATAGCGTACACCCACGATTTTGTACGATTTTAACTTACCCATCATACGTAGTATAGGGTAAAGCTTGTAATCGTTTTGAAAATCGAAAAAAAAAATTTTGACGGATTTACACGTTTCAGACACTGGTGATTCCGAAAAACATATTTTTAGAAAAAAAAAAATGCCGTCCGTCTGTGTGTGTGTGTGTGTATGTGTGTGTGTCTGTGTGTCTGTGTGTCTGTAAACGCTCTATCTCCCGAAAAAAATAAGATAGAGACTTGCAATTTGGTATGTACTTAGTATGTAATAATGGGAAGAAGCCTATTTCATTTCAATAACCTCGATTAACAGGAACTATTTTTTTCGAACTTTCGAAATATTCGTTCTGATAAAAGGTATATAAAAATTTTCGAAATTGGTTATTTTAAGAAATGAATATAAAAGACAATACAAAAACATAAATTTTGCATACAGCATGAAGTCGATTGGATAATTCGTTACCGAGATATTTGGAATCCTATTTTCCACACTCTTCGATTTTTCATGACCCTGTATTTCATCCAAATTTCACTTCAAAGATATATTTTAATTGGAAATTTGACGCTTAATCAGATGCGATAAACCGCTAGTTAATAGAATTATTATTTTTGGAGTTATAAGGATGTTTCTTTCAAGCAATTCAGTAATCGAGCCTTTAAAGTTTGTGACGTCATCAAGCCACGATTTTATTTGAATTGCAATGCATTTTATAAGTAGTTTACACATTTTTATTTTAATATTTTACATTATGCATATCCATGATGGGTAAGTATTACGGTGGCCCCCAACGACTAGTTCTTTTTATGAAAATCTATCCAAATAAACTTGGAGAGGGGGGAGGGCAGTGCTTTCGGCAGCTAAAAAGAGTTTTCTTCTCTTTTTTTTTTCACATCAAGTCATTTAATATTTTTAAAAAATTACTTCTTACTGTCCAAATGCTTTGTAATTTTTATGGGTTCTAATATTACCGAAGAATGTTAATAATTATCATGCTAAAATATTGATATTTAATATTAAAAAACAGAGTTTTTCTTCTAACTTTTTTTTTTCGCACATGAAAATCCTACGGGATTTTTTTTTTTTTTCATTTTCAAACTGATTATTAACCTAAATGTTAATATATCTAAACCAAAATTTTATTAAAACAACAACTAAAAGGTTACTTATGGTATTAAAATTTTAGAGCAATATCACAAAAATAAGTTTACGTTATAAGTGTAAATAAGCATACCTAGTGTTAACACAACGGGAAATTCTTTTTTTTTTTTTTTTTTTTTTTTTTTTTTTTTTTTTTTTTTTCAAACTGATTATTTTTTCCTGAAATCTCAAAATTTCTCAGCTAAATTGATACTGGATCATTATCTAGAAGGTTAGTATATCTTTTTAAATTTTCTGATGAAATTAAGTGCAAACAAAATGCGCGTAATGTAAATCTTATGGACAAACGAAAAAAAAAGAAAAAACTAAATTCGGCAAAAGTGACTTTCGTAAATCATTTTTTTTTTCAAAAGCTTAAGAGCCTACGCTAGTCACGCGAAGAAACGCTCCAGCTAATGTTTAATGTTAAGTCTATGGGAAGGTTATCGCGCGATTTCTCGCTCGCATTTTAATATTTTTAAATGATTTTTTTGCATAGGATATATGAGGTCAATCTCTAACGTTGTTAGTTTTTACTTTTTCGATTTTGGTAACGGTTTTTTTATAAGCGGACATTTTCAATTTTGGAACCGGTTGGAACCGGTTCTGAAAGAGAAAGTACCCTTATATAAAAATACTGGAACTAAAATCTAAAAAGTAAAAACTAACAACGTTAGATATCGACCTCAGCTATCCTATGCAAAAAAAATCATTTAAAAATATTAAAATGCGAGCGAGAAATCGCCCGATAACCTTCCCATAGACTTAACATTAGCTGGAGCGTTTTTTCGCGTGACTGATGTAGGCTCTTAACAATTCGTATTTTTTTAAACCAAAGGCGTCTTTTTGAAAGCTGAGGGCATGATCGTTAAGCGTGAGCAATTTGTTTTTCCGTATTTTGATTAAAAATTCCGAGGGCAGAATGTTAAGCATTGGGGGGGGGGGGGGGGAGGGGAGAATGGAATTCGAGAAAGTGACTTACGTAAACGAATGTTTTTGAAAGAGTTAATATTCATATTTTTTTTAAACAGAAGACTGTGTTTCATAGAAAATAAACGTAGATATGGCTTGGTAGCTTTTGTTTGTACGTAGTTTGATTTTCAAAGCCTATGCAGATTTTTAAACATGGTACACAAAAAAAAAAAAACGGAATTCGCATGACTTTCGGAAACGTATTTCTTTCAAAGAGTTAATATTCAATTTTTTCAAAACAGATTAAAGATTTAGAAATGAAATATAAGTAGATGTGGTCTGGTAGTTTCTATTGTTTTGTATCTTGATCAGAAACGCAGATTCAAATTTTTAAGATTCCAGAAATCGCGAAAATCGCAAAAACGACTTACGGAAACAAACATTTTGAAAGGGTTATTATTATTAGGTGCGTTCGTAATATTATATAAATACGTAGCACCTATAGTCGTCGTTTGGTCCGTCCGTCTGTCCGTCCGTCTGTCTGTCTGTCCGTCCGTCTGTCTGTCTGTCCGCATATAACAACGCAAAAACTACCCAACCAAATGGTTTGCAATTTAAAATATATTATCTTTGCAGAATTTTGTGGAGACATTTCAAATTTTATTAAAATCGAATCAAAACTTTAGGAGATATTAATAAAAATATTTATTAAGAAATTTGAATTTTTTTTTTTAAAATCGGTGCTTTTTTGTTATAGGAGCTTCCGAAGTTTAATCGTCAAGCGACCGAGATTACTTATTTTATGACAGAAATGAATCTGCAGACGATATAATTCATTTCACAGAATTAAAAATCATCAAGATCTGAATATTTATATAACTAGCTGATACATATATATCTGAATATTTATATAACTAGTTAAGATATTTGTATGAACAGTGTCATAAAATATATACTTAACTAGCTGTTTAACACGTTCTACGCACGGGATATCATGAATTTAATTCTAAAACGTGCGTACGAACGCACCTCGTTTGTAACGTTTGACGTGCAATTTCCAACTTGTTTTTTTCAAGCCAAAGGCTTCGCCGTAACGAAAATGAACGTAGATGTGGTTAGGTGTCTTTGGTTTCTTTATATTTTTATTTATGGAGCCGTTGCACAATTTTAAATATCTCAGAAAAGAGACAATCGTAAAAGTGTGTTTTGCAAATGAATTTTTTCAAAGGGATAACGTTCATATATTTTTTTAACGAATTGCAGATTTCGAAATGAAAGTAAATGTAAATATGGTCTGGTATTTTTATTTTTTACGTATCTTGTTTGGAAGCGCTGATACAGATTTTTAAAAATGGCGGCAATCGCAAAAATCGTGAAACGGCGTACGGAAAATATTTTTTTTTAATATTAATATCTTTTAAAATCAAAGATGGTGCTTAAAAGAACAATGTGTGTCTTTAATATGGTGTAATCATTTTTTCCGTATTTCTTTTAGCCCAGTAGATGCAAAGTTCGTAAAATGGGGGAAAATGAAAAAAAACATAAATTCGATGTGTTCTGTTAATTTTTTGAAAGGGTTAAAGTTCATATTTTTCGAACGGATTACGGTGTTTGAAACGTAAAAATATCGAATTTTAAGAAATGTTAGACTTTTTCTGTATTTTGTACGTTTCGACCGTAGCGAAGAAACACGACAAATTAAAAAAGCTGATCTCGCAATTTGCGTTTTTCTGCTTGTCGGATTGAGGAAGCTCCGAAATGAACATGCGCCAGCACCCGTGTCGATTTTCAGAAAACAAAATGCATTTTCGAATAGTTTTTAATTAATATCTTGATTAATTATCAAAAAATTAAAAATCTGACCCTCGGGTCCAATCGGACCTGCTTTAGACTATCCTCATCCAAACTTTCAAATCTCTAGGTGCGGTAAATTTTGATAGCCATCGCCAACACACAGTGCGAAACTTTTATTAATGTAGAAGAAGTATTATCTACCTGTCTATCCATATGTGATTTTGTGCAATCATGTTTGTGTTACTGCACATATAATTTTCTTTAAAAAAAATAAATGTAAACTCCAAATTTGAATTAATTAAACTCTTAGGTATACTTTTAAAAATTTGCAACAAATTATCCAACCATTCGACAGCTTTTATAGAAAACGGTTGCATAAACGTAATTTAACTCACTTTTGATTGTAATATGATCAATAATACAGTCAGGTATGCTTCAAAATATGGTAAAGTTATAATCATTATAAAATACGGTTGAATGACTGGAAAATTTGCAGCAAATGTTTAAGAGTATAATGGAGAGGAGGTATGTTCATACTTAATTATAATTGTATCAAAACAAATGTGATGAAATAAAAAAGCACTGGCGTTTGATAAAGTAGGTATAAGATTCTTTTCCTAACCGTACCATACGTATTTAAAAATACGACGATCGTTTCGGACAAAAAAATTAACCTACTGTTTTTTTCAAGTGAGTAAAAGCAAGAAAACACACATGCAGCAAGAAACAGTACACGCAATAAAAGGGTGAGATATAATAATGTTGGAATTTTGAAATCGTTTTTATTGCTTTTGTTAGTACAGACTTTTATTAACTTTTATGCCCATTCGTTTAACGTACATTCCTGTAAGATAGTGAGATATAATAATGTTGAATCGTTTTTATTGCTTTTGTTGGTACAGACTTTTATTAACTTTTATGCCCATTCGTTTAATGTACATTCCTGTAAAGATGGCTAGATATAATACTGTTGGAGTTTTAAAATCGTTTTTATTGCTGTTGTTAATACAGACTTTTATTAACTTTTATGCTGATTCCTGTAAAGATAGCATGAAAGCCAACTTATCTTTAAACTTAAGATTTTATGCAACAAGATTATAAATAAAAAATGTGTTATAATGTATTTTTAAAATCACATACCTATTTCATCAATATGTTTCGATAAGTTGCTTAAGTAAGTCATGGTATTTTTTTTTTTAAGTTCTGATTTATTAAAATAAAACAAGCCTTTTATTTACTTGAATAAAAACTAATAAAAACTCCATCCTTAATACATATTTAAACGTATGAATACACTTCATCAATATATTTTCTTATTAATTTAACCATTTACTTAAATCATTGTCAAAAAGTATTATGTTTTAAAAAGCTATATCTAAAAAGTAAAAAATACATTGTTGGAAAAAAATGTTTGAAAAAGCAATATTGTAACGAATTCCTTGTAACGAATTATAATTTTGAAGGCGAATTTGAGCACCTACCTCACAAATTAAATATTCTATATAAAAAAAGAGCGAATATTGATAAATTCTAAAATGCTAAATATGCTAAATTTCGTAGATAAAAAGTATTTGGGCATTTATACAAAGATCTATAATTTGTTTCTAAAAATAAAATATTTAATATTTATTGATTTGGAAACGGTCTGTAGTTGTTTATAATGGAGTATAAGTCTTTTGGTATTGATTCTACAACCTTTTTTTTCGTGATATTTCAAAATATTTTGTCTCAAAACAGTGTTTAGAAATTCAAATCTTTTTTTTCCTTACTTCTTGATTAAACAATGATTAAGAATTAATTGAACTAGGGTCTGGTGACTGCATTCCGCACCCAGAAAAAGGAATTGATTAAAACTACAAAACATGTTTTGTTGAGTACACTTTGGTTGTTTTAGCAAAATTTTTAGTTGAAGTAAAAACATTGGTTTTGTTGCTTGGACAAAAAAATTATTATTAACACTCTTACAAAATTTTAACAAAATTTCATCAATTTTACTTGAATTAACAAAATCTGTTTTTTTTATTTTACAATACTTTTGTAATTTAAATTTGTAATTCCAGCGAAATTTTGTTGTTTTTGCAAAATTTAAATTGTTGTGTAGTAGCCATAACTCTCTCACGTAACTCGATTTATTTGGCTTATATAGCTATATAATTAAAGGATTAACATGATTTTAACACATTGACGGACAGTAGGAACAAGTTAAGTCCGAAAATTGACACTGGGCTTCTATTTGTACGCCGGTAAATGCACATTTGTGCTGCTATAGCCGTCATGCCACATAGTGAACTTCGCTTTGACGGTTATAGCCGCAAGTGTCCGTCAACGTGTTAAGATAAAAAAACTTTTTTTCATTGGGACGGACCGAGGTAGTTTTAAAAATCCCCCTGTCCCATTTATTACTTTCTTCTATCTTTACAAGAAGAAAGTATTGGAATCATGAAAATTTTTGACTTCCGGTATCCGACGGATTTTAGAAGGTCCTGAACACGATTTGACTGTTTTTAGAAAATGACTGTCAATGACTCTGTCTGTCTGTATGTGACAAACATTTTGTGGGCGCTCTATCTCAAGAACTAATGCACGGAATTTAATAAAACTTTATATTCAGTTAATTCCTGATATAAATTGTTGCTGATCAGTTTTTGGGGTAAATCGCGCAACAGGTGGCGCTGCTATGTTGCATTTTTCGCGATTTCTGCATATGTCTATCTCATTTTCAGCAGTGAATTACGCCTGTAATCTTTGAATAATAACCAGTGAATTTTTATCCTGCTTTTTGCAAGCGTAATTCACTGCTGAAAATGAATTAAAAATTAATTATGTGATGCCGTATGCTGGGCTTTGTATTGTCGTCTCATGTTTGCCACAGAAATTTGCGTGCTCCTGATTTCATTTCCAACTTGTGCTGCGGTTGCAGCCGGTCCGACATATATAAGAGTGAGAAAGGCCGAGTTCGTATATCGTTCCTTGTAGCTCAGTGGTAGAGCCACAGAGCGCTGTTCTGAGGACCAGGGATCGAGTCCCGGCTTGGGGCATTTTTCACACTCTCGGTTTGCACTTAAGAAAAAAGCTCACTTGTTATTATTCAAGGATTACAGGCGTAATTCACTGCTAAAAATAGTTAAAATTCCATATTTAGATTCGTTCATTTAACAAAAGTTTTTATAGTATAAACAAAACAAGTTCATAATATAATATATTTTATTATTTAAACAAACAAAACATATTTTGTTGGAAAAAAGAAAATAGATTGTTAAAATAACACATAGTTTATATCGATTTAACAAAAAGAATTTTGTTAATTCAAGTAAAATTAAACTATTTTACTTGAATTAACAAAACTTTTTTTGCTGACGATACAAAAATTTTTTTGGGAATTGCAAAAAAAAAAAAAAATCAACAATATATTTTTTGTTGATTCAAACAAAATTTCCATTGACCCATATTTAAACGAAAAGTTTTGTTGGGTAAACCAAATTTTTGTTGATTCAACAAAACTTTTTTCTGGGTGTGGGAAACTTAAATACTCTTTTGTTATACGCGCCGCTTGTTTGAAATCGCTGTCTTATTAGAAGAAAAAAGTCGTCTCTGATTTCTAAATTTAACACACTTTTAAACAACAAGCCCCATAATATATCAATAAACTTTCTAGCATCCAAAATTCCATCAAATATTGTTTATTTACCAGTTCAACTCCAAGCCATAGATTCCCACACCAAATTCCTTACCACCATCATTTTCCACACTGGGAAACACATTTAAAGATTGCAAAACAATATTTAATTTTCTCCAAATTAGATTTTCGTCATCATAGTAAATTAAATAAAATTTACTTTCGTATGTGAACAAAATGTTCTTCAAAAATTAGAAAATGTTACCAGTAAATTCTTCAGCAAACTTCAATCCTTTTTTTATGATTTACGTCCATGATATATGGATTTTATTGGCACTAATACGCTTATAGCTTAATTAGTGCCCCACCATCATTTTCCACACTTGGAAACATAGTTAAAGGTTGCAAAATAATATTTAATTTTCTCTAAATTGGATTTTGGTCATCACAGCCAAATAAATAAAATTTACTTTTGCATATGAATAATATTTTCTTCAAAATTTCGAAAATGTTATCAGTAAATGCTTCAGCAAACTTCAATCCTTTTTTTATGACTTACGTCCATGATATATGGATTTTATTGACACTAATATTTTTATACCTTAATTTATGCTAAAAACATTTATCACTTATAGATGTGACGTAAATATCAAAACATAAAGCAACGTCTTTAGTTAAAAGCTCATTATTAATAAAAGTATTTATTTAGAAATGATTGTCATTTGTCATACGTTTTCTGCTGTCTCTTCTTGAAATGGATTTAGATCGTCCATTTCTTTTTTTTATGTTCAGTCTTTTCAGTGAATTGAGATTTCACATTAATTTAGAAAACTGTAAAAACATTCAATTGTAAAGAATTCGCAATTTTACCAAAGAAAATATTTTTTTCGTTCTTAAATCAGAAACTTTTTCTTCCATAATCAAAGATTTATTATTTGTTTTTTCTTTCCATCTATCACATGTATTTATCTATTGCATGAGAACTCGTGAAAAACTATTGTCTGTCAATAAACATACAAATTTAAATCAGAGTTTCAAACAGCGTTTCTGTTTCCTGCTCATCAGACATCTAATACTAATAACCACGCATGTGCTGTCTAAATACTTTTATTACCACAAAAACTTGCGTATTTTATATTTTAGATGTTGCTTTAAATATTCGAACAATTTCTTTCTATCATTTTATTCATAGATGAAATACATTTACATTTCTAGAATTCACACTCAAAATTATAATTAATTACAAAATTACAAGGAAAATATGCCTTGTTCAAATACTTTTCTTTCAGCCAGTGTAGTTCTTATTTTCAATGTAAAACAAAAGATTTGATAAATAAAATCCCCATACTAGTAGCGAAAACCCAATAAAAACTCTATTCAATGAAAATGGTACATTCTTCCTTCGTTATCCTCGGGTTAAACTAAATTTTAAGTTCTTTTCTTCCATCTTCATTGTAAGCACGTTCATAAGATAAGCCTTCGGAGGCCAGATCTGTTTTCTTTTACTTAATCAAAACGTTGATAGAATTAGATGTTAGGCGATGTTAAAAGTTAGACATGGGTTACTTAACAAGACACAAAAGTTTGTTACACAAATGAAAACAGCCGTGTGGGAACATTTTGTATAATAATGCAATTCAGTATCAGAACTCGAAAATCGTAACTCACGATGAATGAATCTTTTAAAAGGTAATTACACTACATAAAAGGAAAGTTATATTACATAGAAATATAGGCAATCTTTAAGCATGATTTATTTTAGTGCTGTTAAGTGTGTTAAGTGTTATTTAAGTGTATATATTTAGGAATTAATTATTCAAAAATTTAGTTTTATTTCATTTATAATGGCCCTTTGTTCAATTATCCAACATGATATTATGCAGTGAATTACCTGCTTAAGACGGAAATAGAATCCTAACCAAACTATATTTCATTTTAAACAGGCTAGAAAAATCATGCGTCAGGCATAGATTATGAAAATCTTTCCAACACATTCAGAATACTGTAACAAAACTTCACCGTTTAATAAGGTGAAAAATGATGTCTAAGTAGAAAATTCGAAAAACTCGAAATACATTTCAAAACCCAATTTCAGAAATTATTATCTAAAGTCGGAAAAATATCAGAATTCTTTAGTGCAGCTCTAACTCATAGCACATTTCAAAACCTAATTTCAGAAATTATTATCTAAAGTCGGAAAAATATCAGAATTCTTTTGTGAAGCCCTAACTCATAGCACATTTCAAAACCCAATTTCATAAATTATTATCTAAAGTCGGAAAAATATCGGAATTCTTTTGTGCAGCCCATCTCAGCAATTTCCATCAATAAGCAGGAATGCACTCAAATTCTTTTACACTGTCCTATATGTGATGTATAGAATTTATACACACCAAGTAATATGCAAAAAATTAGTTAAATTTAAAAACACAGACCACAATTGAAAACGCATTTTAAGCAATTATTGCTAATAGACATTACTGTAACCGAATTATTTTATGTGTCCCTGTAAATGAACGATAAATGTCATGCACACCCTGTTCTATAGTAATCATCTTGTAATGCACCTCAGTGATGTATATAAATTTCAATATGTTTGAAACAGAACAAGATCATTAAAATACGCTGCAAACGATTTTTCCCCATAGACCATAATGTTAAGGCATTTTTTAATACCATTCAAAATGAACTATAAATGATACATACTCCGTTTTCAATACCAAACATGTCATTATTGAGTGAACCTCAATAGCATATATCAATTACATGGCAACCCGACCATATTTACACAAGTTAGAGCAAGAAGACAGACGGACAGAGAGACAACCAGACAAACCGAATTCATAAACACCTTTGACATATGTCTGAAAATGTTAAAAAGCCTGTTAAAATTAGAAAAAATCACCGTATTACAAACATTCTAAATTCAGTATTATAATTGAGAATTGCCTTCAGAAAATTAATTTCGAAATATATATCTTTTGAAGTTAATTTTCGAAAAAAAAAAATAGGCATTGTAATCTATGAATTTTTAAACAAAAATCGATTTCTAAAAGCTTCAAATATGCGACTCAAAATTTACAGCTCATTCTGCCAAGTAGTTTTTGAGCTATGCCTAAAAATCTACTAGCTTTGCAATTAGTATTTTGCAGCGATTAAAAACAAATTTAACATTAGGAGTTCCAAATTTCCTTCTAAGCGACTGTCACGTAGTTTTCTGTTTCCAGAAAACTTAATTGGCTGGCAAACTTAATTGATTGCAGACAGAAATATTTTTAACAGAATTATGCTTTAAGAAGCACAGGGTGGTCATAAAGTCTTTCCCTGATTACAAAAATGTATTGCAGTAAAATTAGTATAATTAGGCATATGCTTGTTTCAGTATATTGTAGAGACATTTATGAAGTTTTTAATACGAGCACCCTTGGTAGCTCGAAGAATGTCAAGGCGGTATTCCATTTCTCGCGACGGATTGCCAACATTTGGACTGCCACACTAGACACAGCATCTGTGATCCTGACCTTGAATGTTTCAATATCTTTTACGTGTTGCAAACATATCAATATATTTTACGTGTTGCCTTTATGTACCCCCAAAAGAAAAAATCTAGAGGAGTTGGTCCATCCCGTCCGATCCATCTTCCAGGAAATATGTCGGCAAGAAACTCACGAACGACGGTATACACTGGACTAAAAATACTTAAGAACGTGACTTTTCCATAATAAAAATTTTACAGTATTACAGTCAATGGTTATTTCGTAATAATTTTTGGTAATCAGGGAAAGACTTTATGACCATCCTACATATAGGATGAAGGGCTTTGAAGGATAATTTAGCATTAAACTGCGAAATAAAATTTAATAATATCTTGGATTATATAAGCGTATATATGAAAATTCAGGAAAGACCTCAGACACTTAGACTGTTAAACCTGCATAATTCTAAAATTACTTGACCTAATGACTTCCCGTTTAGTATCCAAAGGTAAACTTTCAGTACAGGTAAAATAGGGTTTTTCAGAGACAACTGATGGCCATTCACCAATATTTGAGAACTTCGTTTTGGCCTTTAGGAATGAAGATCTGATGAATACCCAAAAAATAAAGATGTTTTACCATGTTTTTTTTTTCGGGTGGGGGGGAGGAGGCGGCAAAAGGAGGCATTTTAACTCAAGTGGGAACCTCAACTTTTTTTAATAGATGGAGTGGGGCATATTTTATTAGGTATTTCTTAATTATAAATCGAATGACACCATCCGCAAGCCGATACGATCATTAGTTACAAAGCTACGGAAGACTTTATGAATAAAAGTTGAAAATTATACATTAGTGGAGGTAAAATAGGGTTTTACAGCAATTACTGGTGGCCATTCACGAGAACTTCGTTTTGGTACTAGAAATGAAAATTCGATGAGTCCCCAGAAAATAAAATTGTTCTAGAATAATTTAAGGGGTAAAAGGGGTATTTATCTCAGGTGTGGGGTACTCAACTTTTTTTAATAGGTCGAGTGGGATATTGTTCATCATGTATTTTTTTAATTCCCCATCGAGGACACCATTCGCAAGTCAATACAATCACTTGTTACAAAGTTACGGTAGGTTTAATGAATAAAAAGTCCAAAATTATACTTTATGATGGAGCACACTTTATTACATTTAGTCCACAACTTCGATGACCTTGAAAAAGACTCAAATGCCCTTAATTTTGATTACTGCTATTTTGAGGGCATTTAATATATTTAAGATTATTTAATATGATAATAACAAACATATATTAAACTTAAAATAAGTGTAATGAAATTGTGCTCTCTCATCAAGTATAATTTTAGACTTTTTATTCATAAAACCTGTCGTAACTTTGTAACATGTGACTGTATCAACTTGCGAATAATGTCATTTGATTCAACATTGAACAATACCCCACTCGACCTATTTAAAAAAAGTTGAGTTCCTCCCACCACTGAGTTAAAATGCCCTCTTCCCCCCCTCCTTAAATCATAGCAAAACAACTTTATTTTTGGGGGACTCATCGGATCTTCAATTCTAGTGCCAAAACAAAGTTATTCTCAAATTTGCGTGAATGGCTACCCGTTATTGCTGTAAAACCCTATTTTACCTGTACTAAAGTATAATTTTTTACTTTTTCTTCATAAAACATGTCGTAACTTTGCAACAAATGATCGTATGGACTTGTGGATGGTGTCATTCAATTCAGAATTACAAAATACAAAATAAACAATACCTCACTTGACCTACTTAAAAAACGTTGTGTCTCTCCCCAAAATTAAAACGCTTCCTTTGCCCCCTCCCAAAAAAGTTGGTATAACAACTTTATTTTGGGGGGACTCATCGGATCTTCATTTCTAGCGCCAAAACGAAGTTCATCACAAATTTTCGTGAATGACCACCAGTTGTCTATTATTCAGTTGTTGGTTTATTTGGTCTATTTACCGAAGAATCCAAATATGTCAAAATTATGTGATAATATCGAAATTTTTAAATTTGTTTTAATTTACTTTTTTTCCATATTTTTAGACGACCCCCTAAGCAAAATTTAAGTACCGTATTAATTAGTAAACGTCAATAACAGCCGATTAGTACCAGGCGCTTTTCTATACAATGATTTGTGGCAGAGTTAGTAGACAGTGATGCGGATTTTTCCCACCAGGGCTGTACAATATTAAAGGGAAAATTATATTAATTTATATTAAAGAAAAAACAAACAATGTAAAGATTAAGTCAGATGAAAATATTAGTAAATAACTTTTGCTTTTACTTGTTGATTTGTCTGTTTTTATTCTAGCAGTTAGCGTGGTGAGGAAAGGCCCAAGGTAGATGATTTGAAATAAAATACAGGGTGTCCCAAAAGTCTCCGTACAACTTCAAAAATCCTTCTATATTAAAAAATGTAATCTGGAACTGAGCCAAAAACGAAATGGACCAATCAAATTCTGCGTAGATATTCCGGGTTATTCTCATCGCTTTTTTAGTAGGGACTTTTTTGAGGAGCTATTACTTTTTTCTAGCCATCCTACGGATTCGAAATATAACTACACGCGAAATATAACAAGCTTTCAGAAATTAAAAAAATTATCACGGTCGGACAATAAAAACTCAAAAAATCCTTAAAAATCGAGTAAAACATCTTTTATTGAAAAAGTCATTTTTAGCTCACAGGCTATCAAAGCCTGAGAGCTTATGTACCCGCCGGTTCTGTATGTATGTATGCACGTACGTACGTATGTATGTATGTACATAACGCGATAACTCTTGATAGAAACAGCCGTTTTGCTTCAAATTTTGTTTATAAGTTCATTGTGATAAGGCGCTTCCCTGATTAGTTTTGAGGATTCATTCGTTAAGTATAAAGGGGGGAACGGGATGCTAACCCACCCCTTTAATTAGATAAATGGGTTTTTCATGCAGAATTATTTGATTTTCTTCAAATTTTGTATATAGGTTTATCGTGATAAACGCTTCCCTGATTAATTTTGGGGGTTTCATTGGTTAATAATAAAGGGGGAGACGGGGGGCTAACCCCCCCCCCTTAATTTAGATAAATGTTTTTTATGCAGAATTATCCCATTTTCTTCAAATTTTGTATATCGGTTTATTGTGATAAGGCGCTTCCCTGATTAGTTTTGAGGATTCATTGGATAAGTATAAAGGGGGAACGGGGGGCTAACCCCTCCCCCCCTTAAATTAGATAAATGGGTTTTTCATGCAGAATTATCTTATTTTCTTCAAATTTTGTATATAGATTTATTTGATAAACGCTTCCCTGATTAACTTTGGGGTTTCATTGGTTAATAATAAAGGGGGCGACGGGGGGCTACGCCCCCCCCCCTTAATTTAGATAAATGTTTTTTTATGCAGAATTATCCCATTTTCTTCAAATTTTGTATATAGGTTTATTGTGATAAACGGCTGCACTGATTAATTTTGAAGGTTCGTTGGCTAAATATAAAGGGGGGCGGGGGGCTAACTCCCCCCTTAATTTAAATAAATGAGTTTTTCATGCAGAATTATCAGATTTTCTTCAAATTTTGTTTATAAGTTCATTGTGATAAGGCGCTTCCCTGATTAGTTTTGAGGATTCATTCGTTAAGTATAAAGGGGGGAACGGGGTGCTAACCCACCCCTTTAATTAGATAAATGGGTTTTTCATGTAGAATTATCCGATTTTCTTCAAATTTTGTATATATGCTCATTGTGATAAGGCCCTACTCTGATTAGTTTTGGGGGTTTCATTGGTTAAGTATAAGGGAGGGGTGATGATCCCCCTTAATATATTGTCAATTTCTTTATTTTTCGAGGGGCTTACTTCCAATTCTTTGAAATAAGAGTATAATATACAATTAGTGTGAATAGCCTGTGAGCTCAATGCCCTGAGTTTAACTGGGTAGTTTTCTTTTTATTTTATATTGTTGCCAATTTCTAAATAAGCGCAAAGGATTATGTTTTATCTCAAATAAAAAATGTATTTGCGCGAGACTATTAAAAACAATAATGAAAGTTTAAAATAATAATTAAATGATCACGTGTTGAAAGCAGGAAATAAAGAAAATTACGTCATAAAAATTGTGTTTACACATGAATATTAAAAATAAAAAAGATGAATTAAATGAAAAATAATTATAACCAGTTAAATAAAAAAGCATTATAACTTGATTACAGAAAAAAGTCGCCGTTCGTGATATCATCATCATCATCTTTTTAAAACAGGATACATTACCAGATGTTAAGAGGCTGTGAAATCAGAATGGGTGTTGGTGAGCGTAGCGAGCAGGGGGCAGGGCCCCCTAGTTTATTACCAAAAAATAATAGGCCTACAGCAAAAATAATTACAACAGTACATAGAGTAACTTAAAAAGTTTTTTCTACTACCTTAGTATACTTGTACATGAGACTTGTACATGAGATACTTGTACATTTTGTTGCACGAAGAATATCAAGTCGATATTTCAATTACATCCACGTGCGTTTCAGCCTGCTAACACCAACAGTAGTTACAATTGTTTGATGAAATCTGAACAAAAGTTAATAGTCTCATGGAATTGAAACAAAAGATCCAAACAGCAGTAGCTACTGTTGATGTTATCATGAAGAACGTTCGTGGATTGAATTGGAATATCATCTTGATATTCTTCGTGCTCCGAAAGGATCTCATGTTGAAGTTTACTAAGACATTAGAAAAAAACTTTTTAAGTTACTCTATGCACTGTTGTAATTATTTTTGCTGTAGGCCTATTATTATTTTTTTTTTGTAATAAATGTTTGAAGTTGTACGGAGACTTTTACTTTAGCAAGTATTATCGAATTGAACGGAGGTCTGCGACTACTGTTGCTAGGTTGTCCCAATTTTGAAGTGTATCAAGATCCACTCTGAAAAACTAGTGCGTGGGACGCCAAAAGTGAAGCGCAATAAAGCATTTAAATTTTGAAGCAATTAAACAATATGTACTAAAATTAAAGTGAGTTCAGTCGAGCAGATAAACGAAACAAAGTACAGACAGACAAACAGAGAAACCGAAAAAGAAAGAAAGGGGCAAACATTTTCCCCAAAAAAATTCAACAGATTTTAATTCTATTCTCTGTACATTTACATTTTATTTTTGAAAGGGTATTGTTTTCTTGCTCTTGCAATTATTTTTTCATTATAACATTTCTGATAAAATACTTTTAAATTATAAACAACTTTAAAGAAATTATTTGTTTTATTGACAGAAATACAAACTTTTCTACATTGTAATAAAAATTCTAATAATTTTAAATAAAATATTATAAATAACATTAAAACATTTTTTTTAAATATAAGACGCGTTATATATAAGTGCGTTAAATTTTACGTATAAGAAAAATATTTCAATTAATACATATAAGAAGAATATTTTAATAAGCTTTTATTAAATACATATAAATGAAATTCGAATGAAACTATAAAATATTGTATACATTATACAGACGTTTTTAAGATTCCGCTTTTACAGATTAAATATTTCTTAGAAATGTATATTCTGTTCGGCGCTGAAAAGAAAGAGACAAAAAAATATTTCTTTTTCAGACTAATCCAAAGCAGATTTAAATTCTATTCTCTAACCATTTTTATATTTCATTTGAAGAATAAGGGACGAAAAGGAGGGTTTATTATTATTATTATTCACTTTTTTTAATATCATGGTACTTGCAAAATAGTGCAATTTTTAATATAACTTTTACTTTTAACAGTGATATTAATAGCATACAATCTTTTGTATTTTCTGATTAAATTTGTAATTTTTTTTCAGAAAATACTATAAAAAAAACTTAAAGCAATATATTTCATTTAATATCTAAGTATATTCATCGGAAAATATTTTTGGCTGTACATGCTTTTGATAAAAGAAAAATTTAAACGAATTTTTTCATAAAAAACTAGAAGTTATTATGCAAATTATAAATACTAGAATATTCAACCCGAGCTTCCCGGGCTTATAGAACAAAGGTGAAAATATATATTTTATTTTTATTTTTTTTTTTTGAAAATTGTCATAGAATTTTTACATTTAATGTTTTTTTTATTATTATTATTGGCCACTATCAACATTAAAAGCATTTTAATACGAAAATTATCAATAATGCATTCAAATAAATGTCTGGAATTTATTAAAAGCAATACTTACGTATTAGCCGCATGTCAGGAGTTAATAGCCGGAGAAATCGCCAATTCCATTTCGCTACTTACAGTAGTCTTTTCGATTCTGATAATTTCAGTGGTTTAAGCGCGTAGTTCGATTACATGTCTTTTAAATTTGTGTTTTATTTATATTACTTTATTATTTTATTTATTGAATGATGAAGTTTTAATTTTGATATGGAACAGTAGCCGGAATCAAATGCCGAACTGTTTATATTGTTTTAAGTGCAAACGTTTAACTATTTCGTAATCGGGCTGCACGCGTTAGAGATACACTGCAAAAAATAACTGTTGATTTTACAGTATAAAACTGGCACCCCAGCTGCCAGTATTATACCGTAAAATTAACAGTATTAAATAGTAAAGTAAGCAGTAATACGCTGCCGCGCAAGCAGTAAATGCAAGCAGTAAATACGATACCGCGCATGCGCGGTATCGTATTACTGCTTGCGCGGCAGCGTATTACTGCTTACTTTACTATTTAATACTGTTAATTTTACGGTATAATACTGGCAGCTGGGGTGCCAGTTTTATACTGTAAAATCAACAGTTATTTTTTGCAGTGTAGATTTATTTTTTTTTAAATCATTCTTTAAAATTATTTTAAAAACTATACAAAATCAGTACATTTTGTTACAGTTTCCAAACAAATTGTGAAAGCACTGTGAAAGAACATGTTTTTCCTATTCGACGGTGTGAACATTAAAATTGTGTGATGTTTAGAAGTTTAAAAAAAATGCAGTAAAAGCGGCATTTATTGGTCAGGTGTTACCACCGTTAATTTGACGTCAGCACTACTCACGGACATGTTTTTGCTTTTTAATATAGATATTTGAAGTTTCCATTTGTGTAGATTATATTTTTTTTAATCTATTCTCTATGACGGTAAATAAAAAAAAAGTTTAAAATCTCTATAACTAATTCATTGAAATTCATTTAATTAATTCATAGACCTTAATCCTCTTTACCTCATGTATAAATAGGTATGCTTTGAAAAACAGATCAAATGGTGATATTTTTTTCTAATTATTGTTTTTATTATCATTATAATATTCGCAAACAAAATATTTTTAAAAGGCAGTAATTAAGCAAAACATATTGATAATAATGGCATGAAACTTTTAATAGAATATTATAAATCAATTTAAAGTAATGTATCACTTTTATTATTTTGTTATATTTTGAGAAAAATATTTCATTTATATTCTTTAAATTAAGAATATTTTACTTTAAAAAAAAAAAGGAAACTCTAATAAATCTATAAATTATTGCTTCAATTAAGCTTCTATTTTCATACATTCAATGATCCCTAGGAATACTTATTTTGTATGATAGTGATTCTTTTTTTTTTTTCGATAATTAATTTTGAAACTACGTATATTTTGCAATTAATTTTCGAAAAAAAAATTTTAAGTGAATTGTAAGCTATGATTTTTTTAACAGAAATAGATTTCTATTGTAAAAACTTCAAATATGCGAATAAAAAATTACAGCTCATTCCGCCAAGTAGCTTTTGAATTAGGCTTCAATTGGAATCTTTTATAAAGTTAAAATTGAATTTAACATTAGAAGTTCCAAGCGTCAAACCTGCATAATTCCTAAACTACTTGACCGAATGACATCCCGTTTAGTATCCCAAGCTCAAATTTATCAAAGAATTTGAATGTGATGTCAAATTTATGTGTTAGTATTGAAAATTTTTAATTTTTTACTCTCCCCCAGGAAGCAGAATGTGCGCTCTCTTCCAGCCCCTTTTTTTTTTTTTTTTTTTTTTAAATCAAATGAGGTCTCCCTCAAATTGATTGAGCACGTGGTTTACTGTATTCCAAAATTAGGACACGTTCCCGGGATAGAGAAGTGTAGATGGGACTTTTGGCAAATCCTGTATGTTTTTATCATTAGTGCATTAAAAATCGCTGATAAGAAAACTATCGCAAATAAATAAATAAATAAATAAATAAATAAATAAATAAAAATTAAAAAATATCAATATTTAATAACATAAATATTAAAATATAATTAAGAGAATATAATTAATTATTATAAAATCACACCCAGAAAAAAGTTTTGTTGAATCAACAAAAATTTGTTTGCCCTAACGAAACTTTTTGTTTAAATATGGGTCAATGGAAATTTCGTTTGCATCAACAAAAAAAATATTGTTGATTTTTTTTGCAATTCCAAAAAAAATTTTTGTATCGTCAACAAAAAAATGTTTTGTTAATTCAAGTAAAATGGTTCAATTTTACTTGAATTAACAAAATTATTTTTGTTACATAGATATATGCTATGTGTTATTTTAACAATCTATTTTATTTTTTCAACAAACTATATTTTGTTTGTTTAATCAATAAAATATGTTACATTACGAACTTGTTTTGTTTATACTACAAAAACATTTGTTAAATGAACCAATCTAAATATGCAATTTTAACTATTTTTTAATTCATTTTCAACAGTGAATTACGCCTGTAAACCTTGAACAAGTGCATTTTTATCCAGCTTTCTTTCAAGCGCAAACCGAGAGAATGAAAATTGCCCATGCCGGGAGTCGATCCCGGGTCCTCAGAACAGCAGCCTGATGCTTTACCACTGCGCTACCAGGAACGATATCTGAGTTCGGCATTTCTCACTCTTATATATGTCGGAACGGCTGCAATCGCAGCACAAGATGGAATGTCATAAGGAGCACGCAAATTTCTGCGGCAAACATGAGACGACAGTACAAAGCACAGCATACGGCAACACATAGTTAATTTTTTATTCATTTTCAGCAGTGAATTACGCCTGTAAAAAGCAGGATAAAAATTTTCTTGTTATTATTCAAAGATTACAGGCGTATTTGACTGCTGAAAATGAGATAGAGCTATTGCAGAAATCACGAAAAATGCAACATAGCAGCGCCACCTGTTGCGCGATTTAAAGTAAAAAGTAATCAGCAACAATTTATATCAGAAAGTAACTGAATAAAAGGTTTTATTAAATTCCGTGCATTAGTTCTTGAGATAAAAACAGTCAAATCGCGTTCAGGACAACCGGAAATTGAAAATTTTCATGAATCCAATTCTTTCTTCTTGCAAAGATAGAAGACGGTAATAAATGGGACAGGGGGGGTTTTAAAACTACCTTTGTCCGTCCCAGTGAAAAAAAGTTTTAATTACCCCAAAATTATGTTAATCATGTAATTATATAGCTATATAAGTCAAATAAATCAAGTTACGTAAGAGAGATATGGCTACTACACAAGAATTTAAATTTTGCAAAAATAACAAAATTTTGCTGGAATTGCAAAAATATTGTAAAATTAAAAGAAACAAATTTTGTTAGTTCAAGTAAAATTGGTGAAATTTTGTTAAAATTTTGTACGAGTGTTAACAATATTTTTTTGTCCAAGCAACAAAACCAATTTTTTTACTTGAACTAAAAATTTGACTAAAACAACCAAAATGTACTCAACAAAACAGGTTTTGTTGTTTTAATCAATTCCTTTTTCTGGGTGCATTATGGCATTTAATAACTGTTTTTGTTATTATATATTTATAAACATTGCATGTGCAACTAGTGTCATATTACCAAAGACATCCTAAATTCCTTTAAATATTGTAAATAAATTGGTTGTAACGATATTCCTGTAGGATAGGGGAGAGGGTGGAAGAGTGCGCATTCATCATAAAAATATAGAACTGATGTAAAACATACATGATGTAAAGCATTCTAATTTCAACTGTGGTTGAAGCTGGTTTGAGCTCCAGAAAAAAGAAAATAGCCATTGCATTAAAAGCTGACACAACAGGTGAGTTCAAAATTTCTAACAACTTTTAATTTCATTTTTTTTTTCAGTTTGAACTTGTTTCTGTTTCAAAACTTTACCTATATGATTATTCTTAGAGATTTACACAATTTTACATACTGGATTATTCTTAGAAACTCAGACAATTTTATACACTTAATTGTTCTTACAAAACTTACAAATTTGATTATTCTAATAATTTTAAATGATAAAATTATGAATTTGTTGGGAACGAACGAACGAGAAAATAGATTGGTGTATTAACAGACAGCTCTGGCAACTCAAATTTCGCACAAAATTAAGGAATGTATTAAAAGTTTGCGCTGTTTTACAAGCATAATGTGTTCTTAATCTAGACAAATGTTTCTTAATCTAGGAATATATAATATAACCATAAACGAAAATATACAATAACCTCTTCCGGTTTAACCACGATTACGAAAGACATCTTTATCTTTAGGAACCTCACGAACTAATAATTTACGAGATTTAAAGAAGCATTAATAAAATCTCTTTTACTGCCAATAGAAAATGTTTAATTGAGAATTGATAGGATCTTAAAAACTCCTTCCGGCCTGTACCGGGAGGAAAAGGTAGCTTTCCTATATCTTCGTTTTAAAATTTTAGCTAATGTTACTCGAAAACAGTAAGCTAAAATGCAAAGAAACCGTTTACAAATGATTCGTTAATACTGAATTTGAATAAGAAATTCGCCAAATTATTGAGCTATAGCCAAATTGGCTTCATTTATAAAGACTTATTTTGGTCGCCAAATATGGTGATATTTCGCCAATTGTCGCCACGTTTGGCGAGAAATTGGCGCTAACGGATATGAATATATAGTTTTATGCGTATGCTAAGGAAAATGATTACAACAATGAAAGAACATAATTTGCGAGAAATCGCGTTCACTAAAACTCATAAATTAATCGTTGGTTTTTTGTAATGTGCTGTCTTGTTTCAAAATGTCAGCCACCCTAGAATTTCAAACTGCTCTATCTCAGCCATTTTTTAAGATAGGGGTAAAACAAAAAATACTCCGGAATCCTTGTATCAAGGCCTAACACGTAAGTATAAAATAAATTTGAATTTTTAACTTTTTTGTAAATTTATTTTAGTTTTAAAATTTTCAGCGGCCGCCATCTTGAAACAAGATGGCGGACCAAGCTGGCCAACGAACTCGGTCGAGACATTTGTGAGCTTAATACACACAATTAGTTTCATCAAAATTGATTTATAAATACGAGCGTTATCGTATGACATAGGTCAGATATATATATATATATATATATATAAATCAACATTTGAACGGAGGGTGATTTTGGGGTCTGGGGGTCATGATCGGTGAAAATATATCGAAATTTTCCGGAATTGCTTTCCTCCGAACGACTGCAATAGGTAGCTTTATACTTTTTTGTATTGAAAGCTACCTAAAACAAATATTCCGATTTGGGAAAAAAAGCTGATTAATACACTAGAAAAACTACTTGTAAACGTTTCCGGAAATCAGGGGCAACAAAAGAAACTTTGTTTTTATAAATGATTTTCTAAATCTCGAAAATGTATTACTTTCTGAGGTTTCTAAAGATTAATAACGCTTATTACATTAATAACATTTTAGAATCATGGGTAACTCGGAAAAGGTTGTTGTGTATTTTCTAATGTGGTTATATTATA
This sequence comes from Maratus michaelseni, assembly GCA_963931845.1. Classification (NCBI taxonomy): domain Eukaryota; kingdom Metazoa; phylum Arthropoda; class Arachnida; order Araneae; family Salticidae; genus Maratus; species Maratus michaelseni. The sequence goes on along the minus strand of OZ007589.1, from coordinate 147,629,543 downwards.
GTTTCGTAGATTAAGTATCATTTGTCTTTTTTGTAAATTCCTACTATTAGCTCACACTCTCTCTCTATATATCTTGTTCAAATTTTCAATCGTTAATAAAATATTTTCTATTCAGCCACTAAAGTTCAAATAAACTTTTTAAAACTTGTAGTGGATGACAGTTTATGTTAATACAGTTTTTTTTCAAATATTAATTCATTAATTAAATTTAATTAATTAATTTTAGTTTTAAATGGGAGAAAAAAATTCCTCCCATTGTTTTCATAAATGAAATGAAAGATTTATCTCAAATGAGTTATGCCACAGAAATAAAATACCGCAACGATGATTATAAAATAATGTTCAATAAAGATAACGCGGGACATTAATGCTGCACGGGTTTATTTTATATATTTATAATTAAAAAGTAGGAATTGACTTTAAAAAAAAAATTATATTACTTGTTTACAGTGTAAAAGTGCGCATTTACCTCCTTGTGATTTTTTGTTGATTATTCTTAATAGTTGTAAATTCCAACTGGACGAAAAATGTCCGGGCCAGGATTCGAACCTGGGATCGCTTGGCTGAAGCCACCACGCTCTACCACTGAGCTATCCCGGTCGAATCTGGAGGGCATAATTCATCCAGTTAACCTTATTGATCAAAGCATCTGGTCTGATATTTTAATCAGCTCAACAGAAAAGATCGCAGGTAAAGGAACTCCAGTAAACGCTGGATACGTGAATACACTAGATTATTTTTTTTTAACACAATTATTTCAAATTGGTAAAGTACTTTACCAATTTGAAATAATTGTGTTAAAAAAAAAAATAATAATCTAGTGTATTCTTAATAGTTTTATTATTACTCTGAAAAGGTTTTAGTAGTTTGTTACTTAATTATGAAGTTTAATACTTTTGATGCATTTGTTATTTATTTCTTTATAATCAGTAGTTTGTAAAATGAGCACCTTTACATCAACTACCCTACACTGTAAAAAAAGAGAAATGTTCCTCAATCTAGATTTTATCTTACTTAAGGTTTACGAAAATATAATACAACCACTGAGCTCCACAACAGTACGAAGAGCTAACTCTCTATTCTGTTACATTGCATCCAGCGGTTCGCCCGTTGAATACAATACCATAGAATTTCGGATGAAAACTAATGACAAAACACAGATTTCTTCCCATAGATTAGTATGGGGTTATTTTCAAATTGGATATTCTGTTACAAATATCACGAAGTTGCTATAATTTTCACTGATATATATTTTTATATTGAAAACACTAAACAAAATTTACTCAAAATCGTTTGAATCGTCCAATAGTTTTCTGGTGCCCTAAAACGGTAAAATAAAAAAATTCGTCAAAATCGTTAAAACCGTTTTTAAAATAAAATTTGCATAAATATATATAACCACACACACACAAGATTTGCTCGTATTAGAATATACGAGCACGGAAGACCGAGCTATGCTCTGTCAAAATTAGCTTTGAGTTCAAATATCATAACCCATGACCAAAATGACCCACTAATCAAATTTTCTCGAACATGTGACCTAGCCCAATAGTCTTCTCGTTCCTTAAAACTGTAGGATACTAAATTTAGTTCAATTCCGCTGAGACTTTTTAAGATAAAAATAGCCTGACCCATTATGACACATGACCAAAATGCCCCACTAATCGAATTTTCTCAAACATGTGACCTAGCCCAACAGTCTTCTCGTGCCCGAAAACCATAGGATGCAAAATTTAGTCTAAATAATCTGAGCCGCTTTTTAGATAAAATTGACTTTACCCGCAGTGACCCAAAAATAACCCACTAATCGAATTATCTCGGACATGTGACCTAGCCTAATGATTTTCTCGTGCCCGAAACTCGTAGGATACAAAATTTAATCGAAATCGTTAGAGTGGTTTTTTAGATAAAATTAATTTGACCCACGTTGACCCAAAAATTACCCACTAATCGAAAGTTCTCGAACATGTGACCCAGCCCAATAGTCTTCTCGTGCCCGAAAATGGTAGGATACAAAATTTAGTCAAAATCCTTTGAACCGTTTTTTAGATAGAATTAGCTTGACCCTGACCCACTGTGACCCAAAATGACAAAATGACCTACTAATCGAATTTTCTCGAACACGTGACCTAGCCCAGTGGTTTTCTGGTGCCCCAAAACGGTAGGATACAAATTTTCGTCAAAATCTTTAGAGCTATTTTTAAGATAAAATTTGCATATATATATATAACCACACACACACACACACACACACAAGATTTGTTCGTATTAGAATATATGATGATAAGAAGAAGAAGATGACAGGAAACCATGCAGAATTAATATTAAAATTAAATTTTATAACATTAATATTAACACTAAAATTAGCAGTATTTTTTATCGTTCCTTTAATAAATTCTGTTACTCAGCTGAAAATATTTACTTAAGAATTGATAGCATGCAAAAAACGCTGTTCCGGGTAGATTAAACTGATTAATACACTGTATAAACTACATGGACAAGTTTCCGAAAATGACCTACAGCATTAGAAACTTTTGTTTCAAAAATGCTTCTTTAAATATCGTAAACTTACAGGTTTCTGATGTTTCTGAAGATAAAATAATGTTTTACAGAATCATTAATAACTATGAAAAGGTTATATGGGGTTTCTGAGACGAAACACTCCAATTTGAACTGTCTGCAATACAACATATTGCCTTAAAAAGATTGAAACAACAATGGATTCACATAGTTATGTAGCTTTGTTTGTGCCATCACACCATTTCTACATGCCCCCCCCCCCCCCCCCTGAGTGGCACGGTGGATGTTTAAGGAGGATGGCCAGAGAATTGGACCACCCTCTCCCAATCCATCTTTGTGGGAATTCGGCAGTCAATGTGTTCCGGACTCCCAAATGCCAGATTGGAGGTGCTCCATCCTGCCAATGGACCCCTATTCTGCATACCACCACATGGTTTGTGCTTTTTCAGAATTCGTTATAGTTATTCATTTTTCTATTTTTCTATTTTCAGCACCTGAAATAAAAATCATTGCTATTACATAACGTAAATTTCCACATCTATGTTACCGTCTACCACCTAACAAAATTGTCTTGTTTGTTTATTTTCTTCAGTATTTGTTTAAAATTAGGGCGTTTTGTCTCGGACATCCTATATTATATTTTCGTAAATTTTAAGAGAGATAAGAGCTAGATTAAGAAATATTTGTCTTTTTTTTCTTCATTGTATGATAAGCAGTTTTCTTGTTCCTTTCAGCTTTTTTATAATTGGTTCCTTATGTATACACTAGAAACTGATTTAAAATTATGCCTTTAGAAATTATTCGAAACTAGATAAAATAATATAAAATAATAATAATCCATTTGTTATCGATAATAAAAAACACTGAATCATTTTTTGTTTGGTGGAGGTAAAAAATAATCAAATTAGATTTTATTACCCTTTTATGGGTAAACATATTTTCGCAGACTAAACTTAAACTAAAGCGCGTGATCAGAAAACTCCTAATAATCATTCTTTTATATATATCAGCAAGAATGGGAAAAAAACTACCTTATTAGCAGATTTTCGTTACGTGACAAAAATTACGTTGCGTAAGCTAAAGAAATATTCTTTAATTTTAAAATTATTTTAAATATTTTTCAAAATCTTCCTGTGTTTATAAATACTTTATAAAAGATACTTATCCTCCAAATTGCATAATTTTAAGGGGCGAATTCACATGTAAAACTGCTGAAGGAATTTAATCTGTTACTGAGGAACTGTTGAAGCTTTTTTATTACTTATTAGTTTTAGCAGTAGCAAAATTATAAATTTATCGTTTGATAAAAAATAAAAATCAAAAATGCAATAATTATGTTAATTAAAAAAAAATAAATCTTTAGATTGCTAGAAATTGGGTAACTATTTTATTTTTATTTTTTGTCTAACAATCAATTTATAATTTAACTACTGCCAAAACTATTTTTAAAAAAGTATTGAAATCAATGTCAACTGTTTTACATAGTGATTTCGTAACTCTTGTCACCCAATTAAAAACCTACACTAGTCACGGGAAGAAACGCTCAAGCTAATGTTAAGTCTATGGAAAGGTTGTTTTCAAATTTTTCGCTCGCATTTTAATATTTCTAAATGATTTTTTTTTTTCATAGGATAGCTGAAGTTGACCTCTAACGTTATTAGCTTTTACTTTTTTGATTTTGGTTAAAGTTTTTCTTATACAAGGACATTTGCAATTTTGGAACTGGTTGGAACCCGTTCTAACAGTAAAAGTTCCCTTATATAAAAAACTGGAACCAAAATTGAAAAAGTAAAAACTAACAACGTTAGAGATCGACCTCAGCTATCCCATGCAAAAAAATCATTTATAAATATTAAAATGCCAGCGAGAAATTTGAAAATAACCTTCTCATAGACTTAACAGTAGCTTGTGCGTTTTTTCGCATGACTAGTGCAGGCTCTTAAGAGCCTATACCAGCCAGGCGAAGAAACTCGCAAGCTAATGTTTAACCTATAGGAAGGCTCTTTTCAAATTTCTCGCTTGCATTTTAATATTTTTTAAATGATTACAAAATGTCTCTTATTTAAAAAAAAAAAAAAAAAAAAAAAAAAAAAAAAAAAAAAAAAAAAACACAAATCTTTGTTTGCAATTTCTGGTAGGAATTCGAAAATTCTTAATTAAAAAAAAAAAAAAAAAAGACCAAACTGGCAATTCTGATCACGAGCCATATTCGTGATTGATTCACAATGCAAAGTTTACTTTACACGAGTGTGACTCGTGTAAACTTTTTTTCAACAAATGAAAGTAATAGTGGCTATTGAGGAATCTTCGATAATCTTAATTAACACAACATTAATTTTACTACAATTGTTTTTTTTCCATGCTCAAGGTGCTTTTATCACAAATGGCACAACTTTCTCTGGTTATTGAGAACAATAAGAGACTACGCCTCTTAATATTTAACTAATTTTAAATTTTCAATAATATCATTCTATTGAAATGCTTTATGTATAAACCATCAATGGCTAACATATTTATTTTTATATCAGATCTTATTCGCATTTATAATTTTCCTTAATTTCAATTCAAGAGTAAATTCAATTTGATAAATCTTTTTTTTAAATGTAGTCTCTTAAATTGGTAAAACACAGATAATTTTATTGTGTCGTTAGTTTTAATATATGTAAATAATTTATCTTTTCAAAATGAATGAAAAGATCTCCAAATGTCGACAACATGTCCGCCACTAAACATTTGAAATAAACATGTATTCTATTCTTTTGAATTTATTGCCGTAACGTCAGTTGAGGCTTCACTGTGGAATGACGAAATGTATTTTGTGTCTGTCTGTATATGTATGTCTGTCTCGCGATAACTGCCATTCGATTATCTTTAAATTGGCAAGATATGTTGGACGTTGGTCAAGTATTCGGATTTAGTTGTAATAGTTTTTTTTTATTTAATTTGGTTGATTTGGTCAAAAAATATAGAACATTTTCTGTTACGTCATAATGTTTTTCAATGATAATTCAAGAGATTTTATTATTTTATCATTTTTTCAAAAGGAAAAAACATGTTTGGATAATTCATTTAGATGTTAAATTATATACGCTAATTTTTCGGGATATGTATCGAAAACATATTCCAATCAGTTTGAAATTTTGTCAACACATGTGTCAAATATTTGAAGTTAGCTGTATAATTTTTGTGGAATTTCTAAATCTGTTCCCAAAATATATAGCTTTCAGTTTTCATTTATAGGTTTTTTAATTATATTTCTATTTTCTTTCATTTTCATTTAGTATTTGCGTAGTAACTATTTATCAAACGTATGTCAAAGAAAATATAATCCATTAAAATCTATAAAGCTTCCCGTAATGTGACAATATTAAAAATGATGTAAATAGAACATGAATAAAAATAACATAAAAAATCTTTCTGTTAATTTTGTGATTATAATAATTAGTATGAAAATTACTCCATTATCAATAAACAAACATTTTTTTATAATAATGAAAAAAATAATGCGTTACCATAGCAACAGAAAATAAAAATTGGAAAAATAAAGTGCACATTATTTAAATCAAGACCCCGCCCCTCCTATCATATTAACATTATTATGAGAAGGGTGTCTTGATTTAAATGAATAATTATGTTCCCATTAGTAATCTAATATTTACAAATTAAAAACAAGTAATGACATAAATTTTATTTCTTGCTAGAGAAATTGCTGGTAACAATTCGAAAAATAAAATCTCACTACATAACACAGCATTTAATAAAATAATAATGCAGAGGATTTTATATAATAATAAAAATCACGATTACTCTGGAGGGATTACGCTTATTTCTTGTGTTTCCCGTATACTTCTTCTATCGAAATAGATTAGGATTTATTTAGAAAAGGTATGTTTTTTTCTAAGTATTATAGAATGATCACCAAAAACTTTTTTTTTTAAACAAAAGAGATAGAAACGTTTAATTTTAAATTGATATTTAAAAATTGTAAACTATATTTGTATTTTATGGATAATATACACAATATATTCATTTACATGGGGATCTTTGTTACACGATATTTTATTCAATTTCTACAGCAACTACAGATTTTATGTGTTTGCTAGGTAAGTAAGTTAGTACTAATAGGATATATTAAGATTGGGATAGATTAAGATTTTCTGTACGAAGAGATGCCTACACTTATAAAATCACTGTGTAAAATGCACTGAAATTCTGAAATAGCAGAAATATCGCAAATTACCAATGTAAAAAGAATGACACAACGAGGTGTTCAGGAAGGTTCTGCCCTCCTGAAAAATTGATTTTTTTTTTTTTTTTTTTTAGAAAAATTTACAGGAATAAGAAATACAAAACCATCATCGCGTGAAATCGTCTTTAATGTGACAATCCATAAAAGTTGCATTTTCTTTATCTTTGACAAATCGTATATGCTGATAAGCCTCACTTATAATGCAAAACCGACGTTCCGACACCGCAAACTCTAAAATCACAGTTAACTTCACCTAATTTTAATACTTTAAAATGATTACGGAAGATTGAATTATAATTAAACAACCAGTGGCGATCTCCTGTAATCAGGTTTCCATTCATTTCCCTTAACTGCTGTCGACACAGCTAACAGCTATCTTCGTGGTTGTTTAAATAAGATCTATTAAACATTTAAAAAATTAGCTTGTATAAAATGGCTTATAAACAATATCGCTACCCCCGTAATTCTATAACGACTCTGAAAGAAAATTGTTTTAAGTAACACATTTTAATGTTCCGTTTTAAATATGACGTAATTTTCACTAAAGTTTTGTTTCTTTTTTTACTATTCACGTGAAAATACATTTTTTAATAACTTAAACTCTCAAAATATAAAATAAACCTCTCGTGTAAATATATTTTTTAATTGAAACTGGTTGGAAATTTTATTATTTGAGAATTTATAATATGGCGTAATTTTCACCATTTATTGCTTTTAAAGCGCAATAATTTAATTATTATTTTAAAGTTTTATTTCTATTTTTAATATTCACGTGGAAGTACATTTTTTATGACGTAAGTTTCTTATTCATTTACTTCTCTTAACTTGTGATCATTTAATTATAACGTTAAAATTTTATTTCTGTTTTTAATAGTCACGTGTTTAATTGATTACACATTGATAACACATTGTTTAATTGAAAGTGAATATTTTGTTTGAAAAGTAAAAAGTGATTGAAAAGTGAATTTTGTTTGAAAAGTGATTTTGAAAGTGTTTTGCAAATTGGCAACAATACAAATAAAAATGCCAAAATATGAAATAAATCTCAATTAAAATGATGAAATTATAAATAAAAAATTGAAAAAAAACATTCAAAAGATTAGTCAACTTAAAAAAATAATAACTGCATAGTGCACGAGCTTATCAACTATATCCCTTCAAAAGTTGGTTAAATTCCTATGCATAGTTTTTTTCCTATAAAACTTTTTTAAGAGAACTATTTTAACCGTCTATAATATTAAACATCTCTTAAAATAATTCTTCGATTCAAACACTATTTGCCTCAGCGTGTTCATCAAATATTTCTCTATAAAACTACAAATTTTTATATTTTTATATGCAATAGTTTTCTTCATATTATCCTAGAAAGACATCCAGACACAAAAAATTCATTATCGGTGGTGACAGCATGGTTTCCTTTTTTTTTAATATAAAGAGATATAAAACGGGATTAAAATAAAAATGCTATTTGAACACCAAATGTTGAAGCCCCTGACCTACAAATTTACTAGTTCTATTTATATTGAGTAATTTCGGAATTTTTTCTTTCTTCAGAATTAAATAAATGCTTTCTTATCTTTTGAATAGTCTTTTTCTTGTTATGAATTTATCGTATTTGAAAATTGGATATTAGCGCTCTACTTATTAGATTACTTATTTGTTCTTTAGGCTGAAAACTGGATGTTAAGTCTTACTCAGTAAAATATAATAACAGTTTTATTCTACTAATGTTTTATATAAATAGTTTTTTAGTAAATGAAAAAATCACAACGTAATTGTATACAATATATCTATCATTTAATATTTTACAGGAACATGTATCTTTAACCGATGTTACTTGGACTCTGGGTAAGTTTACTTGGACCCGCAACAAAAAAGTTTTAAGTTAGTCCTAGTACGACTTTTTTTAGAGTATTAACGTATTTCAACAATACTCAGTGAATCTCTCAGACTTTCAACATAATATACCCAAAACTCATTTGAAAGCTTTTTTTTTTTTTTTTTTGTAGGTCCAAGTAACCCCACCCCACGTACTGGAATTCTATTGAATTACTTGGACCAATAACGAAAAAAAAATTAAGTTAGTCCTTTTTCTACTATGTTGACAGTATAAGCATAATTTAACAATACCCAGTGAATCACGCAAATACTCTCAATACAGTATACCAAAGACTCGTTTAAAAACTTTTTCGTGGGTCAAAGTAAAACCACGTAACGAAACTCTGTTGGGTTACTCGGACCCACAACAAAAAAGTTTTAAGTTGGTCATGGTTCTAACTGAGTTGACAGCATTAGCATACTTTAACAGTACTTGGTGAATCACACGAATACTCTCAACATGGTATACGACTCATTTAAAACCTTTTTTAAGAGATCTAAGTAACCCCACATAATGGAACTTTGTTGTGTTATTTGAACCCACAACAAAAAGTTTTAAGTTAGCTCTAATTCTACTGTGTTGACAGTATTAACATACTTCAACAATATTCGATGAATCGCACAAATACTCTCAACATGATACTCCCAAGACTCTTTTAAAACCTTTTTTTGTGGGTCCAAGTAATCCCACGTAACGGAACTCTATTCTAATGGATTTATTCAATTCAAACATTTCAACAATTTCTTTCTTCTAAAAAATATATGAAAAGTTTCCTAATATTTTACGTAAAGTAAGGAATAATAAGTATTCTGAGTAACGTAGTGTAGGAAGTTTCAAGAGTCAATTACAATGAGTGTTAATTTTGTAGGGGAGCTAAGAAATTATTGCATATAAAACTATAACGCAAAAAACTATAGGAAACACTACAAAGGATGCGCGATATTTTGAATTGCCACGAGTACTCAAACTTCATCCTACTCCCTAAATCTTCTATAAATAACAATACTCCAGTAAATTTAATAAACGCAAACATTTCTCATCTATTATTTACTAGAAGTCGAACATTCAACTTGGTTACCTCAATTTCTGTTTTCACATCTGTAACATAATCCTTCAAACAGTATCACATTTTCTTTTCAAAGGTTTCCTTTTCAAATAATGAAATTATATACATTTTTCTAAAGTATGTTATTTCTATATTTCCTTGGAATAGATTTTTTTTATATCTTAATTAAATTTGATTGAACTGGTGAAACTGGAAGAAGTATCAAACATTTCTAAAAAGCCTGTAAAGTATCTTATCTAGAAAAAAGATTTTTGTTCTACCTTCGATTTCCTCTCACTTGTAAATATAAGATGAAGATTTTGTTTTACTTGGGATACAATTTCGATCATTCCTTTCTCTTTCTTCAATGTGATATTTATTTTTATTTTTTTATGTTCCAAACTTTTATTTTAGTCAGTCAGTTTTTAATAACAATATTTCCAATACTGAAAAATAATATATATAATAATTATACTGTAATGACTTCAAAGAAAACAAACTAGTAGCGATGGATCAATAAATGACAGCTTAACTTGGAAGCAATAACAAATCAATTTTCTGAAAATAAGTACAAATTTTGTCTTGATTAAATAAGAGGTCGTCAGAGATCTGGGATACAAAAACGATTTATGATACAATCGATAAGTCGATGAGAAATTATCCATCAGGTAAAATCATCAAATGTCATCCTATAATTAAGTCAAACTATACATCGGGTAATTTAATTAAATGTTCATAAGTTGATTTAGTAAAATATTCAACGATGATGAGAGACCCTAGCGCTTATCGATGAAATAATGATCAGTACCTCCGGGTGCTTACTAAAGTCAATCTTCTAACCTGAATAAAAATCACAGATTAAATTGTCTGAGTTTTTCCTCTGATTTTTCAGTTCGCTTTTTGGGATTAAAAACCTCTCCGTTCAATTATTTTGTTCTTAGTGGTCCGGAGGTTGGTCCTTTTAAATTGGCTTCGAGGTTGGATTTAGGTCGACGCCAAGATGTCCTTCTCACAGCTGCGGTGCCTCCCTCCACTGCTGCCTTTGCAGCCATCAAGGACTTGGTTAGCCTGTCACTTTGTATTTTTTTCTGGCTTTGGCCAGACAATTGGACTCCTGTATTTTATGCTGTCTTCATTTTTTTTAACGCCGCACAGTGGAGTATTTGATTCAAAATCCTGGCCAAAAAGATAAAAATTAATATTTCCTCAACAATGGTAAAATGAATATTTTATAATAGCTGACTAACTGGTGCATCGATCTATGTGTATTTTAGGCGTATGAGTCATATCTGGCGGCTCCTAGCCTCAGTTGAAGTGAAAGTTTCTTTGTGAGAAGACGTGCTTTTTTGTTATGATTCAGATTTGTTTTTGTGTTTAAATCTATACTTTGACAAGTGCATTTAAGTAATTTTACTTTTCATATAATAAAAAATAATTGAAAGTGTGTTAATATTAAGCTTTTTTAGATCTAATTTATTGAAATATCTTTATTGAAATATATTATCTAATATATTCAAAGCTTTTTTAAGCTGTGTCGGGGTTTGACAGACCATTTTGAATTATAATCGCATTGGTTATAGTTTTGAAGGCAAATTAAAAGAACAAATGTTCCGCATATTTTTGCCATTTTTAGATATCAATGTTTTTTGGGAGGACTGCAAATCTATTAAAAACACTCAAAAACCAGTATCTCTATATTATTGAGATTCAACTTTGATAAATACTAAATGCAAGTAATATATAATATGCATTGGTTTTTATACATAATTATACATAAACATTTATGTGTAGTAAAATTAACCACATTTAATTAAACATTACTTGTAAATAAAGCAAACCTATCATCTTCTTATTAAATTTACTTTCTTAACTGATTAATGCTGGTTGGTACGAAAACTTACCATTTAAGTGACAGGAAACTTTTAAATATAAACACCAGTATATTAGAAAAAAAATATATCATCTAATATGAAACTATCAGAGATTCAGTCAGTTAAAATAACAGTATGGGAAAACTGGTGTCAACTGATATCGAAGTATTAAAAGAACTGTAAAATAAGTCGTCGTTAATGGGTTAAGTAAACGTTGTATTATATATTTATTTATTTAAATAAATACATACATTTATGCATATATAATATTAATTAATTTAATGTAATTACTAAAAGTAAGTCAAAAACAATGGTTTTAACTTTAAAACACATGAAAATTCATTTTGGCCCGGATTTTGTCTCAAATACTCTACTGTGCGCCGCGCCGCTATGTTAGTTTTTTCCTGGGATCCTGAAAGGTACATTTCTCCACTAATTTAAGAGAATGGAGTTCTGTCATCACAATACACATATAACAATTCCATTATAGTTTTTTATCCTTTTGCCTATCTTTCACCGTGTTTTTATAATTATTAAATATTTCTTTTAAAAATGCTCATCAAATTTTCAGATTTGTATTTATTGTTTAAATCACCCAATCAAAAGTCATGTTAAATTATTTAGTTATTAAACGACGTTCAATGAAGGAGTTTATACAATTCGTTCATCTTTTCTTATATCAACGCATAATTGTTCAACGGATGATCCGATTTTCATACTTTTTTGCTGTTGTTGTTGGAAAGATATCCCCGTTTCAATATCATTAGGATTAGGATTTAAATAAATATGTTCGTCTGCTTGTTTTCTTGTTTACTTTTATAGGATATAATTTTTCTAAAAATTAATCAATTGTTACAAACTTTTTATATGGGTTTAGGTACAAAGCATTAGCTAGATAAAATTATCTGATAATCTTTAAACTGTTTTTTTTTTTTTTGTATATATATACAGAACATTTCTGTTTTTAACCTTAAATCTGTATTTGACTGATAAGAAACAGAAGATCATAAAATGGGCAGTTTTATTTATTTATCTATTTATTTATTATTTTTAATAAACGTTCTCTCTTTACTGATTTACAGTTTTTTCTGATTTACACATTTTACACTTACTTTTTTTTTCTGATTCATACTTTTCACACTTTTTACTCATTTTACACTTACTTTTTTTCTGATTTATAATTTTTACAGATTTTACACGTACTTTTTTTTTTACTACAGTTTTTACAAGATTTTTATTTTATGTATCATCTTTTATTCTATTCAGAAGAATACCTCATTATCACACTGTTGTAAATTTTATTATGGCTAACTAACTTCATCATTACGGAAGAAAAAGTTAATATAAAGTAAAGGATCCAAAAATACTTCAATCCATTTAAATTAACTTAGAGAAAAACTCAAATCAAGGTCCTGTCGTTGGGCTTCAACAGCAACACGTTACTTCTGAGTAATTTTTGGTCTTACTAATTTCGCGCGTTTTTTATTCAAAATATCGACCATTATTTTCGAATGGTAATCTTCGGATTATTTAATCACGGAATGTCTGTCATTAAATAAAGCAAAAATTGCTATTCAGTAATAATGCTAGATGTTTTGAACAACACGCTAAACTGGAAACGCTTCTAATTTTATGTGAACCTGATGTTACATTATACTATTACATATACAGAATTGTGTGTATACTGTCAACATTTCCCTTATAAACAACAACATGACACCAAAAAACTCATGAAAAAATAAACAAGTGGTTTTCCCCCCGAACCCTTCAGTTAAACCCAGTTCAAATAAAATAATAAAATATTGTTTATGACCACCAAAATAGGTTGTATTTTTTATGGCAGTGAATAAAAGATTTAATAATTCGTAAAACAAAAAGGTCACTAAACGGTTTTAATACCCAGCTCTGGTATGTAAAATTACAAAGTAACATAACTTCAAAGTCTTTAGAATGTGTCATCATACTAAAAGAGACATTTATAGACTGTTTAAATTTAGAAACGTGCTTTAATTGAACAAGATTTTGTAGTTGTACAGTGGAATGCCTTTTAAACAGTTTTATTATCTCCGGCTACATATTATGACTTTTTAAAGGTTTTTGTGCTTTCCCAATCAATTTTACTGTACGTTTAAAGACTATTAAGAAGACAAAATTCAAGAAAAAGATAATTTTTGCTTAAATTCTTAGTTTTATTGCGTAAAGGTAATTTATAGATAATAAAGATCTCTATGCTTTACACAAATAATGAATTTTTAGTTCCTCGTTATAATCGTGATATTCATTAAAATCGTTTAAATTTAAGAACATGTTTTAATAATTAAAGTTTGCGCGTTAGAGAGCGAAGTACTTTTTAAACGGTTTTATTCTCTTCGATTATATATATTATGGTTTTTAAGAGTTTCTTCCGATATCCCTAATCACTTTGAATGTACTTTTAATCCTTTGTGGCTCAACAACTCCGATTTGAAAAGTATTTACTCAGATGTTAGAATACATCATTTTAAGCATGTAATAAATAATTTAAAAAAATTAAAACATAAAAAATAAAAAACTTTTGACTAAGATGTACTTTTTTCACATCTGCAATAAACACAAAATTACATACTTCTCATAAATATTTTCAATTTACTAATACAAAATTGTAAAGTATACAAACTTTCCTTTGTAAAAAATTTGTTTTTGGGTCTTTTTAATTTGAAAAAACTTACGAAGCTCATTTTAGCAATATCGATGTGAAACTGCTGAAATGATAAATAAAACTTTGTCATGAAAAATTAAGTCAGTATCGCCGTCTGTTAAGAATTCCATGAGCAATTTATATTAACTGCTATGTTGGAAGATAGCAGCAATAAATAAAATCGTCTTTTTAAAGCCCACTGTATAAGTAACAATATGTTGCAGATATGCAAAGCAGTGATGCAAAGAGTTAAAGACTTTTAAGTGTAGTCGCCCCCCACCCCCCAAAAAAAAATAATAATAATAATAATAATAAAAGAGAGATCACCCCAGAAATTTTAATATCCAAATTACCATAGGAAAAAAACACAGATAACCATTCGACTGAAAATTATGCCGTTTTTCTATTTATGCTATACAAAAAAAGCTTAGGCGGTCGTCTTCAAAGTAAAATTGTATCAAACTTTGAAATTTTCAATACAAACACCTAATGTTGGCATCATATTTTGTTGTTTCGATAAATTTTTCTCTTACAAGGAAGGTCTCCTTAAAGCGCATACTCAGAATATTTTGAAAAAAATGCTAATAGAACTACTCATGTACGTAATAAAGGATAAGTTAAATTTAGCTGCGGAATCCCAGTAAAAAATCTGTAAAAAAATAAAATACTTTCGAGTATTTGGCACAAAAAGACGCGATTTGGCGAAAAACAAATTTCGTCGCCAAATGCAAGCGATTTTAATGTATTTGAAAATTCTTGGTAAAACAAGTGTTTAAATACGTAGTTCTTTATGAATTTAAACTTCAACGATTAAATAGTTTATTATTTTATAATATATATACAAGTTATTATTGTTGAAGTTATTTAATTTTATGGTTTCGCCTGCTGGATAAGTTTTAAGTATATTTTAACAGTAAATGTCTGATTAAGAACGCTCTATTATACATTTCGATTTTAAATAAGTCATTGTTTCCACGGCAACAAAACTTTTCTCTTTTTGTCTACGGCACTAACAATATCGAGGTCAAATTAACAGTGCTCAGAATCGGATCTTAATTTTTAGTTTGAAGCAATTTTAATCAATTTGAACATTGTTCTAAACCATAGAATATGATCGCTAATTTTCTTTAGATCTACATATAAATGTATATGATAAAACCGTAGTTATAAAAGTAAATTTATTTAAGTTACACATACTTAAACGAGTTCAGTATAAAGAGTAGAAAAAGTTTTTCCTAAAAGAGCATTTATCGTAAATGCGTAGTTTTATTTTTTATTTCATTGTGTCGCCAAACCAACGATAAATCGCCAAAACACGAAAATTTCATAATTTTTTTACGAACGTTACATTGAGGTTCCGCAGCAAATTCTTTTATAAACGTATATATCCTCATGAGAATAATATTCTGTAATTTTTTCAAATTTTTCTGAGTATGCGCTTATGGAGACCTTCCTTGTTAGCTGACAAACTCTCACTCATTCAGGCAAGTAGTTTGGGAATTACGAAAGTTTAAAGTTCGAAACTCGATAATTATAAATTCATTTGTAGTCGTTGCAATGCGGGTAGTTTTTTAATTATAACTCAAAAACTACTTAACAGAATGAGCTGTAATTTCGGATTCACATATTTAAAACTTCTAAAAATCAATTTCTGTTAAAAAATTCATAGATTACAATTCATATTTTTTCAAAAAAAAAAATTCGAAATAAATTTGCGAAACAAATAGAAATTGCAACCTATGATTTTTTTTTTACAGAAATCAATTTCTTGAAGCCTTAAATATATAAATCCAAAAATAAAGCGTTAAGGTCTTTTCATCTTATACTTCCAATTTTTACCAGATGTCAACACAATAGACAAAAGTATAAAATTTATTTTGGAAATAGAAGATAAAAAGATCTTACTGTTTTTAGATGTGGAACTGACAACGAATAGAGAAAATTTGGGTAGGAAATTATATAGAAAACCTAATAGATCAATTAACACTATACCTTATGACAATGCTTCCCCTTTTGGATATATAAACTGGCAGCGTATAGATTTTGGGTTAAGCGTGCTTTTGAAATATGCACAGACACCTATCTGGATAATGAATTAAATAAAATTAAGTACATCGCCTTTGAAAATGGTTTTCCCCCTCATTATATCAATAAACTCATCTATGACATGCAACATAAACAGCATAAAAAAATATTAGATCTCAAAAAACCTAAATTCTGCAACTTTGGCTATATATCGGGTTTGTATGAGAGACTAAAGTACGCGTTAAGGAAATTTAATATTAATCTTATGGCTAAAACAACAGGAAAGCTAAAAGACATAATCCATAACAAGATTGACCTAATTTCAAAGAATGAAATCGCGGGCTTAAACGTAATACCATTGATAACAAATGCACAAGAAAATAAAGTATATATTGGAATGGCCGGACGAGAGTTTAAAGACAGGTTAACGAGCACATAAGTGATATCAAGTTTAATAGACCAGCCACAGCATTATCGAGACTTAACCGAAAGCAAAATTTAAATATAATGTATTAGATAATAACTAAGTTTCCAATTAAATTTTCAGCAGGACTGAAACTGCGCATAAATTTAATAACTCTGGCAAAAGATGTGAATTAATTTTCGTTGTTTAGCAAAGTGAAAATTAATTCACATCCTTTGTCAGAGTTACAATGTATTATGAAGCAAAAATCATTATTCTTGCGTCCCATTATCGTACCTCATTAATAAAAGAATAAAAGCAGATTTTAATCAAAGGAAAGGAAGCAATTAATAATAATTTGTCATTGTTACACAACATATCGGAGATGTGGTTTAAATTTTTAAACATTACAGAAGGAATGTAAGTTGGAAAAAGTATTAAGATAGTATCCACCCCCACCGCAAACGAAGAAAAGCAAAGGCGTTCAGTATGGGTATGGAATCAAAGCAGCCCTGAGGATGATCACGTTTTGGATCGAAAGTACTCGACTAAAGATATTAAGGTTTTTAGTTTTTAAAACTGATTTTATATGCAGTAACAACTTTTTACATATTGTGACATCTCTTTTAAAGAAATAAACGCATACTTTTAGTAAGATTAGGGATTTTAAATTTGTATAATCCAAGATGAATTTGACCTTCCGGTTATGTATATTTTTCATACATATATATATATCTTATTTTTAATACTTTAATATATTTTAAAAAAAGATATTTTAATTTAATTTCTTTAATTTAAAATTTTAGGAAAATAAAAAACATAAATTCAAATCTAAATAAATTGAAAGGTTTTATTGATATTATAAGAATATTTTATTCAAGCTTCCACTTTTATTGATTAAATATTGCTTGAAAAAGCGTATTCTCTACGATAGTGAAAATAGGTGACGTGACAAATAGTTTTTCCGAAAACTAATCCATCGATTTAAATTCTGTTTATAATGTATTTTATATTTTTCTAGAATTTGGATAAAAGGGTTAGTTTTTTTCATATTTGCCTTCTTTTGCGTTTATAGTACGTAGAATGTAAAATAAATAAATAAAAAGATAAATATTCGCGTATCTTTCGTTATACTCAATTTCTTTTCATGCGGTTTCGTTATGAAAAAAAGCGTATTTAGGTGCACCGAAAAATAAAAAGCATTGAGAAAAATGCAGAATATTTTTTTGTAGCCACCCTGTACTGTGATGGCCTGACGTTTTAGTTAGAAACCCATCTTCTCTACGTAATGTTGGGAAAACATTAAAAATCTGCCACATCTGTAGATTTCATTATTGCAGAAATTTTCCCACATATTTTTTATAATTATTTTTCATTAGCAACCCATCTTTTCTACCGTAATGTTGGGAAAACATTAAAATCTCCTCATCTGTGGATTTTATTGATACTTCTGCGCAGGATGTTTGCGAAAAATATGTCTTCAAAATAAAAAGGAAGTTTGCACCAACCTGAGACACCCAGTCGCGATAATAAAATCTGTCAACAAAATTTCTTATACATTTTTATTAGCATTTTAAGGTCCTTCTCCTATTTTTTACTCTAAAATTGTGCATAAACATTCACTACCTTGGACTTATTGCAATAAACCTGGATGAAACTAGGCTCTTTGGACAAACAGGTGGTCATTTTCTAATTAGCCTAAAACTTCACAGGCTCATTGCAATGAAAAATAACTGGACAAATGGCTGATTAAGAAATAAATGGACAATTTCCGATTAGCCTAACGCTCTACAGGCTCTTTGCAATGATTGGAAGACAGATGATTATTTTCTAATTGTCCTAAAGCTGCTTGGGTTCTTTATAAAAAGCCTGAAAAATATCAGGCCGATAGGAAAAGGGCAGATGATTCTTCATTTATCCGGGCTCTTTACAAAGAGACGGATTTCTCAATTAGACTACAACACACACACATATATATGCATTCTAAAGCATCGAAAAGGTTAAATATTTTGTTAAAAATAGTTTATGGGGACACTCCAAAGAGTACCACCAGACCCTGGGAATCTCTTTAGCTTTATCGGGTCATGCATCAAACGCCTGTCTACAACACAGCTGGCTGAATTCTTTCATCACATTAACAATGCAATGAAGATCATTGAAAAAAATTATCGAAACACAAATAGAAATACAAACGTTTTCGGGAGAGTCTTTTTTTTTTTTTTTTTTTTTTTTAAATATGCTACAAGGAACAGTAATGGAAAGAGGAAGAATGCGGCCTGCCGAATGCCAGATAAGTCTAAGTCCAGATTATTTTGTAACAAAAATTTAAAATCAACAGATTTTCATTCAGACATTTCAAGAGGGCAAAGATGCGACTGATTCTGACTTGTCATAATCAATTATCACGTGACTGACACATCTGTATCAAGTAACTGAAACGTGTCAGCTTTACCGTGCGGTACGGACCGTACGTATTATATATTTTTATAGTTAATATAGCAGAATGTGTTATTGAAAAGATTAACATTTTAATTTTGACTCCCTCTCAAACTATACTTATGTTATGCATGTCGAAGTGGCTTTGCGTGCTTTTGAGTTATGGGATGATATCTCGGAACAAATTAATCACGTCATCTATATAAAACTATACAAAACTTAATTCTGATGAGGATACTACCATGTTTCTTTTCGTTACAAATTGTAATTCCTTTAGTAAAAATATTATAAATAACTGTAAAATAGCTCTTTGTTTTTAATATTTCAATATATTTAGAAAACAATCTGTTTATATAATACGCAAGTGAGGTGGCGATTCCGGTCATGACCCATCCATCTCACCAGAAATGAACATCCAATAATGTACCAACATCTTACCTGTAAACAAACAACAGAGCTGTGTAGTGAATCATTCATTTTTGAGATTCATTGATAAAAAAAATTTAAAAACTTCCATTGTTGCAGAAAAAAAAAAAAGAAATAATGAAAAATACTTAGACACGTGGCCTTTTGAACATCTTGTATTTGCAAGATAAATTTCTGTAAAAATAGTTAAGCGCGTGTACTTTATTTTTATAAGCGAATAAAAATTCATATTTATTCTGATGTTAAAATAATATTATCCATATTTTATATTGTCTTTATGCTTATTGTCTTGGGTTTATATTGTCTTTATGCTTATTGAGGCCATGATTTTTTGTTACAATTAAATATAAAATATATTTTCATTTGATTACATGTTGGTGAAGCATAAAAGTACATACATAAAGTACGAGAGAAAAATTTGCGCCGGTGAAAATGACGTTATGCTTAGCTAGAAATTTATTTTTATGTTTCAAAAACTAAACAAAAAAATTTGTATGATTGTGTCAACATGGCATAATTTTCAGATTTTTCCTGTCTTAATTATTAAGATTATGGATTTGAATGGGAGCTTTTATTGATTACTTCATTTTGATTGTAATACATTTATTACATGTTAACAATAGCTTAAAAATGAATTTTTGGGTTTAAGACAAACAATTTTCGTATAGATGAATTTATTTTTTAATAAAGTAACAAAATTAAAATTATTAAAAGTAACGGTTAAAAAAAAGTCTTGAAATCATAGTTTTTTATTTGCGTATTATGTAAATAGATTGTATTTTATTACTTTTAAAGTATCGATTGGGTATGTCACTTTATAACAGGGACAGGATCCCCGATTGTGCAAAAGGGACAGGATCCCCGATTATGGAAAAAGAACGAAGAAACGATATATAAAGAAATTATCAGTTGAAAATATTATAAGTCTGTCTAATTTGCAGATTGTGTATTATTATTGTGAAATAATTTCTCCCTTTTTACATAAAAATTTATTTAAAAATGTGTTATTAAAACAATAGAGGTCCATTCATTAATCAGATCTTGATCTGCTGGTCATGCCCCGTTCCAGGTCAGTTTTCCTTATTGTCGATGAATAGTATATGAATATTTTTATCAATTATTTCAAATTTTAAGTGAAAATCGTGATTTCTACCCACCGTCCTAGGACGGGCATTTACAATAGTATTTAATATTAAAGTTTGTAATTTAAATTGCTGTTAAAGAAATTCGATAAATGAAATTCCCACAATACGATCAGAATAAAGACTTTTCAAGTTTCTCCTTTTATAAATTAAAACTTCCTTAACATCTATTATCTACGGAAGTTGGTTGGGGGGGAGGGGGGCGTTGACAAAAAAAATTAATTTTAAAAAAATGCTGATGTAAATACATTTAATATATTATTATTTTTTTTTTTTTTTTACGCTTAAAAAAAAGAAATTTGTTATTTTTGTTATTTTAATCCTTATAGCACCTGTAAAAATATTTCATAATTATGTCAGTTTAACAAAATTTAATGCTGATAATACACGTAGCACATAATATTTCATATTTTTTTACAAGTATTCTAATACTTAAAAATTGATAATAATTTAAACTTAATAAATAAAATCAAATATACGAGTTATACTTAGTAGAGATAAGTTTCTGGTTCAAATCAAACAAAACTGTCAATGCTCATCAAAAATTAAAAGCTGGTTCCACAAGGCTTTAAGTTGTGAAAACAGCTGATGTATATTATCGGTTGAACATAGTTTTATGTGTTGCACGTATATGTCTTGTATTACTTCGATATTACTTTTAACAAATTTTCCAGTTGGAGCAAAGTATACATTATTGAAACCTTAGTTTTAGGGTATTTTAGTAAGAGGACGCAATAGATGTGAATAATTGCTATATTTTTAAGATAGTTCTTTTTCCTTAGTAAATTGGGATTTCTACAGATTTTTTTTTCTCTCAAATTCATGATTTTTATACTATTAAACTTGGATGCTTAGTATTTTATGAGAGATTAAACTACCTTTTATTCCCCTTATTAAAAACAGGATGCGGATTAAAGACGAATAAATAGCAAACATAAATCGAAAGAACTTCACGCAACTTGCAAAAAATTCTGGATGCTTAGTTCAAAATACACCAAAGAGATATTAAATATTATTTATGAATATTTCTAGAAGGATTTACAAGAGTATAAACGACGAAACTAACCACTTCAGCTTATAGTAAATAGCTTCAATAAAAAGTTGCTATTTTATGAGCTTTTAACTCTTACTATTTCCCATTTAGCAAAATATCTTATTTTTACTCCGTTGTAAATTTTAAAACGGATGACTAAATTTGCCTTCTGACAAGAGAAAAAATAAGAACTTTAAACTAATCCGAGTTCACTAAAATTATAAAATATTATTTATGTCACTTTAAATTTCCTTCAAATCTTTTATGACAGCGACTAAAATCTTTCGAACTTCATAAAAGGTCTCTAAAAGATTTTAATACTAAGCTCAAGTACGTAAATTTAATAAAGTAATTTCACTTAATCTTAAGTGTCATGTAATACATCATTATTCTAAGATCTCTATAAATTGTTTAAATTTAAGAAAGTACTTCAATAAATAATATTTTGACACTAAATAATTACGATTTTTTAAGACTTTTATTCGCTTTGATTATACAGGGTGTATCAAAATGAATAGTACAAACATTTAAGGGAGATAACTCACATTAAGACAAACAATTTTCGTAGTGTAAACCAGGATTATTTTATAAAAGTTATACTAACTTCTTTGTGGAAGATGTCATTTATTTTAAGACACATTCGCATACCTTTTATACGTCTCATACATGGTGGAAACAAATTAATTGGGCAATTTTAATTGGGCTAAATAATGTGTGAAATATCAAATGTAAGGTACGAGTTGAATTTCAGATTAGTAGTACTGTATCCCAAATTTATGATAGATTGCACTAGGGGTTTCAGGCTTTTTCTTATCTTAATGCTGAAGTCCCAGTTTGGATTACTTGTGGAGGTATTATTCCGCGGCCAGCAAGATTACCGGACTTTTCTCCTCTAGGTATATGGATGGGGTTTTGTTAAAGATGAGGTTTGAAGTCTGCTGCTTCCGAAATCCATTTCTGAATTGAAATCGAGAATCAGTACTGCACTTGGTTTGATTGACGTGAACATTATCACAGACATATCACAAGAACTGATTTATGTATGTGACATTTGCAGAGTAATGAAGAACAGACACATCAATCATTTGCAAAAAAGGGTAACTTTGTATGTTTCACTATCTTACAATCATGTGTACTCTCATGTTTAACTGTATAATAAACCATTCTTCCTGCCCAACCAATTTATATCCACCCTGTATTTTATATGGCTGTCTTTATATGATATGGAGGAAAAATTCCCATTTTTCTCTCAAATTCTATGTATTCATTTGTAAGCTCGCTTTGTTTCATCATTATATGCAACTACTCTCACAAAAATCTCTCTTTTTTTTTTTCTTTAAAAAATCATCAGTATATTCGCATTTCTTTATTGTACTGAATAATGTTTGAAGTGTTTTCTTTAACTTTTTAAAATTAAAATTATTATGTGGAAAAATCCTATTGTCATTACTTAAAAATAACTTTTTAGGTTTTCATTCTTTTTTTTACTGCTTTTGGAAAAAAACCTATTTTTTTCTTAAGGAAACCAAAGAAGTTAATATTATTTCAGCTTATAATAATTTTAAATGTTTCGAAGCTTTATATTATTTTATTTTTATTTTAATATTATTTTTATTCATTTTTTGTTGCTGTTCTTTTTTTTTTTTTTTTTTTTTTTTTTTTTTTGTATATTTATTAGTTTGGTTGCTTTTCCTTCTGTATTTTTTCCTTTCGAATCTTTCATAAATATATATATTTTTTTACTATTCTTTTGATTCTTAAAGAATTTACTTTTTTTTCTTCTTTATTGTGATTTTTTGTCATTTTCGTCCGTTTATTTTTATATAAAACGTTTATGAAATCAAATATTTCTTAGTTGAAATATTAAAATACATCGTCATCTTGTTCTTAAAATGTTCGTTATTATGCTCTTATTTCTAAAGTAACGTATTATTAATCAACTAAATACTAGTGGACCCATGCCAGACTTCCGCACTGTAATATCTAAAATTATCTGCAACTTTTTTTTTCATTAATATATATATATATATTTTTTAATTAAACAACGTGTTTTAAGAAAATGTGAGCGTACTATATCAAAATTCTAATCAAAAACCTCTCGTATGATATCTCATTCATCGTTGTGTGTTTTATATGTGCATAGAAAAGGAATATTGACCTCATAAACGACAAGTGGGTAAGTGTGATCGAAGATCACACAAAGGGTTTCGTTTAATATTCCTTTCAAAATACTTTATTCTTCCTTTAATAAATCCAAATAAGTTTCGTTTTCCGAAAAAAAAAATCCTGTTCTTTTATAAAGTTAAAACTTACCGAATTTTTCTCGTTTTTTCAAATATTTGAACCGGCCCGATAGCGGGCGAAGCACACTATTATACTGTGCCATAATAATATCTGTCATGTGGACTAAATGCGATATTTGAAAAAAATAAATTTCAAAATTAAACATGTTGTATAGAGAGACCTTCAAAATGTTAAAATACGCTAATATTTCCATAATCGGGTTTTTATCATGATTCAATACGTTCCTCAAACTCATATATTTACTATTCTCTATTACTCATATTGATACTTTCTTTGTATTCTCAAATATTTGAAAAAGTCCGTTAAACTTCCAATATGACGTCAGATTAATTTTCTCTTTAATTCTCTAATGACGTCATATTAACCTGCTTTCTGTACTTACACAAACTCATACTCCTTGTATTATTGAGAAATGTTTGAAAATTTCCGTTTTCTTACCAGTATGACGTCATATTAATTTTTTTTCAATTGGTGAAACTTTTTATTTCAATTTCATTTTTCACTATAAAATTAAAATTTCAGTGCAAATTCACCTTGTTTAATAACTAAAATTCATAAAGATACAATTAAATGTAAATATATTGCTTGAAGGTGCATAAAACATACATAAAACATTCAAAAGCACATTAAAGTCATTTTAAAAAATGGGAAAAGTAAAAATGGGATGGGAAAGGTAATCATCCCACCTTATATTCCAAACCCTTGAAGTAAAATAGTTTTTTCCGGGCAAGCAAGAAAACGCGAAGACACAACAACTCAACTCAACAATTAGTTTTTCACTGATGATGACCGAGTAGTTCGGTTGAAAACGTTTTGAATTTTTTTTAAAGGACTTTAATATGCTTTTAAATGTTTTATGTATGTTTTTACGCACCTTCAAGCAATATATTTACATTTAATTGTATCTTTATGAATTTCATTTTTCACGTGGAAATATTTCAATAAAAAATTAATTATTGTAGAAAGAATTTTATTGTGGATTTTTAATTGTTGGCAATTGCTATAACGAAAAATATTTAAATTTAATAGAAAAAGGCTGTTAGATTTTTTGTTTTTTTTATCTCTCTATATTAAAATAATACGATTTTTTCAAAATTTTATGATTTTCAGCGTGACAGTATAGGTATTCGGCTGTAAGTACACAAAATTTCAAGTCTGTAAGTTATACAGTTTCTGAGAACCGGCTGTGTGACGGACAGACAGAGAAGCGGGACGAATAGGGTTTCGCGAGATGAACGAAACCCTAATGAAAAACAGTGGACCCGTACAAGGCTTTCGCGCTGCAAAATTTTTGAGATTATTTGCAGACACTTTTTTTCATTAACTGTAATTTAATTAACTGCAATTTTTAATCAAACAACGTGTTTTAACGAAATGTGGGTGTACACTTCAGTGAACAAACTCTTGTTCAAAAATCTTTCCTATGATACCTCATTCATCATTGTGCATTTTCTATGTGCTCAGAAAAGGGATAGTGATATCAGAAATTATATACATGATATAAAAATATGTCTTACTTAGTGTGTAGCTCAAAAAAAGGTCACAATTTTAAAGGTGATTATACAAGTCATGAAAAAAAAAATTATAGGATACCAGGGTCATAATCTACTTACTCAAAAATACTCAAGTCATTTTTTAGAAAAAATAAAACCGACTTCAAGGGATTGTTTCTTATCTTATTGCTCACCATTTGGCATATTTCAGTAAGAGTGATTTGGCACAACAGCAGGGAGTTTCCTGGAAACCCGCTATTATTATCCAGATTTATATTGTTGTGCATATCGCTCATTTTGATACGCGGTATGTTAACAGTTTGATTTATTCTTGTAAAAAAAAAAAAAAAAAAAAATCACAATATCACGATGTGACGACTATTTAAAAAAAAAAAAAAAAAAAAAAAAAAAGTACTAATGTGTAACTCAACCAAATAGGGTGATTCCATGTCAAGTAACATTATTCGGATACGGTTCCTGCTCTTCCTCCTAAAAGTTTGATGCAATCGCAAATGAACATACATATAGGTCTAAGATGGACATCTGCAAACTATCATAGTCAAAAGTAGTGTATTTGTGTCACCAGGGGTCCTTCTGTAAAGTTCACTATTTCACAGTCGCAGGAAAACGATCAAATCAGCGAGTTTGTCTTCTTACTACTCATGATACAAGAAACCTTACTTATTGAAAATAGGTGATCTTGTACAACGTTTTGTACTGAGAAACTTAATTGCAGTATTAAATATTAGAAATCAAAATATTCATCACTACTTGACCTCAAAATACGTCATACGGCCTGTCGCGATGAATATTTCCCTTACTTTAACAAGCTCTAATTACCGAACAAATTATTTTAAGTGTTTGTCACTTTACCAAGTAATTACCTATGAAGATATCATAAAGCTGCTGAAGTTGTTTTCTCCTGCTTAAATATTCATTCATTTATTCAGCTTTCTAATCCTTTCAAAAAAATTACAAATTCAACCACATTTTCAGTATACCATATCTCAAAAGGGAAAATTCAGATTTGATTACCGTTTGCACCACTGGAAAAAACATGCTTTAATTGACAAGGAAACTTTTGTTTCATTTTGGGCCTTTTCCGTATAAGGTAAATAAAGCAAGGTTCAAAACATCTACTTTGTGTGAAATTCTCAACTATATCCGTCGCAGAAATTGATTCTAAAAATGTCTCTGGAAGACTGAGCAAGGAAAGAAAAGCACGAAAGCATATGAAATAAGTGGGTCATAAGTGGGTTCCATGTCAATTGATTTCTAATATTTAATACTGCAATTATGTTTTTCAGCACAAAAAGTTGTACTAAATCACAAATTTTCAATAAATAAGGTTTCTTGTATCATTAGTAGTAATAAGACTAACTCGCTTATTTGATTGTTTTCCTCTGCGACTGTTAAATAGGGAACTTTACAGAAGTATCTCTGGTGACCCAACTATACTACTTTTGACTCTGAGAGTTTGCAGATGTCTATCTAGTTCCTTTAGCAATTACATCAAAATTGAAGAGGGTGGAGCAAAAGCCTCTAAGCCAGTTGATATGGAATGACCCCATATTAAAACTTCGTGGCAACTGGCCAATTTTTATGAAACTTACTGTCTAGAAAGTAAAAAAAAAGAACTAGAAAAATGGATAATCAAACAAAAATACATTTTTTTCTATCCTGATAAAATTTCTGATAGGACCACCATCAAAACGAGTAAAATTCAACAAAACAAGTATTATCATAATTGAAGCAACCGTTTAAAAGTTATTCGTAGACATACATTAAACAAGAACGAAAAATCATGCATAGATTATGAAACACTTTTCAACACTAACAGAATATTATTATATTAAAAAAAAAATGATTTTTGTTCATAGCATAAAGTGAGATAACTAAATAAGCAACATAAAAAAAACACGTAACTCAGTAAAAATCCATTTTCAGCAATTGCTGTCCATAGCCATTAATGTGTGCGAATTTTACAGTATTTATACACACCACCTAATATACTCAAAATATCTGATTTTGCATTTAAAGAAAGTTTTAAACGCACTTCCAGCAATTACCGATTTTAATCAGTTCTGTAACCGAATTATTTGTGTGTCTCTGTAAATGAACGGTAAATTCTATGCACACAATAATCTATAGAAAACATGCTGCAGTGCACTTAAGGGATTTCATTATGTTTCAAGCATCATAACATCATTAAAATGCACCGCAAACGATTTTTCCTCATAGATCATAATGCAATGGAATTCTTTTGTGAGTCCCTTGTGAACGAAATATATATGCTACTTATTTTATACTGCTGGGGAAGCTTGCTGTTCATACTGTTGTTATTGTCCATCTCAGTGATGCATATCAATCTCTTTATGTTTGAAATACCGTAACACCAATAAAATGCACCGCAAACGATTTTTCTCCATACACCATGTTGTTTACGAATTATTTTCTTTGTCCCTGTAAACGAATTATAAATGTTACACACTTAATTTTCAATACCGAACATTCTACGGTAAACCTCATAACATATGAAAATTTCATTGACATCCGAGTATATTTACGAGAGTTAGAGTACGGCTAGACGGACGGCAGACAGACAAACCTAATTCATAAACACTTTTCAACTATGTTGGAAAGTTAATGAAACAGCTCCAAAAAACTAGCGATAAAACAAAATTAAATAATAAAACTTTGTATGAATCACTATAAAAACAAAAGGACACACAGGATGCGTTTCAAACTGGACATTTTTAACAGCCTGTCATCAGCCAAAGTAAACACGTATCCGCAAGGGGACAAGGTCACAAATGAACAGAAGGGCATAGAAGAGAGCTTACAAATAATGAGACACGTGGTGCTAGCTGAAATGAAGGCACCAATCATAGAGGAGCACATGCGGAAGAGGATAGTATAGCCAAAATTACAGGAGAAAAAAAAGAATGAATAAATAAATCAAAAGAATTAAATAAAAAAATAAAAATAATAAAAAATAAAATAAATAAATAAATAAAAATAAAATTAGAAGATATTTTTTTTTCTTCTAATTTTATTTTTATTTATTTATTTATTATTCATTTATTTATATATTTTTATCTCATTTTATTTTATTTATTTATTTACTATTATTATTTATTTATTTTGATTTAATAATTCATTCTTTTTTTCTATCATTTTGGCTACACTTTCCTCTTTCGCATGTGCTCCTCTATGATTGGTGTTTTTCTTTCAACCAGCGCCACCCGTCGCATTCTTTATAAGATCTCTTCTCTCTCCTTTTGTTCATTTGTGACCTTGTCCCCTTACGGACACGTGTTAACTTTGGCTGATGACGGAATGTTAAAAATTTCAAATCCGAAACACGTCCTGTCTTTTCTTTTGTTTTTATGGGATTCATACAAAGTTTTATTATATAATTATGTTGGAAAGTGTTTAAAAACATAAAAACGAATTGCATAACCTCTTTTATAGGAAACGGGTAAAATTAAAGGATGCCTCACTCTAAGCCAAACGTTGATTTTCCTTCATACTCGAAAATGAAGCTATTGTAACGTTATTTTGAACTGACTTACTTTGCTTTCGATGAAATGTGATGTTATCACGAGAAGTGCTGTAGATAAGCATCCTCAGTGTTCAAACAATATCCGTAAAGTAGTTGACTCCACATACGCTTTCACCAACCTAATTACAATGAACTTCCACCACATCCCGTGATGTCATCCTGTTTCACACAAAACAGAGTTATTTAGTCTGTTGAAAATGTCACTAAAATATCTGTCTTATTGTCAAAGTCATGAACGAATACCGGGAATAGTCTTGGAGCGAGGCATCCTGTATTTTTGGTTGAAAGTGAATTGTGACCCTAGTTTCCTGTACAAAAATTGTATGCTTTGACAATTATTTTCACCACTTAAAGTTTTGACCATTTTGCCCTTTTCGCCTTTTATATGTAAACAAGATAGAGAAATCATGTGTCAAGCATAGATTATGAAACACTTTCCAACACATTCAGGTTACTGTAACAAAACTTCACCGTTTAATAATGAGATGTCTAAATAAACAATTTTAAAAACACAAATTTAAAAACCCAATTTCAGCAATTACCATCTATATTCGGAAAAATATTCGAATTCATCTGTGCAGCCCTGTATATGATCTACAGATTAGTATATGTACTACATAGTATGCTCACATTTAGTTCAGTTAAGAAACGCATAACACAGTTGAAAAATTCTCTTTAAAAATGTCCGTCAGCAAGCGTAAATGTACTCGAATTGTTTTGCGCATCCATGTATATGATCTATAGAATTTATACATACCAAGTAATATGCAAAAAATTACTTAAATATAAAAACTCATATCACAATGGAAAACGTGCTTCCATCAATTATTGCTCATAGATAGTACTGTAAACGATTTCTTTTGTGTGTCCCCGTAAATGAAAGATAAATGCTACACACACCATATTCTATAGTAAGCATCTTTTAGTGCATCTCAATAAGGTATATCAATTTCAATTTGCTTTTCATAGAGTAACATCATTAAAATATATTACAAACGATTTTTCCCCATAGATCACAATGTAGCGGAATTATTTTGAGTGCCCTGTAAAGGAATTATAAATGCTTCACACTTCATTTTCAATACCGAACATGCCATGATAAACCTCGATATCATATAACAACTATACGGAAACTATACGGATATATTTACATAAGATAGAGCACGGACAGACAAACCAAATTCATAATCACTTTTCAACTATAAGTTATAAAGTGTTCAAAAGTAAAAACTCATATCCTATGAAGATTATGAAACTATCATGTCGAATAAAACTGACAAGTGAAAGCCACAAGTAATTATGTTTCTGTAATGTTGAATTCACACCAGAATTTTCAAGAAATTTTAGTTGAGCATAAGAATTTTCAATTTAACAGCTTTTTTTCACCAAAGTCATAAAAGTAAAATTGTGTTCAAAATTTTTGTTGCTAATCTCGATTAAAATTAGGTGGTATAAAAAAAATAATCCACTGCCCTTCAAAAAGAGTTACTATTGAAAAATATTTCTCATAACTTGAGAAAAATTTTGAAACATTAAATTAAATTTATCGCTTGAGAATAGAGGAAATTGAAGTATTAAGCATTAGTCGTATAAAACTACAAAATGTACTTTAGGCCTCATTAAATCACTTTAAATTCTTCAATGTCAGTAAATAAACTCTTTAGAAATGTGTGAAAGAATGCTTTACATTTTTTAACTTGATACTCTGTCATATAAAATTTAAAAAGCAAGTTATCGTAGTATGTAAAAACTAATGGACCATAGGCTGCCATCCAAAATGGACATTGAGGTCAATAAAACTACGTGAAGTCCAACCGTCGTGATACTAACGCGGACCATGGATACTAAAGAACCCGGAACAGGTTCACTTCGCAGGAGGAAGTTCGTGACATCATTATTCCTGGGTTTTCCTGGAAGTTTATAGGAACGACCAGGACCAAGGGACTAGCCAAGGTCTCCTTCCTGACATTTGATTTATCCCCGGTCGGAATCGAAGAGCACCTATGAAGGTCAATTCTAGTTTCCTTTCAGGGAAAGAAAATTACATAAAAAATGTTAAAACACAAAGATAGAAATAAAAAACAGGAAAGTTATCCCACCACCGTCACGAGTCCAGGTGACTAGGCTGGAGAAGCCGTATGGCGGGGAAGAGAATGACAGCAAAAATCTACCGGCCAGACCTCGGTACCACCCAAGCCCGTTTGCACATCCGCTCTAGATGTGACCACCTGCTTTCCAAGTCCTTAGCCGGCGCTCCAACCGACCCCGACCCTGCAACCAACTGTCTCCAGCGCCCCCCGCCAGGGGCTCTGAGCTCAGCCAAGTGACGCACTCATCTTGGGTAAGCTCTGGAGTATCGGAAACAGGACAAGTGAGACTCAGTCCGCACGATGCCACACCCGGATTGGAATACCCGGCAGGTCCTTAGAGCTGATAAGCGTGACCGACGAAAGCCGACCAGCTTAATGCCACGGAAATGGAGCTATGTCGGTACCTGCCCCTCTGGGACCTAGCCTTAGCCCAATCCCGAAATTGGAACCGGCCGCCACGGCGCCCTCAGCCGGTCTCCCAGTCATCCTCCTGCGCCACGAAGTGGCCGGGTTGATTCTGGACCACCCGGAGGAGCACCCTGCATCGTAATTTGTAAAGCTTATAAAACATAATAAACACATAAAATATAAAAGAAACTCTAAGAAATTCTAAAAATGTCAACATGGAATAAACCTGTCACTGCAAACCAACAATATTTTTATAAATCTTCAAATATTAACTTTTCAGCATTGAAGTCACTGTCATAAAATTATACATTTTGTAACAATTAATCAGTTTAACTCATTTAAACGATGCAACAAGAGCACTTTTAGCTATTTTTAATTGAAATAAAGGTATAAAATATTGATTTTGTGTTATTAAATTACTTTATCTATTTAACAGTGAAAAAAAATAAGGCATGTAAATAAGGCAAACTAAACTACTTCAATATTATGTTCAGTCATAAAAAAAAATAATCAGCGTAAGTTAATAACTTGAGATTTATAGAATGTATCAACAATTTGAGGCATTTCCAGTCAAAATAAATTTAAGGAGGTATCTCAGTTAAGAAGGTATCTAATTTAAGAAGATACCTCAAAGTTTTTATATAATTTTTCTTTCTGTATTATACATAGCTAAAATGTCAATAGCATTTTGATTTTTCTTTTTAAATACAAATAGAAAGCACAGGTTTTATAAATTTTTAACGATTATCTTCTCTAATTTAGAAAAATATCTCATTATTTCTGTCTTAAAATTTTCGAACGGTTAATTAACTTTGCAATCAGAGAAGTGCGAATGTTTAAATTTTCAAATTTTCCTGGTTCAGCTAAATTATTAAACATTATTTATGCCACTTTAAATTTTCTTAAATCCCTTTATGACAGCGACTAATGTCTTTATGAGTACATAAAAGGGTCTTTAAAAGTTAAATATTCAGACCAGATAGGTAAAATTAATGAAATTGTGTAATTTAATACTTAAGTGTCATAGAATATTCTGCGGACTTTATAACTGTCTAAATTAAAAAAGTAATTTTAGTAAATAATATTTCAGGGCTAAATAGCGATTTCTTCCTCTTTGATTACATATCATGTGTTTTCAAAATGTCTTTTACTAGACAATATATATATATATTTTTTTTTTAATGTAAAGTGTGAAAGAGGGCGAGAAATTTTTCATTGAATTTAAAGGTTTCTCTACATACAGTAAAATAAATTGTATGTACACTCTTTTTTTATTATATAAGGTACCTGTATCAAATAAGGCCACGTTACGGTTTCAGATCAAAATAAACAGCGTTATATCCTAATTAAAATTTTAAAGGTTGTTCGATGTAATATTAATACGTAATTTTACAATATTAAATCATTTATACTGTTGTCGCTGTTTAATTGTGGCCAGGAGAGTTTAAAACAAAAGACACTATAAAATAGCTTTATTAGGAGTATGTGTTTTAAATAAGGCCATAATTTTGTAAATACGTGATTTATCTTTAATTAACTGATATCTTGCAGGTATTATACCAAAATTGAACAAAATAAAGATTTCCCCTTGTAATACAATATTCTGTAGCTACTCTATTTACGGTCATGCCGTTTCGAACAACCAAAACTGCTGATTCTAATTGTAATTCACTCTAATGCAGCCAAACTCAACCTTTTTTTCTCGCGGGCCGCAAACGTATGTTTGCGATGTTAGGTGGGCCGCAACACACTTATAAAAGGGTTTTAAAAAAGCAATTAAAATATAGTAAGATAACATAAGTAGTATAACCCTTTCCGGCACAGTGATCCCACTCCGGGCACACCTAGTTTTAATTCCAAACTTGCATTCGGCACAAAGAATATTTTAATAAAATTTTGCTTCTGCAATGAAAGCTTAAAATAAGTTCTTATTTTCTAAAAAAGTCGTTTGTAAATTCCGGTGTCAGTCAGTAATTTCGCATTTTACGAACAGAATTTGTCTGTGCCGGAAAGGGATAACAAAGCAATATACCAAAGTTAATATTATCAGTAGGGTTGAACGTTTGAAATGTTACCAAAAAATTTGAACACCAGTTCTTCGAAACAATAAACTTGAGGTATATTTCTGTAGCAAACGTTGTAGAAATATGCAGCGATGTTTGTTGTTTGGAATTAGTGATGTAATGATTTTCGGTGCCATTTTTTTTTTCCACGGCAAACATTCAAAACTAAACAGCAGTATTAGCTATATAATAAGTAATAACAATGCAGAATTTAAAACGTCTAAAGAAAAAATAAATCAGGAGATTTTCTGTAATAAATCAGTTTATTCCGTTTATCAGCGAGTTATTTGGTTAATTAGTTTATTCTTTTTGTTATTTTTTTTAATTGTAGAAATATATAGTGCAAATTTAATTAATTTGGAATGATTTTTTATTTGTGTGAAGATTAAGAAATGTTTATACCATTATAACACAAATATAGGGCTACATGTAAAAAGAACTTCTGACTAAGAAAACGGCATTTAAGAGATTTTAACATATTTTTAAATTAATTATAAATAACGGCGCATATTTTGTCTTCCCATGAAAATATATAAAACAATACTGAAGGTATTAAATACTTTTTAATTTTATAAATATGGATTAATGATTATATGTCTCGGGCCGCACATAAAAGGTCGCCGGGCCACTAGTTGAGTATGGCTGCGTCTAATGAGTACTCTTTACCACTGCTTTGATAGATTCCATAGTTTTCAACAGATATTGACAGAGAAAATGCTTACTAAGCTGTGTTAAGGATAATACAGGATGAAAATCAACTGTCCCTAAATAAGACCAGGCCTTATACTACACTGTAAAAAAACTCAGAAGCGTTTCGGCACAAGGCGGAAAGGTTTCCGGAAATTTATAGTAAACTTTGTGTTCTCCTCAGTTACTTGTTATTTCGGAATCGTTACACGTATTTTCAGAAAAATATTCAAAGCGGTGAATTATTCGGAAGAAGTCAGAAACGTTACATTCCATACAGGAAATGTTTTTGAATAGGTAGTGTAAAATGATGGTTACTGAAAAATTCGGAAATGTTACACTCATTCCGTGTAAAGTTTTAAAATGGAATTCGAAATGAAGTAATATTTGCGCATGCTCATTTACTCCGACCTATTGCACATGTCATTATCACGTGATTTCTATAGTTCTTGAGAGGAAAGACAGCTTAAAACAGATGCAGATGCAACGTATTTATATGAGCTGTAAGTATTCTGTTTTATAATTTCTTTTATTTGAGAGAACAATATGCTTTTAAAAAAAATTAATATTATCAGATTCTATTTTATTGCATATTAATATTACATTTGCAGTTAATCTTTTGTTGTATACACAAAGTTAAATAACTCGTTCGATAGTTTCTTTATAATCTTGTTCCATGAATCTATAATAAATATTAGTTATTTGATTGATGAATAATAATGTAGTACTAGTATTAATGAAGTACAGATAGCACCGTATATACGTCTTTAACATCTTTTCGTTTTGAGATCGGTTCCGTTTTATAACTGTTCTAATGATGAAATGTATAGTTTATATGACAGAACAAATTCCTAATTTCACTTATACTATACGTTTTTCCTTCATTTTTTATAAATCAGATATTTATAAATAAATATAATTGAAAATTTGATTTATAAATCTATAAATAATTCTTTTTTAAAATCCGGTCTCGTGAATTCCATGCTGTAAACAGATACATATGCATTATGAAAATGCTTTATTTCCCAAAATAGATGTATTATTTTTAATACCTTTAAATAAATATATTTTTAATCTTGTAAGTATAGATATTACGTCAAAAGATTTCGTATCTGTAAATAATTATTTTATTTTAAGAACTGTATACTTATAAAAATATATTTATTTTCTCAGGTTATCTCAGCACTTCTCAAGTTATACGAATAAAATAATACCTTTAAATGAATATATTTAGAAGCATGATAGTTGTAAAACACTATATTAAAAATATTTACAAACAGACAAAACATTTTTATCAATATATCTATTTATAAGTATACAATTCGTGAAAATAAAGCAATTACCACAGATTAAAATATTTTTGAATAGTATAACTATTTACAAGATTTTTAAAAAAATGTTGAAAAGTATTACTAAAATCTATCTATTTATAAGTATAGGGAAATTAAATATTTTCATTGAGTATCTATTTAGAGCAGTGGTTCCCAACGGGGGGCGTACGCCCCACAGGGGGGCAATTTGACTCTTTTGGGGGGCAATCTGAGAATTTGGAGAAATTCAGATGTCAGCTCTTTTTAAAACAATTTGAAAGTTTTTTTTTTTTTTTTTTTTTTTTTTTAAATAAAAATTAAACAATAGTTTAAAAAACATTTTGAGAAATAAATTTTCTGTTTTAAAACATTTTTTTTTTAAATTTTAACTGTTTTAAATTGATACTTGGGAAAACACAAGACAAAGCGCTATCGTCAGATACATGACCAGAAGTTCTATCAACCAATTAAAACGCATTTTTTTAGAGATCTTTATTTTAGGATCCTAGAGCGAATATCTGATTCTGGATTATAGTCAGGGACAAAAAAATTTAATAGTTCTCGAAAGAATTACAAATATTTCAATTCAGTGGAAATGGCCTCTCATTGTGGCGTCTCCTAATAGTAATATAAATACAACACTTATTTAAAATAAGTTTTGAAACTGTATAATAGCATTTTATATCCGTTAATTATTTCAAGATTTTTTCTTTTGTATGATGCTATAAATATTTTTATTTTAATGTGTTTAACCGCTACCTCCGTTATATTACGGGCGTAGCGATTTAACTTAGCAAAGACTATATTGGAAATTATAATACTTCAATAAGAATTTCAGTTCTTAAACATCTTTTCTATGATAATTTCAATTAATAACTTTTAATTTTCTGATTTCATAAAATTTTAAAACTTAAATTTATTGAACTGGCTATATTCAAATTTCATTAATTAATTCATCATTCAATTTATTGAACTATATTAAAAATTTCTTATTTCATATGCATTTTCTAGTTTAAAGGTTTAAAATAAGCTTTAATACTTACCACTTCTTTTGTTATAATTCATAATTTATTCTTTATACTGCTTATTAAAATCCTCTGGCCACTGAGCAAAAGGGCAAAATTGTAATGTTTTCTGTTGAATTTTTTAAAATTCTAAAAAAAAGCTGAATTTTGGAACATAATATAAAAATCTTAATTAAATAAATGAATACAATCCTTGTGAGTATTAATCATTACCCAATGTCTTAAAATTACATTATATTTACAGAATTAAATTAATTTAAATAATGCTGCTATTGCAGTGAAGCCTACAGCTTAGTGAACAGATATATCAGTTTGTGGCGTTGAGAAGGTTAAAATAAAAAAAAATCTGCGTGATGAATGGAAATTGTGATGTTGGGAAATAATCAGGTTCAGTTAATGCAACTATTCCCATAATTTGTTTTCGTTTTGAACAGAAGTAGTTATTTGGAATATATAAGGCTCGAATAACACATAGATTAACTTCCACCTCCCACCACTATTTATGAAAAGAAATGTTTATCTTATTGAATTGCAAATTCTACAATTAAATAAGGATTTTTTTCTTTTCTTTTTTTAATTGTAGTATAAGTTTGCATAGGCTTTAAACAGGCCAAGTAATTAAATAAATTATGTCATTCTTTTCCTTTTTTTTATTTTTATGAATAAATAAGTGCGTGAAAAATTTGTTCTGAATATGTGTGCAAACTATTTTGTACTGTATATTCGGCTATTGCTTTTAAAAACTGTTTCTGTAGTTTTTTTTTGATAATCCCCTGGGCCAAATTACTCGATAGAGCCTTCTGTTTTGTAATCGTCGTATTTTTCGTCATGCAACAAGTGGATTAATCCTATTTTTATATATTTATTTAAACATCGCTGATGTTTTCATATACTCTAGTTAACTTTAGCTTACTTCACTATATGCATATCAAATTATTATTTATCATATGATTGTGTATAGTATAAAAAAATAATTAGAAAAATATAATTGGTATTTCTGTGAAAAATCTGAAAAATGTATTTAGATGAAGACTTAAAATTTGATTTCATACCGGCAAACCACGATGAAACCACTGCACACCCTTTCTGCCTTTTATGGAAACAATGATTAAGCAATGAATCTATGAAACTAGGTAGTTTTGAAGCACATATGAAAGCAAAACATAGTGTGTATATGAATTCAAATTTAAGTTATTTTAGAACTTCAAAAGAAAAAAATTGTAAAAAGACCAACGGTTAAGTCTCTATTCACACAAAAACTGCTACAAAAAATTGTACTCTTGAGGCTAGTTATGAAATATCTTTACGCATTGCTGAATCTGGAAAAAAACCACACTATAGTTGAAAATTTGATTACCATCAATATCAATATTCCTTAAAACAGTCCTAGGGAAAGATGACAAAGGAGTGAAATCCATGCCACTTAGTAACGATACTATTAGTAAAATAGTAGATGAAATGAGTGAGGACATTGAAGCACAATTTGTTGAAAATCTGAAATCAAGAAATTTCTCCATACAAATGGACGAATCAACTCTAAGAGACAGTGAAGTCGTATTGCTTACTTATGTAAGGTATGTTGATATAGGTGAATTTACTGAATAATTGATTTTCTGTAACTCATTAGAGAGCACCACTACTGCCTCTGATATTTTTAATACATTGGAAAATTACTTAGATATAAGTAGTATACCAATGACAAATATAGCATCTTGCAAAGCAGATGGTGCTGCAGTTATGATGGATAAGAGAACTGGATGTTTAAAAATAATGAAAGATGAAAATCCAGAAATGCTTCTTGTGCATTGTGTCATCCAAGAGTTTAGAATCAAAAAACATTTCACCTATTCTTAATGATATATTGAAATCTGTTGTAAGATGTATCGCCTCCATAATATCCAACGCCATATGTGAGCGTCTATTAAAGCAGTTTTGTGAAGATAAAAACGCACACTATTTTCGTCTTTTACTTCACACTGATGTAAAATGGCTCTCAAAGGAAAAATGCTTAAAAAGATTCATGGAGTTGTTTGATTTCCTAGGTGAGTTTTTAAATAAGAAGTCTGACATGAAACAACTACAAGCCATTGATGGAAAATCATTTGTAGTTATTTAGCAGATATATCTTGGAAAAACTGAATAACTTGAATAAATAATAATAAAAAAACACTCATAAGAAAAAACACTCGTCGATGCAAAAGCAAAAATATTTGGCTTTATTACATTCAGCGAGGTATGACAGAAACATTATTTATGATTTATTAAACTATTTTTGAGAAAAAGTTTGATCTATTTTGCTGGTTTAAAAAATGCGAGATGGCCGATGCCGCTATAACTGTTATTGTGGATCATTTGAAAATGTTGGCTTCTGATCTGAACGATAGATTTTCTGATTTAAATAAAATGGATTTCCCATAATGGGTCATGCAAGCAATGTTAGTGGACTTATCGTCTGATGTTTCAATACGATGTCCAGAAGAACTCTTTGAAATTCAAAACGGTAAGTCAGTTAAAACCTTATTCAGTATAATAAGAGTGATGACATGGCTTTGTGCTGAGACAGAATCTAAATATCCAAATGCAGGAAAATTTGCGAAAAAAAATATTGTTATAATTCCCATCATCATACCTAGTTGAATGTGGTTTTAGTGCAGTAAATGATTTACTGCTGAAGAAAAAAAAACTCTGGAAATAACTAAACAAGGGGACTTGAGATTAAAGTTGACTAAATTAGAGCCTGATATAAAAGCTCTCTGTAACCATCATGAAGCATACGGATCTCATTATTTTTTTCTCTTCATTTCAAGTCTATTTTGAATTTATTAGGTATTCTTTCTACTGCCAGTAATTAAAATTATAAAAGCATCATAGAAAAAGCTTCAATTAAAATTAAAATTTTTATTTATGTATCTCAAATTTCTATTAAATAATAAAAAAGTTAATTTGCTTTTTTACATCGCTGAATATTATTACTATTATTATTATTAACGATTTCTTCAAAAGTACTTTCTTTGCGTTAATTATTTTTCTTTTGTAAATGTACTGTACTTTATTTAGATCCAATTAAAAGACGTTTAGGACTGTTTTAGTGGAATAAGTGTTCACTTTTAATGTAATAAGAATTATTTGTCATAGACGAAAGGAGAAGAGGGGGGGGGATCGAGGTTTTAGATATGATTTGGGGGGGGCACGGCCTAAAAAAGGTTGGGAAACACTGATTTAGAGGATGGAACTCATGAGGCTGCATTTAACCCTTTCCGACACAGTGGTCCCACTCCGGGCACACCTAATTTTAATTCCAAATTTGCAAATGGCACCAAGTATATTTTAATAATATTCTGTCTCTATAATGAAAGATTAAAATAAGGAGTTCATATTTTCTAAAAATGTTGTTTGTAAATTCCGGTGTCAGTCAGAAGTTTCTCATTTTACGAACAGAGTTTGTCTGTGCCGGAAAGGGTTAAAAAAAGAATTATTTATAGATCCATCAATCAAATTTCCAACGTTATTTATTTACAAATATCTGATTCATAAAAACTGAGTGAAAAACGTATAGTATAAGAGAAATTAGGAATTTGTTCATATAAACGATACATTTCATCATTAGAAAATTTATGAAACGGAACCGATCTCAAAACGAAAAGATGTTAAAGACGTATATACGGTGCTATCTGTACTTCATTAATACTAGTACTACATTATTATTCATCAATCAAATATCTAATATTTATTATAGATTCATGGAACAAGAGTATAAAGAAACTATCGAACGAGTTATTTAACTGTGTATACAACAACTTCTAAACTTGTTGTACTTGTAAACTTGTAGTAGGTAAACTAAAGAAGTTTCCAGACGACTCAACTCTGTTCCTACAAAGGAAAATTTGGAAGCCTCTCTTCAGTAGAAGGCCATACTCTCAAATTTGGAGTTATTTTAAAATGACAGAAGTATTTGTCATAGAATTAAGTTTATTCAAAGTTTATTTCGCCTGCATAAATAACTTTAAAGTGACATCTTGAGTAGCAGTCTAATAATAAAAGGTGAATAATAAAACGAGTTCAGAAAAATATATGTTTCACACCAGAATACAGAAAGTTTATAATATAGCTAATTCTAGATTATAATTCATCTACAAGATCGTACTTCATAGGATCATTTCTATAGTATGATTAGCGAGTTCGCTCACCGAACTTCGCAGAAAACCCAACCACGATGATGTGGAGTGGGGTTTCGCCTCGAGCGAATGTAATATATATATTTTTTTAAAGCATATTGTTCTCTCAAATAAAAGAAATTATAAAACAGAAATACACAGAAACATTTCCGATGTATACAAAAACATTTCTGATGTATGCAGAAATCTTTCCTATGTATACAAAAACCTTTCCGATATATGCAGAAACCTTTCCGATGTATACAAAAACATTTCTGATGTATGCAGAAATCTTTCCTATGTATACAAAAACCTTTCCGATATATGCAGAAACCTTTCCGATGTATACAAAAACATTTCCGATATATGCAGAATCGTTACTGAATATCTGACTGAAATATAAAGAAACGTTTCCGAAATGCACGTAAATGTTTCCAAAATATACAGAAACATTTCTGAATATCTGACCGAAATATGCGGAAACTTTTACGAATATCTGATCGAAATATGCGGAAACATAACAGAACCGCTGGGCCACATTGCCGCCCCACCAGATAGAGTAACGTTTCCGAGTTTTTTTTACAGTGTATTTGACCATATTAGAGAACTTCTGTTTTTCACACACTTTACTTTCAAATACAAACAGAATTAAAAATACAGACTATTTCAATATACATTCTAAA
The DNA here is from genome assembly GCA_963931845.1 of Maratus michaelseni. Lineage (NCBI taxonomy): Eukaryota > Metazoa > Arthropoda > Arachnida > Araneae > Salticidae > Maratus > Maratus michaelseni. Next base: position 147,588,055 of record OZ007589.1, on the reverse strand, counting down.
TGACCGTTAAATTATCTCGAAAATCAATGCAGAGATGGAAAACACAAAGCACCCTAACGCTGCTCCAAAAAATTAAAATATGCTTTTTATTACTTTCCACATATTTTTATCTATAAATTTAAATTATATTTTTAAATTTTAAAAATTTTATTTTAGCACTCCAACTCATAAACGTATGAACAATATTTTTATTTATTTATTTGAGAACTTGCGAAGGGATAAACCTGTCTCTATATCAACGCTTTTGACAGTCTTATACCAAAGATATCAAAATAGATTTACCAAAACACTCGTTTTTCAAAACCGAAGCTCTTTTAAATTTACTTCAGGCAATAAATAAGGTAATATAACATTTCCAGTTATTGAAAATTTATATTTTTACAGATAAACTACCCTATTCATTTCAAGCGAAATACATATTATAAAGCCTCTAAAATAATTTTTGTGAAAAGAAGTAAATGTATTTGCGTTTTATACTTTGGTGATAAAGATAAATCATTTCTGGAATACTTCTTTTCTTTATTTTTGAAATAGTATAAGTATTTGTTACCTAAGTTGCAGCCCATGTATTGCATTATTTTTTGTTATTTTATTCAGAACTGTAATGATTTACAAAAAATACTGAACAAACTGTGTGTGAAACACAAATAAATGCAAAAACTTCTTAATAGCGCCATAAAAAATAAGAGATGTGCAAGGCATTTCGAAAGAACTGCGTCTTTCTTCGTGAGCCATAAAGAAGAGTGCTGTTACGTTGAAAGCTCCTTGTTCCTGTTTTCTCTTGCTCCCGCTTTCAATGTAGTAGCATTCTTCTTTGCCAACTTTAATTACTTCGAGCAATGTTTTAAAAAGCGAGTAAATTAATTTTGTAAAATCTTGATAAAATGCTTTGAAGAGAGAATTAGCATGAATTTACTGAGAATCTCTATTTTATCTGGGTTTTTTAAAAAAAATTTAACAATGTAGCAAGCCAAATAATACTAAACTGTTTGATCTGTGATTAGAACACACTTCCCAGCTTTACTTATGTGAATCAGTATCCAACTTTTATGAAACATAGACATTGTTATCGTAATTATACATCGATTTCAATCATTTACACCTTGTACAAGGTGCGAACGGTAGATTGCCAATAACTTAGAATTTCACTATTTCATGCGTTTCTTATTAATTTTGAAAAACTACGTTTTTAAAGTTAAGATTTAATTTTTTTCAGATATAAGTGTATAATGCTAATAACAATCGTCATATCGGATGAATACGAAGTTAGAACAACCGTAATTTCTGGAATGCGTGCAAGGCGAACTTGTAACGAAATTGCGGACTTCAGTAACATCCTTTTACGTACAATTCACAACGTGAAGGCTGCTACTGGAGACTATTTTTTATTATTATTAATTTGTCTACTACTATCCCAAAACAGTAATCTTATGGTACATTTCTACTAATCTTCAAGGTACGTTATTTCTGTTTAGAAATAATGGTAGAAGAAATAGCAATTTAAAATAGTCGACAGTGGCAGCCCTGTGAAGAAGGTACACATCCAGAAAAATGTAACAGAACTTCGCTATTAAATATGGTGGAAGGCGATATATAAGTAAACAGCTTAGAAAACATATAACACATTTAAAAATCCAGTTTTAGAAATTAATTTCAATAGCCAAAAAAGTAGTTTAATTATTTTGTGAAGCCTTGCATTGACCAATAGATTTGCATAAATACTACATAGCATGATAAAATTTAATTCAGTTAGAAAATTCAGTTTTAGTGATTTTAGCCAATCTATGGAAATGTACTCTTTCATACTCTTTTTCTTTATACTATCTAAAAACTTTTGTACACACCACATATTAAGCTAAAATTTAATTCAGGGAAAAAAATGCATAACTCAACTTCAAACATACTTCCAGCAATTACCAATCATAAACGACAATGTATTTTGTTCTTTGTGTAGCCTTGCATATGAATTTATTTATATTCCATAGTACAATAAATATAGCTCAGCAGGAAAATGTATAATAGAAATAAAAACTACCCTTGAGCAATTCATTCCCATATTACTTACGAAATCCTTTGTGTAGCCCTGTATGGAATTTATACACACCACGTACTATGCAAAAATTTAGTAAAACTTAAAAACACAAACCAAAGTGGAAAACGCACTTCCGACAATTATAGTTCATAGACAATACTGTAACCAAATTCTTTTGTGTGCTCCTGTAAATGAACGATAAATGCAATAGACACCATAATTTTCAGTAGTCATCTTATAGTGCACCTCGTATAAATTTCATAGTGTTTTATATAGTGTAACACCATTAAAATAGTATACTGCAAACGATTCCTCCCCGTAGACAATTATGTAACAGAATTTTTTTACGTGATCATATGAATGAATAATAAATGCTTTCCACCCCATATTCTGCAGGAAGCATGTGTAATTCATAAATGAATATAAATTTTATTATATTTTAAATAGTATAAGATCATTAAAATGCACTTGAATTTTTTTTTCCATTGATCGTACTGTAACGGAAGACTTTTGACTGTCCCTGTAAGCGAACTTTAAATGTTACTCACTTCATTTTTCAATAACGATCGTGCAATAGTGAACGTCAATAACATATAAAAATATCCATGTATATGTATACGACAATTAGGGTACGGACAGACGAGCGGACAAACCGACTTAACAATAAACAGTTTTCAACTATGTTGGAAATTGTTTAAAAAGGCATAATGTACCCAAGCATCGCACAAGATCAAAATACAGTGCTCAGAATCGAAGATATCATCAAATGAAAATCTTAGAAAATCAATGCTTTCCCCAGCACGAAGCTTAAACATGTCGGACGTGCAGGGCTAGAGAATATAAGGGCTAGGTCATCCCTTTGAGAGGACCTCTGCCGCCTTGTGACTGACTGCGCTCCCTACCGGAAGCTCCGTGACGTCATGGATTTCACACCCTCACGCTGCCCTAAAGAGAAGTATTGGTCATTGAGTACATAGGCGTACATTTTTTTAAATACTTGGCGGGGCTCAACTCTTTTTTACACATGTATGTGAGTGTAAAAAAGATCGATTACGAATTTAATGTTGCTTTTTTAACCTCCTTTAAAAGAAATTAAACATAATCGTATACTGATAAATAATCACAAGTTAAATAAAGCATTAAAGCAATATAAAAATTCGAATGTACAGACCCGTTCATAAAAAGAAACTAGCTGATATTCTAAAGAAAAATAGGAAAAAATCAAACATTCAAAAATTCTTTGAAATACTAGAAAGTAAAAAAAAAAAAAAAAAAAAAAAAAAAAAACTTTTTTTTTATATTAAAAGGAAAAAAAGTGTCTATTTTAGAAATTATTGGTGGGGCTCGAGCCTCACGAGCCCATACAATTCTACACCTTTATTTGAGTATTTCTTTGTCTGTTCTCGGGAAAGCACATGGGTTATTTATTTTATTTTGCTTGTAATTTTTGTATTTTAATTTTCTATACTAATCTAAATTTATCATTATTCGAATATTCAATTATTGGGATTACCTGAAATGAAAAAATTAAGAGTCTTCTGTTCCAAGCAAGATTATGCCCTCCATTAAGAATGTAAGATGATGTCTTGATGAGAGACTTAGAAAAATAAAATATTTTTCAAAATGCTCATGATTAGACTAAAATGTTTCAGCCAGATAAAAATGGTTTCCGAAGAGAATAATCACGGTAATGATAATATTGCACCCTGCAATATTGATCGACGAAAGTGGGACAGAAGATGGTTTTCTAAATTTTAATGATATGCCTGAAAATAATATGTTTTTCAAATGAAAATCAAATTCTGAAATAACTCTCTCCAAAAATGAAGAGAAGGCTCTGGCTTTTATTGCAGGCTTCATATAGCATATAGAATGAAACTAAAATATATTGATGCAACACTTGGAACTTTAAAATCTTACTGAAATTCCAGAATATGGTAATTGGATTTCATTACTCTCGGCAGGAGGTTTAACTGTTCCATCTTCATCTTGGATGAGAACTGTTAAGAGAGATGATGGACTTAATATTTCGTAAAATTCAGGGAGAAAATTTTCGTAAAGGCATAAATATCCTTAGAAATAGGACCACATAGCTTGTACACGCTTTTTCCATATTTAATTACAAGCCATTATTCTATTTTCAAGAGTTAGAACATTTATAAAAATGAGGCATCTGAACAGAACCGCATTGCTTGTCAGCATAAGAAAAGCCCAAGAACAATCAAATAAATGGAAAAAATAATTAGATTAATGCAATTTAGAGATAAAAATTATTTTTTAACATGTTATTATTTATTAAGTTATTATTGTTTATTAAAGTTCTGACTCATTTTTTAAGGTATATAATTGACAGACGTAATTATTGAAGCAATTTGGAATCGAATAACGTTTTTCATTTTTTGATAAATAAATTACTTATCGAGTTGTGAGCGATTCTTGTCTCGTGACGACACGTTTTCACCTTTCTCGCCGGGAATTCGGTTCAAAACGCTCACTTTGACATTATTTTCTGAAAGATCTTCAGATTTTACCCCCCCCCCTTCAAAAAAATGGAAATCACCATTCGATTAGAAGGTTTCTGAATAAAACACCTGCCAATTTAATACAGTTCCGAACAAAAATGAATTCAGAAATGTGTCAGCTCAACAGCCTTAAATTATTAATATTTATTTTACATTTTATTTTTATTTATAATTTTTGTACGTAAGTAAAAAGTGAATTTAAAAATATTTTGTAAAATAACAAGAAATTTGGAATTTTCGTTATAAAATATTTGCATATTCTTCTTATCTGAAATTTCTTGCTAATGTTGTATAAGTTCAAAAATGCCCCTTTTTATTGAGCTATGCAATAAGTTAATAAAGAGTATGAAATGCAAGCATTTGAATATATTTGTAATTTTAAAATGTATAAAATATAAAAGCGTTATTACGAATTTAAAAGCAGAATAATTCTTTATTTAAATATATTTTTCCTTTAAATCAACAGTAATATTAAACATGAAAGTCAATAGCAACATAACAACCTAATGTCCGAAATAGCGATAAATATAAAGATTATATTTAAACGTTATTTCAATATTTTTGCACAAAACAAACTCAATACGATTGAATCCCGTTTATCTGCGATGATTCCTCTCAGCCAGCGTGTTATTAACTACGTCATCACTGCTGACTTCCTGTTTCATCCTCGGAGCTCCGATGAACCAGCCCTTCTATTCTCTAGCCCTGTCGGACGTGACGGTTCACAAAATAGTTGCTGAAGATATCAAATACAAATCGTATGTTGTTCGCAGGCACTAGATTTTTGCCAGTTTATCACGCACACCCTATAACTATAAAACCGTTATAATTTATCAAACTAAGTCGTTCTGCTTCCTATGAGTTACGATCGTCAACCCCGCAGTCTTTAAAAACACTTTAATTTGTTCTGTTTTTAAAAGATTATCCGATTACAGAAGATTTAATGGTATTATCACGACAAGTGGTTCTCTGTAATTGGGTTGCCATTCATTTACATTTGACTGTGGATTTTCCCGTTCACAATGCTGCATCCACTGCTGACGCGACAGCTGACGGCTGTTTTCATGATTGATTAAATAAGTTCATTTACACATTTGAAAATAACCATGTATAAAATGTCGCTGCCTTCTGGACTTTTATAACAATGCTATGTGAAAATATCTTTATGTATGACGTTTTAATCGTATCGTTTAAAATATGACGTAATTTTCCTCATCGGAAGCATTTCACTCCACATATTACTTACTAAGATAGATTATTGCATGTTATTTCATTTACACACATTACTTAATATTATTTTCACAATACGTAATCCGTATTTTGCGCTTCTGAGATTAGTGCATAATATATTTTTCTTTTAAATATGACGTCATTTTCACTGGTGGAATCATGCTTCTTATTGGTGGAAATTCATTTTATGGCAATTTCAAGCCAATTCATTTTATGGCAATTTCAAGCCAATTTATTTTATGTTATAGAAAGAAATTCTTAATCTGATTGCCCTCATTTTGAAGAAGTTTCAGAAAAAAAATTAATTAAAAATAAAATAGGAAATATTAAGAAAAAAAATAGTACTGTCTTATCTACAAAGAAACGGCTTTTAGTTTTAAAAAATATTATTAAAATTGGTTCAGTAGAAATCTCAGGACAGCTGACCAAAAAAAAAGCAGACTCGGGTTTTAAATATACAGATTAGCAGTTTGTTCAAGGGCGATTCCATGATGTTAAAAACTTTGACGGCAGCGGAGAAATATGAAAGTGGAGAGAGGATGCTATGTAGCTGGGGGATTTTTTTCATCATTCTCCTTGGCACGTTTGTTACATTTCATAGATTGCATGTTTTTCCATAACAATTTCCCATTCTCCAATTACGTATGTTTAAAATGATTTCAATTATTTACATTTTTTGCTCTAAATTTTGCTACTGATGCCAATAATTCGTATTTTATAACTTTTATCGCTTATATTGAATCTGTCCCTGTCTGTAAAATTGTATCTTCAATATTATTTATATTGATATTAAGGTATCAGTATTCATTTCAAAATTAAAATATCATAAAACTAGAACACAAGAATAGGTTAGGCTTACCTAAACTGTCCTCTTTCGGGAGATAAGATATCTTAAATTACTCTAACTTTTCGAGAATAAATGTTCATGTTGTTCAAAAAATAATTGAATCTACACAATGTAGACACACAAACAAATATATTGACGATCACGAACACAATATACATAACATTTTTCGTGCACATCATAAATATTACATCTTATATTCCGTATTACATTTTCTAGTTCATTCATAAAAGTTCTAAGACAGATCCATTTTTTATCAACAGAAAAACATCGTCTGCGCGAGGCGCAAAATAGAAAAACGATTAAATTAAAACCATGGAAGTAGCGATAAACGCAACACACTCCCACCTTTGAGTTTCGAATTCAATGAAACTCAAACTTTACTTTGGGTTTATATAAACGACCATATCGGGATCGTTTTTCAGGTACAGTCACCACAGGAGAGTCACTAGCACCTTTATGGAAAATAGGTTCAGTAGATTCAGTATCTAAAAAGCAGTCTTTAACAGAATGTTGGATCATCGGCTTACTCGTAGCAGGGTCTAAATAACAGTTTTTACCAGTCAATTTTACCGTCGGTTTGGTAGGAGCAGGATCTAAAGGACATTCTTTATCATTCGACTGAACTGTAGAATGGAGTTCAGTACTTCTTTCATGGGTTACTTCTAGAGGAATCAATCTGAGAACAGGACGTAGAAATTCGCCGCCTTTCATCTTTACCTTTACCAATCGTACATTTCCATCTTTTGAAGGATAAAGTTCAATAACTTTGGCAAGTGGCCATTCAAGTTTTTTAACATTCTCACTAGTCACAAGAACAACGTCACCAATCTGGACAGGTCTCTGATTTTTGTCAAATTTCGAGGATTGTTTTAAATATCCCAAATATTCAGTGCGGAATCTTTTTCGTAAATCTTGTTTTAGTCGCTGTCTATAAGCATGTCTCTTATTAATAGACGATGAATCCAAAATGTCAAGATCAGGAATACCTGATTCTCTAATGTCTTGTAAAAACATAGAAGGAGTAAGTGGTATTAAATCATCAATTTCCTCTGAAACATAGGTCAAAGGCCGCTGATTAACAATATTTTCAGTATCGCAAATAACAGTTTGCATTTCTTCTAAGTCCAAAGAGCTTCGTCCTAAGACTTTTCGAAGGATCCCTTTTATTACGCCTATCAAACGTTCCCACCATCCACCCCACCACGGCGCAGATGGAGGATTAAATTTCCAAGTGATCTTCCGAGCTGTGCTGTACTGAGAAATAACATCCCAATCAATTTGCTTAAGTAAATTTTCAGCACCCGTGAAATTTTTACCGTTGTCAGAATATACTATCGCAGGCCTACCTCTTCGTGCTATAAATCTTCTAAAAGCTTGCAAAAAGTTGTCAGTGGATAAGGATGTGGCTATCTCTAAATGTATGGCTCTGTAGACAGCACATGTGAAAATAACTATCCAAGCTTTCTGACCACCTCGAAGAAGTAAAGGACCGGCGTAGTCAGTCCCTACAACCTCGAATACTGCAGCTTCTTTTATACGATCTTCCGGAAGAGGTGCTTCTATAATCGGTTTAGGTCTTGAATTAAATCTTTTACAACGTACACAGTTTCTAATTACCTTTCTAACAGTCTTCCTGCATTTCAAAATCCAAAAGTCTTCTCTTAAATTACTCATCAATATCTGGGTACCAGCATGATTTAAACTAAGATGTCTTGTCCGAATAAGTATTTCCACAACTGGATGGCTACAGGGTAACAGTATCGGAAATCGGAAATTTCTTTTATCTTCTCTCATCAGAATACGTGTCTTTACTTTAAGTAGTCCATTCGATTCTACATAACACTGAAATGATTTTAAGCGTTTATCTTCAGTTCCTAAAAAGGATTCCTTTTGTACTATTTTTAACAAAGATATTTCAGCTCTATTTATTTCTTCTAGAGTTAAGAGTCCAGAAATCCGGTTGGCACGTTCCACTTTACAGTTAGTAAAAAATCTATAAATCCAAGCAATAGTTCTGATCAGTTTGTCGTACGACAAAATTCTGTTATAAATTTTTTCAGTTGATTCTTCATGATTTGTAGTGCTAACAACAGTTTTTCTCTTTTCGGAATATACTATGTTGAAATCAGGAACAACGTTGGATTTTGGCCATTCTTTTTCCGTTCTTCGCAACCATTCCGGGCCCTCCCACCATTTCGATTTCACTAAAGTTTCTGCATTACAACCACGAGAAGGGAGGTCTGCTGCATTTAATGATCCAGGTATGTGATACCAATTATCAGGTTCTGTCAAAGATCGGATTTCTTTAACTCTATTGAAAACAAAAGGAGCCCAGTTTTCAGTTCCCTTGATCCAATATATAGCATTTGCTGAATCAGACCAGAAAAATTTCGGGATATCTTTCAACTGAAGATCGTGTATAACACTTTGTGCCAGTCTAGCTCCTATATTACAGGAAAGTAGTTCCAATCGAGGAATAGAAATGGTTTTCATTGGAGCAACCCTGCACCTAGCCTGTACAAGCTGACAAGATATTGTATTTTCAGTCGCACTTCTTAAAAATATACATGTAGAATATGCATTCTTGCTTGCATCGCAGAATATGTGCAAAGAAAGATTTTCTGGTGCTTCATAATTGGAAATAATACATCGAGGGATTTCTATTTCCTTTAATTTAGAGACATCCTTCCGCCATTTTTCAAATTTCTTGGTGATAGATTCAGGCAATTCAGCATCCCACGAAACTTTCAATTTCCAACATTCTTGAAGGATAATCTTTGGCCCCAAGGTGACAGGACACGTGAAGCCAATGGGGTCGAAAATTCTATGAACAGCACTCAGGATTGCTCTTTTCGTTACAATAGTAGAATCTTCAAAACATTTTCGTAAATCTATTTTCAGAGTATCAGATTTTACATTCCACATCAGTCCCAAAACTGGAATATTCTTTTCTTCTAATAACGGGAAGTTTTCTGCTTCTGTTTTGTTGAGATTATACTCCCACCCTCGAAGATCAAATTTAGCATTTTGGAGAATAATTGTGGATTCTTCAATAAATCTTTCAAGCTCCTCATAGTTTTCAACACTAGTGACGCAGTTATCTACGTAAAAAGACTTTAACAACTTGTCTGCTGTTTCTTTAAATCTAGAAGGCACATTTTTCAGATGATATCGGATAGTTGCACCAAGTAAATAAGGCGAACATGTAAGACCGAAAACAACCCTTTTATGCTGGAAAATTTTGAACTTTTCGGGGTCACCTTCCTTACACTATAAAAACTTCAGAAATGGTCTATCTCGCTCATTTAAACCAATTTGTAGAAAGGCTCTTCGAATATCTGCAATCACGCCTATTTTCTTCAATCGAAATTTATTTAATATAGTCGGAATGAGCTCTACGATATTAGGACCTTTCTCTAAACAATCATTGATCGAAGGTAAATCTTTTTGTCTAGCTGAGCCATCAAAGACTGGTCTAACTCTGGTGGTAGAATTTTCTTTGATTACAGCTCTGTGTGGCAAGTAGTGTTCACTTTCGTCATTACAGGAGTTTTTAACTTCTTCAATAACGCCTTCTTGTATCCATTCTTTTAATACATCTTCATACTCTTGTAATGTTTTAGTTTTCTTTAGTGATTCAACACAATTTCTTAATCGTCGTTCAGCGATTTTTCGACCAGTTGGTAAGGGAGGATGGTTTTCAATCCATGGGAGGCTCACTTCATACCTTCCTTCTGCATCTATTTTTATATTTTTATTAAAATGTTCTTCAGTTGCTTTTTCTATTTCTTGTCTGCTTCCGCTTTCGCCAGGATCGAGAATTCCAAGAGTGTCCAGCCGCCATAAATCTGAAATTTTTGCATCATTTACATGAAGTGACATGACGCTGTTTGTGCTATCGGATATGTTACATAGGTCAGTTTTTCCCATCAAAGTCCAACCAAGACGTGTTTCCATCAATACTAAGCCAGAAATCAATTGTTTGATTTTTCCAGTGTACAATTTACCTGCTACATCAGCTCCTATAAGCCCATGAATTTCGTTAGGTGAAAACTCGTATAGCAATTCAACCTGGTTATTCAAATCAGAAAGAAAGATTTTTTGTTTCTTAATTTCACTCATAAATGAGCCACGAGGAATTTTAGGAATGTCCGAACAAATTTTTTCTTGATCTAATACTTCGACACAACAGCGATAATTATCAAAGAAGTCGCTCAGACTGATCAAATATTTCTTATGTGATAATACAGTCTCCGTGCCACCGAATAAACTATGTGTCAAATTATCTTCCCCTATGCATTCATATCCCATCTCGGCCAATGCAAAAGATGATAAATAAGATTTACTGCTACCTGAATCAATTAATATTCTTATGTATTTCATCTTATTATTACATCTAAGACGGACAATAAGCGTTTGTAAAAGTACGCGACGAGTACCTGTTTTATTGGATAAAGCAGTGTCTTTTTTAATTTCGATATCTGACTTTTCCATAATCGGGTTTTCATTATCATTTTTTGCCGGACACATTATTTTGAAATGTAATTTACCGCAATCACAGGGTGGTATTTTCGTTCTACAAAATCGTGATATGTGTTTTCTTATCTCTAAACATTTAAAACAAGCCCCTTTTTTCATTAATATTTGTTTTTTTCTTTTCATGACATAAACTATTAGCATGTCTACATTCGTTACTTAAATGTGACTTGTTACAAAAAATACACGTTTCCCTTTTCATTTTTGATGAATTATGTAATTCCGTAGCCGTTGAAATATCTCTTTCTCGCCTATTTGACACTGTATAAATATTTTTGTTCACATTTTCTAAATTAAACCCACTTCTAGCCAAACGGACTTTTTCTTCGCTTTCGATTTCGTGCTGCAAAAATTTCATCAAAGAATCTAACTTATTATTACTTTCGTCTTTTGAATTTAAAGTAATAGAATTTAAGTTTCTTTCCCAAATTCTCAATATTTCAACTGGTAAGCACGATTCAATCAATGGATAAAGAATTGCAGAATAATGTTCGCTTGAAACACCTAACATTTTTAATGATCTTAAATAGGTTTCAATTTTGTCGTATAATTTAAAAAGAGGAATTCTTGGACCTTTTCCTGTAGCATTATTCATCATTAAAGCGAGCACTTCTCTTATATATACTTCGATTAACATATCAGTACGACCAAATCGAGCCTTTAAACATTCAATAACATTTTCATAAATATCACCAGTAGCGGGGTACAACTCGACTATTTCTCTTGCCCTAGAACCCTTTAACGTTGCTTGTAACAAGTACTGATATTTATCTTCTTTCGCGATTTCAGAATCGTTATGTATTTTTTCAAACTGAGCCCAAAAAGCTAACCACTCCTTAATATCTCCCCCAAATAATTGAAATTCTATCTTAGGAAGTTTAAACTTCCGTTTCGTGATATTTTCAGTTTCGAAAACCTTTAAAATCTTTTGAACTTTCGTTTTTAACTTAATAAATTTCTCTTCATACACGCTAAAACCTTCGTATTCCTTATCATAATTTTCTTGAGAACATGTTTTATCGTTTAAAAGAAGATCTAACATTTCTTTTTCTTTTGGTTGTAGATCTGTCCATTTTTCACCTAATTGAGCATATAAAATCTCAATTTCTTCAATATCTTTATTTTCATCAGTTAATTTGTTCTCAAGTAAATTAGCAATTCGCGTAAAAGCGCTTCTTAATGGAGTACGCAATTTTTTAATCTGTTCCATTATCGCATTTTATTTTCTTAAATAATATAATATCCCGGTAGAGAGATGCCAAAATAATATTGAATCTGTCCCTGTCTGTAAAATTGTATCTTCAATATTATTTATATAGATATTAAGGTATCAATATTCATTTCAAAATTAAAATATCATAAAACTAGAACACAAGAATAGGTTAGGCTTACCTAAACGGTCCGCTTTCGGGAGATAAGATATCTTAAATTACTCTAACTTTTCGAGAATAAATGTTCATGTTGTTCAAAAAATAATTGAATCTACACAATGTAGACACACAAACAAATATATTGACGATCACGAACACAATATACATAACATTTTTCGTGCACATCATAAATATTACATCTTATATTCCGTATTACATTTTCTAGTTCATTCATAAAAGTTCTAAGACAGATCCATTTTTTATCAACAGAAAAACATCGTCTGCGCGAGGCGCAAATTAGAAAAACGATTAAATTAAAACCATGGAAGTAGCGATAAACGCAACAGCTTATATTTCATTACTCCAGAACTAAGATTTTCTGAAGATTTTTTATAAAGAGACTTAAACGGGAGATAAGCCCCATGGTCATAATTTCATTTTCGTACATGTGACTATGAATGAGCAATGATAAAGTAGAATATTCTGGATAAAATATTTCGTTCAATTTTCAGAGACGATGTTTTTCTGTTGATAAAAAATGGATCTGTCTTAGAACTTTTATGAATGAACTAGAGATATAAAGATCTTTTCCACCTTATTGCATCATCAGTGTGATTACTGCCATAGAAGCCCCATGGTCATAATTTCATTTTCGTACATGTGACTATGAATGAGCAATGATAAAGTAGAATATTCTGGATAAAATATTTCGTTCAATTTTCAGAGCACTTTCGTCTGGAATTTAAATTTGGCTCTTTTTAATATATATCAGAAAAATTTTATTGAATTTTGGCTAAATTATTAACGTTTTTACAAAAGAAATTGAAAATATGTCGCAAGTAAGAAAAACATCGACAGACATTGAAAAAGCAATTTTGAAAGCCATTGATCATCTTAGTCAGGCTGGATCTTTCTCTTCAGCCGATATTTTGCAATATTTGTCGTCCAAGCAACTCCTGAATATGGCGGATTTGGAAACCATCGCCATCGTTCAGTTGAATCTTAATAATGCTGTTGACAAAGGACTTCGAAAGAAGTTGGCTAATGGAAAGTACAAAGTCAATGAAACTGCAAGACGCAGGAAACCGCGTAGTAGAAGTCGCTCAAAAAGTCCGCTCAAGGATATTGGTCGCAAGCCTAAGCCAAGACGCCGTACCAGATCAAGGAAGCGGTCTGGAAGTAGGAGACGTCGGCGTTCTAGCAGCGGTAGAAGACGCAAGCGTCCGAGCAGTGGAAGAAGACGCAAGCGTTCGAGCAGCGAACGAAGACGCAAACGTTCGAACAGCGGAAGAAGACGCAAGCGTTCTACTTCCCGACGACGACAATCAAGAAAACGTACAAAAACGCCTGAAGAACAGGAATAACTTCATCATGATTGCTTCGAAATTTGCAGAAACTGATTTGTCCTAAATCATACAAGATTAATTTGTATAAAAGTTAAATTAGTCAGATCATATGCTAAATTAATAAAAGTAAAGACACATTTATCTTGCCTGTTTTTCATCGATTACTTTTATCATTGTAATAAGTTATTACCTTTTGTTACTTAACTTCTAATTCTTTAATTATGCTGGAGTTTTAGCATTTTCCGTATTACAATAGTTGAAAGCTTTTTACGTCAAATTATCTTTAGTTTACAAACCATTTCATCTTCTAAAGCTATTAATGAAATTCTTTTTAAATGTATTTTTAATTTTTTAAATGTTGGACTTACTATAATAAATTATTATTTTTTTTTATTTGAAACCTATTTCAAAAATTCTCCAACAATATACTAATGTTTAAATTTAAATTTTAAGTATTTCTTTTCCGTTAAATGATAAGCAACTGAATTTTCCATAGTTTAGGACCATGCTAAATTGGTGAGTTGTGGAGGTATACAGAAATTCCTAACCACAAAAGAAAATTTATCAACTCTACATTTCAGTTAATCTTTCATAATCGTATTGTACGTCAGTTGACATATTTTAATAAGTGTAGTTTGATGCAATAGTGTTTTTGTGGAAACCTTTTAATGATATTCACCTTAAGACACCTTATTGCGCGTATCACTAATGTTTGGTGTTAAACATTGACGTTCCTGCAAGTTTAAGAAGATTAAACAAAATTCTACACTGAGATTTTGCCCAGCACTTCTATGTGTGGTTTAACGCGCTATAAAAAGCACATAAAATAATAGTTGTCAAAAAGGGGATCTTGTTTTTTCCAGTTATTTGAAGTGGTCTTTTAAAATTTCCTGATTATGAAGGAGAATAGGTTAAATACTCAAGATGCGTATAGAGAGTGCTTACTTCATTTTAACAAATAAAAATAATAGATGCCCGATTATCCTGCCTAATGTGACTGAAGGGAAAGCCGGATAAAGAAAAAGCTGGATAGGCCGGAGTTCTATAAATACCCATATCCAGCTACCCTCATACTATTAAAAATCCACTTTGATGCATTTCCAATGTAGTGACCTTGTCGTTTTGTTTTAAATCTTGGCCCAATTCTGGCTTCAGAAAGTGATACTTGTTACCAAATGATATAAACAGCTATGAAAACAAACCTGATGAACTTTTATGGGTACTTTTCCGTTATACGGACACCATTGTCGCCAAGCATACATTTTCATACATTTACATTCAATATGCATTCGCATACAATTTGGCATGGTGTCCATATAACGGAAAAGTACCATTTTATGTTTGGTTATATATGTATTTATATATATATTATATATGAATGTGTGCGTGCGTGTGTGTGTGTGCGTGCGTGTGTGCGTGTGTGTGTGTGCGTGCGTGATTGTGTGTGTGTGTATGTATACAAACGTTTTATTTATGTATATATATTATTATTGTTTTTTAGATACAATTAACTTCTGTTTGTTTATAAAAATAGATAAATGGTTTCTTTATATTAGATAATTATATAAATATTCAAAAAACTGCTTCCGGATATGAAACAGTGATAAGTCGCCAGAAAAATATGTTGCCAAATTTCTTTCTCTCACTAAGGCTATTTTTTATATCTCGCCAAGCTCTCATATACTACAAGAGTACACATATTTTTGTACACTAAAATAAGCTGTTATTAATATTACCTCACCCCAGCATGTTTTGCTATGCACACGCTTTAAAAATTTTATTACAGAGAAAGGAAATCCAAGAATAAAAATATTGTACACCTTTTATGATAAATTTTATAATGTCAAACTTAAATGCAGGAAACATAAAATCGTATACCTGCACAGTATCAATACAGTACATACAATTTTAAAATTAACGCAACCTTATCATAAAACGTAAGCTTAATTTAAAAAATAAATCAATGATTACAGAAACGTGATAAGTTAGACCTGAGATAAACAGTTTTAGGCATCTACTATTACAAAAAGTCAGAAGCTACTTATTGCTTCCGGAAAATTTCAGTATATTTTCAACCCTAAACTCAAAAACTACAACGCCGTTTAAATGTTGATTTATATACCGGGTGTCCCAAAAATGACTGATGGATTTTAAAATTCAATAACTAGCAAACGGTGACAGATATTAAAAAAATTCTTGCAGGAGGGTTATGTATGATGTCGGGAGTTTTTTTACTGTGATTCTTGATTTTAGTTCGAATTTCACACAATAGATGGCGCTGACAGCGGTTGGCGCTCATTCGAGGCCGAAACTGACGTCACTCAGCATTGATGCGAAGAAAGGAGATTAAGGCTATGGAGTGGGTCTAATTCGACAGTACAATTTTGCTCTTAGGCCCCGATTCAGAATCCCAGATCACTCGAATGAGACCCACTCCATAGCCTTAATCTTCTTTCTTCGCATCAATGCTCCGTGACGTCAGTTTCGGCCTCGAATGAGCGCCAACCGCTGTCAGCGCCATCTATTGTGTGAAATTCGAACTAAAATCAAGAATCACAGTAAAAAAACTCCCGACATCATACATAACCCTCCTGCAAGAATTTTTTTAATATCTGTCACCGTTTGCTAGTTATTGAATTTTAAAATCCATCAGTCATTTTTGGGACACCCGGTACATATATACACTATATTGCCAAAGGTGACCGGTCACTTGCGATTTTAGACGTTTTGTTAACTATCTAGAAAAATACATGAGGAATTAACCTGAAACTGCAGGTGCATAAACATGGTGCATAAGCATTACAGTAGGTGCATAAACATTACAAAAACCTTAATTTCTCTACGAGTATACAT
Source organism: Maratus michaelseni (assembly GCA_963931845.1). NCBI lineage: Eukaryota > Metazoa > Arthropoda > Arachnida > Araneae > Salticidae > Maratus > Maratus michaelseni. The sequence continues at coordinate 147,571,319 of OZ007589.1, read as the reverse complement.
GCTATCCTCATAAAAATGAGCACAGTATATTACAATAAGCCACTTATTAATAATCTCGAGTTTGAACACCTTTGCTACATTAGTTTTTACAGGGTTATCCAAAAGATATTCGTTCTTTTTCAATTTGTTGACAGTCCCCTATGGGGTTTCGTGAAAAAAATCTTCGCGGAAATATATAACCTATACTATACTGTTTACACACCTGAAGTTTCAGGTTAATTCCTCATGTATTTTTCTAGATAGTTAACAAAACGTCTAAAATCGCAAGTGACCGGTCACCTTTGGCAATATAGTGTATATGTGTGTGATCTTTGTCATGCAATAGCATTCGCATTTATAAACTGATTTGAATGCAACTAAGCATGTGTATTAGGCTTACGTAGATCTATCTCGTCCGATCTCATTGGCCAGGTTGGTCCACTATCTTGTTTCAAAATGGCGGCCTTTTAAAAATTTAATTAAAAAATATACAAATCACGACGGCCTCAAACAAATATACAATTAAATAAGAAATCTATTTTCTTTTTTTTTCTTTTGTTTTTTTTAAGTGTTAGGCCTTGATACAAGGATTCCGGAACATGTTTTATTTTGCCTCTATCTTAAAAAATGGCTGAAATAATAGTAGTTTGAAATTCTAGAATGGCTGACATTTTGAAACAAGACAATAGATTAAAAAAATATCAAAGTAAAAATAGTTTTCTTAAATACATCATTTTATAAACATTTAATGTTTATTTTAAATATCCCACCTAATTTCATGACTACAAGTCATGATTGTTCCAAAACATTTCTATTACAATTCATTAATTTGGTGTGGGCAACGAACCCGATAATGGAAAATTTGCAACTTTTTTTACGCTCGGTAGAAAAGGAGAGCTAGTGAATTTAGTAAAAAATATATAATTGTTGTTCTTTTTTAAGATATGAAAATAGGAAAGAAAGAAAAAAAAGCACAACTTAAATTATCTATTCGGGATTGTAAATTGTTTTCTCAACGTATAATCATAATTTAATTAATATTTAAGTGTTATTTGATAAAAGTGTAATTTTAAATTAATAACTCTTTATTTTTTATTTTTTATTTTAATTTTCTACTTTTTAGTGTTTAAAATATTTGCACTGTTGCAGTTTTGCATCCATTTGGACCATTTTTTGGCGAGCGTGATTTGGCGCATCATTAAATCCATTGTTGTTGTAACTCATATACGATTGTAACTATAAATAATATTTAGCGATTTATCGCCTGTTGAGGGCTAACGGAAAATGCCTTAAAAATAAATTATTAATTTATAATTAAGTTATAAAAATAATAAAGTGTTGTATCGTCATCTTAAACACACATTTTTTCATCATTTTTATAATTCTAGCACATCAGGAAGTGAGTGAAAAATCGATTACAGAATTCCATCTTTACATACAAAAACCAAGGCAAATTAAATAAAGGAATGTAAAAAATAAATCAAATAAGGAATTAATTTATGAGTTTTAGTGAACGTGATTTCTTGCAAATTGTCTTTCATAATTGTAACCATTTTTCCAACTCTCATAAGCTTAAAACTATATATTCATATCCACTAGCGTTAAATTGGCGAAAATTGACAAATTTGGTGTCCAAAAACAAATCGCCATAAAAGAAGACAACTTGGGTTTAACTGACTAATTTGGCGAAAATCTCTTTCAAATTCATGATTGACGAAAACTGGGATTGAATCTTCTAAAATCGGGTTCTTGTAATTTTAGCTTTGTTTTTTTTTCGAGTAAAATTGTCTAAAATCTTAAAATCAAGGCATTACGTATTTTAGCTTTACGTATTATCATTTTAGCATTACCTATTATCCGGGCCAGGCGATAGATCGCCAAAAATTGTTGTCGATTGCCAATCTTATTTATCGTTGCCAATCGTGTTCAAAAGAATAATATAACATTATTAAATACACATAACATTGTTAAAATGTGTAAATAATATAAAAATATACAGAGTGTCCGAAAAGTCTGGAAACGATCAAATAACTCAAGAAATATACATCGGATTAAAAAACGGCAAAATGCATGTTCAATATTTTTGAAAAATCTATTTAGGGATATGAAAGTTGCCCCCCCCCCAACTCTGCCCCCTGGGGCAACTTTGAAATATCAAATGATACGCCCCCCCCTACTGGAAAAATATACATCAGATTGAAAAACAGAAAAATACGTGTTTAATATTTTAGAAAAATGGCAACTTTGATATCCCTAAATAGATTTTTCAAAACTATTGAACATGCATTTTTCCGTTTTTCAATACGATGTATATTTCTCGAGTTATTAGAGTGTTTCCAGACATTGCAATGGTAACGATTCTTACAGCATTGCACTCGATTACAGCGCCATCTACAATGTTTCGAAGAAAATGTTCAATACAAAAGTTACGTATTTTTTCCCGTAGAATCCGAATCTGCAATAAAAAATGGGGGTCATCATTTAAGATTTCAAAGTTGCCCCCCTTTCCCCCCAGGGGGACAAAGTTGGTGGGGGCAACTTTCATATCCTTAAATAGATTTTTCAATAATATTGAACATGCATTTTGCCGTTTTTCAATCCGATGTATATTTCTCGAGTTATTTGACCGTTTCGAGACTTTTCGGACACCCTGTATAATATAATATAATTAATGAAGAAAAATAAATAAATAACAAAATACTATAAACTATAATAAAAGAAATATATAAATTATAAGGAAAAAACTATCAAATAAACAAACTATACAGTTGTCATAAAATAAGGGTTACTGCAATTAGTATAATTGGCGCCATGCTTGGCCAGTTGTTTCTGCGACCTGGCCCGGACAGTACGTAAGTACCAAACGAAGAAATTTGGAAGCTATCTTTTTCTGCCTGTACGGGCCAGAAGGACTTATTAGATTTTTAAAAAGTATTTTGATGGATAACTGCTTCTCCCTTCAGCCCTATACTGCGACGGCACATGGCATGTATAGGAGAATAGTAGATTTTAGCAGACACCAGCGTCCAACGCCTTCGCAAACTAATTCCTCATTTTATTGTGGAGAATCTTTTAGCTAGGCCGGATAGTTGGGAATCTACTGTCATTTATAATTATAAATTATTATGAAATCACTAAATTTTAGCATATGAGAATATTTTTCGGCATATGCCATTAAAAAATCAGTACTTGAATGAAAAAAACGTGTTCCGAATAACATAGTTATGAACTAATATGCCTGAAAAATCCTTCTATATTAAAAAAAAAGTAATCTGGCACTGAGCCAAAAACGAAATGGACCAATCAAATTCTGCGTAGATATTCCGGGTTAGTCTCATTGCTTTTTTATTAGGGACTTTTTTGAGGAGCGATTACTTTTTTTCTAGCCATCCTACGGATTCGAAAATCATACCACCAGACGCGAAATATAACAAGCTTTCAGAAATTCAAAAAATTATCACGGTCGGACAATAAAAACTCAAAAAATCTTTAAAAATCGAGTAAAAAATCTTTTATTGAAAAAGTCATTTTTTATATTGTTGCCAAAAAAGCGCAAATGATTATATTTTATCTCAAATAAAAAATTTATTTGCGCGAGACTATTAAAAACAATAATGAAAGTTTAAAATAATAATTAAATGATCACGTGTTGAAAGAAGAAAATAAAGAAAATTACGTCAGAAAATTTGTGTTTACACAAGATTCCTTCAAATACCTCGAAACGTATCTGATTGGTCAGAGCTTTCTGACTTTTCTTAGGGGGGAATTAACATGAAAGTAGAGAATTTAGATAGGATGGACGCTATTAGAGGGGTTACCAAGAGGAAGAGACCCGAGTCTGTCGCCAATTTTAGCGCCAACTTGGCGATATATCGCCAAATTTGGCGGCCAAAATTAGCTGCCAAAAGTGGCGCCAACCTGACGCTATTTCCAATATTTCGCCAAATTTCCATAGACTCCTATTGAAATCCAATAGCGTTTACTCGCTTACAAAAAATCACCAAATTAAGATATTGCAATGCAACAAAAATTAATATTAGCTTATGAATAGAGCTTAATTGAACTATTTACATTATTTTTAAGTACAAACACTAGCTATTTACAATATTCGTAACACTATATATACAATTGGTTCTTGTTAGTTATCCTGTCGACCAAATTACTGTCGCCAAATTCATATATATTAAACGAGCAAGAGATTTTCCCGATTATTCATATATATTAAACGAGCAAGAGATTTTCCTGATTATGAATGATATCGTAAACGACGTGGAAGATTTTCACGAAAACTGTCCCCTGTACTAAATCGAGCACGAAAAAAAGATCTAGCTAGTTTCCGAATACAAGAAAATTCGTTTTTACAGGGTAAAACAAACTCAGCCCTGAAAATGTTTTTTGTTATAAATGGAAAAATACTCAAACGATTTACACGAAACGTGTTGCCTATACTAATTCGAGCACGAGAAATCAAGCTAGGTTACGAATTCGGGAAGGATCATTTTGATCTATTAAAAGGAACTCAGCACTAAGAATGCTGCTATATATCGAAATCGGCACTAACGATTTTCACAAAAATTAATGACTACACTAATTCGAGCACAAGAAATCGATCTAGCTAGGTTACTAATTCGAGAAAACTTGTTTTCTGTGTTTAAAACTCGACGTGGTATAAAAAACAAGTCTTGAAACATAATCGAAAAAGTACAGGAAGTTCTTTGTCCAGATCGACTTTAGCTATCCAGTGCCAAAAAAAGTGGGTGCTTTTCGAACCAAAATGTACCAAAAAAAGAAATAAAGGAAAAAAACATTCATAAATATTGAAATGCAAACGAGATATTAAAACAAATGTATCCCACAGGACTAAAGTAAGCCAGCGAGTATTTTTGTGTGAGTGTAGTATCCTCTTTAACTAACGATTGTGTTTTTAAACGGCCTCGACAAAATTTTAAAAGCGGTAAAAGAATTGAAAAAATTTAGTGATGCATAGTTACATAGATTAGATCAGTTTCTAGTGACGTCACAAACATTCACCTGTCGAGAGGGATAATTATGAAAAATATTGTAAATAAATAAATATCCAATATTATTTTTTTTTCTGTTTTCCTTAATACATTTCAAAATTTATTTTAATAAAATATTGATAGTTGACACTTGAGTGAATGTAGCTTTTCCGATTTTTTTTTTTTTAATTCCAATGCCAACATTCACCCATTTGTTTATTTGGCGTTAGAGTCTGGGTCTGGCGATTACATTGGCGATAGTTTATTTTATGGAAAATGGTTGACGGGATAATGCGGAAATACCAAAAATAGTTTTTTTAAAAACACTCTTTTATAAGCAACCAATGGTCATCTTGAAAATACCGCGGAATTTTTTTAACCGCAATTCATATTTTTTACGTAAAATATCTATTACAATGCATTAGTTTGGCCTGGGCAAAGACCTCTATTATGAAAAATTCACTTCTTTTTTATACGTTTGCCAGGAAGCTCAAAATGATGAATTTATTTGAAATATATACTTTTTGCTCTGTTTATTTATCAACAAAAGAGAATCAGAAAGAAAAATGAAACATTATTTAAATTATCTGTTTACTCTTTTAAATTTATTTGTCATCGTGTAATCGTAAATTTATTGATATTTAATTATTAATTGATGAAAGCATATTCTGTATGTTAAATTTTTTTTAACAGTTTATATTTTACTTTTAACTCTTTAAAATATTAACTTTTGCCATTTCACAGCGCTTTGGCCTATTTTGGCGAGCATTTTACTGTCACATAATTAAATCCGTTGTTTTTCAACTCCCATACAATTGTACGAGTTACAGAGATATTTGGCGATTTATCACCTGTGACCGCCTAATTGAAAAAGAACAACCAATTTGAAGTGAATGTATCATATATATTATTTCTCCTGTCAACATCCCTTTTTTTCTGAAAATACGAAACGCACAACGACGAATGAGATAGCATATGAAAGGATTTTGAAAACGCTTCTGACATAGCTCACTTAACATTTCGTTAAAACATGTTTTCGATTAAAAATTGCTGATAATTAAAAATTAAATCGGCATTGTTTTCCTAAATGAAATGAAAGGTTTTCCTCAAAACATTGTTGCCAAAAAAATAAAATCCCACATTATATGATGCTCAGCAATTATTATAAAAAACACCGCACGGGTTTATTTTATACTTATGATTAAAAAGCGAAATTTAAATTGAAATGTTTAGATTTATATTTCTATGTCCCATGTTTTTCCCGAAGCGGATGACGTCATCATCTAATGCAGTAAAATACGATTGTTAATTTTTTTTTTCTCGCGCGTGTCTTTAGCAATCTTGGATCAGTTTTTACTCTAACTTTGATGGAATAAATTAGATGATATTCTGGATTGACTAACAACTAAATGTTGTTTACAGACATTTTTACCCTTGCTTTTTCTTTAGAAGTTTAAACCTGTATCTAATAACTATTACATATTGATAAAAAATGGTACTTCTCTTTTATCCCGTCGACCACTTTTCATAACAAAAAACTATCGCCAAATAAACAGGAGAACGTTGCCATTGGAATATCAAAATAAATAAATAAAATATAAGAATTTAAGGACACAATTGTTATTTTAATTAATGAAATAACTAATAAACCAGTAAAACATAATGAAAAATACACGCAAATGTCGAATTAAAAACCACTTGATGATTTAACAAACACGTATAATGCTTCTGACATCAAGTAAATGGGACTGCATTTTTGGCGTTTAATCTTACAATTTGGCGATAGTTTTTTGTTATGAAAAGAAAATGAATAAAAAAAAAAGTAATTAAAATAAGCTAGTAAAAAAATAAAATAAAATAAAAAAATACCTGTTGAAAAAAATTACCGAGCGAGGATTGGTCTACTAGGTACTTGTAAGATTAAATGCCAATAATGGTTGATTGAAAATGTCACATTCACTTGACAACACGTGTTTACGTCATCAAATTATTTTTGTTTCGACGTTTTATTTATATTTTTATTAATGTTATACTAATTTATTTGTTTTTTCGTTATTTAAAATAAAAATTATGTCAATTTGTATAATTTGGTGAGTGAGCAGGAAAAATAAGAAAATTACGTCATAAAAATCGGGTTTACACATGAATATTAAAAATAAAAAAGATGAATTAAATGAAAAAGCATTATAACCAGTTAAATGAAAAAGCATTATAACCAGTTAAATGAAAAAGCATTATAACCTGATTACAGAAGAAAGTCGCCGTTCGTGATATCACCATCATCTTTTTAAAACAGGATACATTACCAGGTTTTAAGAGGCTGTGAAATCAGAACGGGGGTTGGTGAGCGTAGCGAGCAGGGGGCAGAGCCCCCTAGTTAAGAAAAAAAATATCTTAATTATAAATGTATATTTTTGATTGAATTTTTGGAAATTTTAGAAATTTCCGGGAATCGTCCGTAATTCAATCTACATCCAATTGATAAATTTTATTGACTGCACAAGATTAATTTCATTGCTTTTACCAAGTTTTTTGTGTGGGTAGGTGGGTGGGTCACACATATTTTTAAAAAAAAAACCTAGGTAATCATTTCATGGGGAAAGTTTTGTAATCGAATTTGCAGGTAATTGGCATATTTCAGCGAGCGTGGCTTTGCGTTCGCTTCAATATGCCAACTGGCTACAAACCCGATTATGGAAATTTCTCCATTTAGTTGGATTTTACAGTGGTATTTAAAGAATTATCGAATATATTATAACAAAAGTTCTTAGAGAGCATTTACGTCTTAAAATAAATCACCATATGAAATTTCGTGCTGTTAGACTCAAAAAAAAAAAAAAAAAAAAAAAAAAAAATCCGAATTTGAGAAAAATTGTCACTCTTACAACCCCTTTGAGGGTAGTTTGTAAATAAATAAAATATAGCCTATTTTTTAGTAGAGACTGGTTATCATTATTATCCTGAGAGAAGATTTAAAATCGGTTTCGTAGTTCCAAAGTGATATTTTTAGAAATTTTTCGGCTCATTTCACCCTCTTAAATTTCGAAATTTTAGAAACTGTTCTGCGCGAGCATGTACATCCTAAATCTAACATGTCAACGTAACTAACAAATTTTAAGCCCTAAGATTTCGAAAATGAAAACGTAATTTAGAAACGTTTTTAGAACATTTTCGGTTCATTTTACACTTTTAAATTTCGATGTTTTTAAAACCGCTCTTAGCAAGCATTTACATCTTAAACACCATGTCAAATTTCATGTTTCTAGCCTCAATTTAGTCAAAAATATCATAATTTTAGTACGTTTGTCGCTCTGGCATCCCTTTGAGGCCAATTACATACAGATATAATTAGCCCAGTTTAAAGTAAAGACGTTTACCAATGTTATCCTGAAAGAATTTTTGAAATAGGCTCTGTGGTTACAGAGTAATCCTGATTTTAGAATGTTTTCTACTTATTTCACTCTTTTAAATTTTGATTTTCTTAAACTATTTAGTGTCATTTACGTCTTAAAAGTAACAGCAATGTCAAATTCCAAGTTTCTATTCCTAACAACTTCAAATAAATAGTAATTTAGATTTCAGATTTTTTCCCCCTTGTAAATTACGATTTTTTTAGAAACCATTCTTAGTCAGCATTTACATCTTAAAGTAATTACCATGCAAAAATTCGGATTTTTAGCCTCAACTCTATTATAGAAATCGCAATTTTAGAAAAAAAAAATATTCCTGCACCTTTTTAAATTTCGAATTTTTCAGAAACTGTTCTATGTGAGCTTTTACGTCTGAAAAGTAACAGCCATGTCAAGTTTCACGTTTCTAGCCCTAACAATTCTAAATAAATCGTAATTTAGACCGTTTTTAGAATGTTTTCTGCTCATTTCACCTTTTCAATTTTTGAATTTTTTTTAAACTGTTCTTTGCGAGTATTTACCTCTGAAAAATAATCACCATCTCAACAATCAAGTTTCCTTCCCTAACAATTTCAAACAAATCGTAATTTAGAACGTTTTCTGTTCATTTCACCCTTTAAAATTGAAATTTTTTTGGAAACCGTTCGTAGCGAGCATTTACATTTTTAAAGTAACTACCATGCCACATTACATCTTAAAAATAATTACCATGCAAAAATTCGAGTTTTTAGCCCAAACTGTTTCATAGAAATAGCAATTTTAGGAAAAAAATATTCCTGCACACCTTTAAATTTCGAATTTTTTAGAAACTGTTCTGTGTGTGTTTCTTTCTGTTGTGATACTGTGTGATTTCTTTTGTGATACTGCTGGGGCTAAAAACTCGTTTTTAGTCCCAGCAGTATCACAAAACTCTCTATTTTGGAACACTTTTTGCTCCTACATCCACCTGTGGATTGTGGTACAGACATAAAACATAGCCTATGTTGGAGCAGAGACTGTCACCATCATTTTTCTACCATCAATTTTGAAACTGGTTCGGTAGTTCCAGAAATTACCCCTACAAACAAACAAACAAACGTTTATACTTTATAATATTAGTATAAATAATACATATTTTAATTTCTATATTTTTCCATGTAAATTTCTCATTTCCACCTTAAAATATATTTTACTACTTCTCTTCAGCTCAAAATTTAGTATTCTACACCTGGTATCTTAGCTTTCCCGTAATAAAATCATTCCATTTCTAATATTATTTTTCTTTCATAAGTCTAGTTTTTTATTTCCCCGTAACTCGTTCTAAGATATTTTGCGCCTTTTTCCGTACCAAATTACACCTTTTTTCATACTCAGTTAAGTAACGCCTTCGCGTTAGCCTGCTGGCTGGGGAACCCGTCCACACCAGTTTTTAGACTTTTCTTGTATTCAGGCACGATCATCAGTAAAATGGAATTCGCGAGCCCAGAAACAGATTTTTTGCTGATTTATTTATCTTGAAAATCTCGGTAGCTCATCAAATGTCCTCTGTAATCAAAATGCTTGATATCTTGGAGCTCGTAACTGGCTCGTAGCTAATTCGTCAACTTTAACACGTTTTATGAATTCCTAAATTTTTAACTTCCTTATAAATTCATCAAATTTTATGCTTTGACTAGTTATTCTCTCAAAGATTGTACTATGTCATCTGCATGTTAATAAAGATACTTCAATGTAAATAATGGGTCGTTACCAAAGGAATTCACTAAGCGGGTTCAATCCTAGCCTGGACTGACTAGGATCTATTAAAGCCACTGTAGCTGTATTGCAAGAGGACAACTAATTTTAAATAAACTATAGGTAGGATGTGAATTTGCTCTCAATCTCCTACGTCGATATCGCATCGTGACACACACACACACGCACACATACACACACACACATATATATATATATATATATATAAAGCTTCTGACCTCAGAAAATTAAATTAATTTACATTAGTAATACGTACAATTTTTAAGGAAAAAAAGGGAATAACCTATCCGTATCTTTTGCGAGGCACAATTTTGAACAACGTATATAAAAGAAGAATAAGTTGATTTAGACTAATATTATACTTTCGATATGGATTTAAAGAAGATCATATAAATATGAAATATTAATGTTATTGCATTTTATAGTGGAGCATAACATTTTCCGTGTTGAAAATCTTCCGTAACTTACACTTTTTTCTCGGAAAAACACTAAAAAATTTGTTAAATCATCTTCAGCCTCAATCACTGTTTGCATTACACGTGTTTATTTAAAGACAACTTAATTTTTTCAAAACTTCTAAATTTACATTTATTTTGCAACGGAGCTGCAAATCGGTCAACGGATGCTGAATCCTGTGATTAGGGATTCAAAGTAAAGTTCGTAATTTAACTAATACAAAGCATCCGGTACAAGCATGTTTAAATATATGTACATACGCTTGGGCAAATACAAGTGCAAATGACATTAATTATCTGATGTTAGATTATCCACATTTGTAAATTATATACTAAATAAGATTTTATTAATTCAGGAATAATGATAGTTGTAAACTGAATTGGAAGTCCACACTTAATATATTTCGTAAATTTCAGTTACAACAGACTCTAAAATTTTGAAAATTCTACTCATGACAATAATTGACATGCCAGCAATTATAAATATATCCATTCAAAAAGTAAGAAGTAGTTTTAACGTGAACAAATAATTATATGTTATTCACTTGCGATCTGTATATGATTAGCTAATTTGTATTCAAGTGGGTGTTTCCGACTATATATTAGCATAACAATATTTTAGCTTCCTTTAAGTTAAGGATGCAATCACATGTTACTGCCGACATAGAATTAGTTAAAATCACAATAATACTACAGTTCAATACTACAGTACTGATTCAAATCCTCTGTGAAATCACTGCATAGAAATCAAATATTGATTTACAGGAATGTGAAATACATTTTAAATGATTTCATTTTTACAATTTTTGGTAATGGAAGATTTTAGTAAACACAAAAGTTTAAAAGAAACTCTTTTGTAGTTATACAAAGACCAGATAGATTATGAAAGATGCATTCTTTTGCTTGAATATAATATCCTTCTTTATGTTATACCTTGTTATATAGATCTTTTCAAATGTCACGCAAAAAAAAAAAAAAAAAAAAAAAAAAAAAAAAAAAAAACGCTTAAACAACCGCACATACAAGTATCATACACCGCAATAAGTAACCGCGTTTTTTAAGGGTATTTAGTAGAAAAATTACAACTTTTGGCCACGAATAAACATAAAAATGGCCTATTTTTGTGAGATGTACTTTCAATTGTGCGGGCTATTTTAGCATAAAAATCCCAAAATCGACATTTTTTTCAAATAATAATTCTCTTTAGCTTTCTGAGAGAAGATACTCATTAAAAACTACATTTAAGAAAAACAGAATTCCGATAGATGTGAACTTTAATGAAATGTACAAAAAATCTCTTAACATAAATATACCAACAGCAAGTCATTTGACCGATACCAAATGAAAATATTTCGATTCGAACCAGAAATTTCTTCATAAAATAAATAAAGCATAAATCCCACAAAAATAAGTTAAATGATAAATTTAAATAGTTTTAAATAAAAATGCTGGTGTGAAATAATTTTATAAACTTGAGTAAAATTCCTGGTATCTTTAGTGTTAATACATTGTTGACCGGTCACCAGTTAACTCATGTTTGATTCAACAAGAATCTTTGGATATGGGCGTCTCTTTTGCCTTAGAGAAAATGCATTTATATTATGCTGTCCATATTTTTTTTTAGCTTGTAAGACGTTTTATATTGAATCCATCGAATATTTACTGATGCATAAACTTCAAAAACCTATCTAGAAAACCATTTAATGAAAGACTTTCAGAAAAAGGCGTTGTTTCTACTGTTTTAAAATCGAGATTTCATAGAAAATCGTCGGTCAACAAAGTGTTAAATATAAACACTAGTCATGCGACATTCGCAAGCTAATGTTAGACCATAATGAAGCACTCTTTGCAAATTCCTCATTTACATTTTAATACTTTGAAAAATTCATTTTCATCCTATTTTTAAATCAAAAGATAATATATAAAATCTGCTGTAGTTTTGACATCCACAGTGATAACCATCTTTGACCTTTTAGCATGGGCACGAAATAACTGATAACAAAGGACCTTATAAGCTTTTCGATTATTCATCATAAGTTTTATTTTTAGTCACCATGTCTTTCAGACTCTTGCAATAACATTCAGGGCCATAGAGATAGGGGGTGAATCCAGTAGAAATTACAGGAACAACGGCTCCTTTAACCCATTGAAAAAGGAGGTATTATATATCCCACTTAATTTTAATCCCCCAAATGCCACAATGGAACCAGAATTTTAGAATAAAATTTTTCTTTTATAATCTAAGTAAAAAAGAAAAAAATATATTTTACTTATTTTCAAAGAAATTTGTTTGTAAATCCCTGTGTCATTCAATCTTTTCAACATTTTGGCAACAGAAGTACTTTGCCCAAAGTACTTTGGATTAAAGCGACCAGAAAGATTTTAAATGACGAATAAATGTATTTATTGTTATTATTATTATTATTATTATTATGTTTGAACCTTGAAGAATGTCGTTCAGTTGCTCCGATAAGAAAATTCTTAAAATCTCAGTCGTACGACCCGTAAACATTGAGCCGCGCTGACCGGCGCACAGTGGGGCATTTTGCTGATTTAGCCGGCCAAAAGTCAATTTTCCAAAACACTGTTCGGACCTTGTGCGCATGCCGAACGAGCTCCGCAGTTTTGCGGTCATGTGACCCAGCAGTTGGTTGTTGCTCTAGCTGCCGAAAGGGCACGTTTTGTTTTAGCGGGTCTTATCCCCAATTATTCTGTTTTGGTTCAGCGGGAATATTCCCCACATATGTCATCAAACAAGCTTAATTAGCGGGTTTATTACCCCAATATCACCATGTTTACTATTATGTGTTTATAAAAGTTCTGTACTCGTTACGTCTGTGTGCTGTGTAATTAAATATGTGAGAAAAGACAACAATGGTTCGTAATCAATCAAAAACACACACAGTATTCACGATCATAGACATTTAGTGGTCCGTCGAGACGCAGCCGAATAGCTGCTATGGAAAAATTAAACAGATCGAAAGGTGCTCTAAAAGGTACCATTACAAAACTGGAAAAATTTGTACAAGAAAACACGGAGGAAAGTACTTGCTCGAGTACTGAGCTCGAAATAAAACTCCGAAAACTACCGGAGCTTCAAACAAAAATGTCCGAAATACGGGATAAATATTATGATATCCCGGAGATTAAGGATTTACCGGAAATTGAAAAGGAACTGGATGACCTTGAAAGCAGAACTGAAAAAATAGAAGTAAGTCTCAATATATTTCTTAAAAATCTCAAAGTTTCTGAAACAAATTTGCATGCTGATTCTAGAGGTTTTAATAACATTAAAGTTAAATTGCCCGAAATCCCATTACCCATATTTAATGGTAAATATGAAGAGTGGTCTATCTTTAAAGTTCAATTTACAAATTTAATTATTCACAATGAACAACTTAATGATGCACAGAAACTCTTTTATTTGCGGGCATCGCTAAAAAACGAAGCAAAACAGTTAGAAAGTGCTGATGATTCATTCGATTCATTATTTACGGCACTAACTGAAAGATTTGAAAATCATCGTTTACTCATAGACACTCATTTGTCAGCTATAATTAACTATGAAAAAATCCATCACGAATCCTCAAAAGAATTGAGATCGTTTATTGATTGTGTAAATAAAAACTTAAGGGCTTTAAAAGTTTTAGAATATGAACAAAACAATCTTTCAGATGCTATCCTTATTAATATCATATTGCAAAAGGTAGACAAAGAAACACGAAAATTATTTGAATATTCTGTCAAGAAAACAGAATACCCTCAATTCGCAGAGTTAATGTCATTTCTAGAAAACAGAAGTTGTACTCTAGAAAGTGTAAATAGACAATCCGCTTCAAAACCTTTAAATAAAAACATTCCTCCTTTCCATAAAACAAAAAACTTCATGCTTAATTCTAGAGAGAAATCAAAAGTGAAAATATGTGATCTGTGCAAACTGTCTGCTCATAATTTGAACAAATGTTCTCAGTTTCTTAAAATGAATACATCAGAACGATATGAATTTGTGAAACAACACAGATTATGTGTTAATTGCTTGAACAAAAATCATATTGTTAATTCTTGTATATCAAAATATAATTGCCATACGTGTGGATTACAACACAATTCATTGCTTCACCGAGAAAAAGAAAATAAATCAAAAAACGAAATTACTACCGAATCCTCCTATCCACGCTTCACCTCCCCTACTTCTTCTGTCAAAAGCGAAAGCATTTCAATAAATAATGATGATTCGTTAAAGGCCTTGAATAGTTTCAGCGCAGATACTGAAAAGCGATCTATTTTATTGAGCACGTGTTTTGTTTTTATGGAAGATAATCTCGGAAAAAGAAGAAGATTTAGAGTAATTTGGACTCGGCTAGTAATGTAAATATTTTAGTTAAGGAATGTGCTGACGCATTAAATTTAAAGAAAAGAGTAATTAACGTGCCTGTCAGTGGATTAAACGGATCTACTCATAATATAAAAAATAAAATTTCTAGTGTAATTTCCAATGCGGATGAAACTTTCAAAGAGAACATTGACTTCTTAATTGTTCCAAAAATCACCGATGTAATTCCATCGACACAATTAAATGTATCGGACATTAATCTACCGAATTTTGTGCAATTAGCAGATCCCACATTTTTCAAACCGGGAAAAATTCATGCTTTAATCGGAGCTGAACTATTTTACAGAATCTTAAAACATACATCGGTTAAAGTTAACGATAAGCTATTTTTGCAAGATTCCGTTTTTGGATGGATTCCAACTGGGGCACTAGAGGAAAAAGTGTCATTAAGTAATTTTTCTATGTGTTATTTTGTTAGAGATTTCGATCAAATTAATGATAATTTGAAACAATTTTGGGAACTGGAATCTATCGGCATAAAACATGATGATCCTAAATTAACGGAAACGGATCAAGCGCAACAGATTTTCGACAAGACTGTGACATTTACAGGTGATCGTTATGAAGTTCAATTACCCTGGAAAAGTGATCGGAAGGAATTAAATGATAATTTTAATATTGCGAAGCAACGTTTGGAAGGTTTAAAACGAAAATTTTATCGAAATCCAGAACTTTACCGACAATATTCTGAAATAATAGAAGATTATTTAAATCGAGGAATTATAGAGCAGGTGGATGAGAATGAACCCGTTTTAAACAAGGCTGTTTACTATCTGCCCCATCACGCTGTCTGTAAGGAAGATAAGCTCACTACAAAAGTCCGCATCGTATTCGATGCCAGCTCCCATGATAACAATATGTTGTCCCTAAATGATTCCCTGTGGCCAGGCCCCAACTTAAATCCATTTCTATTCGACATTTTAATCCATTTTAGATTAAATGAAATTGCCTTTTCTTCTGATATCGAGAAGGCGTTCCTTCAAATCTCCCTCGCTGAAAAAGATCGCGATGCTGTACGCTTTCTGTGGTACGATAATGATTTTGGATCTCTTGAAAAATTTAAAATATTTAGATTCAAACGTGTTCTTTTTGGAGTCAATGCTTCTCCATTCCTACTATCCGCCACAATAAAAGAACACATAAAGAAGTTTGATAATCTATATCCAAGGACTGTTCACCTACTCGATAAATATATTTATGTAGATGATTTCATCTCAGGTGAAGATACTCTACAGGAAGCTCTTGATGTTTATCTTAATGCTAAGAAAATAATGTCTAAAGCAGGAATGACTCTCCGAAAATGGATAACAAATAATGAGGATCTAATAAAGTGTTGGCAAAAGGAAGGTTTTGACATTCAGGCAGAACATGCTACTGTAAGTCTGGGGAGTAACTTGACTAAAGTATTAGGAATGTCTTGGAAAACAGAAGAGGATTGTCTGACATTCGAAATTAAAAGTCTGATAGAATTCCTGTCATCGAAAAAGAGCTCAAAACGTCTCCTATTGCAAGCAGTTGGAAAAATCTTCGATCCGTTAGGTATACTCACACCATTCACCATTAGAATCAAATGCCTATTTCAGGAATTATGGCTAAAGAAGACACCATGGGATGGGCAGTTGCCAACTAATGTCCAGGAAAAGTGGTTAAAATGGTGCGAAGAACTTCCAAATTTAGCAGAAGTAAAAATCCAGAGGAAAATCCTTAGTTGCTCAAATCAACTAACAGATGTTGAGTTACATGCGTTTTCAGATGCCAGTAAATCAGCATATGGCTCTGCTGTTTATCTAAGAGTAAGAGGAGAAACAGGGGTGGAAACCAACCTCGTCACATCAAAGAGTCGCGTTGCCCCGATAAAGGAGATTACTTTGCCGAGGTTAGAACTACTCGGAGCACTACTGAGTGCAAGATTAACTGCCAAAATAAAGCCTATCCTTGATCAGAAAGTAACAGCTACAACATATTATTGGACTGATTCAAAAATAACTTTATATTGGATCAAAGGCTCACCAAAGAGATGGAAGCAGTTTGTGGCAAATCGTGTCACGGAAATAAATGCACTAACAAATTCTGACTCTTGGTATCACTGCTCCAGCAAGGACAATCCTGCTGATATCCTGACTCGAGGTGCTAGTGTGAATTCACTTTTAAACAATTCCATGTGGTTTAAGGGACCAAACTTTCTTGCAGCTGATGATTTACTGATCGAAAATGAGACTATCACTGTTCCAGAAACGGACTATTTGCCAGAAACAAAATCAAAATATAGAAATGATATTAGTGACTCTAATTCTAACATTTCTCTTTCTCTTTTCAGGAATCCTGAAAATGTAGATTTTTTTCTTAATATCAGCAATAACTACCTTCACCTACTCCGCATATTAGCTTACATTCATAGATTCATTTACAATTGTAAAAGTGATTATGCAGACCGGCATCGAGGCAGTCTTACCACCCCAGAAATAAAGGGTGCGGAAACGTGTCTAATTAGACTAGTACAGGGTTTAGAGTTTAAGGAAGAGCTTAGGAGCCTAAAACGGGAGTCAGGGGTTCCTCCTTCAAGTAAGATAAAATGTTTATCTCCCTTTTTGGATGACAATGAAATCTTAAGAGTGGGCGGAAGATTACGCAATTCGAACTTGGCTTTTGATAATAAGTATCAAATGATATTGCCGAAGAGCCACAAACTTACTAAACTCATTTTTGAATATTTTCATAAAAAATACTTTCATATTGGACCCCAGGGTTTATTGCATTATGTACGTATGCAATATTGGCCCGTAAGCGGAAAAAACTTAGCACGTAAGGTAGTGCATGATTGTATAGTCTGTTTCAGGAATAATCCGGTCACTGCCAACCAAATCATGGGCGATCTCCCACCAGAGAGAGTAACCCCAAATTTTACCTTTTACCATACCGGAGCAGATTTTTGCGGTCCTTTTGAAATTAAATACAAAAATCAAAGGAAGGGTATTTTTCAAAAGATTTATGTCGCGATATTCGTTTGCCTAGTGACCAAGGCTATGCACTTAGAATTGGTCACGGATCTGACATCCGACGCCTTTATCGCCGCACTTAAACGTTTTGTTTCTAGGCGAGGAAAATGTTCTTCCATTATAACGGATAATGCAACAAATTTTAAGGGGGCTAAATCCGAATTAAGTAAACTTCATGACTTAGTTCGTAGACCAGATGAAAAATTAGCTAACTATTTAGCTTCAGAAGCAATTGAATGGAAGTTTATTCCTCCCAGATCGCCCAACTTCGGTGGTTTATGGGAGGCCGGAGTAAAATCGTTCAAATATTATCTAAAACGAACATTAAAGGGTGCTAGATTAACGATAGAAGAATTCCAAACCATCACCACCCAAATTGAAGGGATACTAAATTCGCGTCCTTTAACTCCATTATCGACCAACATAAATGATTTTGACGCATTGACACCGGGCCATTTCCTAATTGGTCGGCCTATTGATGCAATTCCGGAACCCCAATTGATAGATATTAGCGAATCAAGATTATCTCGGTGGCAGAGGGTGACTAAATTTGTCCAGTTAATTTGGAAAAATTGGCAGTTAAATTACTTGAGTCATCTCCAAAATCGTACAAAATGGCAGAAAAAAGGAGATAATATTAAACCAGGAGCAATGGTCATAATAAAGGAAGACAATTTACCTCCCTGCAAATGGATGCTGGGACGAATTTTAGAAGTTATACCAGGTAAGGATGGTAATGTTAGGGTTGCCAAGATAAAAACTGCTTCGAATGTTTTCCTTAGGTCAGTATCTAAATTGTGTATTCTACCCATTGATAACATTTAATAATTGTATGCTTATTTTTCTTTTTGTTTATTTGATTTAAAGTGTATTGTACAGTAAAATGTTTATATAATATATTTTACATTTAAGGTTTCTTAAGTACGATATCGAACTGCTTTTTGGAAAATAATTTAACCCTTATTTAGCATTGAATTTTCTTTATTATTGTGCTTATATAGTAACATTGTTATCGCAACTTGTAATTATTGTATTTGTATTGTAATTATATTTTATTGCATTTGGTATTTTTATAGTTCTTGTAATAACAGTATATTTCACAAATTTTGAATGTGCTATACACATTGCAAGGCGGGGCGGCATGTTCGGACCTTGTGCGCATGCCGAACGAGCTCCGCAGTTTTGCGGTCATGTGACCCAGCAGTTGGTTGTTGCTCTAGCTGCCGAAAGGGCACGTTTTGTTTTAGCGGGTCTTATCCCCAATTATTCTGTTTTGGTTCAGCGGGAATATTCCCCACATATGTCATCAAACAAGCTTAATTAGCGGGTTTATTACCCCAATATCACCATGTTTACTATTATGTGTTTATAAAAGTTCTGTACTCGTTACGTCTGTGTGCTGTGTAATTAAATATGTGAGAAAAGACAACAATGGTTCGTAATCAATCAAAAACACACACAGTATTCACGACCATAGACAAACACAATTGATGAGAAAAATATGTAGCTAACCGTGGAGGTAAATAGTTGGGGAATCTCCGTAGAGTAATAAAATTTGTCCAAGTGCAATCAAATTGGTGACACGCAAGTTAAAACTTGCTTATAGCAGTAAGTTGGTTATCTCTGCTGTCAACTACAATTTTGAGAGTGCTCATTTCAGTGTGATTTTTTTTTGTTCAAAAGTTTTACTTCCATAAAATAGTTATGGATTATGAAAGACCAGGAATATATGTTTATATCTCACATGAATATGTTTATATTTGCTTAATTAAAATATATGATAAAGCGACATGAAATATACCGTATAATTTGGAAATTTTTATTGTTATTTTAAATATTCCATAAAGGATTAGTTAACCTTAAGGGTGAGATCCGATGATATTTTTTACATGAATTGAGAGTTCAAGATATGTAGTTAATAACTTTCAAAACAATAGCCGCTAATAACCGCTAATTTAGAAGAATTTCTTTCAAACGGAAATGTACATGTTTCTGTAAATGATGATGTTTTCATTTACCCCCTTCTTAAAAATGTCTTCTACGATAGCTAAATTGCAAATGTTGCCACAAAATGTTATCTGCAGACATAAAAGAGTTCAAATGTGCATGTCTGATCAATAAATTTATATCTGAAATGAAAATTATATCAAAATAAATCCGGTTTGATCATATGAATAACCAGAATTTGGAAAATTTAGATAAGAAATTTTAATTTCTCGAGGATTACCTTGTCAACAAAGATAATTATTAAGAAAAGCAAAAGCAGCAGATAAATCATGATTTAAGCGTTTTTTCTGAGAAAAAGGTTAATCTAGATTTCAGGGAATATTCCAATTGCAGTACGTACGTTCAGGTTGGCCTCAGAAATTTTTCTGTGATTTGTAGTCAAAGAAGCAAAAGAAGCAAAACCGAAGAAGTACATAGCAAAGCAAATCTTGAAATCCTTCCTCATGCTACCGAATCACAATAGTATGTTACTGGACATAGGAATGCTTTTACAATAGTCAACGAAATGACATGGGTTCTATATCTTGCAGCTAAAAATAAACAGGTGTTATAGAATTATCATGAAACAACTTATTGGAAGTTCTCGACTGTTTAAGCTTTATCAATGTTTGTTGAAACAAATATCTCGAAAATGCATTATAAAACAGCCAGATATTCACATAAGAAAACATATCAGTCGTATAATTCGCTACAAATGGAATTAACTATTACACAAATAAGGACTCCTACAAAGTTACAGAGACTTCTGGAGAAGTTCAGTTGAAACGTTTATTAGACCACGCCATTAGACGCTTCTTGCATTATCTGAAAGAAGTTGTCGAGACAATGAATGATGACACAACGCTGTGTAAAATTGAAAGTGAGGAGGCTTTGAACAAAAATAATATAAAAAAACTAAAAAATAATATCAATTTTGATGGAAACCTTTTTTGGAATTCATTTGTACTTTTCCAAATTGTTGCTCAGTCAAAGAAAGAAAAAATTGTTAGGCAAAATCTAATATCTTCCACGACTTAGATTCTGACGACCCATAAGAATTACGATTGTAAAGTATATCTAGAGAGTCGAAGTTTAAGAAAAATCGTGCAATGTGGATATTTTAAATTTGTAACTGCTCAGTTAAGATCCACTCTTATCTTGTATAAAACGTATACCAAGTGAAAAAAAAAATCTAAATCATTTTTAAAGGCTTTAGCACTACTTATTCCTGTTGAACATTTGTATGCAAGAGCTCATCAGAGTCAAACAGAATCGGATAGTGATGAAAACTATTACGATGACAATTTTGCATCATCTGATGAATAACCATAGATTTCGTTATCAAATATGTATATATATATACATTCATTTATCTAATATGATATTTGTAATATTTTGTTGAAATTAAATAAAAAAATATATGTGATTAATAAATACTTGATTTCAATATACTATTGATTTACTCTGTAAAAGCGTAAATGGAAAATTTCCATTTTAGGAAAGATTAAGGATTAACAATGCTTAAAAAAATAGCTTTCTAAAGTTGATACAATTTTTTTAATCCACTGTAATGTAATTTAAAATTGATTTCAGAACTTTCAAACACGCTTGAAGAAAAACATAAAATAATCTATATCTATGCATAAAAATATATATCTCCAAATTTTTTTAACAAATTAGGATATGACTTAAAATTTTTCAGTTTTGAGATATTCTGTATAAAAAATTAGTTTTATATTGATGGGCAAAATACAATTGCAATCAGAGAATTAATCACTGATATTTTACTATAATTAAAGTTAATGTTACATGTTGCAGTGACTTTCACATGCCCTGTATATACAAAAAATATTTTTTTCAAAAACAAATTGCTGTAAAAGTATAAAAATATGATAAACTAATAAAATATAAACGTTCCATCATTTTTTCAGGAAGAAATATTTTTGGCCGGCTAAATCCGTCAAATGCACCACTGTGCGGCGGCGATAGCTGCGAAGGTAAATCATTAAAATCAGTTATCTCGAAACATAGCATTTTAGCGGTTTTGCACACGATAACTTTTGAACAAGTTAGCTGATTTACATGCTTCTTAAAAAATAATAATAAAGGAAATTGAATTCTCTACAAATTAACCTAAAAAACAATAGCAAAAAAAATTTAAGTTACAACAAAAAAAAAAAAAAAAACAAGAACGAAAAATCATGCGTGAAGCATAGATTATGAAACACTTTCCAACACAGCCATAAAACTGTAACGAAACTTCATCGTTAAATAAGGTGAAAGATTATATGTAAGTAAACGGTTTAGAAAACTTGTAACACATTGAAAAATACAGTTTTCGAAATTACCTTCCAGTGTCAAAAAAGTAGCCCAATTATTTTTTGCCGCGAACCTTCTGTACAGCCCTTTATATTATCTGAAGACTTTTGTACACACCACATATTAAGCTAAAATGCAACATAATCCACTCGCAGCAATTACCAACCGTAAACGACAATGTATCTTTTTCTTTGCGTAGCCCTGTATATGAATTTATTTATATTCCACAAACTTCTATTAGTATGCTAAATATAGTTCAGCAGGAAAATGCGTAACACAATTAAAAACTACCCTTAAGCAATTCACTCCCATAGTCTGTAATACTTATGGATTTCTCTGTATATGAAGAACCGAGGTTATAAACACATACGTACTGTGAATAAAAATTAGTTAAACTTAAAAACGCAAACCAAAGTTAAAAACGCACTTATCACACATAGACTGTAAATATCGCACATGTACTGTAACCGATATCTTTTGTGTGTCCCTGTAAATAAACGCAATGCACAGCACACTTTCAAGAGAGCAATTTATAGTGCACCTCAGTAATGCATATAATTTTCATTATATTTGAAATAGTGAAGTATAAATGAATTACACTGCAAATGATTTTTCCTCATAAAACAATGTGTAACAGAATTCTTTTGTTTGACCCTGGAAATGATTGAATTCAAAAAAGTAATAGCCTAAATTAATTACAGGCTTACTATTCCCCAATCAAACGTCAGTCAATTTTCTTCATTTCACGGCTTTCAAAAGTCGTCTTAACCTCTTCAGATATGGCACACAAATGTAAACTTCTATTCTTTTCCTCATAAAAACTAAATTGTTTTATACATTTTTACTTTACTTCTATATTGCTGGGTATTTTTAGCTTTGGAAGAAAAACAATAAAGGACAGCACTGATACTTATTTCCTCATATAACAAATGTTTTTTTCGTCTGAGTTTGCAAAATGCCTTCAATACAGTGTGGCCAAGAAAGTAAGAAAATTTTATAATTATTCAACTTAAACCTTTTACAATTTAAAAAATTAATTAATTAAATGAGGATTTATAGATCAAGTTGTTTAAAGTCCTTCAATTTTTCATTGCGTGTATTTAGGTTATTGATAATTAAATTGATATTTTAAGGGACCTAGTAGTTTTAGATCCATATTTGTGAACCTAAATTACCAGCCTCCTAAAGCATGAATTTCAGAAAAAGGGCCCTTTCTGCCATCTATGGTGTCATTTTGTTTGTGCAAAAGTAATGAATGTGTTATTTGTAGTGTTATTTTACCTTCAGGTCTCAAGATGTTAAAGGGCCTATCACGGGTGTTATGTTTTTGATGAATTAGTAAAAACATAGGCTCAAACACCCTTTTTTATAAAATTTTCAAGTTAAAAACCTGATAAGAAAGAAAATAAAAAAGTCAAAACTTAAGAAATAATTTGTGTACATTACTTTTTTTGTATACAAACACTAAGAAAAATCATTTAAAAACGAACATATGAAAAGTTTCTCTAATAAATTGTTAGCAGAGATGAAACTATCGAATGGATAAGATGGCGAATTGCCAGTTGCGCCCAGCTTTAGAGGGCACCATGGCAGCAAAAAATGGGTATATGATCACGGATGCAATTTTTTTCTCAATTTTGTTAATAGAGTGATATTTAAAATTTAAATAAATGTGTATTATGTTTTAAGAAAAGTCATTTAACATGTTTATTTACTAATACCATACTTAAAGACCCAGATTCGAATCACTACCGGGTTTCGCAGAATGTCTGCGTCCTGATAATATTGCGAAAATTGCATATGAAATGCTCATTTTTCTAGATTCTAATACTGTCGAGATTATCTGAACTGTCAAGAACTGTTTATTTTTATTCACCAGACGACAGCACCATGGCAACTGATAAATATTTTGTTTATAAAAGTAGCGGCAATCTGATAGATAAGAAGCATTTTTCCGAAAATAGTTCTTAGTTTAAGAGTTAGGCAAAATTAAAAGTAGAAAATCAGAATTAGAAAAGATTCATAGTGGTCATGCGTAACTCAAAAATCCTTTAAAATATGGAATATGGAAAATAAGATCCTATCTGTAGAATGACGTAATATATTTTCTATTTTTAAACTTCGAAAAATTCCCAGACTGATTAGTAGTACATTTTAAAGAATGTCAATCCGATTGACTAAATCTTTGCTTTATTTAAAAAAAAAAGTTTTCTGAAAAAAAGGAAACTCGAATTATTTTTTGATTGCGTAAAATATTTTCTTATTAAGATATTGCCCCTTCAATTTTTTTGTATTGTTTTCTAGTAAAAGCACATTTTTCATTTTTCCCCTTTTAGTTTAATTATATACTATTTTCGGTGTGAACTAGAATTAAATGACTCAAAATAAAAATAACCAGAATTATCGTTTTTCATGTTAACACAAGTAATTTTTTTTCTGTTACGAAATTTATGTTTATGGTGGTATGTATTTTTACTTAATGAGTTATTTAAATGCAACTTATATTTTTAAACAGAATCATTCAAAAAAATCATTCAAAGTAATCTTTAAAATATACCAAATTTTACATGTTATTTCTGATTAGTTAACTATTTTATATCTACCCTATATATATAAAATCCTAATGAAACGAATTTGTGAAACGATTTTATCTACCCTATATATATAAAATCCTAATGAAACGAATTTGTGAAACGATTTTATGAAACGAATTTGTGAAACGATTTTATGAAACGAATTTCTGAAACGATTTTATGAAACGAATTTGTGAAACGATTTTATGAAACGAATTTATGAAACGATTTTATGAAACGACTGATTAAACGACTGATTATGTTTCAGGGCTATTTTTAATAAAATATTAAACGCTTGATGGTGAAATTAATACCAATTGTCCATAAAAATCCGCGGATGTCAAAACTGGTAATGGAATTTTGAAATTGGAATTAGTTTTCGAGATATTAATTTTTTTCTAATTTTAATGACATTTCTGTAATGATGGCAACTAATTACTCAGTTTTTTTGTGACAAAAAAGGGAAAAAATTGAAAAGGATCCCGATAGGGATTATTGATTTCTTTTTATTCGTCATTTTCAAATTGAAATTGAATTTATCTTTTATTTCAATCGATAATGAAGACAAAATTGTGATTAAATTATGTTTTTCAGGAAAATTTGAAAAAAAAATCACATTTCTATCGTCAGGATTCAATCGTCTGTCAGCATTTAATTTAATTTATAAACTGAAAATATTTTGAATAAATTCGTCCAAATGACGTCATTTATGTAAAAGCAAAAGAAAGGGGGGGAAAGGAATTAATAGTAATTATTATTTATTGATATCATTTTGTTATTTTTTTGTAAAATTTAATTAAACGAATTTATAAAATCACTAATTCGGATATTTGAAACGAATATATAAAATAATAATTGTCCAACTAAACGGAAGGATAATAAAAAAAAAAAAAAAAAAAAAAACGTCAAGACCCTTATAATAGAAAAGCCCCAAAAGTTCATTGTTTTTTTTTTTTCTTTTCATAACTTTTGGCGACAAATCTATGTATATTAACGAATCTATCAATTTTTGAAACTCGAATTACGTCAAACCTAAAAGCAAAGAATCCTATACTGGAAAAGAACCCGATATTCTTATGGACAATATTCAAGTGACATAACATGGTGTAAAATTATCGCGGATAGCAAATTTGTTTAAATATCTCATCAATTAATGCCGAATAAATGCAGGCATGCATGCACAAAATATTTAATTAATTTTGTATGATAAATAATTATTAGAAAATTCGTATATACATATTAACTGAAATAAATAATTTACATATTTAAAATAACATGAAAATATGCATGATGGTGCATTAAAATAGAGAGAAAATTAAAACCAAATGTCTATAACATAGTACTTTTCAATACCGTGGTTCTTAATGTTATTCACAAGCAGATGGAATTTTTCTCATCCTTAAACGCAAAGGAAGAATAGAATACAGATCGTTGTTATAAAAGTCCCAGAGGTAGCCACAATTTAAACCTAACCATTTTATACAAGCTGGTTTTCAAGCTGTAATTGATTTTACTTATCAATCCCGAAAACAGTAGTCAGTTGTCGCAACAGCTATGTATGAGGCCATGATAATAAAAAAATGCCCCATTAAAACGTTAAAAGCATGGCAACCCAATTACAGATTTACCAATATTTTTAAAATAAAGCACGCTGTCATGTTTTTAGAGGCCTCGAAGTCTGAACGGGGGTTGGCGAGCGTAGTTCGCAGGGGGTAGGCCCCCTAGTTTAATTTAAAAATTCTCAGTTACTTACGGAAAAGCTCCATTGTTTCCCTTTTAATCAACTAAAAAGAAAATATTCAATTTTATGCATGTACTCTCTATTTAAATTTTACAATACGTCAAATTTTTAAATTTTCAGTATACATACACTGCAAAAAATAACTGTTGATTTTACAGTATAAAACTGGCACCCCAGCTGCCAGTATTATACCGTAAAATTAACAGTATTAAATAGTAAAATAAGCAGTAATAAGCTGCCGCGCAAGCAGTAATACGCTGCCGCGCATGCGCGGTAGTGTATTACTGCTTGCGCGGCAGCGTATTACTGCTTATTTTACTATTTAATACTGTTAATTTTACGGTATAATACTGGCAGCTGGGGTGCCAGTTTTATACTGTAAAATCAACAGTTATTTTTTGCAGTGTATCAATGTAAACTGAAATGAAATTATGGTAAAAGTATGTAATTGTTTACAGAGTTTGTGATGATCGCACATATGCCTTGTCTGACACAGAGAACTATATAATAACTGTTAAAATTATTGATTTGTATAAATTATAAAGCATTGAATTTAAGAGCAATTATTGGTTTAAATTTATTAATTTTTCATAAGTGTGCATGTTCTCAATTTTTTTATATCCCAGCTTATATTCTACTCACTTAAAATTACTAGTTTGAACTTTACTTTCTTGTACATATTAAAAAAAAACGGATGACAAAGTAGACCATAAGGGTTCAGGCTGGTTAGCCTATTATCTCTATAGCAAAAGTGTCCATATGTTTACATTTTTGTAGTTAGCCCTTCCAATAATTTTATTCCAGATTCTTTATGGCTGTTCGCAAATCCAAAAGAGCTACTTTCTGAAACATTTCTGAATTCATTTTTGTTCGGAAACGCATGATATTAGTAGATTTTCTTATTCAGAAACTATGTAATCGAAAGACATTTTCCATTTTTTAGTAAAGGCCGAAGATCTTTCAGAAAATACTGTCAAAATCGGCGTTTTGAACCGAATTCCCAACGCAGCAGGACGAGAAGAGGAAGAAACGTGTCGTCACGTGACACGAATCGCTTAAAACTCGTAACTAACTTATTTATTAAAAGAAATGGAAAACTCATTTCGATTCCAAATCGCTTTAATAATCATCCTTCAATAGTCACAGTTCTTCAATAGTCACGATTCTTCAATAGTCACAGCTACATAGCCTGCCAATTTTATGCCTTTGCTTTTAAAAATGAGTCAGGAAATGTGTCAGAAAGTTTCGTGTTGTTGAGCAGGCTTTTGAGAACCACCTTAAAAAGGAAGAAAAAAAGTAAAAGAAATAAGAAATTAAACACTAATTATTTTAGGAGAACTTCGTTCTGGGAATAAATATTAATTAGAAACAATGTCATAAATGACTGAATTTTTATTTATTTCTCCTTTTCGTTCATTTGATTTGATTTGGCATAGTAGTATTTAAAATTTGAGTGATGGAGGTAGTTTATCGTACTTTGTTATAATACATTTAAGCTATAAAATACAAGTAAGATAAAGCTAGGAGAGTCTGCGCACAATTCTAAAGAATAACAATAAAAAATCTAAATATTAATATTTTGCTGAACTATCCGTGAATAATTTTTATTTCATTTGTTTTTTATGCATTTCCGTTGCTATTTTGTTGTTATGTTGCAATTTAATAGAACAGTTGTGATAAAACCAAGAAAGTTATTTTGCGCAATCTGTCCTTACAGTGTTGGTGTGATTGCGCACATAGGTAGCAGAGATTTTTACAAAAAATAACTACAATTAAATTGTTAACAATAATAATTACACTTAAATGACATTGTTGTAAGGTTTTTCTGAAAAAATATTATTGGATTAGGAGTGAATCTTTCAACCTGATGATTAAAGAATCAGAAAAAGGAAATAATTTTAAAAACGATTAAAAAATTTTAATTAAAGGAAAAAAAATAAAGAATCAGAAAAAGCAAGTCCAGATAAGATTACAAAATAACATTAGGTTACTTGATAACACGTTTAACTTAAAATTAGTCCATTTTCATTTTTTATGCAAATTTACCAATAAGCTGCGTAATCTCTCCTAGCATGGAAACTAATGGGAAGAATGCGCCATCTCTCTTAAGTAGTAGATGCGCAAACTCTCCAATTTCGGTAGGATAGATTGCGCGGCCTTCTATTTAAACATGACCGCTACTAACACGAACCGTTGATGTTCACATTGTTATTCTAGATTAGTAGCTTATGAGAAATTGTTTAAGTTTAAAATATTTTGTACTACTGACATTGTATAGAAATTCTGATGAATAGCTATGAAAATTCAAGCACTTACTTTGGGGAAACAAAACAAAATAGCAATGCCTTATCTTAGACGCTTAAAGCAATCAACGTGCACTTTCAAGTAGACACTCCACTACTTCTGTTGTACAAGTACCTGGAGTCGCTGCGCGCTCACTCTACCCCCCCCCCCCCCCCGAACATCTATGTGCGCAGTCTCTCCGACCGCGCCATCTCTCATGGCTTTACCTTACATTTAAAAATAAAAGCTTTTAAGCATTTAATGTAAATGTATATGTGAGTGTGTGTGTGCATTCAGGTGTGCAAGCGTGCGTGGTGGTATAGATGCAATTCTTCAAAATGGGCCTCGAGACTGCCCCCCAGTATGTAAGCCCAAGTTACGCCTATGTCTGCGAGCAACTAAAGGAGCACAGAACGTGTCGAGATCTACTAATGCCTTTAAATTTTTTTTACATGTATATTTTGTTTCAATATTTAAAGTAAGTTCTTATTTTTTGTATTTTTGTTTTAAAATAATGTTGAAGTTGCATATTTCATTTGTGCATAAGTTCGTATTTCTTGTATTTTTGTTATAATATAATGTTGAAGCTGTATATTTCATTTGTGGACACACTGTATTTGCGAATAAATATGTGTAGAAAAATTAAAGAACGTCCGCCATCAAAAATTAAAAATCACTTGGAAATAAGATGAATGTGTGATAGCAACATTAAATGAATAAATTTGGAATTTTTTTTTTAAAGAAATCGTCTGCATTACTTTTTAATTCTTTACTCGTGTAATTTCGACTTCGTTAAAAGACACACAAACACACACACACAAAATAAATATTTATCTCGTTTTTCTCTAAAATTGCAAAGGAGGTTCTAATATACACCAGGGAATACGAAATCAAATTGAATAGAAGGACTATTAGACTATCGAGAATTTGAAATTTGCTTTGTTTCTGCAACTTTTTCTTTTAACACTAGTGTACAATGTAGAGTTTTTTATCTAGATAAATTCCGTTCTCTTAGGGCTAACATTCCAAGACCAATTTTGTAAATGCATAGCAAATAACACAGTTTCCTGAAAATAAAGACGTTGTGATAGATTTTTTGAGGAAAAAACTTTCAAGATTTATTCGGTCGCATGAATAAATGTTGTGTTCCTTTTGAAAACAATGATAAATTTTATATTATACGTAACTCAAAAACCTGTTAAAATGTCATAAATAAGATTCTGTCTTTAAAATAACGTGGAATGTTTCCTATTTTTAAACCTCGACAGTTTTTCAAATTACTTATAGTGCATGTTGATGAATATAATTCTGATTGACTGATTTTTTTCCTATTATTTTTTTCTGAAAAGAAACTCTAGTTAATTTATGATTACGTAGAGTATTCTCTTGTTATACTATGCAAATGCACAAAATAATGCTTTTGAATAAATATTTGTAATAAGATCCAAAAGTTTCCGTGCTTTCACACATGAAAATTCTTTTGGAAATACGCGGTATGTTGTAACCAGAACTGTGGAATCGGTGGAAAAAATCTCCGACTCTGACTCTGACTCCTGAAATTTTAACGGAACTGACTCCGACTCCGGGACGGCTGAAATACAAGCCTGTTTGGTGAGTTTCTATTATTCAGATTGCTTCATTGCTATCATTTGTTTTGAAATAGTAATAGTCGCTGTATTAAATTTGTCATTAAACAAAGGAAATATTACTATTTAAAAAAAGCGGTACCAATCAAGCAATTAGAATAAAAAGTTACCCAACTGGCAACACTGCAACCTACTGGTACATTCTGCTTGGCCTTGAAGCATATCGACCAATAACGTTTTTTTTTTTTTTTGGGGGGGGGGGGTGGTGTCATTTTTTCGAATGAATCATGGGTGTAAGATGTGGTAGGTAGTCAAGACCAGGATCAAGTTACTGCAGCGACAAACTTCCAACAGTAGTTTCGTATAAAAATTTTCACCTTCTTTAAACGAAGAATATTTTTTTTAAATAACGCAAAAATACTCTTATAAAATGTCTGTGGTACTTTGCCCCTGCATTAATCGGTTCTGGTCAAGACTAAAAATATTTTGTACATCCTCTCCCCCCCCCCCCCCAACGCCCAGGTAGTCTATGTGCACTCACACAAAAACACAATGTGCATTAAATTTTATATGTGGTAAAATTTAATTATGTCAAAACTGTACAAAAACTATATGTAAAATACTTATATGCATGTAAATTGAATTAGAAAAGTTAAATTTGAAACTATTGGATAGAAACAACTGTTGAAATCTAATAAATATCCAAAATTTACTTTGAACAACACACATAAAGATTTATCAGTTGAATTCAAACAACATATATTAGGCTGGTATGTCATTTCAAGACAAACAACCAAAATATTTTATGGGAGTGGGCAATACCGAATATGTATTATACCAAAATATGGGCAAAGTGATGTTTAATTTTGGTTTATATCCATTCCCGCAGACCCAAAAAATAGAAAGTGAACATTTTACAATTTAAGCATCATTTGGAGTCTCCAAAACCCGAAAAATTACGAGGGAACGTAAGAAAAATAAAAGCGAAAATTCTACTATTTTGACATTAATTCTGTTCTCGCGGCTTCGTAAAAAAAGGCAAAAAATTTATATTTTCAGCATTATTAATTGTGCAATTTTGGGTCCTGCAAATCCGAAAAATCCAAATATTGAAAACTAAGAAGAAAACAAAGGGAAATTTTACTATTTCGGATCCCACTGACTTGGAAAAGAAAATACAGAAAGTTTCAATTTTGGAGGTATTTTGTGTCCTCCAGACCCGAAAAACTCTGATGTAGAGGAAGAAACATAGAGATGAAATTTTTACTATTTCGAAAATAATTCGGATTCCGTAAATTCGAAAGAAAAGGTGAAAATTTTATATTTTCGGCATTAATTTTATAATTCCGGGTCTTTCAGATCCGAAAATCAAAGGTAGAAAGATATCGAAAATTTCTCCCCTGTTTCATTATTATTTCGGGTACCGCAAACTCATTAAAAAAATAACAATTTCACATTTCTTGGGGAAGGGGGTTCCGTGCGCTCGAAAAAAAGGAACAGAAAAATTACAAATTCGGCGTTACTCTTAGTCTCACAGACCCGAAGTATCTGGGGGAAACAAGAAACTAAAGTATAAAAAGGCTTCTATAACAATGATATTTCGGAATCTGTGGACTCAAAAAATAGCAGAAATTTCCAATTTTCGCATTACTACGGATACTGCAAACCCCAAAAAACCGAGATAAAGGACTAGATACTAAATGTAAAATATCAGCTAGAGTTTTCAATTAAAAACAGTTTTCATATATGCTGTACACTGGACACGACAGTATATTGGGCCTCCTGGTTTGCCTGATATATATAATCCAAAAATAAAAATAATAATTGAGTTTATATAAATTTAACATTACATTAGAATTGGTTTAATTTCATTTCAAACTATCCAAAAAACAAGTCGGAGTCGGAATGGCCTGTTTTTTAGCGTCCTAGACTCTTCTTACTCTTTTGCCCAAAAATGGGCCTGACTCCGACTCCACAGCTCTGGTTGTAACATAAAGACACGGGCTGCGCATACTATGCGCCATCGGTTTTTAAAATATAATAAACAACTTTTAATGATATCCTTGTTTAATGCAATGCCCAATAGTAGTATAAAAGTGATAAACATGAAATTGTTAAAAAAGAAACTTATTTATTTGGAATTAATATAAAGCGGACGATTTGTAAGTAAGATAAAGACACGGACGGCGTACTACATGCGCCAAATTCTTTTAAATCCTAAATACCAACTTTTGATGCTAAAGAAGATTAGTTTCTAATATCTAGTATTAGTGTCAAAGTAATAGACATCACTTATAAAATAATAATAATAATAACAAATAACACAAATACATAGGCTTGGTATTCCGTACACCAGTGGTGGCTTACCAATAAAAACAATGAAAAATAGTAGGAAAACTTCGGAACTTCTACTTTAAACATTGATTGAATATTGAAGGGTCTTTAGGAAGAGCATAAATGTAGCGCAGATGTTAATCACATAATTATTTTAGAATTCGGAGCTAAGTGGCGTTCTCAGTACGCCGCCCGTTGTTATATGTGTTATTTGTATTATTATTAATGTAAAAGTAATAGACATCACTTATAAAATAATAATAATAATAAACAACACAGATACACGGGCCGAGTATTCATACACCAGTGGTGGCTCACCAATAAAAATAATGAAAAATAGTAGGAAAACTTCGGAACTTCTACTTTAAACATTGATTGAATATTGAAGGGTCTTTAGGAAGAGCATAAATGTAGCGCAGATGTTAATCACATAATTATTTTAGAATTCGGAGCTAAGTGGCGTTCTCAGTACGCCGCCCGTTGTTATATGTGTTATTTGTATTATTATTAATGTAAAAGTAATAGACATCACTTATAAAATAATAATAATAATAAACAACACAGATACACGGGCCGAGTATTCGTACACCAGTGGTGGCTCACCAATAAAAATAATGAAAAATAGTAGGAAAACTTCGGAACTTCTACTTTAAACATTGATTGAATATTGAAAGGTCTTTGGGAAGAAGGTAAATGTAGCGCAGACGTTAATCACATAATTATTTTAAAATTCGTAGCTGAGTGGCGTTCTCAGTACGCCGCCCGCGTTTTTGAAGGTTAATTGTTTATTGAAAGCTGCTTTGTTTTAAAACTTTTTAAATTGGGTATCGTCCTGCAATTTAATTTTTTGACTTTTTTTTTCTTTTGAGCAAATCACTGTGAAGGCGTTTTTCTTGTATGCACTTTAAAGTTCTACTCAGTCATATATCTTTTAAATCATATTTTTTCTTTAACTTGTAGCATAAAGTATCAAAATAAAGTTTTTAGTCTTCTCAAAATTAACGTTGTTTTTAATCGATTTTATCGCATATTTTTTCATCATTTTTAAAACTTTCCAACAAAGTTGAAAAGTGTTTATGACTGCGATTTGTCTGTCTGTTCACGTTCTAACTTTCGTAAATATGCTTGGATTATCGCATAATTGATATATTGTATTGAAGCTAACTATGGCATGTTCCCTTTTGAAAATAAAATGTGTAGCTTTATAGTTCGTACGCAGCGACACTCGAAAGAATTCGAATACATTATGATCTTTGTGTTGGCAAAAAAGCCGCCTCTGCTCTGCGCTGTAGGTTACGCGCGCTAATACTTAGATAAATAAATAGATATCATTCTGGCCATGAAAACACAATTAATATAATAATATAGGTAATTTCTTACCTTTATCTTTCTTCAGCAGCAGTATTCCTCATACTTCGGCTTGGTGCACATCTGTTAACTGCGGTGGGTAATCCATTTATTACGAAGCTAAAGTGTTAAAAACATAAAAGTGTTGGTTAAATGAATTATATTATTTATATTGAGTCCACACTTGAGACTTGATCATTTTTGTAATGGAGAATTATATTTAAAATTTTGACTTAATATTTTCAATTAACATTTTACATACAGCTGCCTTTTGCAGCAACAGATTAAAATTATTACATGTTTCTCTATTGAGATAAAAAGGGCAACTAACTTAATAATAAAAAGAGTTTTTTTGAGTCAGAGTTCTTTTGATGACGTCAGACAGACGCAGCATGCGTGGGTTGATATTAAAACTAATTTCGCGAACATATTTCACATATTAATATCATTGTTTATCTTGAGTAGGATGATTTGGCTAAAATAGAAAAGTTTGTTCATTATAGAATGATTTATTATCACTTAATGTATTTATTTAAGTGTTCAAATGTTTGTGTCCTTGAATTGCTTCCTGTTTTGAAATCAGTTAATGATATCTGAGATGGTTATAAATCCATCACCCTTCCTTAACCATCTCAGATGCATCATGTAATAGTTGCATCGATTCTCGATGTTTCACAAACTGTGGTTTGCCCAGTGGCTTGGTCAGGGCGTCTGCTGTCATGTCTTGTGTTGGGCAGTAACGAAGGTCTAGTATACCGTCTTCTTTCATTTCTTTTATCGCGTGATACCGAACGTCTATGTGTTTGGTTCGCTTTGAGAATTTTTCGTTCTCCACCATCTTGATGCAGCTCTGGTTGTCTTCGTACAGTTTTACTGGTAAATTTTGTTGTAAGTCCAGGTCTGCTAATAGTTTTATTAGCCATGCAATTTCCTGTCCTGCACTAGCTGCAGCAACGAATTCAGCTTCTGCCGATGAGTAGGCAATGTAATTTTCCCTTTTCGAGTACTATTGTATCGGACTATTTCCCAGCATGAAAAGGTTTCCAATAGTCGATCTTCTGGTTTTTGTGTCTCCTGCCCAATCAGCGTCAGAAAAACCGATGAGTTGTGGTTCTTGATTTGTATTCAATGTGAGGTTCAGGTTTCTTGTGATGTTTAGATAACTAATTATCCGTTTCGCAGCGTTCCAATCTTTAAAACATAGAGTTTCACATCTTCTGCTGAGGATGTTAACAGCGGCTGATGTATCTGGACGTGTAGTGGTTCCTATATATAACAATGATCCTATCGCTTGTCTGAATTTTGTGTTGTTAGGCATTAAATTTTTGTCGTCCTCTAATTTGTGAAAACCGGCATCCATGGGAGTGCTTATTGGTTTTGCGTTTTCTAAATTGAATTTTCTTGCGAGTTCTTCTATTTTTAACCTTTGATTTAATTTGTATCCATTTTGTGTTTTTCTTATTTCCATGCCTAAATAGTGGGATACTTCCCCAAGGTCTTTTAATTCATATTCTTGCTTTAAAGCTTTTATTATTTTTTGAATTGATTCGTTTTCACCGCCTATTAATATGTCGTCTACATAGACTATTATATATGTTGTGATGTTGTTTTCTTTTCGTGTGTATAGACATGAGTCCGCTGTGCTTTGTTGGAAATTCAATTTTTTTAAAGATTGTTCTATTCTTTTATTCCAAGTTCTCGCTGCCTGCTTTAGTCCATAAATGGATTTTTTTAATTTGCAGACTTTGTTTTCTTTATTTTTCTCAATGTAACCCTCCGGTTGCTTCATATAGACTTCATCTTCTAACTCACCGTATAGAAAAGCTGTATCTATATCTATGTGTCTCACGTTCAACTTCTTATATGCGGCTGCTGCCAAAAATGTTCTCACAGTTGTTTGTGACACTACTGGGACGAAAGTCTCGTCATAGTTTTCCCCGTATTTTTGGCTAAACCCTTTGGCTACCAAACGTGCTTTGTACTTTTGAGTGTTTCCGTGACTGTCTAATTTCTTTTTGAATGTCCATTTGTAACCTATAACCTTTTTGTTAGGCGGAGGATCCACTAATTCCCATGTGTTGTGTTTTCTCAACGAGTTTATTTCCGCTTGTGTGGCTTTAAGCCAATTTTCTTTTTCTCTGGGATTATTTATTTCCATTATTTCGTTCCAACTACTCGGTTCTATTGTATCATTATTTTTACATAACAGACATATCTGTCTGGTGGTAACCCCCTGTTCATTCTTTCGGATCTTCTTGGTTCATTGGTCGGTTGTTTGGACGCGGTTGGTTCTTCGGTTGTGTTGTTTAGCTCTGTTTCAATGTAATTTTTGTCGTCATATGAGTTTTCTGTCTCTTTGCTTTCTTTTAGGTTAATTTTACTATTTTCCATGAATTTCACTGTTCTGCCAATTACAATTTTATTTTGTTTTGTGTATATGCGATATCCCTTTGAGTTGTTATCGTATCCTACAAAAATCCCTTCCTGAGCCCTGTCGTCCAATTTTCCTCGATGTTGTTTATTCACATATACGTAAGCTTTGCACCCGAATGTTCGCAAATAGTGTAAACTCGGTTTGCGATTAAACCATAGATCAAACGGGGTCTTATTTGTCGATCTTGTCGGTAAGCGATTTTGTAAATGATTCGCGGTGTTAATTGCTTCTCCCCAAAATCTTTGTGGCAGATCTGCTTCTCTCAGTAGGCTTCTAGTCATGTCTAATAGCGACCTATTTTTCCTTTCTGCAATGCCGTTTTGGCTCGGACAATACGGCACTGTTAATTGATATTTAATGCCCCTTTTTCTTAAGTAATCCTCTATCCCTCTATTTATGTACTCTCCCCCGTTATCGGATCTTATTGCTTTCGGATGTATCCCGAACTGGTTTCGAACCATAGCTATATAGTCGATTAGTTTATCCTGTACTTCATATTTATGTTTTAATAAATATATTACAGTAAATCTTGAGTAGTCGTCAATGAAAGTTACAAACATTGTTTTACCACCTATTGTGGGGGTTCCTATCGCTGTGCATACGTCCGTGTGCACTAGATCGAGTACTCTACCTGTTTTGTTCCTATACACTGTTTTGGGATAGGGAGCATCGGTTGTTTTTGTTTGTATGCATGTTTCGCATGTTGTTCCATGATTGCAATTATTTAATTTTATGCCACAGGCTAAGTCGTCTTTAACCATTTCCTTTATGGAATTATAATTTCTATGCCCTAGGCGTTTGTGCCAAAGTTCCAGGCAGTTTTTATTTTTGCATTCATGTGCCATATTTACTATATCCCTATCTGCATTTTCTAATAATTCAACTTCGTATAGGTTATTTTTCATTTTTGCCTCCAAATAGATTTTCCCATTTCGTGACAGCGTGCATTTATCTTTATCAAATAATAATTTATATCCATCCTTTGTTGCTCTACTAACTGAAATTAAATTAGATTCTAGCTCCGGTACATATAACACTTCTTTTAACGTAATTTTATTTATGCCTCCATCGGATGTTTTTGTCGTGAATGTAGTTTCTCCGGTACCTAACGAGTTTAGAGTTTTTCCGTTGGCAATTATGACGGCTGTTTTTTCTGTGTCATTTAACTTAGTAAACTCATTTTTATTGTTCAGGATATGTGAAGATGAACCAGAATCAATAATCCAGGTTTGTTTTCCTGCTTTGTCTATTGAAAAGGCTGCGTCGCTGCCTTTATCTGGTTTTGTTTCCGTTCTATAATTTCTCGCGTTTACTGATTCGCGGTCAGTGTTTCCTATCTGGTTATCCGATTGTTGATAACGCAACGATGATGAGTAATATTTATTTTTGTATGTTTGTTGTTTTTGTGTATTTGGGTGATTGTTTCGATTTTTCAAATGCCAACATTCTCTGTACGTGTGATTTCTCAATTTGCAATACGTGCACTGTTTATCTTTTTTAAAGTTATCATTAGAAAATTTTTTCTGCGTTTTAAACGCTTTTGATGAATTTTCACCCTGGTCTGTGTTTTCAACCCTTCTGTTGTACTCATCTGTTAATTTACTTCTAATAAATTGTGGTGTGAGCTCGTCCTCATTTCGCGATTCAAGGGCAGTAATTAACGTATTATAACTAGGGGGTAGCGAACACAGCAATAAAGCTGAAAGATGGGAGTCGCTAATTGTTTCCCCGATCGCTGAAAGTTTGTCAATTAATTCTAGAATGTATGTTATGTGTTTGATTAAGTTCCCGTTTTCTTGGAGCTTGGCTCCATAGAGCTTTCTTAACAAAAATAATTTACTAGAGAGGTTCGCCCGTTCCTGTATGGTTTTAAGTGCGTTCCAAGTGTCTCTAGCTGTATTAAGCCCCTTAACATGAACGATTTGAGAATCGTCAATTGATAGGTTAATTATGGCTCTTGCCTTCCTGTCTTTCTTTTCCCAGTCAGTTGTGACTGGCGTGGGCCTATCTTCGGTAATTACGTTGAATAAGTCTTCTCTAATCAGTAACATTTCAGTTTTAAATTTCCAATTACTGTAGTTACTTGCGTTAAGTTTTTCTACAAGCTGTATCTCACGTGATGCGGCCATTTTACTAGTTATTTAAGTTTTGTTGTTAAAGAGGAATTGCTCTTTTATTATTTTATAAAAAACTTCTTATATATATCTAGTTTTCTTCAATTGTTTAACATTTCATATATATCAACAAAAAATGCACAATATTTATTTCATCATCAAATAACTAACTATATTTTCAATAATTTTCAATTTCTTTTTAATGTGCACACATGTATGGCCAGTAGTTTTTTTTTTCTTTTCTTTCACAAGTATTATTTATCTACTAAAATATAAGACTTTTTCAGTCTCATAATCAAAATGTTGGCAAAAAAGCCGCCTCTGCTCTGCGCTGTAGGTTACGCGCGCTAATACTTAGATAAATAAATAGATATCATTCTGGCCATGAAAACACAATTAATATAATAATATAGGTAATTTCTTACCTTTATCTTTCTTCAGCAGCAGTATTCCTCATACTTCGGCTTGGTGCACATTTGTTAACTGCGGTGGGTAATCCATTTATTACGAAGCTAAAGTGTTAAAAACATAAAAGTGTTGGTTAAATGAATTATATTATTTATATTGAGTCCACACTTGAGACTTGATCATTTTTGTAATGGAGAATTATATTTAAAATTTTGACTTAATATTTTTAATTAACATTTTACATACAGCTGCCTTTTTCAGCAACAGATTAAAATTATTACATCTTTTTCCATTGAGATAAAAAGGGCAACTAACTTAATAATAAAAAGAGTTTTTTTGAGTCAGAGTTCTTTTGATGACGTCAGACAGACGCAGCATGTGTGGGTTGATATTAAAACTAATTTCGCGAACATATTTCACATATTAATATCATTGTTTATCTTGAGTAGGATGATTTGGCTAAAATAGAAAAGTTTGTTCATTATAGAATGATTTATTATCATTTAATGTATTTATTTACGTGTTCAAATGTTTGTGTCCTTGAATTGCTTCCTGTTTTGAAATCAGTTAATGATATATGAGATGGTTATAAATCCATCACTTTGGGCGATAATTACTTCAGTCATTAAGAAATTTACATATACTATTAAAATGCACAACATCGTGTTTTCTATAAAAATGAAGTGTGTAATCTTTATACTTCATTTACAGGGACTCCCAAAAGAATTCTGATACACTATGGTCTATGAACGATAATTGTTTGCAGTGAATTTTAATGATATCAAACAGCTTCAAACATTGCGAAATTGATATGCACTATTGTAATGCATTATAGCATATTTCCTATAAAAATTGTGCGTATTACATTTATTGTGTATTTACAGGGATACACAAAACGCAATTACACTGTCAATAGGTAGTGATAGTTGTATGTGTGCTATACTCTTTCTAATATAATAAAAGTAATATCGTTATTGAAGTGCACAATAAAATATTCTGTGAAGGAAATTGTGTATTTTTCAATGTGTTACGTGTTTTTCATTCGAATAAAGTTTTAATGCGTTACAGGGTATTTGTGAAACGTAACAAATTCCTGAACAGTGCTGCATGAAACATTTTGGATATTTTTTCCGTAAATTGATTCTAATTGCCATAAATATGTTTTCAAACATTCTACGGGGAGTAAATGCTGAAAATGGGTTTTCTGCTGTATTATGCGTTTTTTTTTTTTAATGATAATTCAGATATCTTCTTTTATTCTATGAAAAAATTAAGTTTCGAATAACATTCTGTTGGTGTTGGAAAGTGTTTCATAATCTATGCGTGTCACATGATTTTTCTTTGCTGTTAAACATTTCAGACATTTCATGACATTAAGAATTATTGATTTCGTAGAGACGTTGACTGTCTGAAACTTTCAGAAAAGAAGGAAAAGTTTAGCACGATAAAAGTATGATACTCTAATGCCAGAAGCATGATAATACACGTGCTTTAATTTTTACTTTTTAAGTTACTTATCATTTAAAATTTTATTTTGCTTGTCTTTATGTCTCAATAATGCAGTTGATAAGGAGTCACTTGAAATCAATAAAATTATTATCTGCAACTTTTACATATTTTTTATGAACCAAGAATTATATTAAAGAATTATATTAAGAATTATATTAGTTGTTGTTTTTTTTAATTAATATTGCCTAATACTGTGCGAAAAACGTTGAATAATAACAGCAGTCCCAAGAAAGAAGGAGAAAAACTGCCTTATTAGCCCAAATACTTCCTTGATGTAATTGAATTATCTACAAAAACAACTTTTCAAAAGTAAAAAAAAAAAAAAGCCAAGCGTAAAAAAAAAAAAAGTTGTGGCTAAAAAATGGTGTGATATCAAATTTCCAAGCTATTATATTAATTTTTTAACTTTTTTCCATTAAATAAGTTATCATATATATAAGTCGAGTGCCTACGTATATGTTAATAGAAATCGTTTTCTCCTGTACTAAATACATCCTAACGAGTTT
This sequence comes from Maratus michaelseni, assembly GCA_963931845.1. Lineage (NCBI taxonomy): Eukaryota > Metazoa > Arthropoda > Arachnida > Araneae > Salticidae > Maratus > Maratus michaelseni. The sequence goes on along the minus strand of OZ007589.1, from coordinate 147,530,212 downwards.
CTGAAAATTCAATTTTTTTCAAATTATGCATGATGGGCTTGGCGGCCATCTTTGCATATTATTCACAAAATTCTAAACATTCAAATACGTAGTTAAAATCCGAAGTTCAAAATTGTTATTTAAGCAAATGTTTTAAGCGTTTCATTTATACATTTGTATGATCTGAAAATTGTGTCTTAAGATAATGATGACTTATCTTAAAGATTCATCTTATGATTTATTTTTTACAGTAATTAATAATTTCAAACTAGTAAAAATCAATTTCTCAAAATATCAGTCTTATCTAATTTATCTGTCCGTAGTTAAAATCTGAAGTTCGAAATTGTTATAAACATATTACATTGCAAACATATTACGCTTTTACTTTAGAAATTTGGGTGCTTAGAAATATGAAAAGATGGCCGCCAAGCCCATCATGCATAATTTGAAAAAAATTGAATTTTCAGAAACTCGTTAGGATGTATTTAGTACAGGAGAAAACGATTTCTATTAACATATACGTAGGCACTCGACTTATATATATAATAACTTATTTAATGGAAAAAAGTTAAAAAATTAATATAATAGCTTGGAAATTTGATATCACACCATTTTTTAGCCACAACTTTTTTTTTTTTTTTTGACGCTTGGCTTTTTTTTTTACTTTTGAAAAGTTGTTTTTGTAGATATCATTTCTTTTTTTTAAAACAGAATAAACATAATTTAAATAATCTAAACATGAGAAATAATTTAAAATTACATTTTACTTTCAGTCATTGTTTAAAAGGTTAACTAGAAATACCAGTAGATTTTTCAATTAAACTAATAACAACATACTAAATGTGGCTTGTTATAATACTTGTTATCCCCCGTTAAAAAATATCACTGACTTATCGATGAAATGAATAAAAATGCAATACGTACATAGCGTGTCAGCGCTGCATTTGAAATCAAACGTGATATCACGCTCTTTTATTATTAGAACTAGCTGGCTTCGCCCGCTAGCGGACCCCTAATTTATATCGGGGCCTCGAATCTTGTAAAACCTCGAATAAGATAAACCTCGAACCGAACGAACCTCCGACCTGGTTCTCCGCTGCCTTCGGCACCGGATAATCCCTTAATTTGCACATCGAATAGTATAAACCTCAAACCAAACTAACTTCCGACACGGGTCCCCGCTGCCTTCGGCACAGTATAGCAGTCGTGCTGCGCACGCTCAAGTTCCATCTTCCACCACCAGGTAGCGCAATCTGTTCTGTATGAACCTCGGGCACTGAAATCGTTAAGGCTATAGATGTCGAGTCGAATGAGCTATACCCCGTCGTGATCTAGCCCATAGAACCAGAGATAGAAAAGTGCCCCCTGGTGGTGAAAAAACGAACTAAAATCGGAAAGCTCTATTGAAGTTGAGTCGAATGAGCCTTACCCCGTCGTGATCCGACTCGTAGGAACAGATATAGGAAAGCGTCCCCTGATGGTGAAAGCTATTCGCGCTTTGGGAGCAAAAGGGGGGATAAACACCGGAGATGCATAATAGGATTAAGCGGTCACAGACCTTTCCAACGATGTATCACATGAGGGGTATGTTCAAAATTTAGAAAATACCCCCCCCCCCCCCTGCATATTATGATTAAGCGTTCACAGACTTTTCCAACGATATATCACATGAGAGGTGTCGGCAAAATTTAGAAAAGTGCCCCCTTTGGGTGGGAGGGCTGAAAGTGGGATGATGGACCCCGAAGATACATAATATGAATAGCGGAACAATTTTTAGAATTTCTGAAAGCTGATTTTTATTTATTTATTTATTTATTTATCTATTTTTTATTTTTTGTTTATTATTATTATTTTTTTTTTTTTTTTGCGTTGCCCTGTGCATGTTTTGAATTTCTTAGCAATTTCTTAGATTTACCTTATTTTATTCAATTAAACATTGTACTGTTACAATAAATTTAAATGGAAACTTCACTTCTAAAACAAAAATAATTTAACAACTGGATTTCATTAATTTATAGGAAAATGACGTGAAAGGTAATCCTGCGAACGAAATGCCTGTCCTTTACCGTGTTTTTTTTATTTTTAGAAATAAATGTATCACATTTAATTCATTTTAAAATTTTTGCTTACGTTTGGAAAGAAATTTTAAATGGCGATAACTCATAATGTATACATTTTAGAAGGTACATCTTCCCTCAAAAACTAATTTATTTTTAAAGATCTTTCTAAAAACGTAAATTATATATTTAAAATATTTTTAAAGCATAAACACTGCGTCTGATTACTTTATTTTACAATATTTATAAGAACACGCATTTTATCAGACAATTAAATACACTAAACAAACATGAGTGAAAAATTGACCTGGGCTTGGACTCGAACCCGGGACCTTATGCGTACCATGCCGACGCTCTGTGACTGAGCTACCCAGATCCATATCCATAACCGGCAATTTCTCATACTTATTCATGTTAGAAACAATCATCTGCCACAGTTTGCAGTCATATTTAATTATTTGATAAAATATGTGTTCTTATAATTGTGAAGTTTTATTTAAAAAAAAATATCTTCAGAAGAAAATGGCTGACTTGCAGATGAAATTTGATGTGGTTATATTATAACCTGTAACTGATTTGTGCTATTTTAATACAGATGGTACATGGTCGTTGGCGGGTTTTATCTCTGTTTTGGCATAATTTTTTAATCGCCAAGTTAATTAACAATTTTTTGCTAATTAAGGATAGAAAATAATTTTTTTTTTACACTGAATTTTATAAAAGCACATAGATTACGTAATTACTTGTCCAAAAATGCAATCCTTTTTTTATTCTGCCCAATATTAAGGCCTGTAGCTTGTTTGAAAAAAAAAGTTTGACGAAGAAAATAGTGATCATTTTAAGTAACTCGACGTTTTTAAAAAAAAAGCTATATCTCTGTTTATAAATCACTTATGAAGATGAGTTTGGTCTTAAATTGAAGAAATTCTTCCTTAGATTCTTCTAGTTTTCGTTTTTTTTTTTCTACGACGCTTGGTTTGTTTGATATCTGATATTTTAATCTGGCATGTTTTGTCGATTTAACATTGCGAAGTTGCTTTCTGTATATAAGCATTAGCGGTCTTTATTCCAGTTCTTGGCGTTGTTTGTGTGGCGTTTTTTTTTTTAAGCTTGGCTTGGCAGAGCGACCGCCCTGCTTGATTATATAAAGTTTGTTTCAATTGCACTTTCTTTCTTTAATATTTATAATACTATTGCATACTACTATGATATTAAGAGCTAGAATCATTTTTCAATTGCATCTGAATTTCATCTTTAAGTTTAGGTTTCGAATAATAAATATGTTTTGCATTTCTATTTGTTGTAATAAGGAAGAAAGTAGTTTTGTATTTATTTTAAACACAATAAGAACAATTACATAAATAAAATATTATCATTTAAAACACACTTTTCTGTCTTATATAATTTAATTTTCTTTTGGAGAAAAGCTTATTTTCGTTAACTGATGCAAAAAGATTAGTTTTACGTTAATACTTAGTTATTTCATGTACTTGTTAATTATACTTATTAATATCTTGGCGGATATTTGTTACGTAGATAAAAGCTAATTCATGCTTTGACACATAATTTTATACAGGACATATTTTTTTGCCTTCCTATAGGGATTAATTACATGAATTTCTATCAAAGAGATTGTTAATAAACTAATTTTACACTTGAGACATAAAGGCAGACGCATCAAAATTTTATGTGGGAAGAAAATGGTGAATTCTTATGTAAATAGATTTATTAAGAGTACAGTGTAATTATGCGCAAAATTATGTAAATGAAGATAGCATATTGTTGGAGTCATTTGTTGTTTAATTGGTGCAACTAAGTTTAGCTTATGCTGTAGAAATGTTAGATCTAATCGAAGCAGCTTAGTTACATATAATATATGTTTCATTTCTCTTGTGATGATTTCAGGAGTAAATGGAGGAAACAAATATTTGCATCAAAAAGCGCGTTTAATGTTTACATAGTCACGTAGCATATAATTTAAATCATCTGGTTAAAACTGGGGCTAATTATATTAGAATTACTGAAGTTTCTGAATGTATTTAGGAAATTTCGTGGATATTGGGAAGTGTTTTGAAAAATATTCTAAGCATATAGTCTTATATATAGTATTAAAATCTATAAATTACATACGGAATTGACTCATGATAAAATATATAATCTTGGAAAATTTTGCCATTTATAAATCCATAATAATATAAAGCAAGCTGATTATTACTTTGAAGCATAAATTTTAAGTATCGTAAATTAGAGTAAATAGGAACAAAAAAAAACCTTAAAAATATATTCTAGTCTTTTTCTTCGTCTGACATGGTCTAACAAGTTTTAAGATTCCTATAGCTGCGAACACAACTTAATGCCACATTATAAAACTAATCCGTAAACTTTTGGTACACCCTTGTAACATTATATATTAATCTGCTTTTTGACCAAATGCGTCATAAAAGAATATATACTATTATTAATGCATTATTTTACATCTTCAAATAGTCGTATTAATGTAGCGTTTATCTCTTTTAGGATTTTGTGAAACAATTGTAGAAGACTACTGAAAATTAGAAGATTATCATTTCCGAGGTATGATAACAAATTAAGGGCCAGTGAAACTAATAATATTAAAACATCAAAAATGATTTCAACAATTTTAAAATGACAATCATATAAGCTTCATTCAGATATACTTTGACATGGAAGGTGCATCTTTGGTACAGTACTTAAAAAATAAAAATAAAACGTGAACAATAGCTGTAACTACAGTTTTAATTAATGAAGGAATGAAAATAAAAATACCGTTTTAATAACATTCTGTATAGATTAGAGATGGGCAACATCGTTCCTTTTAGGGAATCGTTCCATCCGGAATCGTTCACCGAAAGGAACGAGTTCTTTGGAGTCATTCCTTTTGGAATCGTTCCGAAAAAAAGGAACGATTTCGGAAAAAAAAAAGGTTTTGGAGAAAAAGAAACGCTTTCGAAATAAAAATAACGATTTCAAGATAAAAGGGATAATTTTGAGAAAAAAGGAACAAATCCGGAAGTATCAGAACGAACATGAAATCCATAATATTAATAATACTATATTTATTTTCTTACGTATTCGTCCATTTTCTTACGCATCCATCCGCCTTATTTTTAAATTTTTTGGACAGATGATTTCGTTTTCAAGAGTTAATTTCATTGATGAGTGTGTGCAATTAATTAGAAATTATTTCTAATTACCATAATACAAGTATACTCCCTGACTTTATGGTTTATGACATTAAACTCAATTCCTCTTGAAAATTTACCCCTTGATGACCTTTCATTTACCGATATAGTTTATCAAAGAAATTTTATTGTAGCTGTTTGTTTTGCCCTTTTAATGTAATCGGGTTTCCTCTTGAAAATATATCGTTGAATGACCCTCCTTTTATACTATTAATTATTTTATGCAGGAATCTTTATTCTAGTTCTGATGTTTGGCACCAGGGTCTACACAATTTTAAACCTTATAATTAGATCCCTCTTCAAAATCCACCCCAAGATAACCAACCATTCATTTACATGTCTGTCCTTGGAATCGGCCGTTTTCAGAGTCATTCCATTTCGGTACGATTATTTGGAAATCGGTCATTTTCTCAGTCTGCCCATTTCTAAATAATTCCCAGGACTATCTCCTTTTAGTATTAAGTTCATGCGTGAATAGAATCTTTTATAAAATCAAATTCGGATACCTGTCGATTTGGGAAAACATAATTCATTAAACGAAGTATATTTGAGTTTGGGAGTCTTAATATATAACCGTGTCCTTTCTGACTGCATTATCAATGCACAGCCGAAACCAAAATGCCTGCACCTGAAATCGTAAAATTTTAGTTGTTATTTCCTGTTATGACATAAAAATCCATTAAAAAGGTGTTTTCTGAAATTCAACTGTTAGGTGATTGAAAGTTTTTGAAAAGGTACACCAGCATATTTAAATTTAGATATTGCACATAATTAGAACTGTAGATATTGAGATAAGAAACAAAATCATAACTATATAGTTCAATACGTTTCAATAACTTAACTAACTTTCGTCAACTTTAATACAAATACGATTTCAAATACACAAAATAAATAAGAAAATGCAAAATACGACACTCTTAAAAAAGATTTTATTTCACAAATAGGAATATATAAAATTTGTTGATTTGGTGAAATCCTAAAATAATCCGCAACAAAAAGCAGGCTAAAATGTTAGTACAACAAACAATTCAACAACAGTTTCATGATAGTAAAGAAAATTAACATCAATAATATAAAACAACTAGGAATAGTAATTTGTTTCTAAAATTTTTCATTCATTGGTGTAAACAATTTTTTTTTAATCAATTTTATTTTCTAATAATTTTTGTTTAATAAGAATTACTGCTATATAATTCCAAAACTATGTTGTCTGAAATACTGAATCAATTCGAACCTATTTGGGACAGTAAATTGATCTGCCAGTATCTTCGATGAGTTCGTTAATCAAGTATGTAGCTGTTATAGTTCATTTACAGTAGCACACAAAAGCAAAAAACATTCAAAGCTTGTCATCGCGATAACATCCGAAATATACTGAGCATATTTAAACCGAATTAGGACAGTATATTGTTCTTGCAAGTATCTTGGAAGAATTCGATAATCAAGTACTGTTTTGTTGCCCCTATGTGATCACCTAATGATAAAAACCAGCCCTGTTGAAAGCAAAGATAATAAAATGAACGAATACGTTTTTTTATTTTAGGTTGCCTGATTACAAGCAGTGGCGAATCCAAGGGGAGGTCAAAGGGTCAGCTGACCCCCCTGTGATGAGAAACACCCTTATTAGTTGCGCAGCCAGAACTTTTTACCAAAAGGATGAAAAGAAGAATTGAAAAAATTCGTTTACGTTTGCTACCCATAATAACGACGATTATATTATGTGGTAAACAAAATATTCCTTTACGAGGTCACCGAGATGATGGGAACCTGACGGAAGAGAATGACTCAGGTTCAATAGCAAATGAAGGAAACTTTTGTTCATTATTGAGGTTTCGCATTGACACAGGTGACACTGTTTTGGAAAATCACATAAACAACGCTCCTCGTAACGCTACTTTTATCGGTAAAACAACTCAAAATGAATTAATTGACATTTGTGGGGAGCTCATATTACATCAAATACAAAGAAAGTCGGTTCTTTAGTATCTTAGCTGACGAAAACACCGATGCTGGTACTATCGAGCAGATGAGTCTTAGCATTCGATATTGGGATATAACTACGAAGAAAATCAGGAAAGAGTTTTTAGACTTTGTAGAAGCTAGAGGCTTAGGTGGTGAGTTCCTTGCAGACCTAATTGAAGAAAATCTAAGGAAATTAAGATTAAAAATTGAAAATAAGCGACGACGGTAGTTAAATATGGCTGGAAAATTCAAAGGGGTGCAAGCACGCATAAAAGAAAAGCAGCCACTTGCTATTTACATGCATTGCGCGTCTCACGAACTAAATCTTGCCATATCTAAAACCTGTTCATTACGCAGTATTAGAAACGCTGTTGGTGTTATGAAAGAAGTCATCAATGCAATTAGGGAATCCGCTAAAAGAAGGAATATGGGTGCGAGAGGAAATACAAGAGCATCATCCTCAAGAAACGCGATTGAAGCTCTCAAAACTATGTGAAACTCGGTAGATTGAACGCCACGACGTAATTTTACAATTTTTGCAAGTTTCCGATGCCATTGTGTCTTTCTAGAATTATTAGATGCAGAAGAATCGTCATCCAAATCCGCATCTTTAATAGCATCAGTTCTGCGATTTGATTTCTATATTGCAGTGCAAATCATTTCCTACATCTTGAGTTTAACCATTTCTTTATTTCGTAATTTGTAAAGCCCTTCGTTAGATTTGAAGCAATGCTGTGACGTGGTAAAGCATGTTGTCGATACTTTAAATGATTATCGAAATTCACCATCAAGTTACTCGAAAATATACAACGAAGCATCGAAAGTAGCAACTAAACATTCCATTGAAATTACTATGCCAAGAATTGTAAAAATACAGCACCACAGATACAATACTGCAGCGTCAAGTCCTGAAGAATATTACAAATTTAATTTATTTTTGCCGTTTATGGATTTTATCATATCAGAGTTGGTAACAAGATTTTCCACTGCTGAACATTCAAATATCGTTGCATTACATGGATTGATCCCGGCATTTGCCAATGAGGATACTGAAACTTTAATGAATGCAGCTGAACTTGACAAGAAAGATATTCCAGGGACATTTTCTGAATTACGAGGAGAAATAGACTTATGGCAGCGGCAATGGAAAAACAAACCGGAAAGCGAACTTCCACGCAGTGCAAGTGAAAGCATATTACATGCTTCAGAATTTTACCCGAATATCAAGACTCTTCTCCATATTTTATGTGTCCTTCTTGTTATAACCTGTACCAGTGAACGGTCTTTCTCAACATTAAGACGGGTAAAAACTTACTTGAGGTCAAATATGAAAAAAGAAAGGCTAAACAGTTTAGCAATGCTTAACATTCATCGCGAAGAAGTATTAAATAAAATCGCAATGAAGCATCACAGGAAATTGCAACTGCAGTATTTGTAAGGCAATTTTTTGCCATTATTTCTTTCATTGCAATAAAAAGTGTTCTCCACATCTTAAATATGAAAACGTTTAATTTTATTTAATTGAAGACTTTTAACATTTCTGTATTAACTACATATTATAGAATTAATAAATTGTATATTTATATATTTCATACAAAATGATAACACATTGGTTACTAAAAGTTAATTTAATAATATTATTATAATTTGTAATATATATTTTAATTTAATATTAATATAATTTTAATGGTCAATTTAATATTATTTAATGGAAATTTATTAATTACTGTGTAAAATATTATATTTTGAAGCAGGTTTAAATGATACTTCGTTTTTCTTCCAGTTTACTGATAATTTTATAAGTAGAAGGTATAACGCTGGCTACTGAAACTTGACCCTCCCCCCCCCCCCCCCTGTGAAAATTTTCTGGATCCGCCCCTGATTACAAGTACTTTTTGTTCAAATTTCGTTATTTGTTTTTTGTACCGAAAGAAGAATCAAATCCTATTTTGGCGCACTCTTCTGCACTGGCGCCCGGGGCATATGCCCCCTTTGCTCCTCCGTAGTTTCGGCACTGCAAGTATCTGTCCATGGTTATCCACCACCACAGTAACAGCCATTAATCCGGGAAAACTGATTTCGGGAGTTGCGAGTATCAATCCCGATCGTGGAATCGCGATTGTTACAAGAAATTATTATGAAAAACGATTTTTGTCTTGCTTTTATTTTACGTTGTATTAAAACAAAGTAAAAGATATTTAACTTCTTATTATTTAGCAAGAAATAGAAATAAAATGACACAAAAAAAACTATACAAAATCACAATTTGCATTCTTTAGCAATCAATAATTAAACAAGAACGAAAAATCATGCGTCAAGCATAGATTATGTAACACTTTCCAACGCTTAAAAAAAATTTTTTACAAATCATACCGTTTAATAAGCTAAAAGATAACATCTAAGTAAACAATTTGGAAAACGCATAACATATTTAAAAACATAATTTCAAGGATTTCCAACGTATACAATATTCGGAAAATATCCGAATACTTTTCTTCAGCCCTGTATATGATCTACAGATTTATATATATACTACATAGGATGCTAAATTTTAGTTCAGTTAAGAAACGTGTAGCACAGTTTAAAATTCTCCTTCTGGAGTTTCTGTCAATAAACGGAAATGTGTTCGCGAACTTTTGTGCTTCCCTGTATATGATCTTATAGAATTTATACACACCACATAATAAACAAAAAGTGAGTTAAATTTAAAATCGCGTTCAGTAACTTAAAACGCACTTCCAGGAATTATTGTTAACAGACAGTAGTGAATTCTTTTGTGTGGCCCTGTAAATGAACGATGACTGCTATACACACAATATTCTGTAGTAAGCCTCTTGTAATGCACCTTAGTGATATATATAAATTTCAATGTGTTTAAAATAGTGAAACATTATTTAAATAAACCGCAGACGATTTTTCTCCATAAACGTAATGTAACGGAATTCTTTTGACTGTCCCTGTAAATTAACTATAAGTGCTATGCACAGCCTATTCCATATTAAGCTTCTTGTAATACACTTTAGTGATATATATCAAATACAATGTGTTTGCAATTGTGTAACATCATTAAAATAAACCGCAAATGATTTTTCCCCATAGACCGTAATGTAACGCAATTCTTTTGAATTTTCCTGTAAAAAAAACTATAAGTGCTACACACTTCAGTTGAAATAGGGAACGTTTTATTAGGGGGATTTTATTAAGCTTTTGGTCGTATAGCTACAACAAGGATGCCTTGAGGAAGAAGTTTGGACGAGAAAGTAATCCGAAATATCGTTCTCGTACAAGGACAACCTAGAAAACCTTGCACAGTCACTCCGTTCACACCGCACTGATATCAAACCCGCGAACATCGGCCCGAGTATCCATCCATTTTGTGGCCAGCATGCTAACCACTGAGCTAACACCATCCTATAGATAATGCCCAAAAGCTGAATTTCGACGTCACGGCAGGTCGGCCGACCAACACCAGTGTTGGACCGATCCTACCACGCTGCGGTTTTGCAGTTTATTACTATTGACCTAACACTTTGAGAAGATGTTTTCTATTTTAGAAGTTAGCTTTTTAAAAAGTAAAGTGTAAATCGCAAAAAAATCTAAAAGGAGTAGAACAACCTGCCGACAGAAGCTGAAGAACCGATATAACATAGTATAAGTTTTCCATCTTATACGTGATCATCCACAAATCATTCGTGTAAGAAATAAGAAGGAGTCGAGAACAATGTTTAGCGCGAAATGAGTTATCAATTGGGTATTTTCTGTTTGACCTAAAGGAGCCACATAGAATACTTTTGAAATACACACAAATTTCTTTTGTCTTTATATACCATGAAATATGCTGAATTTCTTTCAAGGGTAATTTTAATAAATTACCTTGTTTTCTATTTGAAATATATAAATAACGATTGCATTTTTGATGAATTTTAATACAATGAAACCTGTCTATCTCGAATCTCTTGGGAGCCAAAACAAAATTCGAGATATACAGGTTTTATATAAACAGACTAAAAAAATTTCTTAACAAAAGACTGAAGGTTTAAAACAGTAAGTGTTAGTTACATATCTTTTAAAAAGTAATCCGTTAGGAGTTTTTGATGCAAAACTTTTTTAGATTGGACAGTTTTTTGCAGTTTTACAACAGCATGGAAGCAATCCTGATATATATTGTCCTTTGATTCAAGAAAAAAACGGCTTTTCTGCTTCTTTTGGTGTAGCAACTCTTTCTATACTGATGTTGTCATCATTATCACTTTCCTCTTAATCATCAGAAATCCCTCGAACGTTTTCTAAAATTTCGAATCAGTTAATAATGTCCCGCTCGTTACCAGTGATTCATCTATGTTTACAAAATATATAAATGAACTACCAATATTTAGTTCATATGTGATAATCATCCATTCCTTGGAGTTTTCATCAATTTCCTCGGCCGGCTGTTCTTTTTCTTTTAGCTGTTGTTGTCCGACAGTGCATGGTTGCTCAAATCCAGCCTTTTTAAAACAATTCTTTATAGTTTTTTGCGTGACAAATCTCCAACCATAGTTTATCATCCTCAAAGCATCAAAAACAGCTATGCTTGGAAGTTTTTCACCATCTTCAGTTGCATTGATGAGTTTTCGAACAAGTTCTTTTCTATATTCAACTTTAAAACTCCGAAGAATCCCTTGATCTAACTGTTGAAGTTTTGAAGTTGTGTTTGGGGGTAGACGTTTTACCGTAACGTTCTTTGTTGAAGGAAGATTCTTGTGAGAGCTGTAATTATCGATGAAGAGCAGATTTTTTTTGTTTTTCAAGCCTATCGATTTATCGACTTTCTCGCCAAAATTTCGCTGATCATCCAAGATTTTCTGTTTGTTTTATGGGGAATCGGAAATGATTTTATTTTTGCAAAACATCTTGGTTTTGCTGAACGGCCAATCATTACTTGCGAAGTTTTTCACTGCCATTTTGATTAGCAACTAGAAGTACAGTTACTCTCACTGTACTCTGGTTGCCTCCTTTACATTCATCTCCTTTAAAAATTGCTGTTTTGTTTGGAAAATATTGGAAAAAAAGACCAATTTCATCAGCATTTAAAATATCAGCTAGAGCATATCCTTGCAACAAAGATGGAAGTGTTTTAAACCAATCTTCGACAAAGTTTTCGATAGACAATGCCATGTCTCATTTTGAAGATTTCAAGCCAGCTATTTCTAGCTTTGAAATCACTAAGTCTCAGTTCTTTTGCAAACTCTTCAGCTTTTTATTGAAGCATTAACCCACTGATAGGAACTCCTTCTCTACAGTATTGCTCAAACCATTTTTTTACACATTTGTCCACATCAGGAAAAGAGTATGCACGGTTCTTTTTCATGGTTTTAATTAGTGCTCCCTATTAAACGTTTATACGAGTATACGTATTATACGGGGTGCAGATTTTGGATACGTATGATACGACCAAAACGGTTATACGTATTATACGAAACAGCATATACGGTACATCGTATATACGGATCTTACACCAGCGGTTAAACGTATCAACGTTTAAACGGTTTTCGTTCATTGCTTAAAACATTATGCCTTTCTCCTGTTGGTCTGTGGATCAGAGACTTTGATAAACACCCGCTGTGTCCTGTGTAGTCGGTACTTAAAAAGAAATCGGAATATTTTTTTCTCAGTGTAGATTTTGTTTTTTTCACCCTCAAATCTAAACTATTAATTATGAAATGATTTACTATGAAATGATTTACCTTTCGCATATCTGTAACACACGCACATAGCTTATTTTGATTTATGGAGTGGACATTTCGCCCAAAACATTAGTATTGCAGAACATAAACTTACATTGACTTCATATTGTATACTGACAATGATTAATCCAACTCCTGGGAAGTTACATAATCCTATTTTTATTTTAAAGACCCCCACAGAGGGCACTCCCCCCACCGGCCTATATCCCTAGTGACGATAATCGGCCGTAGCAAATAACTAACTAAACATACTTTTATTTTATTTAAGAATACTTTTTTCTATATTAAAAATATTTTGAAAATACGTTTCACGGCAAAAAAGAAAAGAGAAGGCAAGTCATTTTAAGCTTGTGTGATTGCGTTCTGAAACCTGCAGTGACGATTATTTGTCAGGCTATAAGTAATCGAAATTTATAGGTACTAACACAAAAATGAAATTTGTCAAGATTAACAACAATTATTAAAGCGTAATAGTATCTTGTAATGCACGTTCACTTTGTATAAAAATACCACGAGAGTCATGGTTAAAAAAATGAAATTGCGTTATACATTAACACAGAGTAAAAAACATTAGCACCGTGGAAAGAACAACATTTGATCCCCGGGCGCAATTTGAGTACGCACCAAATATATATATATTTAATCAAAACAGAAAGAATATACTTAATAAGGTTTACAATAAATCTGAAACGTGTATATTCTCCTTATTTGCTCAAAAAGTCTTTTTACTTTCGTTATATATTTACAACTAACAGAAACACCCTACTTTGCCCGGGTTAACATAAATTAAAATACAATAATTCGACAATAACAATGACGACAATATGATTTGTGCATACTCAACCATAAATCGATAAAAAAGACAATTAGAAACAAGTTGGAAATTGTACGTCAAACGTTACAAACGAGGTGCGTTCGTACGCACGTTTTAGAATTAAATTCATGATATCCCGTGCGTAGAACGGGTTAAACAGCTAGTTAAGTATATATTTTATGACACTGTTCATACAAATATCTTAACTAGTTATATAAATATTCAGATATATATGTATCAGCTAGTTATATAAATATTCAGATCTTGATGATTTTTAATTCTGTGAAATGAATTATATCGTCTGCAGATTAATTTCTGTAATAAAATAAGTATCTCGGTCGCTTGACGATTTAACATCCATCGGAAGCTCATATAACAAAAAAGCACCGATTTAAAAAAAAAATCAAATTTCTTAATAAATATTTTTATTAATATCTCCTAAAGTTTTGATTCGATTTTGATAAAATTTGAAATGTCTCGACAAATTTATGCAAAGATAATATATTTCAAATTGCAAACCATTTGGTTGGGTAGTTTTTGCGTTGTTATATGCGGACAGACAGACAGACGGACGGACAGACAGACAGACGGACGGACAGACGGACGGACCAAACGACGACTATAGGTGCTACGTATTTATATAATTACGAACGCACCTAAAAAAAGCGTTACTTTAACTCAACCATAGTAAAATTTTTCAGCTTTATAAATGAGAATGCGCGTTTTCTTTGCGCATACAATATAAAAATATACGATTTTCTTGAAAATGAAAAAAAAAATACCAACTGTCGTAACATTTTGTGAAATTCGCTTTCATATGTCATCTATCTATATTATAAAACAAAAACATATCCGTGAGTAATGTCGACATCATATTGTCGGTAGAAACGACCTACCCATTAAATTTGGCTTGTACTGCATATTTGTAACTACTAAATATCGCATAATTTCATTTTTAAACTATCAATTAGAAAAAAAATACACTTTCAAATGTAGTTTGGAAGTTTATCTCAATTTACTGATTTTTTATGGATTTTAAAGTAATTTTAAAGCATGTATATTTTTAAATCTGTGTCTAATCCAATTACGATAGATTAACTTATTTGATCTTTATAAAGTAAAGACATTTATTTCTAAACATAGCACATTCAATTTTTATGCAGACGAATAAAATAGATGTACTCTCAATGTTATTCGTTTGAAAAACGTATCTCGATTTACTGATGTTTTATGAATTTTAAAGTAATTTTAAAGTAATTTAATACTCTTGAAAATTGTACGGAAAAAGAATGTTAAACATATACTTTGGCGACCAATACATTCTATGCAAATTATGCTACTTTGTGTAATTGCTATAAAATACTAATATTTTGTGAATTAAAACAGGCACATGATTTAAAATATAACAACACTTTCACCGGGGTAGATTTTCCTCTGAATCGATACGTGTCTAGTTAAAACAAATTCTTTTACTTCATGAATCATGCACAGATATGCATTTATATTTATAGATAATGTGCATGTTAGTCAAACGTTGAGCTAAATTGCTTGAAGTTTCGCCAAGTTTTTCATAATTTTCAAATAGTTAAAATACATTATATTATGTGTAGGAAATATTACATTTTAAATTACTAACTCCGCAAGAATTGTTACTTTTCGCCTACAGTTAATTGAGAAAAACGACTTTACTTGAGTGCGTGACGTCACATGCACATTTGTATTTAAAACATGAAAGCGATTAAAGAAATCCAATACTACTGTACTCATAGAAAAATTTTAAACAATATTATTAAATACTAAATTTAACTCCGAAATTATATTTACAATGTAATTTATACAGAATTTGCTAAAATTGCGTTTTAAAATTATGTGATTTTTGATGCAAAACATTATTTTTCAAAAATATAGTGTTCTTTCAAGAATTGGATAATAATTTCGAAGTTGGTGAAATGAAAATGTCGCCACGTTGTCGAACTTATAAAAAATATATTATTTTTTTTAAATTAAAATTAATGTTTTATATTAAAAAAATGCATTTAAATTTTTTTCCCGATAAACCATTTTACTTTTAATCCTATTTGTTTTAACACCCATTTTTGAAGAAAAAATAATGGAAAATACTGCATTGTTTTTTTAAATCCAGTTTTTATTAATAGGACATCTACTGTCCACCTGCATCCGAGGAATTTAAATATACCTCCTTGGTTGAGGCTCAAGCTGAAATAAGTTACGCTGTAATGATTGCAAAATGTAAATATTTGACAGACGATTTTTGATTATGTAGAATAAAATTAATCATAAAGTTTGAATGCGCAAAAATATTTTTTTATTTCTGAGAAAATTTACTTTAATATTAACAAACAAGTGGAAACAGTTTGCCTTTGTAAAATTAGGAGCTAAGTTATTTATTTTTCACCAAACACATTTAAATATATGTACTATGTCGTGTAAAGCACTTATCTTTGTAATCTTTGTACTATGCGAAAAAAATCACATATGCCAAAATTGACGTCAGTTTCGGATTTCAAATTATAGCGAGTTAATCTGAAATTGGTTTATAAAAATATTGTCCATACGCAGTTCCTTTGAATGGTAACGGGAAAGAAATTGCATTAGAAATTGAGAAAAAAAACAGATTTCTGTAATGATAAACTATGGGAGATGTTTGAAAAAAGTGGTAATGATTCGTCTGAGAAAATTTTAAAGTTGACAATGATTTTACTCGTGATCTAAAACGTATGTACATGAAGTTTCGTTCAAATCGGACAAAAACTGTAGATTTGTATAAGGAACATACATACCAAGGACGGCTTTTATATATATAGATAATCGTTTATAGGGAAAAATAACAAGATTCTATGTATAAAATATATTATACAGATTTACTAAAGCAACGCCACCGATTTCCAACGTCTTGTCCTTACAGTGACGTAACACTGATGAGATCCATTAGCATTAAAAGTAAATACGATACTTGAAATATACGTATACTTGAATTAAACGTATACTTGAATTATACGTTTAACCGATATACGCTTATACGTATCTGGATACGTTTAAACGTATATTTTAAGGTATACGTATTTCTTAAATACGTATTATACGTATATACGTATATCGGTTAAACGTATAACTGAAATACGTATCGCATCAGGAGCACTAGTTTTAATGCTGTTTTCAAAGTTCTTTTTGATGAAATCTTTATTCTTTATGATGGTGGAAAGAGCACTGGAAGGAATTCCAAATTTAAGAGCGACTATACTTTACATCACAGAAGGATTTTCCTTCAAAAAAGTCAAAATCTCCATCTTTATTTCGAATCTGACTTAATTCCCGCACAGTCCCTGAGCATCCCATGCGGTGTGGAGAGTGGCGTATGTCCCCTAGGAATTTCACGGAAATGAGGACAGCGAGTTACAAACGGGTATTGTAGTTATGGTTGGATTGTTTGTCTATACCAATATTATAAAGGAGTAAAGATTGTTTGTTTGTTTGTTTGTAGGAGGCAATATCTGGAACAACCGATCCGATTTCAAAAGTGATGGTGGCAAATTGATGGTGACAACCCCTGCTCCAACATAAGCTGTATTTTATGTCGGTGCGACTAACCGCAGGGGGGTGCAGAAGCGAAAAACGTTCTAAAATTGCGATTTTTTTATACTGAAGGAGCTAGAAATTTGAAATTTGGCATTGTAGTTATTTATAAGATGTAAATGCTCTCTAAGAACAAAATTTAAAAAAAAATCGAAATTTAAAAGGGTGAAATGAGCGAAAAGAGCGAAAAGCGTTCTAAAAACATTCTAAATTACCATTTCTATGGAATCTCTAGAACAACCGAACCGATTTCAAAAGTAATGGTGGCAAATTGATGGTGACAACCCCTGCTCCAACATAGGCTATATTTTATGTCGGTGTCGCTAACCCCAGGGGGGTGCAGGAGCGAAAAACGTTCTAAAATTGCGATCTTTTTTATACTGAAGGAGCTAAAAATTTGAAATTTGGCATTGTAGTTACTTATAAGATGTAAATGCTCTCTAACAACAAAATAAAAAAAATCGAAATTTAAAAGGGTGAAATGAGTGAAAAGCGTTCTAAAAACATTCTAAAGTACAATTTCTATGGAATCTCTGGAACTACAGAACCGATTTCAAAAGTGATGGTGACAATCCCTTCTCCAACATAGGCTATATTTTATGTCGGTGTCACTAACCCCAGGGGGGGGCAGGAGCGCAAAACATTCTAAAATTGCGATCTTTTTTATACTGAAGGAGCTAGAAATTTGAAATTTGGCATTGTAGTTACTTATAAGATGTAAATGCTCTCTAAGAACAAAATAAACAAAATTCGAAATTTAAAAGGGTGAAATGAGCGAAAAGCGTTCTAAAAACATTCTAAATTACAATTTCTATGGAATCTCTGGAACTACCGAACCGATTTCAAAAGTGATGGTGGCAAATTGATGGTGACAACCCCTGCTCCAACATAGGCTATATTTTATGTCGGTGTCACTAATCCCAGGGGGGTGCAAGAGCGAAAAACGTTCTAAAATTGCGATTTTTTTCATACTTAAGGAGCTAGAAATTTGAAATTTGGCATTGTAGTTACTTATAAGATGTAAATGCTCTCTAAGAATAATAAAAAAAAATCGAAATTTAAAAGGGTGAAATCAGCGAAAAGCGTTCTAAGAACATTCTAAATTACAATTTCTATGGAATCTCTAGAACTACCGAACCGATTTCAAAAGTGATGGTGGCAAATTGATGGTTACAACCCCTGCTCCAACATAGACTACATTTTTTTCTCGGTGCCACTAACCCCAGGGGAGCAGGAGCGAAAAACGTTCTAAAATTGCGATTTTGTTTATACTGAAGGAGCTAGAAATTTTAAATTTGGCATTGTAGTTACTTATAAGATGTAAATGCTCTTTAAGAACAATTTTTTTAATTCGAAATTTAAAAGGTTGAAATAATCAAAAACAGTTCTAAAATCATTCTAAATTACAATTTCTATGGAATCTCTGGAACTACAGAACCGATTTCAAAAGTGATGGTGGCAAATTGGTGGTGACAATCCCTGCTCTTTTAATAAAAAACTATGCGTTGTGACGACTGGGTTTTTCGCTAATTGTTGCCACAGATTAATCTCGGAAAAGGAAACATTTGAAGTTACTGAAAAATAAATAATAGCTCGAAAAGTATTTGACAGAAAATTGTTAGGCAAACTGCGTTTGAAAGCTAAAAAATTGTATTTTTCTTGATATAAATTTCAAATCTAATAATTATGCCATTTTTCAAATATTGAATTTGAAAAATTACCAAATTTCACAATGGAGTACCATAGTGAAACCTTCATGCGTAAAAAGATAATGATAAGGGCGACGTGTCCTGGCATGTATATCGGCTATAGCACGAGTCACAAATTATAGTACCCTTATTATTCTGCTAAAATATAAAAGTGAATTATGAAATGTCAATATTTTGTTGATTAAAAGTTCGTTATAAGAAATTGACCAGCTTAGCGGGCGTAGTTTGTTAGTTATTCATAAAAAAGATCGGATCTTGAATTGAAAAGTGGTGTTCCTTGCGCAAATTCGAGATAGGCATGTTTGGGGAAAAATTATTTGAGATGAGTTTGGAAAATACGTTGATTTTTGAATGAAAATGCAGGGAAATATGAAAATTTCGACATAGACAGGTTTTCGAGATAGGCAGGTTTCGAGATAGACAGGTTTGAGTGTACTATATTTTTATTGTTATTAGTCACAAAATATTTATCATTATGTAAATCAAAAATAACTGTTTAAACTTTCTGGTGTGAATTAGGAATTTCTAAATGAAAACTTCGTCGGAAATGGCAACACTGCGGCTAAGTATACAACTTTTAAAGTTTCTCAATTTTTTATTTTCATTTTGTTATTAACTTTGTTATATTTATGAATTGAAAAGTGTTTAAAAAATAGCTAAAAAACTGTCTTCTCAGCTTCATTAAAATATATATACAGTGTGTCAAAAAAAGTTGAAGCCTTGGTTTATACCTCGGCCAATATTGGCATGAAATGTTTTCCATGCATTATTGACATTTGCCGTCCAGTACCCTTTCAAACGTTTTTTTTTTCTTTTTACTTTTTAATATTTAAATTAAAAATATGGTACCTTTATGTTAGCCGTGTGCAGACGATAAACCGCCAAGTATTATCCCTATCACCATCATTCGTATTGAATTAGTATTAAAAAAGAAATATTTCACTCATTTCCTTTTAAACACAGAACTTTAATTAACAACACGTACATTTAAAATACATATATTACATACATTTAAAATAATTCATTTCATGTGAAATAGAAAAAGAACAAAAAAGAGAAATTAATCACAAATAATTTGATAACCCAAGATCATTTTATTTCAACATCAAAGCAAATCTGTTTTATTTTCGATATATGACATAATATTCGCTTGCTTTCCATACTTACTCGTACTTATGCACCTTGTATTATTATCAAATATTTGAAAACTCAAGTTTTATTTCTAATATGACGTCATTTCATATTCTGTTTCTTAAAAAATTAATGTCATTTTCATTTTCCACGTGAAAATTTTTCAATTGAAACTAAATTGTTGAGTAAAAATTATTATTCCGGGTTTTGATTTAGTTTGGCAACGATAAAGTATTAGCAACGGTAAAGTAAATTTAACCATTTTAAAATATTATGCGAAAAAAATGTCCATTTATTCTCTATGAAAATAACGAAATTTTTAATTATTAAGAAAAATATTTGAATAAAATAAACAAAAACCAGCCTATGTTCAAATGAGGGTTATAATCAACCTATATGCAAAGATACAGGATCATTAAATGCATCTTCAGCCTAACATTTGCACACAATCGGATTTATAATATTATTAGGATTAGGATTAGGATAGGATAGGATAACTTTGTTGGAAGCCCTGAAATGGAAGTTTTTGGTATCCAATCACCGACTTAAATACGCGCTAATCACGGGCAGAAATGTAACATCATACGACAGATGCACATTTACTAATACAAATAAAACAGGTAAACAAGGTACAATCTGTTTTAATAAGAAAACCAAGTTAATTTTGTTCAATGTTTTGTACACTATCTTCAGCGTGTACCTCTATAGCGTACACTTGTATAACTAACAATGTTCCCTAAAAGGGAAATATTAGACATGAAAATATCCCTGTGCGAGAACAAATTTTATTTTGTAAAAGAGGTGTGGTTACGATATTACTGTTAAATGAATTAAATACTTATAATTATTTGTTCTAAATTATCTAAAAGTTCTTAGACTATTGCGAAATTAAAAAAGTAGAAAAGTAAATTTATTTAACCTTTCGCCTTTTTTATTTCATTTTATGAATTAAGCTGTCTGTAATACAATCATCTTCTCGTGAAAGCTGCAATAAAAATTCTTCTGCGTAGAAAAGTTTTCAAAAGTGACTAAAGAAAACAATATTAAAGAAAATTTCTTTTGAAAAATATTCAGAGAACTCTCTGAAATTAAAATTCGTTTAAGGTAATTTTATCACAGACTGTATTTTTCGGGGAAAACTTCAAAAGTTTAGTGGAATTTAGAGAGAAAATATCTTAGGGATTCTTGGTGCTTTGTATATTTCCTAAATTATGGTTTGGAGTTAAAAATAATACTGCGGGTAATTTTAGTTGGAAACGAAGCAATTCTCATGTTGTGTTTTACAAAAAATGTAAAGTGTTACATGAAAGTAAAGTTTTTCATTTTCAAGTTTCATATTTTTTAGAATAAAGAATTCATTGAAGTATTCGAACAATAAATAATCTTTATTCTTTGAATGCAATTGATATATCAATGCGCGCAAATGTTTGAAGTATAACAATTTAGATTGTCAGTGTAAAACTAGTATGTTGGGCCATCACAAAACTTTCTTCTATATCAATCAAATCGTCTGCCACCAAAATTAAATGACAGTCTATTCGTTCTTGAGATATAGCTACCGCGGAAATCATGAAAAACAGAGCATCACTGTGCCACCTGTTGGACGGTATACATCCAAACCTAATAAGGATCTGTTTATGCCAGGGTCTAACATAATATGAAGTTTGATGAAATTCGGTGCATTATCTATAGCGAAAATCGTTAAAAATACAGCATAGGACGATTTACAACAAAAACTATTCAGCACCAATTTATATCAAGCTTTAACTGATTTTGAAATTTGATTAAATTCCGTGCATTAATTCTGTAGATAGAGCGCACACAAAATTTTTGCCAGATACAAACACATAGACAGTCACACACAGAGACGGACTCACAGACAGACATTCTCTAAAAACAGTCAAACCGTGTTCAGGACCTTCTAAAACGTATAAATCCGTCAAAAACCGGAAGTCCAGATTTTTCACTAATCAAATACTTCCCTCTTGTAAAGATAAAAGAATGTTGTAAAACAAATATTAACACCTTGACTATGGAACGTAATCCGCGTTCGTTGTCTTAAGAACGCAGGTTTTGCCGGTATGTTAATTCTAACATTAGCATTTGTGTATAGTAGTTGTGATGTGCTTAAACCCTCCTTCGGGTTTCTCTTCGTTCGTACCTTTTGTAATTTTAAAGTCGATATTTCGCCGATCCCATTCTATTCTATACTTTTATTATCACACAAGGAAGTAGCTATTTTTCACAAATAAACAAGTTTATTTGACAAGGCGAAACATCAAAAACATTGAAGCACACACATATATATATAAAGATGAACAAGAGCAGTAGCAGATAACAGTATTACTCTTTCTATCAACACAATTATACTTATTTTCATAACTCCGTGCCCACCGCACACACGTCCTATTCCTTTGGCCTCCAGCCAAACACTCTCTCTGCGTCTCTTTTGCTTAGGAGTAGAAGAGAAGAAAAAGGTTGCCGTAAACTCTGACGTCATCAGGCATGACACCCCCCACCTAAGATTGTAAAAGGGGTATGCCACTCTTTTGCAATCTGAAATGCAGACTGGCGACGTCTCTACACTTCATTCTCTGACATTAAACTACTAATGAATAATGGTGAACTACAATATATATATAAAGAAATACATGACAATACTTAAAACATCTCTGGAACATTTCTGGAAACTCTCGCTAGCTACTGCAATATAAAAATACAATTAATGTTTCATAATACATAATACTAAATGCAAATAACAAATGAAATACAGAATACAAGTTAATATGAAATTAAGTTACAGCTGCAGCATAAACAAAAGTTTTTTGTTTTTAAACAGTCATTAAATGTTCATCAAAAGTCTATAGTCTATTTTACTATTCTGTTGTCTCTTATCTAGACATTGCATCAGCATTCGTCAACTTTGCACCAGGACAGTGTGAAATCATGATATCATATTTCTGCAACGCTAATGCCCATCGCTGTAGTTTGGAAGATTGGGGAGCATTTTTGGTAATGAAAGTTAATGGGTTGTGATCGGTGATAAGTTCCACAGATGAACCAAAAATCCAAAATTCGAACTTCTTTAGAATCCAGATAACCGCATAGGCCACCCGTTCAATGGTCGGCCAAGCCTGTTGAGTTTTGGTGAGCTTTTGACTGGCATAACTGAATGGATATAGTCTCTCATCTTTCTGTTGAGATAGACATGCACCGATGCCTATTGCAGATGCGTCACATTGTATGGTAAAAGATAACCATATAACTGGTGTATAAAGGCTAGGTGCCTCAACGAGACCCCTCTTTAGTTCGTTGACTGCTTTGTCATGTTCCTCCAACCAGCGCAACTTCTCAAGACTGTTCTTTTTAGTAAGTTCTGTCAATGGGTATGCTGTTTCAGCATACTTAGGCAGGTAATTGCGCAATACCTGTTTAGGCAGGTAATTACACAATCCGAGGACACCCTTAAGTTGTTTTTTTTGTTTGTGGAACGGCTAATTTTCGAATGGCTTCAGCTTTGTCTGGGTCGGTTCGATGGCTGCCGGACCCGATGACATGTCCTAAATACTTAATCTGGCGTTTCGCAAAGTCACACTTCTTCAGGTTGACTGAGAACCGTAATTCTCGTAGTTTTGAAAATATCGTGTCAAGATGCGACAAATGCTCCGACCATGTTTGCGAAAAAACAGCAATATCATCGATGTACGCTCTAGAGAAATTCCTGTATTTGGAAAGCGCTTTATTTATTTCTCTCTGAAAGGTCGCAGCTGCATTCCGGAGCCCAAAGGCCATCACTTTGAAGCAATATTGAGCCCTGTGAGTCTTAAAACATGCTAACCCCTGACTTTCTACTTCCAGTGGTATGGCCCAATATCCTTTTAGTAGATCTATTGTAGTTATTACATTGGCCCTGCCAATATTGAACAAAAGATCCGTCGCGTTTTCCATCGGGAAATCGTCGGTTTTTGTGATTGCATTCAAAGCTCTGAAATCTACACACAGTCGGAGGGGCCCATCCTTCTTCATCATGCACACTAACTGGTGTGGCGCCTCCGCATCACTCTCTTCGATCAGTCCTAACTCTAGCAATTCTTCGATTTGTTTATCTACTTGTGGCTTCAACGCCTCTGGGATTCGATAAACATAGGGCTTTTTCATTCCTGCGCCGTTTAATCTAATCTTGTGCTCTCCTACCTTGGCTATTTGTACTTTTTTTGAAAATAGATCTTTATCCTAATCCTAATAATATTATAAATCTCATTGTGTGCAAATGTTAGGCTGAAGCCAGCGTCAAAATGGAGCATTTAATGATCCTGTACCTTTGCATATAGGCTGATTATAACCCTCATTTGAACATAGGCTGGGTTTTGTTTATTTTATTCAAATAATTTTCTTAAAAATTCAAAATTTCGTTATTTTCATTGAGAATAAATGGACATTTCTTCGTATAGCATTTTAAAATGGTTAAATTTACTTTACCGTTGCTAATACCTTACCGTTGCCAAAACTAATTCAAAACCCGAAAAAATGATTTTTACTTAACAATTTTGTTTCAATTGAAAAATTTTCACGGGAAAAATGAAAATGAAATTAAAAAAATTAAAGAATTAAGAAGAAGATTAAATAAAATTATTAGAAATAAGACGTACTTTTTTAGTTTTTGATAATAATACAAGGTTTCAATATGCGTAACCATAGAAAACAGGCGAATATGACGTAATACATCGAAAATAAAGCGGATATGCTTTGATTGGTGAAATAAAATGATCTTGGGTTTTTTCTTCTTTTTTTTTCTTTTTTTTTCTTTTGTATGGTAACAATACTTGCTTGCCGTTTTACCATCTGCGCACAGCTAATATAACTATACCGTATTTTTTTTTTTTTTTTTTTTTTTTTTTAAGTAAAAAGAAGTTTCAGAAGAAAATGGTTAGCAAATGTCAATAATATGCTCCGCAAAATTATCCATGTCGTAAATGATGTCATGGATGGCGAGAAATAGTTATTTTTCATTCTTAAAACTAAAAGAAATAACTCGATTACCTAAAAAGAATGAGGAATGTTAATAGTTCCATTTTTGTTGATAAAACCTAAAGTTTTAATATTATTTCGTTAAAGTAACATAATTTTCCCTATGCCAGTATTGAAATTAATTGCCTGGAAAAGAAAATTAACAAGAATTATGTCATTAAAAAGGGATTTCTCTGGGTAAAAAGGAGACGTCTTATTTGAAATAAAACGGGAATTTTCCAATATGTTTTAAATTGAGTGTGAATAAATTCCTTACATTAATAATACAAGGATCAATAAGTATAGAAAGTAGATGAGTTTCACGCCATATTTATAACGAAAAATTTAAATGTTTTGTTATCTATACTGATTATTAAGCATGAGTATCCGTTATTTCGTTATTTTGTTCCGCATGAGTATCCGAGTTTTCTGCTAAAAATCACATCATAATTTTAAGAAAAGGAAAATGAACACGAATCTATTATATTAAAATCTGACCGTGTGTTTGTATTTCGAAACCACTCCTAGACTATCGAACGCAACGCGATTTACTACCGGTTTAGCGATTACGGTTATAATTGATCCGAGGATGTCAGACAAACTCTCAGAATTAAAAAAATTAAATTAAATGCCATTTTTTTTAACGAAGTTTCTCTAAAAACTGAAAGTAACTTACTCCATATTTGTGTATAAAAAAGGAGAAATAAAACAGATCAGTTAAACTGTCATTAAAACTGAAAAACAGAATTTATTTTCACTTTGAATAGATGGTGAAAACAAAATCTTGATTTCAGTAAATTATCCGAAAAATACAAACATATTTTCACATATTCAAACATCATGAATCAATTTATTCTGGAGAACAAAAATTGCCTGCCAATATACTGTCATTTAGAAAACAAGATTTGTTTCAACTATATATTAAACCAAGGAGGCAGAATTTAATTTAAAGAAAAAGCATATACTATTTCTAATTAATGTTTTTTTTTTTTTTTGGAAGATGGCTGTTTAAACGTTTCACAAAGGCGTTAAAAGTAAAATTGTTTATCAGGTAATATTGACATTTGTTTTTACCCAATTCGTCTATTTCCACGATTTTATTAGGTCCTCCTTTCTGCACTGGTTGCAATTTCATTTCTGCGATTATTTGGCACAAAATTTCACTTTTTTAAGACTGAGCTATGTCAAGGTCCCTATTATAATAAATACCGTATTGTCTCCTATGAAATATGATAAATAGTTAGTTAATTATTAACGTTTTTAATTATTGTGAGTAAAATATTTTGCTTAATTAATGTATTTATTTTTCTTTTAATGTTGCGTGAACGAAGTCACGGGTAACAGCTAGTAATATTATAAATCTGATTGCGCGCAAATGTTAGGCTGAAGCCAGCGTCAAAATGGAGCCTTTAATGATCCTGTATTTTTGCATACAGATTGATTATAACCCTCATTTGAACATAGGCTGGTTTTTGTTTATTTTATTCAAATATTTTTCTTAATAATTCAAAATTTCGTTTTTTCATAGAGAGTAAATGGACATTTTTTTCGTATAATATTTTAACATGGTTAAATTTACTTTACCGTTGCTAATACTTTATCGTTGCCGAAACTAATTCAAATTCCAGAATAATAATTTTTAGTCAACAATTTAGTTTCAATTGAAAAATGTTCACGTGAAAAATAAAAATTAAATAAAATAATTAAAGAATTAAAAAGAAGATTAAATAATATTATTAGAAATAAAACGTACTTTTTTTTAGTTTTTGATAATAATACAAGGTTTCAATATGAGTAACCATAGGAAACAGGCGAATATGACGCCATACATCAAAAATAAAGCGGATATCTTTGATTGGTGAAATAAAATGATCTTGGTTTTTTTTTCTTCACTTTTTTCTTTTGTATGGTAATAATTCTTGGCGTTTTACCGTCTGCGCAGCGCTAATATATCTATACTGTATTTTTTATTTAAATTTTAAAAAAGTAAAAAGAAGTTTCAAAAGAAAATGGTCAGCAAATGTCAATAATATGCTCCGCAAAATTATCCATATCGAAAATGATGTCATGGATAGCGAGAAATATTTATTTTCATTCTTAAAACTAAAAGAAATAACTCGATTATCTAAAAAAAAATGACGAATGTTAATAGTTCCATTTTTGTTGATAAAAACTAAAGATTTAATATTATTTCGTTAAACAACATAATTTCCCCTATGCCAGTACTGAAATTAATTGCCTGGAAAAGAAAATTAACAAGAATTATGTCATTAAAAAGGGATTTCTCTGCGGGAAAAAGAGGCGTCATATTTGAAATAAAACGGGAATTTTCCAATGTGTTTTAAAATGAGTGTGAATCAATTCCTTACATTAATAATACAAGGATCAGTAAGTATAGAAAGTAGATGAGTTTCACGCTATATTTATAACGAAAAATTTAAATGTTTTTTTATCTATACCGATTATTAAGCATGAATATCCGTTATATACAGATGAGAATTTTCTGCTAAAAATCGCATCATAATTTTAAGAAAAGGAATATGAACACGAATCTATGTTTGTATTTCGCAACTACTCCTCACTGTAAAAAATTGCTGCAGTAAAATTACTGCTGCAGAGATTCCAGGCAATGTCCATAAGAAAACCGGTTTTGTGACTAGATAAACGAGCTTTGTTATTAGATAAACGGTTTTTGCCCATAAAAACATGAAATTTAGTGAAATGGACCGTTTACCTTGAAAAGGGGGCATTTCCCGTAAAATTACGGCAGCAATTCACGGAGAATGCCCGTGAATTTACAATTTTCATTTACAGTGCCAGAATATCGAACGCAATGTGATTTATTTTATACCGGTTATCATTGATCCGAGGATGTTACACAAACTGTCAGAATTTAAAAAATTAAATTAGATGCCAAGATTTTTTTTCTTTTTTGTTAATTTTAATGAAGTTTCTCTAAAAACGGAAAGTAAATTACTCCATATTTGTGTATAAAAAAAGGAGAAATAAAATAGATCTGTATATTTTTTACACCATTTTCTCATTAAAACTGAAAAACAGAATTGATTTTCACTTTGAATAGATGGTGAAAACAAAATCTTGATTTCAGTAAATTATCCGAAAAATAAAAACATATTTTCACATATTCAAACTTCATGAATCAATTTATTCTGGAGAACAAAAATTGCCTGTCAACATACTGTCATTTAGAAAATAAGATTTTTTTCAGCTATACATTAAACCAAGGAGGCAGAACTGAATTTAAAGAAAAAGCATGTACTATTTCCAATTAATGTTTTTTTTAAGGATGGCTGTTAAAACGTTTCACAAAGGCGTTAAAAGTAAAATTGTTTATCAGGTAAAATTGACATTTGTTTTTACCCAATTCGTCTATTTCCACGATTTTATTTGGCACTCCTTTTTGCATTGGTTGCAATTTCATTTTCGCGATTATTTGGCACAAAATTTCACTTTTTAAAGACTGAGTTATGTCAAAGTCCCTATAACAAAAAAATACCGTATTGTCGCCTATGAAATGTGATAAATAGTTAGTTAATTTTAACGTTTTTAATTATCGGGAGTGAAATATTTTCTTAATTATGTATTTATTCTTCTTTTAATGTTGCGTGAACGAAGTCACGGGTAACAGCTAGTATTTATATAATAAATCTAATATCTCTTTCCTTTCCGCATTTTCTAAATGGTTCAAATCTACTCCCTCTATGTTAAATAAGTTGGGGTTATCTTTCACACTGGGGGTGGGATGGACTTCTCCTAATTCTTCTTCATTGTCAAAGATTATTCCCACCACCTGTACTGTAGAAGTAAATTTTCTGATCTTATTTACGTGGATATTCCTAACATTCCCGTTTATTAATTTTACTTTGCAAGAATCAGACTTACAGCGTGCTACAATTTCGGCTTGTCCCGTCCACCTAGCGTAAAGTTTGTTCATGGAATTCGGGATTGATAGATATACCTGGTCCCACGGTCTAAATTCCTCGTAAATCGCTCTTCGATTAGCGTACTTCGCATACGAGCCTTGTTTAAACTCCGCTACTATTGCCGCTTGCTCCGCCGTCCTTTCTAAATTAATTTTTAACTCCTGAAGATATTCGGTTGCGCTCTTTCCAAGATATATGGGTAGTGGGATTTCTCCTGACCATGTAGATATTAATACCGCTAATGGGCCCCTGGCCTCCCTTCCGTACATTAATTTGAATGGCGATACTCCCGTGGTACTATTCGGAATTTCTTTATAAGCCAATAATAAATAAGGGATGTGTTTATCCCAATTTTTTGAATCACTCCGAATTATATGGTGTAACATGCGTTTCAGAACCTCATTATATCGCTCCACTAATCCCAAGCTTTGTGGATTCCTTGGCGTTGCAAATCTAGGAGCCGCCCCCAGCCTAGCATGAAACTCCTGTATTAAACCCGAAACAAAATTTCTACCCTGATCATTCGCTATTACGCGGGGTATCCCTGTTCGCATAAATATTTTTAATAATGCATCGCACGTAGCTTTAGCCGTAATTGTTCTTAACGGGACCACCCTGGCCACCGCGAATGCTGATCCACTAAGGTAAGTACATATTGATGTCTACGCGTTGAATGTGGTTCAATTTTCCCAATTATGTCAAAATTTACAGTGTCGAACGGAAGTTCCGGTCTCTCAATTGGGACAATGGGTATCTGATCGCTAACCCTCTCTCTACTCCGTAACTGGCAGTCTTTACAAGATTTACAATAGTCCTCTATATCCCGTGACATATTCGGCCAATAAAATGAATAACGAATTCTTTCTTTTGCTTTTTTCATGCAGAGATGATTAGCAAAAATCGATTCATGCGCAATTTTTAAAATTTTCCCCCTCCTCACCTTTGGTACCATTAATTGCGTAACACAATTCCCCATGACTCTTTCTCTATGATAAAGCAAATCATCTACTATAACGAACCCGTTTTTACCTTTTCCCGCGTCTTGGAAAGCAACCTGTAATGTTTCGCAACTCTTCTGTTGCTCCCTGTACATACTCGCGTCTGATCGCTAACCTGCATTCAAATCTCCGCTATCATCTTTCCTTTCAATACAGCTAATCATTAATTCTCTCTCCGCGCTTTGATTTTAACCTCGCCAGCATAAATTTTCATTATTTATACCATCCCCCTCCATTTGGTTGTCTTACCTCCTTTTCCTTTCAATTTCATTACCCTTTTCCGATTGCGTATCATTCACTGGCGCCAAAGAACCTTCCTGTCTGGGCCTCTCCTCCCCTCCCTCGTTACTAGCTAACAGTAATATTTCATGAACTGCCGGTGTTATAATACATGTCCCATATAATTTATCCGTGACGGCAAACAGTACATCTACGCTGTTTAACAAACAATTCAACTCTCTGCATTTTGAAGCTATTGGTAATGTTACAAGATCCGCAGTTATTCTTTCTCCAA
This sequence comes from Maratus michaelseni, assembly GCA_963931845.1. Classification (NCBI taxonomy): domain Eukaryota; kingdom Metazoa; phylum Arthropoda; class Arachnida; order Araneae; family Salticidae; genus Maratus; species Maratus michaelseni. Next base: position 147,499,574 of record OZ007589.1, on the reverse strand, counting down.
AAGCCGATATTAACTGAATTTTTGAATTTTCATTATTTCTAAATGAATCCGGTAATTGGTTAGAATTTATTACAGGTATTTCTGCTGCGCTATCTATGACACATTTAATTTCTTTCCCCCCTATCCACAAATGTTCATATTGTAAAGGTTGCGTATTTATTGGCTCGCTTCCAAAACAGAGTGTTTCAACCTTAGCAATTATTTTATCATCCTGCATATTTTTTCCGATAAAAGAATCTTTTTTTGTTTGATTTTGCAAACTTCCAATTTCATCTCTTTCTCTATTATTCGGACAAAACCGCAAATGCGTTGTCTGTTTATAAAGTCTACATTCTTTTGATGCGTTTAATTTTCTATCGCCACGAAAGTTAAAATTATTTCTGATATGGGGTGGTACATATTTTCCATTATTGTAACTTATAGTTCCCGATTCGTCGTGATTGCGGGGTTTTACCGGTTTATCATATAATTCCGATAATAATATGCCCTTTGAGGTGAACCAATTATCGCATAATTCGGCAATTTGTCTTGATTTTAACCAATTATCTAATTGTTTTATCCTGACATAACTTCGCGTCTCCGAATCTAGTAAACTTAATAATCTGTCGCTGACAATTAACTCATTAAGCGTGTCAAAATCATTTACTTTTCTCAGTTCACAATAGAAATCCCAATTGGTTCTGAGCCTACTCGCGAACTGCATACGATTCTCATTTTTCGATCTTTTCGCAAAGAGAAAGTTTTCGAGGCACGCCTCTGGTGTGGGTTGAAATTCCTTTAAGATTAACGCTTAGACCTTCTGGTAATCTTTCATTTCTTCCGTGTTTGTATACACTAACAAATGTGCTGCTCTTTCACCCACCAAATTAAACAAAATTTCAACCTTTAACTCCTCTGCGACATTTTTAATTTCGAATGCTTTCTCGAGCGAAGTAAAAAAAAACAGATTCCATGATTCGGGCCTGCTGGGGACTGTAATAGTCACAGTTTTGACGCTTTTAATTTGTGCTTCTAATGAAATAGGTTTGGGTTCATCCCCCCCCCCCCTGTTTCAGAAATTTTATACTCGTTCTGCATTTTCGCCATCTCTATCTGCGTTTAACTAATTCGAGTTTAGTTTTTTCGATTTCCAATATAGTATCTTGTTCTGATTTTGGATTTTTCTTTGTCAAATTTCGCAACTTCTGCGTCATGCTTTTCCCGTTCAATGCGGTCTGACACCGTTGTGTTTAAAAATTCTTTTATAAATTCACTATCTTTTGCGTACTGTTCGCTTTGCTCAATTAATGATTTCAAATCTATTATCCTGTGGTCACTTTCTACTTTTATGCCCAATTCAGTGGCTACTACAACTAGATCTTCTTTTCTTAGCCCTTTAATACTAAACATTTTAGTTTTTACTCTTAACACTTATTTACTAATACTATATATATATATATATATCTCATTTCAAATAACTCTCATAATACTAAAGTTAGCACATTGTTTTCAATCATAAAATATTTCTCAAATATGATTCTATTCAAGTTCTTTTTTTATTTACTTCAGGAAGAAACATAAAATTGCATGCAACTTACTTCATTCATAAATCCAAACTCTGGTTCTCGAAAGAGAGCGTGTGATGTGCTTAACCCTCCTTCGGGTTTCTCTTCGTTCGTATCTTTTTTAATTTTAAAGTCGATATTTCGCCGATCCCATTCTATTCTATACTTTTATTATTACACAAGGATGTAGCTATTTTTCACAAATAAACAAGTTTATTTGACAAGACGAAACATCAAAAACATTGAAGCACACACACACACACACACACATACATATATATATATAAAGATGAACAAGAGCAGTAGCAGATAACAGTATTACTCTTTCTATCAACACAATTATACTTATTTTCATAACTCCGTGTCCACCGCACGCACGACCTATTCCTTTGGCCTCCAGCCAAACACTCTCTCTCCGTCTCTTTTGCTCAGGAGTAGAAGAGAAAAAAAGAGGTTGCCGTAAACTCTGACGTCACCAGGCATGACAGTAATATTTTATTTGTTTAATGACAGAAATGATTTGATTAAATAAACACGAATATTACAGTTCTCAAATGCTCGTATTAAAACTTAAAAACTGTACGAAACCTGTTACATGGGTTTCGAAAGCTACATACAGTCACGTGTATCTGCAGCGTGGTAAAAAAAAAATCTCCAAAACTTATCATTTTGGTATTTTGGTATAGGTTCGCCAATCCTTTCACTGTTGTCATAGTTATAAGAAAAATTGCCAATGTTTTCTCTTTATTATATTTCGTAATGAGTACATAATTGTACATTCTTAAATAATAACCACCGTATTTTAAGAATCGCCCATTTTTGTGTATGTACACCAGTCACGTCACAATAATTAAAAGTACATTATACAATATTGGCTATGTTCCATATTTATCATATTCTGTAAGGAAATTATTTTTACAGTAATGTTTCATAGCGACTAAAAAAATAATAATAATCAATATAAAAGTAACTAGTCGGATATGCCAATCCCAAAACTGTCTTCTATCTCATACATGCTAGTGCTTCAAAATTCGCTATCACACCGCAAAAAAATCAATATTTTTCGTCATTCTGTTGTACGTCAGCTGCTTGGGAATCGTCGGGTTACCTGAATGCGAGGAGCAGATATATTATACTAAACTACGAAAATTCCTTCTGGCCTGTTCCGGCAGGGAAAAATAGCCTCCCTATTGCTTGGTTTTAAAATTTTAGCTAATTTTGCTGAAAAACACGATGCTAAAATGCGTGGAACCCGATTACAGAAGAGTCATTCTCAGTTCTCGTCAATATTGAAATTGAATGAGAATATCACCAAATTAGACAGACATAGCCAAGTTGGCTTCATATATGGCAACGTATTTTTGTCGTAAAATTTGGCGAGAATACGACGTTGGCGAATATAAATATATATAGTGTTAAGCATGTAAAAGTTGAAACGATGCGATGGTTACAACAATGAAAGAAAATTTGTCGAAACCATGTTCACTAAAACTCATAAATTAAACACGTTTATGGAGGAATCCTGCTGTATTCTTTCAAAATGTCAGCCACCCTAAACTTTCAAACTGCTATGTCTCAGCCATTTTTTAAGGTAGAGGCAAAACAAAAAATGCTCTGGAATCCTTTTGGATCAAGGCCGAATATTTAACGCAAATTTTTTTTAGAATTTCCAATTTGTTTGTGCATCTTTTTGAATTTGAAATCTTTAAATGGCTATCAGAGCGCCCCCTCCAGTTACAATATCCCCAAATTCAACTGAGACCTTCAGGCCATTCTCAAAAACATATACAAAAAATTTGGTTAAATTATTTGCATAACTTCATGCACTTTTCGATGACATAATAGTGAAAATGGAACAAAAATCTTTATAACAGCGCCCCCTTTCGGCGAAACATCCCCAAATTCAAGTGGGACCTGCTGGTTATAACCAAAAACCTATAAATGCCGCGTATGCGCGGTAGCGTATTACTGCTTATTTTACTCTTTATTACTGTTAATTTTACGGTATAATACTAGCAGCTGGGATGCTAGAATTATACTGTAAAATCAACTTTTTTTTTTTTTTTTTTTTTTTTTTTTTTTTTTATTTGCAGTGCAAGCGAGCGTTTATTGGTGCATAATTAAATCCAATTTTGTTTCAACTCGTATACAATTGTACGTGTTACAGAAAATATTTCGCAATTTATCATCTGTGGCAGGCTAATGGTAAAATACCTTAAAATTAATTTGTTTATCTAATTAGGTTTCTAAAAATATTAAAATGTTGTATTGTCATCGAAAATACACCTGTGAAGGTAATTTTTATAATTGTAGCCTATGAGGAAGTGGGTTAAAAATCTATTACAAAATTCCATCTTTACATACAAAAACCAGATTAAGATAAATAAAAGAGTGTAAAAAGAGCAGCTTTTTCTTGAAATGCCGAAATTGAACATTGGCCTTTTTTAGGCGCGTTCCTAATTATATAAATACGTAGCACCTATAGTCGTCGTCTGGTCCATCCTTCTATCCACATATAATAGCGCAAAAACTACCCAAACGAATAGTTTGAAATTCAATATATATAATCGTTGAAGAATTTTGTCGATTCATTTTAAATTTTATGAAAATCGAATCAAAACTTAGAAAGATATTAATAGAAATATTTATTACTATGGTGTTTTACTTTTAATAATAACCTCTAGATGGCAGCACAACAGGAATAATTTTCTCCAGTCACTACTGCCACCTATCTTTTAGATGTTATTGTTTCACTGCAGTACTCATAGAATGTAGATGTAGTTCTGTTATGTGTCACTTGTGTTGTGATGTTAATTAAAATGTGTAAAGTAATTGATTCGTCCATCTCAATTTTGTTATATTATACTTACTTAATTTATCTTCAAAATGCTGAATAATTACGTAATTTGATTTTTTAAAAATCGGTACTTCCTTGTTATAGCAGCTTTTGACGATTAATCGTGAAGCGACCGAGATGTAATGACATTTTATAACCTCTATGACCAAGTTACAGGCACATTCTTCATTCTATTAAATCTTACCATACGTAATTAATTCAATGATATCCCATAATAGGTAATGATTCTAGGTTGCCATGGCTATTACGTCCTATTTAAGATGGGGTCATGTTATTTCCGTATTGTCCAGTAGTGGATGGGTGCCGCGTCTTTTTTAAGACACCCGCAGTCGTTTTTTTTTACGGAATTTAAAATCCGAATTTGTATACTAAAATTGTTTAATTATAACAATCATATAATCTACTGACACTTTTTTTTATGGATGTTTCCCAAGAAATAGATATTAAATGAAAAAAAGAACGAAAAATCATGCTTCAAGCATAGATTATGTAGCACTTTCCAACGCTTCCAAAATAATTTTACAAAACATACCGTTTAATAAGCTAAAAGATAACATCTAAGTAAACAATTTGGAAAACGCATAACATATTTAAAAACATAATTTCAGGAATTTCCAACAGATACAATATTCGAAAAAATATGCGAATACTTTTATTCAGCCCTGTATAGGATCTATAGATTTTTATATATACTACATAGGATGCTAAATTTTAGTTTAGTTAGGAAACGCGTAGCGCAGTTTAAAATTATCCTTCTGGAGTTTCTGTCAGTAAACGGAAATGTGTTCGCGAACTTTTGTGCTGTCCTGTATAGGATCTACAGAATTTATACACACCACATAATAGACAAAAAACGAGTTAAAATTAAAATCGCGTTCAGTAACTTAAAACGCACTTCCAGGAATTATTGTTAACAGACAGTAGAGAATTCTTTTGTGTGTCCCTGTAAATGAACGATGACTGCTATACACACACTATTCTGTAGTAAGCCTCTTGTAATGCACCTTAGTAATATATATAAATTTCAATGCGTTTAAAATAGTGAAACATTATTTAAATAAACCGCAGACGATTTTTCTCCATAGACCGCAATGTAAGGGGATTCTTTTGACTGTCCCTGTAAAGTAACTATAAGTGCTATGCACACCCTATTCCATATTAAGCTTCTTCTAATGCACCTTAGTGATATATATAAATTTCAATGCGTTTACAATAGTGAAACATTATTTTAATAAACCACAAATGATTTTTCCCCATAGACCGCAATGTAACGGAATTCTTTTGAGTGTCCCTGTAAAAAAAACTGTAAGTGCTACACACTTCAGTTGAAATAGGGAACATGCTATAGATAACGACAATAACATATAAAAATTGCAGAGCAATCCGAGCATATTTACGGGAGTTAGAGCACGGACAGACGGCAGACGGCCATACGGCAGACAAACCGAAGTCATAAGCACTTTTCAACTAGGTTGGGAAGTGCTAAAAAGAGTAATAATAGATTTCAAGTTCTAAAATTTTCAAAACTAGGCTTAAGTTTATCATTGGAATTTTCAGTAAATGTCAACAAAAGATAAAACGTTGCTAACTTAAAACGTACTTATTTTATTACGGAAATTAATCATATCATAATAACAGGCGATATAATTCATTTCACTGAAATAATAACAGTACGAACGCACCTCATTTGTCACGTTTTACGCACAATTTCCAAATTGTTTCTATCAGCGTACAGATATAAGATTCACATAGGTTCTTTGCACCTATTTCTATCATCTCGGTTTTTATTAAAAAAATAATGCAAACGTTTTAAATCTATTATTTGTAGTTTTTATTTACCTAAGCATTAGCTAGAATATTGATATTTGCTTTAGCAGTGCAAAATTTCAAAATAATTGTTAATATCTTTGTAATTTCATGGTAATATAGGTGAGAAAATTGCCGCTCCATGCGAATTTCTATCTATGCTCTACAGACTTGGTTCCTGTTGTCTGAGCAGTCCTTCTCGGGCAGTAAAGAATTCGGTGAGATAGACCACAAATATGGAGCGAAAAATGGTCTTACAAGGGAACCACTTTTGGTGCAGCTCGCACCTACCATTGAGACCTAGTGAATTTTAAAGCCCTATATTACGAAGTTTGCGAATCGATGAAATTTTTCTGTTAAAATCATATTTTTAGGTGCGTTTGTAATTATATAAATACGTAGCACCTATAGTCGTCGCCTGGTCCGTCCGTCTGTCCACATTTAACAGCGCAAAAACTACCCAACCGAACGGTTTGAAATTTAATATATATTATCGTTGTAGAATTTTGTCAAGTCATTTAAATTTTTATGAAACTCAAATCAGAACTTAAAAAGATATTAATAAAAGTTTTCTTCATTCTATTAAATCCTATCGTACATAATGTATATAATAAAAGTGCAAGTCATGTGACTGAGGAAAACAAATACGGGCAAACCACTTCTTTTTTCATATGCCAGGCGGCCACTTTTATTAAAAATTATTTTTTCGAATAAAATTGATTAAAGATCGAATCTTTTAGAAAGATCGTTGAAAAATTTTGTTTGTTTGAGAGATGACTTACATTACAAAATGTATAGATTCTGAGATAACTTCAGTGGAAATTACGTTAACATACCTGAATCCATTGGAGTAAATAAACATAGGAGATTCTTTCATTATGAGTCATAAAAATATTAAACCATGAACTCAATAATTCGCAAAGCAAGATCTCTATGGTGAATTTTACAGTGCTGCCTAGTGTAGAAAAAAAAATCGCATTTGTAAACGTGGCATACGTAATAAGAAAAAGAAAAGGCGTATTCATTTTGCTCACAGCAGACGATATAATTCATTTCACTGAAATAATAACGATGATTTTTTTTTGCATTGTGAAACTAGTTATAAAACGAAGCACTACCAAACGTACCACTTCCTATGTTACGCTTAAAGTACAATTTCCAACTTGTTTGATTTTACAACAGTACAACTTTCTGAAAATGCAAGTTTTTTTTTTTTTTTTTTTTTTTTTTTTTTTTTTTTTTTTTTTTTGAAAAAAGTACTTTAAAATACAAATTAGTTAAAAATTACTTTAAAAACCTACGAATTTTATTTTGAAAAAATGCAATAATAATGGCAATTTTTTCGGCGCACACTGGTCAAAAATAAAAAAAAGCTGGCCGAAAATCAAAAAAGGTTGTAGATCCTTCTAAAAATTTTTACATATAGGTTTTTGAGGTCGCTGATTACGAATTTGATATCGAAATTCAAAAATTCAAAATGGCGGATCCAATATGGCGGACTTTTTTTTTTAAATTGTTTTTTTTTTTTTTTTTCTGTGAAAGTTTCTTTAAGGGGGTTTTTGAGGTTGCTGATTACGTACAGTGTCTCACAAAAGTGATGGGACACTTGTGCTTTATAAAAAGAAACTGCAATAAAATAAATAAACAAACATGTGCAAAAATTTTTTGGGTGTGTTTCATATTTAAAGTTAGTAACAATTATTACATAACATACATTTTGTCAAAATATTAAAATATTAATTTAGTAAAAATACAATTGTTCAGAACGGAGCAAAAAATGGCTCACATAAGTGATGGGACACTTACTTTTCCATCAAATATTTATCCAAAAATTTTACTTTTTAAAAGGTTTTAATATTTTGTTGGATTTCCTTTTACTTTTAAAACATGATTTAATCTTTTTGGGATGGATTCGACTAATTTTTTTGTGATTTCTGGAGTGATTTTACCCCATTCTTCTTGAAGCACCGATTTTAGTTGTTGTTTTGAAGAAATGGTGTGTTTGCGAATTCTTGATTCCAATTCTTGCCAAATATTCTCTATGGGATTTAAGTCTGGAGATTGTGGTGGTGTTTTTATTATTTCAGGACAGTTATATAGCAGCCAGAGTCTAACGTTCAGAGCAGTGTGCTTGGGGTCATTGTCCTGGTAGAATTTAAAATCGTTATGAAGGTTCAATTTTCGTGCTGAAGATTTCAAATTTTGCTTTAAAATATCAATATACTTGTACTGATCCATTATACTGTCAATAAAAACAAGATTACCAACTCCAGCGGACGACATACACCCCCATACCATAACTCCTCCTCCACCATGTTTTACTGTTGGTACCAAGTTCTGTTTGTGTAGTTCTTCCCTGGGTTTTCTCCACACCAAGATTCTACCGTCAGAACCAAATATATTAAATTTACTCTCATCAGCAAATATAACTTTATTCCAGTAATCAGAATTCTTATTTATGTTGGATTTTGCGAAAGCTAGTCTGAGTTTTCTATTCTTTTCACTTACGAAGAATTTTTTCCTGGCTACTCTACCGTGATATCCAGCAGATCGAATTACCCTTCTAATAGTTTCAGGATTAACAATTATTCCATATAATGCTTGTAAATCAGCAGCAACTTTTGAAGCACTAATTCTTGGATTTTTTTTAATATTTCGAACGATAATTCGCTTTATTCCATTGGATAGCTTTGATGGTCAGCCAGGTCTTCTTTTATCCTGAATCATATGATTCTTTTTATATCGTTTAATGATATTGAAAACTGTTGAACGACTCAAGTTAACTGTTTCAGCAGTTTTTCTAATAGATTTTCCACGTTCAATATGCAAATTAATAACTAATTTTCGAATTTCAGGCGAAGTTTCTTTTCGTTTAGCATTCATGACTACACAGAGCTAAAAAACACAAAAATTCCAAAACAAACTGGAGAGAAATACTGCAGACGATTTTATAAATTATTGCCAATTGCTTTTAAGTAAAAATAAAACCCCAAAAAATATTTTTATTGCTTATTTCAGACGATTTTTGTTGCATATATAATGGTGTCCCATCACTTATGTGAGCTATTTTTTGCTCCGTTCTAAACATTTGTATTTTTATTAAATTAATATTTTAATATTTTGACAAAATGTATGTTATGTAATAATCTTTACTAAATTTAAGTATGAAACACACCCACAAAAAAAATGTGCACATGTTTTTTTAATTTATTTGATTAGTTTCCTTTTGTAAAGCACAAGTGTCCCATCACTTATGTGAGACACTGTATTTGATATTAAAATTCAAAAATTCAAAATAGAAAATTCAATATGGCGGACATTTTTATATAAAAAAAAAAAAACTGTAAAAGTTTGTTTAAGAGGATTCTGGAGGTTACTTTGTACTAATTTGATATTATAATGAAAACAAAATACATTAGCGCATTCAATATGGTAAGCAAATAAATGAAAAGAGCTTATATTTTGTGAAATATAAATGTTTTGTATTATTAATAATAAAAATACAGTGCATTATTTCATACAAGCAGTTTGAAATTGTTAAACTTAAAAACAACTATAGTTCCAAGAATGCAAACCAATGCAGCTGGTTTTTTTTATATTTCATAAAAACATCATCAGGAATTACGTAACTATAGTGAGAACTCTGGATAACGCAAGATAAAAAGTATTTCGTTAATTAACTTTTACTTTGTGCATCACTACGTGATTTTTTCGTGTGTCTTTTCTTTTCACTTTTAAGACATAATTTATAATGAATTACATAAAATAAATATGTGCAAATATTCTTCTTACCTTTCGGAAGATCACACATTTTGCAGAATGTAATTTGCACACGTACAACAAAAGTTATTCACTGTAGAACGCGCGCAACATTTACCATGTAAGAGCACGTGCGAGCGAGCGTTACAGAGCAGCTGACTTAGACCTTCGATACATAAGAAGGTATAAAAGATACCTCTTACTCTATGCGGGATAAGGCGCAGATGCTCCCTCTGAACCTAAAAAGGAGGTACTGAAATGAATCAAGAAACATTCATTTTTCGACTTTCGGCCAGCTTTTTTCGATTTTTGACTACTGTGTCTACTGTGCGGCGCGGACATTGTCTTTATTCATTACCGTAGAATTTTTTCCGTCAGCGCTGGCCGAATGTCATAGTCTTCGGCTGTGTGTGAGTGAGAAGTGGTTTGGAATCGCAGCACCCTATTTGGCGACTTAACTCGCTTTTGGCGTGAAATTAACAATTAAAAATGCAATAATAAAAAATTAAAAGTATAAAACACTATATAAAATATGATTTTAACAGAGAAATTTTATCGGTTCTCTAACTTTTATGTAAAGGCTACAAAATACATAAGGTCTCGATGCTAGATGCGAGCTGCACCAAAAGTGGTTCCCTTGTTAGAAACAATAAAAAAATAAGTGCACAGTGTGTTAGCGTATCTAAACGCCATTAATTAATCTAGTAAAGGTGCCAAAATTGTTTTGGAATTAATTATTTTAATAAAATACCTACACTCCTTTGGTACAAAGAGTAGTTGATTCACTCGCATATGTGGGGCATTTAAAATTAGATTGAATCATCTGACACTTTTTGGTAAAAAGGAATTATTGTCACACACAGTGAAATTATAGCAGGTAAAGACAAGATTCGGAATTTCCTGCTATTCCAGAAGACATTGCTACAATAAGTTCGGTTCGAATTCTTTTATAGAAGTTCTTGATTCTATATCTCACCTCTTATCACTCTCTTGCTCCATTACCTTTCATATCATTAGTAATTAGTTTTAAAACCATTAGTGAATCATAAAAATAGCAAATAAACCCTTTGTGCAAGAATATTAAAAGACAGAAAACCAACGTTAAAGATGCACAAATAATACACAAAAAATCGTCTCTCTGTCGTTACGCCTTGCTTTTTCTAACACGCTGTGCTTTGCTTTTTGTCGCATTGAAGAAGAATCTCGCTTGTGGATTCGAAACAGCTGTTTGTTTGCTGCTTTTTAGCACTTTCCAACCTAGTTGAAAAGTGCTTATGACTTCGGTTTGTCTGGCCGTCTGCCGTCTGCCGTCTGGCCGTCTGTCCGTGCTCTAACTCCCGTAAATATGCTCGGATTGCTCTGCAATTTTTATATGTTATTATCGTTATCTATAGCATGTTCCCTATTTCAACGGAAGTGTGTAGCACTTATAGTTTTTTTACAGGGGCACTCAAAAGAATTCCGTTACATTGCGGTCTATGGGGAAAAATCATTTACGGTTTATTTAAATAATGTTTCACTATTTTAAACGCATTGAAATTTATATATATCACTTTATGTGCATTAGAAGAAGCTTAATATGGAATAGAGTGTGCATAGCACTTATAGTTACTTTACAGGGACAGTCAAAAGAATTCCGCTACATTACGTCTATGGAGAAAAATCGTCTGCGGTTTATTTAAATAATTTTTCACTATTTTAAACGCATTGAAATTTATTTATATTACTGTAAGGTGCATTACAAGAGGCTTACTACAGAATAGTGTGTGTATAGCAGTCATCGTTCATTTACAGGGACACACAAAAGAATTCTCTACTGTCTGTTAACAATAATTTCTGGAAGTGCGTTTTAAGTTACTGAACGCGATTTTAATTTTAACTCGCTTTTTGTCTATTACGTGGTGTGTATAAATTCTGTAGATCATATACAGGGCAGCACAAAAGTTCGCGAACACATTTCCGTTTATTGACAGAAACACCAGAAGGATAATTTTAAACTGTGCTACACGTTTCCTAACTAAACTAAAATTTAGCATCCTATATAGTATATATACAAATCTATAGATCATATACAGGGCTGAATAAAAGTATTCGGATATTTTTCCGAACATTGTATCTGTTGGAAATTCCTGAAATTATGTTTTTAAATATGTTATGCGTTTTCCAAATTGTTTACTTAGATGTTATCTTTCAGCTTATTAAACGGTATGTTTTGTAAAATTATTTTGGAAGCGTTGGAAAGTGCTACATAATCTATGCTTGACGCATGATTTTTCGTTCTTGTTTGTGTATTATTTGTGCATTTTTAACGTTGGTTTTCTGCATTTTAACATTATTGAGTCGTTTAACATTACCACCCTTCGAAACAATTATAAACGAATGATATTAAGAAGTTTTCATTTTTTTTTATATATATTGTTTTCTCAACACAACTGCCGAACGAGATGGTTCTAAGCACCATACTTAGTCATATATGAATAATTTTATTTTATTTTTTAATACAAAATCGCTTTAGTTAATTATTTCAAAAAATTAGCAGAGGCTTAGTTTGCATCACAAAAATTGAAAACGCTTCTATATCACATATATTATTTCTGTTGTTAACATCCCTTTTCCTATGAATTTACGAAACGCACAACAACGAATGAGGTATCATTCGAAAGGTGTTTGAAACGGCTTCTGACATAGTACACTCAGATTTCGTTAAAACATGTTTTTTGAGTAAAAATTGCTGTTAATTAAAAATTAAATAGGCATTGTTTTCATAAATGAAATGAAAGGTTATCCTCAAATTAGTGTTGTACAAAAATAAAATACCGCATTATATGATGCTTAGCAATGATTATAAAAAAATAAACAGTACAAAAAGGATAAAGCATGATTTCTCCGCACGGGTTTATTTTATATTTATGGTTAAAAGCAAAATTGAAATTGAAATGTTTAAAAGAAAAAAGACACCATCGATCGATTGAAGCACTGGTATTTCTCGTGTAGAATAAAAGGTATAGTTTGTTATATTAGATTAAATTATATTTTAAATACATTCAATTTATTTTTCTTTGTTTCATGTTTTCAAGAATCGGATGACGTCATCTTCTAATGCAGTTAAAATACGATTGTTATTTTTTTTTCTCGCGCGTGGCTTTTGCTATCTTCAATCAGTTTTTACTGTAATTTTGATGGAATAAATGAGACGATATTCTGGCTTGACTAATGTTGTTTGCAGATATTTGTATCCTTAATTTTTCTTTAGAAGTTTAAACTTCATCTAAAAAATATTAAATATTGCTAAAAATTATTACATTGCAGTACGAAATCCTCGCACGGGTCCATTGATTATCTTGAATGCTTGACGATATCGATGTTTCTTTACACAATTTTGTGTTTGGTTATGCATTTTAAACAGTTGACATTTATTGTAACTGGTGTAAGTTGTCTATCGCAATTTTTGTTTGTAGCAAATATTGGTCCTAAAAGACACAACAAACCACCATGCAGAAATGTAAGAAATAAGACATAATACAGATCTAAAAGTTAGTTCCTACCCGCTCTTTTCAAATGAAGAATTGAAACAGTTCATTATTACAGTAAAGCCTTCATAACGAACACTCCTAAATAGCGGTGCCTCTATTTCGCGAACAGTTTTTCAATCCACAACACTTATTTATTTGTATTTATTAGCTCTGAATAACGGGAAAAATCTGCAGTTACTGAAGTATCTGGTATTTATAGGTTTTACTGTATTTTCATAAGATTGGCTATGTCCTTCTGAACGCTCCGTTTAAAATATTTTTGTAACACATGAATGTAAAAACAAAACTAAAAAGTGTCTTCATGTTAATTCAGAAGATAGAGCGTCCCGCTAACGAAAAATCCTTAATTAATTTCTCTCTTAGTGTATATTATTTACAATCATTTGAGAAGAATAAATTTATTATTTGTTTTAAAATCATGAGAGAATAAAAAAATTAGTTAATTAAATTTGAAAATCAAACAAAAGGTAATTGCCCTCCCCTGCTACCCTCCCCCTCTTGGCACGCATTCTCTTCTGCTTGTGTCTTTTGGAGCCAGTGTTTGAAATAGAAACAATTGAATAACTTCAATAAAAAATTTTATTCGTCATATTAAATTCTGAGAAATAATTAAAAAGTATTTGTCAATAACTAACACTTATTGGAATTTCAAAATACTCGACAAACTTCATATAATATTATTTAAAAAACTTTAAATGCATATCTTTCTATTATTTTTAAACTATTTTCAAATGCTCTCATGCGAGAAAATGATTAATTTGCATTAAAATTGGAGAAAATACCGTAATTATTTTCTCTATCTAAGAAAGTATGCATATTAAAAAAAAAGATGAGTTTTATTAGTAACTGAAATAAAGGATTATGTTGCTAACTGAAAAAAATAGTTCACAAGTTTTGAAAGAAAGGTATTTTGTATTAAATATGAAATGTCTTAAATTATAATCTGTTAATTGAATTCTGTGCACGTATCTTGCTCAGAGAAAACAGATTAATCAATTCTAGGCAAATATGTAATCCATCTTAATGCATAAAAATGACAGGCAATGAAATCCAAGCACGGAATTTTCATTTTCTTGACTATTTATTAAAAATAGAATACATTTTTAAGAGTTAAACTACAATAAAAGATTCCTTTCTTCGAATTTTTAAAACACAACTTCTATAAAGAGACACCGCCTACAAAGAAGCGTACTTGCTTAGTATTCAACGGTTTCTTCATCTAACTCAGTTGAGAGGTAAAATTTTATAAGGCATATGAAATGTTGGGAAACAATATTTACGAAGAAATGAAATCTTTTTGCCTTATTTTGTGCGCCTGGAGAAAGTGTAGAGAGGATAAAGAAATAATGGGTTTTTAGAACAGAAAAGATTCGAAGAATAAGATTTGTGATAGGGATGAAAATTGGAAAAGATAAGTAAAAGAATTTAAATATATATGTTTATTTTCGAATTTTTAAAGGGCAGCTTTTAACAAGCATGATATCGCTTTAAATAGAAGCAAACTGTTTTGATATTAAAGTATAATACTTTATTCATCGGGATCAGTTGGGAGGTATTAAGAAACACGTATTCACGAAAAATGAAATATTTTTATCGTATAATTTCAGAGTTTGGAGTAAAATTTAGAGTGTGAACAAAGCAAATGCGTATTTCTAGCATGAAAAAAAAGATCTGAAAAAGGTATGTGATTAGAATAAATATTGAGAAAATATGTTCTTATATGTAATGCTGCAGCTGCTCGCAATGCTATCAAATTAAAATGATATTGGAATTCCGATAACAGAAATATTTAAAATCCAGACGTTTCTTAGGCATCGGTGAGAATGGGAGAAAGGGTCTATGTTTGAAGTGCGGAACGAAAAAGTACTTAACTATGACATTTTGAAAAGAAATATTACAAAAAAAAACTTTTTTAGATTTTTACATGACGAAAACGTAGGATTTGTTCATGCTATATGATAGGTATCAGACATTAATAGATTATATGTCATTATGAAAATTCCTCAGAAAGGATGGATTAAATAAATAATATTTTTCAAACACCAATCCTATGACAGTAATCATATAATACAGAGGAAAATACTTTTTAAAACTCCCATAAAAAGGAAAAAAGCATAATGCATTTCGAAATAATAGACATTTTTGTCAGCTGCAAAAAAAATGGGCTATCACTTTGAAATCAACAACAACAGAAGTAATTTTATATATATATATATATATTGTTTGATATGTCCGAGAGCAATATTAACAAATGATTGACACTGAACTTTTAAAAGTGATACTTTGATACGTACGTGGCGTATAATATCCACATCATGTGACATTTAAACATACTAAAACGATTACACTACATGATGAGATGGCTTGCAGTGCCTGTTAGAGAAGATTTCTGAAGTTTACCTTCTTTATTTCAAAAATTATTAGAAGGTATGAAAAACTTTAGTAACAGAATCTTAGAATGCCATTGATTTCGTAATGACTGAAGGTTAACAATTATAATTATAAAGAATATAGAATTCATATTTTAGAAAAAAGTAAGTTCAGACCATTCTATGATTTATGAAAGCATGATCCTTGTACACGCTTCTGAGATTTATGTGATTAGTGAAAAGTCATTTAATACTAAATTAATAGTAGGTAATATGGTATTAGGCTTTACTTGTAATTTTCATGTAACTTTAGACTATTTAGTTAAAAAATGTATATTTTTGTATTTCAGAAACTTGCAGCCAGTAGAATATTAAGAAATAATTACTTAATCTCTTTTGTTTCTTACATTAATTTTATATTTTTACTTCTAATTCGAACTCTGAACTTAAAATATTGTCCAACTATGGATACAGAGCTAACGACACCCCTCTTTTAGGAAAGTGCAATGATACTTTCTTGAAAGAGGGGTGACAGAGCTTGGAGAAAGGTTGTATTTCTCAAAGATATAAGGAAAGGGCAGCTAACGTCACTGTTGGTTAAATTACTGTTGGTTCGCAAATGCGATTTAAGAAACAGGAATCTAGTCTAAGTTTCTTAAGCGTTTTACATATTTTTTTTTTTTTTAAAGGAAGTTGAATTTTTATTTAACGAATGTAAAGATAAATATTATATCCTATTCTGAAGTCTTGGCGCGGTTCGTTTTGGTGACATAGTTCGTGTTATATCTCTTGCTTATCCTCTTTTTCTGTTTGAAGTCATTTTTTTCAGAATTACTGCAAAACAGAACTCATGTCTTCAAGCCATAATGGTATGGGCGGGATCAGATGGGATCAGGCTCCGCAACAAAAGAGCCCGAACTCATCTCTAATTGATACATCTAAATACTCTCCATGTACTTAACTCAATTTTTTAATATTAGCTACTTACCCTCGGCTTTTAAACGCCTTTTATATCTGAAATACACACTCTTTTGTTGTCGTTTGCCATCCAAAATTCAACTGTATACAGTTATACATATTCAAGCGCTCTATTTATTAAAGGCTAGAGGGGGGACAGTTACCCCCATCAAAGAAATTTATATTTCAGAACGCATACATCCCCGGAAAGATTCAATAATAATAATAATAATAATAATAATAATAATAATAATAATTCAGAAATTGCGCAAAACATTAACTTGTCACATTTGACTTAAAATAGAAACACCACCAATAAACAAACGTTTTAAGCACATAAATTAATAATTATCAGTAATACCTTACTATTGCAACAATCGCAACGTGAGACACATTAATGAGTATTTTGACTAATTATAGATATATGTATATATGTGTGTGTGTGTTTGTGTGTGAATAAAACTGTATCAATTGCTTCTCAGGTGTGCGCAAGGTCAAAAGAAAATCCCTGCTCCCCCCCCTTTCACCTCTTCTAAGAAGATTCATAAATAACGTCATTCAACAATTATCTAATGAACTATGAATATTTTTTGTGCATTTAATGAAACGAACAATATCAAGCGGTGCTCTTGCACGAATATTAATGACGTTTTGATTAACTTAAAGTATATAAATAGAAAGCACTTTATGGCCTTCACATATAATTCTAGTCGTGTCTATAAGCGTGTATACTTGCAATAAATGTATTATAATGTTGAAGCAAAGCATTATGATTTGGATGATATTTGTATACCTGTACTATAGAGTCAGATGTATAAATTGTCAAATATATCTTATTACTATTCTATAAAAAAGATTAAGACAAATAAATATACTTTAATTTTCCTTTATTTTAAAACTAATAGAGCTTCTTCGTCTTCGCTTTTCGTTTTTTCCAAACGAACCTGGGGTTGGTTTTAACCTATAAGAGAATTTAGAAACTTAGCATTACGGTTAGGATCAATGTAGTGCAAGTAGAAGCTTCCATAGTAGAAGCTTATACACCCAAAATAGTAAAGCAAAAGGCCACTTTATGGTTAAAGCATAATGCCAACACATCATAACACTGAACGTACACTCATAACTTCAAAGTTTCAAGTAAGAAAATTGGAATTTGGCATGGTGCTTACTTTTACGATGTAAATACTCGCTCAGAACAGTTTCTAAAAATTTCTAAATTTCAAATTAAAAATGAAATGAGCGCAAAATCGTCAAAATATATTCTAAATTACCATTAATTTGGAATTAATTTTAGCTCTTCTCATTCATTTAAGTCTCGTGTTCGCCTAATGCAGAATAAGAATGAAGTTTGCTCAAAATGGGGCTTAATTAGCAACCATCTTCTTCTAATTTTTAAATTATCTGTGTCAGTAAAATTTATACTAGTGAAAATATGACCACGAATATAGTGGCATATTTCAACAAATACGCGAGCAATGCCGCGGGTTTTGCTTGTATAAATATAAATGCGAACTCTTAGCCCAACTCTCAACTTGTGCGGACGTCTTTTTCTGCTCATTTCAATGGGGGGTTAGTTTTAGCTCTTCCGTATGGGTGAGTGCCTTGAGTCTCATGTCTGTCTTTTCTTTTCTTAAAACGCTACATAATGATGCAAATAATATGTAATCGCCCACTAGTTCCTTTAATATTGATTTTTAATTGTTTATAACAACATACGAATATTTTTAACTACTGATCTCAATAAATTATGCTTTTGTTGAAAGTAAATGGCTGGATTGTTTTAAAAGTCTGTCACAAGATATATAGTATTAATATGGAACTAGCGTAAAAAAAATATTACCAATCAGGATAAATGTAGATATTCATAATTTTGATTAATAAACTTTTTTCCTTTTTAATGTATCATGGTAATTTTCTGTTTTGTAATATAATTTTACTTAATTTACTGTAATCTAAAAGTTTATTTGTCAAACTTCAAAATTAACTTTATTATTGAGATATTCTGGTTTCACTCATTCTGGACTTATTATTCAGAACCTCTGGTTGTAATTGGCTAACATTTTTGTCACATCTAATACTTAATATGTTTAATTCGCCCTAAAATTTTCTAACCAATGTATCCACCATTAGTGGAATTATTAAATTTAACTTGTTTTATTGCTTTGATAATTAGTTTGAGTCTGGTATAATCGGTCTTGCTGCTGAGTTGCGACTGGAGGTACGGTTCAGTGTTTAATACTAAAGTCAACCCCTCCCCCTTTTTTATCTAGCATTTGACCAAGTATCAAGTTTCCACGACTATTTTCTACCGAGTTATTGATATATTAATATGTCTAAAAATTATACTATTGTTCTTCTTTTTCAATTCCTACTATTAGTTCACACTCTCCCTATATATATTTATATATCTTGCTCAAATTTTCAATCGTTAATAAAATACTTTTTATTCATCCACTCAAGTTCAAATACATTTTTTTTAACTTGTAGTGGATGATACTTGATGTTAATACAGTTTTTTAATAAAAAGTAACTAAAATAAAAATTTTCTTTGTTGACCTAAGTAGGAATTGACTTTAATTTTTTTTTTAATTACTTGTTAATAAACTTTATATACAGGAAAAGGAAAGAGAAAATGAGTCAAAATGATTGCCGTAATTGAAAATAACAATAACTTCGTTGCAAAAAATGATCGGCAAATACGATTTAAACGCAAAATTAAAGTTCAAAATTTTATTTGCGTACTTCGTGAGTGTTCTGTGTGACTCTTTTTAATTATACAGAAAACATCCAAGTGATAACTCATTTCCCGGCAGACATTGGGAATGCATTGTTCTCGACTCCTTGTGACTGCTTTGCGATAACGCGCCCACTCAGTAGAGCAGTCAACATGCTGGCCATAAAATAAAGAGATCGGGCCGATGTTTGCGAGTTCGATACTAGCGCAATCTAGGCGGACTGACTTGCAATGTTTTCTGTGTTTTTCTTGGTTTACTTAGGTAACTTTTTCTTTAAAAGGCCTCCCTGACGGCATCCCTCGTGTAGCAATATGGCCAAAAATTGGACGATGTTTAATACAATCCTCCCCCAACCCTTAACTTAGATTTTGCTTTGTTACAATATCTGACATGAAATGGACTACCTCATGCTAGTAATCATGCTATCTCATGTACATGCTACTAAAAGGAGCCACACAAAACAGCGACAAAGTATGTAAACAAAACTTTGGGTTTCCTTATGTGTAAAAAGTTTTTTTCCGACTGTTGTTTACAACGAAGTTATTGTAATTTGTAAGCAGGTGAATCTTGTGAGCGTAGGAGAAGGTGCCGGGTTCGACTTCCGATGACTCCGTTGCACACTCTTTGTGGATTTCCTTACCTCATGCTAGTAATCATGCTATCTCACGTACATGCTACTAAAAGCAGCCACACAAAACAGCGACAAAGTATGTAAACAAAACTTTGAGTTGCCTTCTGTGTAAAAAGTTTTTTCCGACTGTTGTTTACAACGAAGTTATTGTAATTTGTAAGCAGGTGAATCTTGAGAGCGTAGGAGAAGGTGCCGGGTTCGACTTCCGATGACTCCGTTGCACACTCTTTGTGGATTTCCTTACCTCATGCTAGTAATCATGCTATCTCACGTACATGCTACAAAAAGGAGCCACACAAAACAGCGACAAAGTATGTAAACAAAACTTTGGGTTTCCTTCTGTGTAAAAAGTTTTTTTCCGACTGTTGTTTACAACGAAAAGTTATTGTAATTTGTAAGCAGGTGAATCTTGCGAGCGTAGGAGAAGGCGCCGGGTTCGACTCCCGATGACTCCGTTGTACACTCTTTATGGATTTCCTGGCTGTATTCTTCAGTGATAGCTACTTCCTTGTGTTTATCCAATTCTCATATCGACGAAGGTTTATAAGCGGGCATTTAAGTTAAGCAAACAAGTCTGATGTATGTTCTCAATTAAATAAATAAGTAAATAAGTAGGGCGATCATTTTAACTAACCCTGTATAAATTACAAAATATTCCAAGACTTCTTTTTCTCATAAGTCATTGTGCATATGTAAATTATAGACTTTAATGAATCGGATAAGGCTATTTGTTTAGCATATCTCTCAAATTACTTCTCAGTTTCCACAAAGTTTCTAAATAAATGTAATTAGAAGTTCAGAAACTTTAGTAATTCTAAAATCGTTAAGCCCCAGTTTTAAACAGATGGCTTAAATTATATGCTATGCAACTTAATGGGTGTTAAATGCTGATTTTAATGTAAATATTTGTTTCCTCGTTTGCTTCCTGAAGTCATCTCAACTGAAATTAAGGGTATTATGTCGTGAGTAATTAAACTATTTTGATGAGAACTAACATTTTTACAGAAGAAGAGCAACTTAGTTGCGCCAATTAAAGAACAAAGAACTCCAACCAAACCCTATCTTCATTTACACAATTCTGCACGCTATCCTACTGTACCTGAATATTTCAATAAGTGTTGGCTTCTGAATATGTAGCTGGGCAGAAAGCTTTAAATAAACTCATTTGCATAAGAAAATTCTTCCTTTTCTTCCCAAATAAATTTTAGATGTTTCTGTATCTATATGCTTCAAGATTAAAAATAATTACTTTATTAACAAATTTTCATATAAATCGGCGCATTTAATTCATATTTAAGGCAGAAAGATATAAATACTATAAATTATCCGTCAAAAGGTTAATTAGCTTTATATGTGTAATTTTAATTAAAACTTAATCATATATTAAATTATTTAGAGTAAATTAAGGATTAATATCTTATTATATTTATGCCTATGTAATTGCTTATGTAAGTTATACATTTGAATATATATGTTTCAACACTATTCAAGTTTTTAACGATATATATTTTTTGGTGGAGGCCCCTTAGGCCCATGTTCAGTATGCAAAAGAAATTCCGAAAGATGGCCATTATTCCAATTCTAAAAATATCAAAATAAAGATGTTTTGGCCAAAGTTCCTTGTTTATAATTTTCTACAAATCTGTTATATTGAAATTTTCTTGAGTGGGCGCATATATATTTATTTTTATTCGAACTTTGAACATCTCAGTACAAGTTTATATATTTCTTAATTTCTTTGGATTCGCCATGCTGCATTTACACAGAATACAAATTGCCATTGCTGTATCTTCCAAAGTTCGTAAAATATGAGTTAAAGTTAGTTAGGGGACTGTGCCAATATCGAGGAACGCATTATGAAATGACTGTGTGATATTGCAGCTAAAGGTGAAAAAATAAAGTAAGAATAATTTGTAAACGACGGTAACAACACTTATCAGTAAATCCGTAAACATATCATTTACTTGCTCTATCTACTGTGCATGAAACAACAGAAGAAACGTAACTTTAATTTTAAGTATGCCCCCTTAAAGTTGTCGCTTTTGCATATATATTGATACCTTGAAAACTTAATGTCAGAAGTAAAATAAAATTTTTACTGCGGTGTTTACGACCATGAGTATCACAGTGGTGACGAAAACAAAGTACATGATTATATTTACGCAATTTTATTAATCGCATCATTAATTAATAATTAATATTACAAAAACATAGTTATAGGACATATGTATTCGCGTTATGTTTGGCATTTTATAAAATACCACATAAAACAAAAATAATGAATGACATAAATTATGGTTTATTTATTAAAGTTAGAGCTATGCCTAAATAGCGAACGCTTATCTTTAACATTGATTGATTTATTTTTCAATAATTTATATCTCATTAATTTATAATTAAAACTTTGTGTTAATTTGTGTTAAATTAATTTAATGAAAATAAAATTGTTCAACGAAATACATTCAAATATCCACTGTAGGTGAATACTATGATCATAAATATATATCTTACGTTTGGAAAAAACTCATCGTTACAAAAATCAGAAATTACGAAAAGACATTTTTTTATAATGTCGCAAAAGTTTATGCACAAAGACTTTATGCAAATATCTCTTTAAACATGATAGGTGGAGGATCGGTGAGACATTTTTCCTAGAATATAAAGTGTAGCGATCGCTGTACGAGTTATTAAAATGCCGAAATCTCTACAGTTCTAGCATGAAGAAATTGTGGAAGTTTGGAAACTAAAAGCTGAAGGCAAATGTGTTTTACAAATTTCACTTATTTTAAATTGGTCTAAACGTGGTATTTATAGTGTTTTGCAACGGAGAAAACAATTTAAAAAGTCCTTCCGGCCTGTACCGGGAGGAAAAGGTAGCTTTCCTATATCTTCGTTTTAAAATTTTAGCTAATGTTACACGAAAACAGCAAGTTAAAATGCAAAGAAACGTCTACAAAAGATTCATTAATACTGAATTTGAATAAGAATTTCGCCAAATTATTGAGCAATAGCCAAATTGGCTTCATTTATAAAGACTTATTTTGGTCGCCAAATTTGGCGATATTTCGCCAAATGTCACAAATTTTGCTAATTTTGTCGCCAATGTCGCCAATTTTCGCGCTAACGTATATGAATATATAGTTTTACGCGTATGATTGGGAAAATTATTACAACAATAAAAGAAAATAATTTGCGAGTAATCGCGTTAATGTGCTGTTTTGTTTCAAAATGTCAGCCACCCTAGAATTTCAAAGTGCTCTATCTCAGCCATTTTTTAAGATAGAGGTAAACCAAAAAATGCTCTGGAATCCTTGTATCAAAGCCTAACACGTAATTAAAAAATAAATTTAAATTTTTAACTTTTTTGTATATTTATTTTAGTTTTAAATATTTATTAAATCTTTAAGTGGCCGCCATCTTGAAACAAAATGGCGGACCAAGCTGGCCAACGAACTCGGTTGAGACATTGGTGACCTTAATACACACAATTAGTTTCATCAAAATCGATTTATAAATACGAGCGTTATCGTATGACATAGGTCAGATATATATATATATATATATATTGTTATGAATTTTGTATATATCTGTAAATATTCCATTTGTTTAAATTTATTTTATTTTATTATTGTGAAAATTGCAGTATTATTAATGTATTTCCTATTGAGCATCATGTAACTCAATGCTAAAGGCCTCAGATGGTTTGCAAGGAAAACAACCTTACACCCTCATCTTTATAATGGAAGTCTATTGAAATATCGCCAAGGAATGGGTTTATCGCCAAGTTGGCGATGGTTTTGGCGACTTATTTTTGTCGCCAAATTTGGCGATATATCTCCAAATGTCGCCAAGTTGGCGACGGATTTGGCGACTTTTTGTGCAACCACACCCCCCTTATACCTATACATTGGGGTCCTTTCTTGCTTGGGTTCTCTATCGAAAGTTAAAGCACTTTCTGGTAATTTCTAGCATCTGAAGGCTCTGGAATAATCTAGAAAGATCTCTGAAACCTATATAAGGACCTCCATCAGTTCAGTGAGTGAGTTGTCTGTCAACTGCGATTGAATTCATACGAGAGGCTTTGCATTGAGAACTGTGTTACTCGGATCGATTTTGTCGTTGATACGTCGTATTGAACGCATTGCTTCTGTGTGAAATTTTGCTGCGCTTTTATTGGATTTGAAGATTACTGAATATCTTGTAATTTTCAGAAGATATTTGTGATCGTATTGCACTGTTTATAGTGAATAAAGCCTTTTTATTGTTCTTATATATTGGCATCAGTCCTTTCGTACCCCGAGCTCACAACATTTGGTGTCAGGAGTGGGGTTGAATGCCGATCACCAGAGCAATGGAGGGTCAACTGAAAGAATTATTGGAGAAATTAGCTGCGAACCTTGGCGAGTTGAAAGAAGAAATGAAGAAAGATATGTCAGCGATGGATGAGAAAATGACTGCGAATCAGGCTGAGATGTCAACCAACCTTGGCGAGTTGAAAGAAGAAATGAAGAAAGATATGACAGCGATGGATGAGAAAATGACTGCGAACCTTGGTGAGTTAAAAGATGATATGAAGAAGGATATGTCAACCAACCTTGGTGAGTTGAAAGAACTAATAGAGGATAAAATAACATCTTTAAATGACAGAATTGACGGCGTGGAAAACAAAGTTGAAGAAAGATTTCAAGAAATAGAAGAAAAAGTTCAAAATACAGCCAAAACCGTAGAAGAAAAGGTAGAAGAAATTCAAAGGACAGCCAAAACCGTAGAAGAAAGGATTGAGAGTGTAGAAAAGGAGTTGGAAAATGTGAAGAAACAAAAGATAACTGCCGAAAACTATCCCGAAGATGTCAAGTATCAAGCTATGCTTCCTCGGGTCTCTATTAAACTCTCGACCTATGACGGAAAATCCTCATGGCCAGTTTTTAAGACACAATTTGGGATCGTAGCGGACGCCAATGGATGGGATTCCCAGACAAAGGCTTGCCAGTTAGCTGCTTCTCTACGAGCTGATGCTGCCGACGTCCTACAGACTTTGCCTGCAAATGAACCGCTGGATTTTGAAACGCTCGTCAGTGCCTTAGAATTGCGCTTTGGCGAGAAATGCATGAAGGAATATAGCAGACTCCAGCTCAAATCTCGACAGCAGAAATCCACTGAATCCCTGCAAGAGCTTGCTACGGATGTCGAGAGACTTTCACATCTTGCTTATCCTGACTGTCCGACTGAAATTAGAGAGAGTTTAGCTCTGCAACATTTTATTGATGGTGTGCGTGACTCTGAGATCCAGAAAGCACTCCGGATTGCAGATCTCAGTGACTTAAAAGGGGCTTTAGTTTATGCCCTGAAATTCGAGGCAGCCCAGCAAGCTACAAGGAAAGATCGACACTTTGTGCGAGTAGCCAACATGCCTGAGACGTCGGATAGAGCTGTGGAGCATTTACAGCAGCAGGTGAAGGACATGATGAGGCAGATGAACTCCTTGATGGCCAACAAACCTTACAGGAAGATCAAGTGCTGGAAATGCGGTGGAGAAGGCCATATCCAAATCGACAGCCCAAGACAACCCAGCACCAAAGGTAATATCTCTCCCGCTAAAGGAGGAGCAGGAAAACTGATTAATGGCCATCTTGCGGGGCGGAGGTTGCCAGATTTTGAGAAGCCCCATTTTCAAGTATGTGAAATTTCTGCAAGAAGTTGCGGCGAGAACGGAGTTTTTCTAGTCGGAAGTGTGAATGATTTGCCCTGTAATATGATCATCGATACAGGAGCCAATGTGACCATCATTCGGAAAGATCTAGCTCAGCGGCTGAAAGAAAAACTCTTCTGGACCCCGCCACGTGTTATTCTTCAAACTGTGACCGGAGATAAGATCGAGATACATGGAAGAATGACACTGAAAATAAAGTTTGGGAACGCCGCTTATCGCCATACAGTCTACGTGGCCGATATTTCAGACCCTTTCATACTCGGACTGGACTTTTTAAAAGAGCATGGATTTACACTGGACTTTAAGAATAATGAGTTACGCTCTGCTCAAGAAGATGTCACAATTTTCAAACTTGGAAATGAGTCCGGGTCTATTCAACGGATCACAGCCAAGGCAGATGTTATCATCCCTCCTCGGACCGAAATGATGATACCTGGATTAACTGGAAACGAAAGGATTTTCCAGTATGGCTTGACTGGATATCCTGAGAAGAGCCCAAAGGGAGTGCTAATAGCATCAGCGCTGGTAGATCTGTCGAGAGATGTGATACCTGTGAGAATTGCGAACGTAAGTGAAAAGTCTAGAATTATCCAGAAGGGTGAAGTGCTTGCTACCTGTGCTCCAGTCACCTGTGTTTGCAAAGACCCGAGCTTGACGTTGTCGGAGCCGCCTACAAGTTTAACACCTGAAATTGGACGAAATGAGAATTTATCTCCTGAGCAGAGACATGCCGCAGAAAGACTGTTCCAGGAATTTA